>OY282508.1:37899658-38547158 GCA_958295605.1 Ajuga chamaepitys | reverse complement strand
GTGACTCGTTTGGCCTTAAATTTGGTACAACACTCCTGCATGAAACATCTTGCATTGATCTGCATTTTGTACGTGATCTTGCTTCAAAAGGTTGTCTTGTCGTCTCCTGCGTTAACACATTGGATCAACTAGCTGATGTTGTTACTAAACCTTTAGCTCGACCTCATTTCCAAGCCTTGCGCTCCAAAATCTCTGTTGTCGATGGAACGTCGATTTTGCTGGGGCATTTAAAGGATGCCTCATTAAACTCACCCAAAATAGATTGAGACCTATTCTTACGGAATTAGTTATGGAATAGGTTTTCAAATTTATCATTGTAGATTACAGCTTGTAACTGTAAATATTGAAAAGTGTATCGGATGTAATTAAGTCAATCGATACAAAAATACATTTGTTATATGCAACATATATTGTAATTTCAAGTGAATTCATTTGAATTCTTGGTATTTGATATTCACTTATTCAAAATACTTGTATGGATTTAACATGGATGTGTGAGAAGAATTGAATCCAATGCTCAATTCGATTTGATAGAGATGATAATCATGAGTGTGTGCATGTCAGTTTGTATGTTGTCTCTGTAATAGTGTATTATTAATTTATGATTATGTAGTGTATAAATGTGCACGTGTGTGAAACATGTTTAAGTTTGTGCGACGAATTTTGTACATATTCGTGTATATATGGGTTTCAAATGACTAAAGAAGGAGTAACATATATGAGGGATAAAGTGTTAATATTAGAAATATTCAAGACATGGTAAGGTAAAATAATTTGATGGAGAAGTAAAGTAGTTTCATTTATTGGCCTCAAGCCATTCCAGAATGCCTTTTTCTGATTCTGATAGCTCTTTCTTTTGCTTCAAATCGCCTTCTAACAACCCAAAGTAATCTTTGTAGTTGCGTTTGTAATAGCTATCCAATCTCTGAACACATACAACACCAAAAACAAATATAACTATTTCTTTCTTAATTAAAACACCAACTTTTTGAACAAAACTCTATTTTATTTTGTCCACTATTCTTTTATTATTTGTTTCAATTACAATTACTTTCCCTATTAAAAGAGTACAGTTTCTCTAAGATAATGTAAATGGCTTATTTTATCATTAATTTCAAACTCTCTAAAATAAATATTTGTGAGTTAGTAACTTTTCCAAGACGATTATCTTTTGATATTTTGCAATAATAGGAATCTCCAATAGCTTCAGCTATATATATGCGTAATCCGTTGTTATTACGATGACCGTTCAAAAAAAAAAAACAAAAGTAATTGCTTGCTTACCTCCTTATCGTTTTTGTCTTTGTTTTCTTGGGATTTCTTCAAATATTCTGAAGGACAAAAACAAGCTCTAAAAATCAAGAAATTACAGAGACATGAAAAATGAAACAACATACTGTTGATAAGGTCAGTTTTGGAGTCGAGAAGAATGGCAGTTGTTGACGAAAGCAGCAGAAGCTGTCTTCTTCCTGGTGCCTTTCTGCTACTGCCATTTACTTTCAAAGAGATGATTGTACTTAATCTTGCAGCCATTGATTTTTGCTTTTTTATTTCCTCAACCACTGCTTTCTGATTTTGTAGATGATGCTGAATTGGACAAAATCCTTCCACCCAACCACTCTCTCTCTCTCTCTCTCTTGATTTAAATGGGTTCATTGATGGGCCACCTAGCTCGTCCAATATATCAGGAGAATTGACCGCATAATCTTGGCCTCAAGTATAATCGGATCCAATAATGTGCTAATGATTTGACGGGCCTAATAAGCCGCAAGTTGGCCCCATTAATCATAATTGTTTCGATATTTTAGAGGATGGATTGAACTAAACTCTAAAATTACAAATCTATACCCAGCTCAACTCAACGTATGAGATTGATCGGGTGCCCCATTCTTCCACCTCTACTCTCGAGGTTTCGGAAGGCAGAAGGATCGAGTTATGTGGGAAAATCTTTATAAGAGTATTTGGGCTGGCCCATCCGACAGGCCCCCATGTTATTCGACTTGTATTATTCTATTGGGCTTAAGTAAAACAAAACTACTTAATCTGGGCTAATATTCTGATTAATCATCTTAGAACTTTGGGAGTGCCTTCTGCTTTTTATAAACTGATCAAATTTAAAAGTAAAGTGAGTAGTGTTTGAAATAAAGTATTTTTAACAAAAAATAGTGAGCACAAAAGATGAATACTCAGCTCAGAACATTTAAAGTAAAGGGAACCTGCTTTTACATTTTAACTTTAAAATAATTTTTTAAGTCGAAAGCAGATCTTGCAAACACTTTACACCTTAAAGGGTGTTTGCAAACCCAAATTGAAATTATATCACTTTTTAGAAGCAATTTTTACTTAATGAGTGTTTGCAACCTCACGTGGGGTTTAGAATAAATTTTGAAAAGCAATTAAAAGTGGATTCGCAAAAGTTGCCACTTCCATATTCTCATATTTTAGTGGTAGTGTTGTGATTATAGTTCCCAAATTCTATAATTTTATGTGATAAAAATGATTTTTGTTTTGCAAACACCCATTATAATAAAATCATTTATAATTTGTATAAAATTACTTTGTTTTTCAAACATTACAAAATTTTTATTTTATCACAAAAATCAATTTACATCACTTTCCCCCAGTCACCTTTATTTGCAAACGCACTCTAAATATATTATTTTAGGTGAGAAACACAAGCAAATAGAAACACAACCTTAGTCTGGATTCCACATCTCATCCATAAAGGTATTACCTCATGGGTACATCCAGGCAACAACCCATTTTTTTAAATCTAAATTTTCGGAACACCTTAAAATTATAAAAATGGTATATATATTTATCAAACTATCTCTCTCTTTTTCTTTTTATAATTTGATGAAAAATATAATTGTCGGGCAAATCTAAAATTATAGTGGGTTGCGCCGAATTAGAAAACAATGGGACCCATAATCCTTTTCGTACATTTTATAATAAATATAAAATAAAACAAGACAATAAAAAAAAATTATGCTGCTGTGTCATGTTGTTACTTTTTTAGCCCCTCTGTTTTGCTTTACATTTGTTGGGCCCTGACTAAGCCCCAATCCATATTGGTATGATATTGTCTGCTTTAGGCCAAGTCTGCATGGTTTTGTTTAAGGCCTCTTACCAATGGAGATACTTCTTTCATCCTTCACATCTCTGGAAGACGCTTGCTCGATCCAGTCAACTATCCATCTACAATGCATTGGGGTACATGCCTTATATGGAATCCATGGTTTACCGGCGCTTGAGAGCCCGCCCTACCCAAATGGGGCCGACTTGGTTCGTAAGCCATCTATAACGCATTGGGATACATGCCTTATATGGAGAAAGTCCATGGTTTACAGCCATTGGACACTACCCAAGTGGGGCCGTACTTGGTCCATAGGCCATCTATAATGCGTTGGGCCCCATGTCTTATACAGAGTCCATGCTTTACCGCCGCTGGAGAGCCTGCCCTATCCAAGTGGGGCCGTACTTGGTCCGTAAGCCATCTACAACGCATTGGGGCACATGCCTTATATAGAGTACATGATTTACCGCCACTGGACACAGCCCAAGTGGGCCCATACTTGGTCCGTAAACCATCTACAATGCATTGGGGCACATGCCTTATATAGAGAGTCCATGGTTTACCGCCGGTCCACCCTACCCAAGTGGGACCGCACTTGGTCCGTAAGCCATCTACAAAGCATTGTGCACATGCCTTATATGGAGTCCATGGTTCACTGTATGTAGGGTTGTCTCGTCGTTTTCTTGAAGCTCCACCGCCGCTTGTTTGACTCCGAGGATCTCCGCCACATCTAGAATACATGGTTTACCGCCGCAGGGTCATCTCGTCGTCTTCTTTAGGATCCACCGCTGCTTGTTTGGCTCTGAGGATCTCCTCCACATCTAGAGTACATGGTTTACCGCCACGTAAGCCATCTATAATGCATTAGGTACATGTCCTATATAGAGACCATGGTAAGCCATCTACAACGCATTGGGTACATGCCTTATATGGCGTCCATGATTTACCATACGTAGATTCATCCTGTAGTCTTCTTGAGGCTCCACCGCCGCTTGTTTGGCTCCGAGGATCACTACCACATCTGGAGTCCATGGTTTACCGTACGTAGGGTCATCCCACATGCCTTATATGGAGAACATGTTTTACCGCCATGTAAGCCATCTACAACACATTAGGTAAATGTCATATATGGAGTCCATGGTAAGCCATCTACAACGCATTGGGTACATGCCTTATATGGAGTCCATGGTTTACCATACGTAGAGTCGTCGCATCGTCTTCTTGAGGCTCCACCGTCGCTTGTTTGGCTCCGAAGGTCTCCATCACATCGACTTTGCTTGGAACCATGGCTTTAATACCACTTGTTGGGCTCTGAATGGGCCCCATCTCCTCACTCGTATAATATTTTCCGCTGAGGGCCAAGCCCGCACAGTTTTGTTCTTGGGCTAGCTCCCAAAATGCCCCATACCAATGTAGATACTCTTTCATTATATGCACATGATTCTTCTCTTACATATCCGATGTGGGACTTTGTTGAAAAATACTAACAATATATAAAAAGGCGTGCCCATTTTTCTAAACGACAAAGTAAAATAATAAAAGAGTTCAAAAGAAATTTCCTAGTGAAATAAATTTACCAACCAAGGGTTGAGCCCTGGTTGCTATATTTAGGTTAGAAAGAACCATTTCTTTTACTTCCTGCTAAAGCATTTAGCTCTTTCAATTCGTTAGTGCAATATATTTTTGATAATAATAACTATGTGAGTAATAAAACTTGTAAAAAGACATTACTCGAATTTAGGGATGTAATCAAACTAAATTGCTCGTAATTATTAGGAGCTTGATTTGGCAAAAGCTCAATCAAGCTTATTTGAGGCGATTCATTAGCATAAATAAACTAAACTCAAATTTGACAATATTCAATTCATTAGCTAGTGAGCACGATCGTGAGCTAGTTTGTGAAAATTGAACTAATATATTGACATGTTATTTGCGAATTTGGATCCGCTAGAGTAAATGCTTGATGCATTAAGAGAGATAAAGACACATACAATATATTAATACAATATGAACTAACGAACATGTGGAGCCCACATTATATGTGCCTCCCTCTCTTACTACAACATGCATTTACTCTAGAGAATCCAAATCCGTTATTTACTATGTTGCAAAAATCCCCAACTAACTCAGATTAATCTCCGCCAAGGCGCTAGACTCCTATTGACCACCTATATTTATTTTTCGATTCCTTCCCGTCTAACCATGCCTATGTCTCGATTAACTCCCCGATTAATCACTAGGCCCTAGTCCACCACCTAACTAGCGTCTAACGACTTCGACAAACCTTAGTTGTTTGTAATTTTATAATTTTTTTGCTCATTAGTTCGTAAAAATTGAACTAAGATATTGACATGTTACATATATTTTTTACTTATAATTATCACAGAATTATCTAATACGACATTATTTATTCGAATGTAATTAATTAGTTTTAGTAATTATATTATCAAGAACTTGTAACATATTCTCATAAATTAATGGTGAATAATATATTTATTGGGTTTGTTTGGTCTTAATTAGGCTCGACTAAGTTTCCATGCAGCTAACCCATGTGGCTGATATCCAATGGTTCACAACCACCACGCCACTAACACAATTGTCAAGTTGTCTTACATATATTATATATTATTGGCCCCCTAAATTTCTCTTTTTTTCTTCGAGGCCTAAGCCGACCTCATCTTTTATCTCAAAAAAGGAGCGGCCCTGTAAATGCAATCAAATTAATCTTTCTTTTTTTAGTTCTAATTCTATAATGATTTTGTTGACATGCTCAAGTTCGAACAATATGAGAAATTTATGATTATAAAAGATGAAAAGTAGTTTTCGGTCATCTTAAGTATTTTTTACTTTCTCAAAGCTGCGCGGTTAATATTTCCATCAATGGGGGATTTAAGGGACCTATATTATTTTTTTTATATTAGAAAATGTTTGGATGAGAACGTAGGAGAATGTGCTCCATTCAGATACTACATTTTACAATAATATAATATATAATAATATAAACTCACTAATCTCAATAAGCTTTTAATCATTACTTATCAATTCTTACAATATAATAATATAAATCATCTTCACCAACTTTTTTCTATTATTTTTTAGGTAAAAAAAAACTAAATAAATTAGGAGGCAACCGCCTTATCCAACACAATATGTTCGAGAGAAACCGGCACATCCTCGGCTACCCGCCCCAGTGCAACAAAACTGAAAGCAAAATTTAGCTAAATGGTAGACAAGAACATTTGTTAATCGTCTAACTAAGCGAAAATAAACATAAAAAACATGAAGAAGATTAAAAATATTAGTCACAACATCACTAACGTAAGACGATTCCATCCTCCACCCTTGTAATCTATGGTAAAGCCCAGAGTCTTCCATCTCCACCACAATTTCCATCAGTTGCAACCCTTCCTGACATCTAACTGTCTCAGCTACCTCTACATCGATGATCTCCTCCAATAAAATGAACATCATTGAAATCAACCCGCCTATCTCATTTTGAATTACATCCAAGCCAACCCCCTGGATGACAAAAGCATTGCTGTTAAGCTTCATGAACCCCCTCCCCAACGGCATCCACCTCGAATTAGCAATCCTTGTTGTCCCAAGAATGGCGATAGCTTTGCTGCTCTCTAGTCAACCAAGATTCATGCAGCTCTTGTGTAGATTTCATGATGGGTCTCCTTCTTCTCCTCGAAATACTTTATATTACGTGCTTTCCATGCAAGCCAAGCTAGCATTGCAAACATACAATGCATAGTGATATGTTGTCGAACCACACTGCAAAATATGCTTCAGCCTGTAACATCTCCTCCGAGAGTCGCAATGCAGATGCCCTCCAAAAATTCGTCTCCATCACCAATCCACATCTTTTACAATCAAGATCCACCTCAATACCTCTTTGTCTTAGCCCTTGTTATAACGGGATGCGAGAAAGATAAATAAATAAAAAATAAATGAACACATAATTTACTTGGTTTACTAACAATGTGTTAGCTACAAGGATATTATTAGGTGTAGTAGAAGGGGGCTGTGGCCCTCCCTACTTTTGATTTTTTTAGTATGTACTGTACATGCATTTATATATTTAGGAAATATGCCCCCCCTCAATTTATATTTCTTTGTTCTTTTCACATGTAAGATAAGGACATGCATTTTCCTTCTTTTCTTCTTAATTATCACATCCCATATGCAGGCTTTGACTTTTCTTTTCTTTTCTTTTTCTTTTTTTTTTTTTTAACTTTTTACATTTTATTTTACTTTCTCTCTCCAAATGAAAATTCCCACCTCTCTGATGTAAAATATCAATATGCAATCTGCTTCTCATTTTTCTATCAGAAACTCTTGCCTCTCCTCTCCTCTCCTCTGTATTTATCTCTGTTAAGGTAAAAAGAAATCACTCTTTTAGTTAAAATTAGTGAAATAGATAAATTTAAAATGTTGATAGATGAGTGTGGTAGCATTTTTAAAATGGATATATATATTTCTTTATTAATTTAATTTTTAGATGAATCCATATCTAAATTTTGCTCTTAATTTTCATATCTAATTTCCATATCTAAATTTTTATTTGCTATTTTCTTGATGATTGATTAATTTTTAGATTTAATCTAAAAACATTGATGATTGATGAATGTGCTAGTTTTTGCTATTTGCTATTTGCTAGATTTTAGAGAGGATATGATTGATTTTCATTCTGCCACCCTGATCACCCCTTTGCAGATGAAAAAGAAACAAAGAATTGATGAAATCCTTAAAAGAAAGAATGATGAAATTTTAGCATCTTCGTCGTCAAATCCATCTACTGAAATTGAACCTTTGAATTTAGAAAGTCATTGTAGGAAATCCTTAAGAGTTGAAATAGATGGAATATTTGATATTCAATTGTTGGTACATGATCCGGGATTATGAGCACCAATATGGAATTATCTTGTTGAAAAGCATGATGAAGTCAGAAGAGCTTATATTAAATATGGTCCATATCAACATATACTCTACAAGTATCCAAAAACAGAAGAAAAACACTCTCGCAGCTTTCAGGAATCATGGTTTAAATTATTCCCGTCTTGGTTGGAATATACTCCTAGCACGAATGCTGCATTTTCCTACCATTTTTTATTTTTATTTTTGACACTACAAATGGTCCTCCTGGATTGAAAGCATTTACTATAAGCGGGCTTCGATCATGGAAGAAGGTAAGAGATGGGAGCAATTGTTCATTTTTGGCCCATATTGGTAAAGACCTTACTTCACCTCATAGAACTGCTGAAAAAGGATATGCAGATCTCATGAACCAAACAAAATATTGAGAAGTTCAGGACTCAAGAAGCTGTTGAAACTAGACTTCGTTTGAAAGCTTCAATTGAGGCAACTAGGTGACTTATATTTCAAGGATATTCTTTTAAAGGCAATGATGGGTCAAAACAATCAACCAGTCATGGCAACTTTAGAGAACTCTTGCGTTTCATTGGCTCTTTTAATGACAACATAGAAGAAGTTTTGGATAATGCTCAGAAATGCATCATGGCAACTTTAGAGAACTCTTGAGTTTCATTGGCTCTTTTATATGACAACATAGCAGAAGATTTGGACAATGCTTAGAAACAGTGTTTGTGGGACCGGACCGGTGATCGAACCGGACAAGCCACCGGTTCAAGGTTCGACCGGTCCGACCGGTTCAACAACCGGTTCAACCGGTCAAAGGCAACTTGTTGACTTTTGAATTTCAATAGTTTTTATGTGTAATACAATCTAATTTGATACTAGAGTTTAACTTGTAAAAAAAAATTCAACATATTTCAATATCAATTAATCCAAAGATACTTTTAACTCTAATTTTTTTAATAACATCCTAGTGCCAAATTTAAAATAAGATGAGAATAATAAGGGCAAATGAAGATAAATGTGAAAATCCCCTTTTTTTTAACTTAAAATAGGCCAAAAACAACTTTATTTAAAAAAAAAAGAAAAAAAAATTACAATCCGATTTTTTAACTCAACCGGACCGGTTCCGGGCCCGGTTCCCTGTTGAACCGGTCGAACCGGCCGGTCCGGTCCGGTTCCACAAACATGGCTTAGAAATGCATCATATACATCACCGCAAATACAAAAATAGATTTTGCAAGTCATGGAAATTTGGAAACTAAAGTCAAGAATGTTATTCGGGAAGAAATTGGTGATGTAAAATGTTGTATCATAGTTGATGAAGCTCAAGATGAATCCAAGAAGGAGCAAATGTCAATTGTGTTGAGATTTGTTGACAAAGATGGCTATGTGCAAAGGCCTTTTTTTCGGAATCGTACATGTTGAAGACATTGTTGCATCAACATTGTAAGAAGGTATCATCTTTTTCATTTCTTGTCATACTCTTGATGTTTAGAATATTAGAGGGCAATGATATGATGGTGCAAGTAACACGCGTGGAGAATAGAATAGTTTGCAAGCTTTGAGTTTAGATGAATGTCCTTATGCTTACTATGCTCATTGTTTTGTGCATTGTCTACAACTAGCACTAGTTGTTGCTTCGTAGGAAGTTATACCAGTCCATCAATTTTTTATCAAGTTGAATTCTATTATCAATATTGTTGGTGCTCTGTAAGCGTAGTGACCAATTAAAAGGTTCCCATGATTCAAATATTGCTCATTTACTTGATATTAATGAGCTTGAGAGTGGGAAAGAACTTTATCAAATTGGTTCTTTACAAAGAGCAGGAGATACTTGGTAGCGTCGTTTCTTGCTACCAAATTAAATGTGTATAAAGAATACACTTAACCTTATCCTACTACTCTAACTAGTAGAGTGGCAAGTAAGGGTCGATCCCACTAGGAACGGGCGAGCAATTTTGCTTCAGTGTATTAAGCTATTATGATCAAGAAACATAAAGTAAATAAGCTAGAAAACAATAAAGAAGTGGGGGGATTTTAATGAAATAACAACTAACACCTAAATAAACAAAGACAAATAAAGAGATTTTTATAGGTTTTTGGTTTTATAAATAACAAAACGATTCACCCTTGATCATGTTTCACCGAGGTCTTGGACGATTTATGCAACTATTGTTAATGCCCTATTCAATTGTGATTCTAGCCCTTATCTCAAGGCTATTAACAAGCTCTAATAGCCTTGTTATCCCTTAATCTTAGTTAATCAAAACAAGCTCTTCGACTAACCCTATTCAATTTAATCGAATCCTCGAACAAGCTCTCTTAGATTCAATAACCAAATGCATTAAACACTAGGACAATAAGATAAATTCAAACATAAAACTCGCAAGCTCGATTTTAGTGGTTGAACTTTGTGTTATCACCAATAAATAAATCTATTGTTTGCTACACGGGAATCGGAAATCCTACAATTACGGATAGTAATTTCCTATTCTAGCAACACATTCACAAATCCCTTAAAGGGTGATCAATCCAATAATCAATTCATAAATGTGACTCAATAATAACAAATAACACAAAACACTTGAATACACAATATTTTCGGTAACATTAACCGTAATAATCACATAAATGTCTTGAACTCAAGGTTCCACAATAATCAAGGATGAACTAAAGGGTGCTAGCCACCCATTTTACCTAATACAAAGATAAAATAACAGAAAATTAAAGAAAATATGAAAATAGGATAGAAAGAACCAAGAGTTAGGGTTGAAGATCAAGATCTTCAACCCCCTTCCATTCCTTTGCTTCCAATGGAGAAAAGTGGCTGATTATGTGTGGGGGATGGGTTCTAGGATAGGTCAAATTCGAAAATGACCTTATATATATAGAGGAGAAAGTGTTGGGCTGAAAAATTGGGCAAAAACGTGTTTCAGGATTAAAAACAGGGTATCGGGCCGCGACCCAAAGTCGTGGCCGCGAACCCTTCATTTCGCTTGGTTGGATTTGCTTCGTGGGCACGGTCGCGGGCGCGACTCTGAGTCGCTGGCGCGAACCGTGCCCTGCCTCTTTGATAGGTCGCGGCCGCGAATATAAGTCGCGGGCGCGAACCGTCATTCGAAACTCCTCCCCTTGTTCCTTCCTCGGCTCGTTCTCCATTCCGGACTTCTTCGATGCTCATTTTTCGGCCTTAATTCACCTGTTTTGTCCTGAAACGAGCTCAACACATTAAATGGCCCAATAATACAAATATGCAAGATACACGATCAAATGTGCATTAAAATATCATTAAAACGACACTTAAAGCGACCTAAAATGCATGCATTTTCACGTGTACCAATACTCGTCGGAGTTCTCATTTGAAATCCATATCCAGCTGATGTATAGTGAGACTTGTGAACTTTTGCTGATTATTGTTGACGATGGAACAACATATGCTCAGCGTGGGGATGCCGATGCTGCTTATGAGATTTTGACTTTCTTTTGAATTTGTTTTCATAATGCATCTTATGAGAAAAATATTAGAGATTTCTAATATACTTTGTCAACATTTGTAACTCCAATCTCAAGATATTTTGAACGAAATGCATCTTGTGTCGTCTACAAAGTTTTCTCTCCAATGGCCGGCGGCTAAGAGCTGCAAGCTGTACCCCCATCCCGCTAGGTTTTTAACACGACAATTATCGCTGGTTGTCATTTATTATTGTTTTCTCACTTTTTACTCCACTTCTCTTAGTGTTATTCATTGTTCATCAAATCAAGCATAGTATTTTTCTGGCACTGGCTGTATGCATATGACCCTTGGATCCTTGCCGCCCAGATTCAACGTGTGTTGCTGGCAGCATCCATTTCTCGCCTACGGGCTTCAAGCCACTCCTTCCACCTAGGGTTTCTAGATACACATTCTTATGTTTGAAAAATTCCGTGATGCGTTAATCAGATTATGGTGATCCAATTTATTGTAGGATGGGTTAATTTGTAGTGCATATTTTGAGTGCATCACCTGTAATTTTATGAAATTTCAATTGGTTATGTCGGTGAGATTTTTATTGATGTGATTGAAGCAATTCTTGACTATGAATCATCTAGGTCTAATTCCAGGTTACACAGGGTAGGCCTAGAATTGTTCTTGCTGACTATCTAGCCATATTTCCCCTGATGGCAATCCCATCCAACTTCTCATTTGACGGCAGTACCATTCTCGATTAGCACTTTACCTGGCTTCTACGCTAATTTATAGTGATATGTTCCATTATTTTATCTGCTTTCCCTTTCCTGTTAGCCTTTGGAATGGAAGGGTTTTATTTACTTGCTTTTTGCTGATTTCTACTAAGTTGCTCCTTCGGAAATTGAGAGATGATGGATGGGATGAACTAGTTGAAAATGTGAAATCTTTTTGTGAATCTGTCAACATACCTATGTGTTTTTGTGAATCTTTTTATGCTTGGTTTTGTAAGAATGTGTTTTTGTGATAAATACAATATAATACATGTTAATTTTATAAAATTTGGGATTTAATTGATTAATGTTCAGGTAAATTGAAAATAATGTTTTGATAAAACTTGGATATTTGAATCTTATACTTTTGATGATTTAAACAATTAAGTTGAAAAGAATTTTTGTTAATTCCGTTGATCATGTTTCGGTAAAGATTGATTTTAGGCGAAATGATAATTTATGTGATAATTCTTGTGATATTGATGATTTTATGAAATCAGAAATTTTATTATCAAGTTTCGGTGCAATTATGTATAATTGTTTGATTATGATGTTGGTGAATTATTTGGTGCTTAAAATTGAGATAATTTGTGTAGTTAATTACATGCAAATTTCGGCTAAACCAAGTTTAGGTATAAAGCAAATGATTAATTTGATTAACTCTTAGTACAATGTTGGGATTAATCAAAATTTGGATATAATTTGGATAGAAAATGGTATAAAATTATTGAATTGTAGAGTAATTAGACTTATATTGATTAATGGGCTTAGACTAATTGAACATGTAAGAATTTGGACTTGTATAAACGGGCTTTGGGCCCAAAAGAGAAGAGAATGGGCCAATCAAATCAATTGGGCCTAGGAATAGTGTTAGTGGGCTATTAGATTACTTAATGGGCTTAAAATAAAATAGAAAATGGGCTTAAGGTAGTTAATTGGGCCACCAAACACTTATTGGGCTGAAACAAGGAGTTTGGGGGCCAATGGGCTGAACCGGGCTAAAACGGGCTGGATCGAGCCCAACCCGGAGCCTAATTGTTGATTCAGTGTTGACTAGAATTAAAATGGATAATTACATGATATAAGTGTAACTAGTTGTATCCCCGTGCGATGCACGGTTTGTAAGTGTAAACGAATAAATTAATATTTTTTTTATATTTTTACATAGTTTTAATATAATAAAATATTACAATCAATAAATAATAAGATATGAAAAATTTATATGTTAATGGAAAAAGAGTGCAGTGAAAAGCATTAAAGACTAAAATATATATCAGAATGGATATTTATTTTTCTTAATGTATGAATATCTCTAGCATCCTTCCATAGAAGTTATGTTGATGATTGGGGCTGGAATTGCAATATGCGGTTGACAGATGATATATTTGTAATGTCAAAAATTAGTTACCGTCTTCATAAATAATTTTTCATTAATAATAGACAATAAATTTATAAAAAGAAAATAATTTTAAGAAAATATATTTTTTTCGGCTCAGACAAAATCAGTCCAAATAGCTTTATCATATTTATTTAGGCTAATATATGTCAAGATATTGCCAATAATTGTGTTTTATATTGGGTTGAATTTCATACACCAAAAATTGTGATTTCTAGAATTGGTAATAGATTTTGAGCAGAAAAACTTCAAAGTTACTAATTTCAGTGGATTTTGTTATTATATTAAAGTATAGATAGTTGTTTTCAAATTCTAACCATTAGACCTCCAAATATGACGACATTGAAGTTGAAGAAGAATGCAGCTTTGGGTCACCCAGCCCATTACACGGCCCATACGATATGAGTCGAGTCTTACATGCGTCTTTTCCTAATTTTCTGAGGATTTTCACCCTTCAACTCATATCTTAATTCTCCAACTATAAAGGGGGACCTAAAGATAAAATTTTATACATCTTATGTCATAATTTGGAGTGTCAAGCAAGGGATTCAAGGAAGAGTTCAAGAATTCAAGAGCAAGAAACATTCAGTTATATCTTTTTAATTGTTTTGTTCTTAACTACTTATGATATTTTTGAGGATTCATATTTTACTACCGAGAGGTTTATTATTAAAATCTGACACTCAAAATTACACAGATTGAAATACAATGGTTCCTAGAGAAAAACACCTTCCTGGAGAAAAATCAATAGTTCCTCAATATATAAACACCTTCCTGGAGAAAAATCAATTGGGCTTCATTACCGAACCCAGAATATGAATACTTATCTATCACAATCTTTGGAAATTATAATATGATATAATGCCTTGAGTTTGAGTTGAAAAAGTTATGTTGCGAGATTTGTGTAAATCAATTGTAACTTATTACCAACTTTAAATGCAATTCCGGAATTAAATGATTTGAATGTTTTAACATATATAAGGTAATATCAATTAATGCAGCCAATTATACCATATATAAGGCTTTACCAATTAATGCAGCTAATATTGAAGTTTTCCATAATTAGCAGTGTTGTTTTGGGCGGGAAAATGTTGATATTACTATTGTTGGCGGATTTTGTTATATTATATAGTATAGATTAGTATAGCTGGATTCAAATTGGAATATTAGGTTATTTGATAAATAGAAATAATTGAATATAAGAAATAAAATGAAATGAAAACAGGTTTGTAACATTCCGAAATTTTTATTTATTATTTAATTCTAAAATATTATTTTTCGTGCTTGTATAATTAATTTAGACATTATATACTTTATTATATTTTTCTAAAGTTGTGCCTTGATATTAATTTTTACCACTAAAAGTTGAATAAAAATATTATTATTAAAATTAAGCCCGAAATCTTATTTATAAATATTTGGATCAAAACTAGCTAGAAACAGCTAGCATAATCGGTCCTACTAGTTACTAGTATTTATTTATTCATAGCCCAAATTCGAGTAAAGAAGCCTTGATATATATTTTAAGTTCAACTACTTGCCAAAAATCTACTTTTATGATATTCCAAGTTCAATATAGTTTAATAGTGTTTCTTTCAAGGTCAGTGCACTAGAAATGTGTAACATCGGGTACTTTATTATATTATTATTTGATAACATATTAAATGTCCTGATATATTGGTTCATTTACTGATTTATTAAATTGAGTCAAACCATTATAATTTTAATTCAAAGTTAGTTATGGCCTAACAACAATTTGACCCGTTTAATATTTTCAAGCCCAAACTACATTGAGAATCATTATTTGATTTGTTGCAAGCCCATCTTCTTGTAGTTATATTTATTTATTTTAAGCTCGATCGCTCAATAGGAAAAAACATTCGTTACAGCATAGTTCATCACATTTATTTTTCATGACATTAATAGACCCAAATCCTTGAGCCCAAGATTGAAGTCTGATCCACTAAAAGTGTAAAGGGCCCATATCTCGAGTCGAAGAGAATCTCTTATTTAAATTACATGATCACTTATTAATTCCAATTCTTCGCAACCAATAAAATATAACAATACACCAATAAGCTGCAAATAATCAATAGCTAAAATCCTATCTACAAGATTCCTATCTCCAAAACCCTAGTATTAAATATAAAAATTAAAATATATTATAGTACACTCATATTTACGGTTGTTAAAACCTTCCTCCTCATTCAATCATCATTACTGCCACTTCGCCATCTCACTTAAAGAAAAAAAAGAGACCATACGGTTTTGCCCTCCAATTGAACTGTCCACCATCTCTAAATCCCTAACAAACCAAACTACTTCCCTGAGAAACAAGACCTGCAAACATCTCTGCCATCCATAACCACCGACGCCGTCGCCGCTGTATGGACACCAGTCTAGATCCAATTTTCAAACAGGTTGCGAAGAACAAGGATCACAGTCTTGCATTTTCATGGCATTCTATTCATTTTTCTTCAAGACATTCCAGGTTACCTTGTGCGGGCCGATGGAGTTGAGGCAAAGCCAGGGCATATGACAGTCAATAAAAAATTAAGATAAATTAACTATCATTTAGATCTGTTTATTTGATTCTATGTTGGGATATTGAGGTAGTTTGGCAGGATTAGTTTCTTTCATATTGCTACTTTTTATTGTTAATTGACTAATAATTGTTTTATATATTAAATAATGAAACTTCTCCGTACGTGCGATATTTGAACTTGTGTGATGATAATTAGATTGATTATAAGCATGTTTGGATGAAATGGAAAAAAATATTATTTTCCTTTTTATTGGATGTGTGTTATATGAATAATATAATTATTTATTCTAATTATTTTATTAGTGACATGTTTATGCATATTATATGTCTAATAAATTAATTAATTAACAAAATTATTTGTGCTAAATTAGTTGCTGGTTTGCTAGACTTCAGGCTTGCTGTATTGATAAATTGTACTTGTACTTCTGTTATCACACATGTTCACTTTTGCAACAATCTAGATTGTATAAGTACTTATTTAATTATTTAGATGACTTGCGGTCTAACTCCAAGGCATGATTTATATTTGAACTTGAGATTTTGAATAATAGAAAATTATGACATGAAGTTAATTATGTTCTCAAATAAATTTAATAAAAGTAACATGTGTTTAACTATTGAATTATTTTTATTGAAGATATTTCTTATAGGATAATAAAATCTTATTTGAAGTATTTTATTATTGTTGTGTTAAGTGAAATTATGTTTAATTGTGATACTTGGATTATTCAATGTGCAATTAATGTTGATATTAAAGTATTGACTAGAATATTATTTAGTTGTTGATTTTTTACCAATATTGTTGATGTAATACACCCTAGAGGTTGCTAATAAATATTCAAATATTCCTGAATAGCTAATATCATGATATGTGTCTTAGATAAAATCATGATTATTATGTGAAGTGCAATTGTTAGCGAAATGTTTAGGAATAATTCTAATTTATTATTTTAGTTTCAATTAATTTTCCATGATCACTTCTTTGCTAATAAATAATATGGGTTTGACTAGTAATTGTTTATGTGTTTTGTTGTTACATGCGTTATGAATTTTCAAGTGCATAGTGATGTTAGTTGATATATGCTATTAATCGAGATTTAAGTTCCGAATTCAATATTGCTTGAAAAATAATTTTACAGGCATGTTTCTTCGGTTCTTTTAACGGCTTGAATAATAATTATATTTTTTAATTTGAAAAAAAAAGCTCATGATATTGGTTATTGCTTATTTTTAATGCTTTATATTATTTTATGAAGATCGGGTCGTTACAAGGTTGAATGACTTAGACTTGAAATTGAATTTAGGAAGTGTAACATAAAAGTCAGATTGAATAAATTATATAGAATTGGGATTAGGGTTTCATTGAATTACGTAATTGGATAACTTCTATGACTACGATGATGTGTTAAATTTGATTATGCAAAATGTGTAATGAAATGGTGAATTTAATTTAAGTATATTATGTTAAATGTTATTATGATCATATGTGTAAAATTGATACAAGTTATGAATTATGATAATTGTATGGGCAAGTGTTATATGAATTGATTTAATTACGTATGTTATGACTTAGATGCAAATGAATTTTATAATGAACTATGTTATATAAGTTATGATTTACGAGAAAGGATGCCTAAGAAGATAAACAAAGAAGTGATTAAACGACATGTGATAATGATAATGATGATGATATGGTAATGTTGGTAAATGACCAAATGTTATGGTGATCAAAGTATTGATTAAGAGATAATATGATGATGATGATGATGATGTTGATGAAATGATAAGAAATAAACGAATTGTAATTGATTAGGACTCAAATACGGTAAAGCAATGTAAACTCTGCTTAATTAATGAACACACTTTCCAACAGTAAACTAGAATAATTAGAAAAATAGATTAACGGTTCAAGTGATAATAGGTAGCATACTGAGACGGGTTTGGCACAGATTGTTCCGTAGCAGTCATTGAGACAGTCTTAACTGCAGAAGTGGGTAACGAACAAATTCTTGATTCGGACAATCAAAGAGATCTTGGTCTCCTCCACATAACTTATACCAAAACTCATCCCAAAAATAAAAGCTAAATCCTATGGTGAACTAATAATCAGGCTAATTACACGGGGATGTAATCCTCCCCAGAAATGGCACCATTAACTTATCTTGAAAATAATTCCAAATTACTAGGATTAGAATGATTTTCCAAATTGAAAGCATACGATTTATGACAGTGGTAGTATATAAGATTATGGAATCCACAGGGAGGATATCTGTGTGAACTAGCTAGGTCATTCACAAGATGTACGTTTAGCAAATCGGTTTTTGGTTTGATTATAAACTATGAAGACAAATAAACTAAGGGTGTAAATCAATTGATGAAAAATATTCCGTGAAATTTTGGTTTTGCCCATGCCAACTACAGTTGATACTTCGAAGTTGTGAGGTTACGTGATTGAATTCTCAACTAAAAGGCGTTCCAATTAGTTGTAATTCTAGGAAAGAAGTTGAGGTGCCGATTCACTTCCCTCACCCCTCTTCCCCCCCCTCCCCCCAAATCTTTAATTTATCTTCATCCCAAGTTTCTCTATCAATCATGGAAGAGGGGAACATATCGAGCTCATTATCAATACAAGAAATAGATAGGAACATTCTAAGATTTTCAACATGGTCATCAAAGGGGAGGGGTTACAAATTAAGGCACATAGTGGATCTTTTGATCTCTTTTGATGCCTTAATTGAATTGACGTGTGCACCCATATTTGCTCTTCTACTTGGATCATGCTTATGTTGGTGAGATGATGCTTCTTAGTGGAAGGTGGATGTATAGTCTCCGGCTTCATCGGATATTTTGGTGGAGGATTTGAGACCTATCTCGAATAGCCCATACTCTTCCTCATGGATTGCCTTGTACTCTTGAAATACTTCATTCTCGATTCTATCTAAAATGTGTGTTAACGTAAACTTTAAGGCTTCTCTTGTTTCTTCACTCATGGGATCCTTATCTCATCCCATACTACTCATTCTTCTTTGGGATCTCCACGACCATTTCTTCCACTCTTTCCTCACACACATTCATGAATCATTGCTCTAGGTGAGGTGTGGGAGTAGTGGTGTTCGTTCCTCGGGGAACCGTAATGGAAGATTGGAGCTTGTTAATGAAACTATTAGTTGCTCTGTCACAATTTTGTACCGGCTTCTCTCATGCTAAAGATCGGTGAGGGCGTAATAATTACACACAAGCAGAAATTAGTTTCCCCATCCTAACAAGCATACCCTAGACTCTACTCCTCTCCCCAATGTAGCTTCTCCCTTAGGTCTCCCCTACGCCGGTAAGGTCTCAATTAACTTAATTTTCCATTGCTCATCCCCCACCCATGTGTTCTAAGGTGTACTGATATCATGATCTAATTTGAATAAACCTCGAATAGCAAGAAACTGCAAGCGCAGGGGTCAAATTACCCTTTTCCAAATATGCTCCCTATTGATTAAAAGGGATCCCTAGTGATCCAACAAAAAAAGTAAATAGGATATAACAGTAAAGGAAATAAAATCGTATGTTAATAAATTCTAACTATAGCGCCCTAGTTTGGTTTAGTGAACTGAAGTGCCACTAACTTACGTGGTCTATTTTTTTACTTTTCTTTTACTTATCCTTTCCTTACTTTCTTCCATATTTATACTTTCCTTTGTACTTATCATTCCTCTTTTTTCCTCTTAGTCACTTACTTTTTTGTCGGAGTTATGTAGCGGAAGAGAAACTTATAACCTAAATTGTCCTGAACAAAAACTCACGCAAAAGGAAACATAGACAGAGATAGGTTGAAGAGTTAGTAGTTTCATAATTCAAAATCTATATGTATTACATGTCTGCTCATGCAACTACCTGATATACTTATGGTGTACTTCTTATAGAGCCACAACATAAGATAAAGGAATAAAAACCCTAGGAGACATTTAGACACCGTTGTAGTCCCCGGTCCTGTAGCCGCCACTCCTTGAAAAGTGGTTTTAGGGAAAATGTGAGTTTTAGACTCACTGGATAAACCTGGCATTTAATAAAGAACTTTAACAATACGCATGCCCGCCTGACAGCGTTGTGCCTCCCCTCTTAAGTAGGGTCGAACTCTCGTCACGTCTGCTCTCTCATCGTACATACTACTTCATCGCATGCTACCAGGAAATACGAATGCATGGGGGACCAGCGCTCTGTTGCTAACCATGAATAGAGGCGCACGAACTACCTCTGGCGGCCTTCCTCTGCATGAAAGAAATGTTCTCCTCAACGCTCATCTCAAACTCTAGCACCCTGGTGAAAGGTCGTCTTCTTTCTTTTTAACCTCTACCTACTGTAAGGGGACTGCAGGTACTAGGACTTTGGCGGTCTTGGTTGTTCATTGATCATGTTGGGCCATGCTAATCGGAATAGATTCTAAATTGAAAAATGAAAGTGAGGAAACAAAGGGGCTATAATATGAAACGTTTTTTCGCTCAAGATTTACCAATAGGAGGGTAAGTGCGATGCGACATATATGAAGAGTGTAGTCCTTCAACAATTCCGATATGATAAGTTCTCTCGCGTCGTACTATGGCTTGTCTTGGTGTAAAGTAAGCAGATTTCAGAAAAATGATTTGAATCTTGCAAGTAGCTATACGATCTGCAAGAGTAAGAGCAATTAAGATCAGAAAAACATAAGCTCAACAGAATTGAAAAAACTCACCATGCAAAGAAGTGAAATTAGTTGGAACAGAAATGTGATCAAAGGACTGATCTTAGTATCCAGAGTGTGCGACATTCAGTCGCCCCCCACGAAGAACTGTTTTGTCTTCCAATCCAAAATTGGCTACTTGAGCCCCCACCCATCCACCCTCCCCTCCCTCCCTCCCGGTGCCACCAATTGCCCTGACATGTAATACCACCCAACGTTGTTTGCATTGCGCACAATAGAACCATATAAGGATATCTCCTTCAGTGTTAGCAATGGGAAGGTCTTATACCCAAAAGGCCAGTGGAATGGCTATAATAATGTGCCAATTGTTCGCCCTGATTTGAGAATGTGCGAACCCCAATACCTCAGATAAGCGCCTAATATAATGGGGATCGGGAATCTCAGACTAGCCTTGAACGTGCAATGGCTGACTTCAACGCAACCTACCATTGGGCGATCCGTGCATTCATTTGGATGCTAGAGATAGAATTATACTTCCCAGGGAATTTTAAACTCCATTTCCCATGCTACAAGCTCTTGAGTAATGGTCGTGCTCGCACACTGGTCATTCTTGGCCCCAAAATTCGTGGATTTCGTCGATCCACCCGACGAGGAGGTCGCCTCGTAGAATCCACTTTGAAATGCCGCCGAGAGGTAGATACTTCCTCAGGGATTGCCAATTCCTTGCGATACCTCTAAAATGGATACCCAGCCCCCTGCTCACTTAAATCCATATCCCTATCCACTATACTTCCATCGCAAAGGTATAGGATGTCTTTTGGGAAGACACGAGGTTGTCCCCCCCAAATTCACTGTCCAATTGAGCGGCGAATTCATCTATCGTCGTATCATCTAAAGGTATATTTTCTGGATCCTCCATCAATTGGTCCATTCTCCTCAAAGCCACAGTTATTTCCTCATCAGTATAGTTGGATTTTCTCAGTAAACCCCTCATCCCTCCCCTTGGGCTCTTAGTAGTAGAAGACGAAGACCACATATACATACATACATATATATGTATGTGTGTGTGTGTATGTATATGTGTGTATGTGTTTACCTATGTAAAAACGGGCGATCTCGAATGGCAAACAATCTGGGATGTGAAGGGTCTTTCTTGTTGCATCAAAAGTAAAAATGAAACAATGAATTTTGGCCTATTTATAGGCATAAATCTGAGACAGGCGATAGATGACTGAGATCCAACGCAATAAAGGGACAGGACAAATCACCGTCTAAAAAATAAAATAGAATTGGACACGTGTCCGTGCTTGTTATGCAGCGAGAAAGTGAAACGACGTCTATTAAGACGACAACAGGTGTTTTGACACGTGAATGACACATGAGCAAGAGATTGCCATGTGGTTTCCACGTAAGAAACGTCCTCACTAAGATTCAATATTTTAAATTCAAAATTTCGTTTTCCCGCCCAAACGAAGGTGAGTTCGCAGACCGTCAAATGCTTGATGAGCTACTAACTCAGGTGGGAAGTTGTGGACAATTTTCTTCTAAAATCGTGCATTAGAGGTTGTTGATCGTTGAATAGATCATGTAAAATAAATATCTGGATAATCAAAAAGGGAATCACGACCTTTAAGATGGATTGCAAGAACAACCACTCATCTAAGGTGTTTGTCGAAGCCCATATGGGTCGTGACCCACCAAATAGATCGCCCATGCCAGATCTTTGCCCAGGGAGTTCGCCAAATCCCTTGCCTTACAAAAGTCAAAGCCAACAAATCGCTCCATGTATGAACGATCATGACCATGTAAGCTCACGCATACACGACACACGTCCACCCGAGATGATGATACCCACATGTTTGCTACTCGCAGCCCACGCTAGTGATATGTTTTTGCCATCTGGCAGACACACATAGCCCATGCTGGCGACACGTTTTTTCTGCCACCTTGCAAACACATGTTGCCCATGCAAGATAGGGTATCCCTTTATAAATACCCCTCCCCCTCCCCCCCCCCCCCCCCCCCAATGTAAAACCTGAAAATCCTATTGCAAATTTATTATGCAAAAGTGAAAAACGAGAAATTATCGAGAGAATTGCATTCATAGCAACTTGCTTGTCAAGCAGTTCGCTTACGAACAACTCACTCGCTTAAGAAACTTGTTAATAAAAATACAACTTGTTAAGAGCTCATAAGCTCGTCATGTGTTCTTTTAAGTTTCAGTGCTCCCTTACACACAAGTTTCAGTTTTGGATTATGATTTATCTTAATTACAGTCACATCACATTGATTATCAAACACCAATAATCAATTTTTAATTACTCATCCACAAAACCAAAACTAATGAATCTTTCAAATAGTCATAAGAAGCCCTTAATATCGTATCTCAAAATCAATGTGGCATAAATAGTTCTTTTTGACGTAGGAACTAATCTTTTTATCAACTAGATAAATAGTTGGCGAAAGAACTAATTCACTGGTAATATACAATCTTTTATTTTTTAACTTTTATATTTTAATGGGAAATTAATTGGTAAAAATGTCATGTATGTTTTATATAATTATGAAACTAAACCAGTAATTTTATCAGTTTTTAATAATGATCTGTATCATTTATAAAGTTGATACAAATGCCCCGTGACCGACTATTCCCTGTAAACGAGCCGGCGACCACTTACGTGGCACTTTTATCCTATGTGGCCTTAATATTTCACTTTTTTTTAATCTGCCCTAGGGAAAGAAAATATGTGACTAGCACATGATTGGTTTCATTGACTCTACCACAGTTAAAAATCATTCTTATCTAGTAAATTAGGGTTAAACAATTTAAAATCAAATCTGAAAATTATATTTTTAACTTAAAAAAAAAAAAAGAAATTGTTTGCAACACGAAAGAAGAATCTAAGGTGGAGAAGAAATCTTTAAACAACTAAAACTTGAAATGTTCCTAGAAGATGGAAAGATGGAAAGAAATCTGAAATGTTAAAGCTAGAAGCCATCGGAAGCCCTTCATTCACCAATGAAATCTTTCAACAACTAAGAAACATTCTTCACCATCCCCTTTACGACATCCGACCCATCCCCTTTGTGATCTAAGGCCAGATCTGGTTTCAATTTAAACAAAATTATTTGATGATTTGAATCGCCCCAGATTTGATTTCATCAGAATTTGAAGATTCCAATTGCTGAGATTTGATTTGTTCGTTTAAAGACTAAGGTTTGAAATTAGATGTCAACAATTTTATGGGTCGGAAGTCGAAAGGACGAATGAGCGGGTGACGATGGTGGCACAAGGTTGGCCGGAGGGGTTACGGTGGTAGCATGACTGTCAATGCAGAAGGTTGACTGGAGTGGGTGACTGGTATTTTAGAGGATTTTTTTTTTTTTTTCATTTTTCTACAATTTTTTCTAGATTATTAAATTACTTTTAGATTTTTTAAATAATATTTCATCTGTTATAAATAATTAACTGATTTAAAAAGAATAATTTAATTTATGTTTATATATTTTCATATTTTTATCACCCTAATTTATAATTTAAAAGAAAATAATAATGACAAGACAAAAGAAAAACAAATAAATAGCTACATCATATAAAAAGGTCACACCAGTTTATAAATAAAAATTAAAGCCACATTACTTTGACCAGTTATGTTACAGGGAATAGTCGATCACAGAATATTTTTGTTAACTTTTTACAAGATACATATCATTATTAGAAACCGATAGAATTACCGATTAGTTTCATAATTATATAAGACATACCGAGTATTTTTATTAATTTTCCTTATTTTAATACAACTTGATGCAAACCTCAGGATTTACATTTGGACCACATGAAGAATGGTCAATGGTCTTGATTTGGACGTCAACAAAATAATGCTCACATCATGTACTAGTATTTATTCATTTATTTTAATAGGGAATATTCTTCAATACATATTTGAAGTTATGTCTGTTATCAACTAAAATCAATTATGTCAATATTAAATTTGGGAGGCAATAGAACCAGGACATATATGAATTCATTGATGTCCTAAAGTAGAATTATTTATTAAATAAAGAATCAAGAAGGATCTTAGTGCGGCATTAATTAATGATTATTCGGTATTGATTTGAAATACTACTTAATTCTATGAAAGTGAATTCCAACTTCAAAAGTTGACAGAATAGTAACAATAATAATGTGAATGTGCAAAATAGAGCGTCGAATCCATTTTGATGTACAAGATAACATCAAGTTATTCTAATGATGCATGAATCTAATAGGGTTAATTACCTACTATAAAATTTTAACTAAATGTACTATACTTTTATAATGTGATGTGCGTGCATGTGACTTGGATTAAAAAAAATTGACGCATGACCACTTTAATTTCTATCAACTATATCGTAAGTGAATGGTGTAAAAGCAACTAGTGGTAATTAATATCCTATCCTACAAGAACTAGTATAAGTGACCTAATCAAATTACTACAGTTATCCTAGTAATAATATATCAAAGGGGGACAATTATTAGATTGGTGTGGTAATTACCGTACTTGATAATTGTTTAGACCATAAGAGAACAATAAGAGAATAACTAATTAACCCACACGTGTTAATTAAATAACAAGACTTAAAATATAATAAAAAACTATCTTAGAATGTAGGTCTTAGAGACAACTACTGTGCGACCACAGATAACCGCACATGCAACACGAATGTATATTCATAATTGACAAGTTCTATTATTATGAGGCTTCGCGATTATGCATGTTAAAGCCCCTTCTGGAGCGCCTAAAGTGTGTATTATAGACAAGAGATAATCTCCCAATGAAGTGTCTATAACTCCTAAAAACAAATAGGAAATACACCCACAATATACTCTTAGCCTTCCGGTGTCTCAGTATATATTATGTCGTGTGTTGTTTGATCATCAATATCCGAACTTTACATTATCTTGGATATGTGATTCTAATGTGCTAGGACTAGGTGATCAGTCTACCTTATTATCAATCAATTCTCAACACAACGAATAACAACAAAAACATGCAATTATGGAACATATATAAACATTCACATTCATAATTGAAACCTACATTTTAACCCTAAGATATAGAATAACTACTCCATAGATGATTTAATAAACAATAAATTGTGTAAATAAATTCATCCTTAAAAAACAGAAAAATAAATAAGAAATAAACGAGAGTTGGAATAATACAATAACTGATCGAATTCATCGAATAAATCTCCTTCTCCTTCTTTGGTTCCTAGGCAAACTACTCTAACTTGCTGGTAAAACTATTTTAAACTCTATGAACTACTAAAAAGTATGATAAAAGTATGTTGTTTGACAATTACCGAGTCTAAGTATTTATAAGAGATAACAATAGGTTAAAGTGTGGATCAAATCAGATAAACCCTTAAAAACACGTTCAGCTGTCAAAACAGACAATATTTTGCACGACCGAGTTGCATAGCTACTCGGTTGAGCAAATGCTTTTGATCAGCGACCATACTACACTTCTTTTGCAGGATGCACGACCGAGTTACTGAAAGCAACTAACAAATGAACGCAATAAATGCACTTGCTAATGTATTAATGATTGACCAGAAGTGCAACAGAAATGTAATCAAGAATCTTAAAATACGTTGTTTCTTAAAGACGTGCAAGAAAATGTGAAGATTGTATCTTTGAAGTTTTTCTGGAAATAGACGAGCTGGGCAAACGAACTCAGATGATTTTACAGGGGCTTTTTCACTCTAATTTCTCTCTCTCTCTCTCTCTTTGAATTTCACCCATATTTAGAGGCATATTTTCTGGTGGAAATATAATTATTACTTTCACAGCATTTATGTCCCGTCGAGGCCGTGCGGCGACGCATGTGTGAGTGTGATAGGTGTCGCACATGTAGGTCATGTGTTAGACGAACAATCTTGTCCGCCACTCTTTACTAGGTCGTGGTGGAGAAATCTAAAAAGGAGGTCATTGGGAACAATCTCAACGCCACCTTAATTGCCTTTAGATGAATCAAGTCACTTGGGGAATCTCGCAACCTTGACCTTCGCAAGCTCATCACCTTGCAGCCGTGTTGACTTTGTTGTTTACCCGACTAACAAGAAAGGTTAATGGTCTACCTCGAACATCGCCTGGACAACGTGGTTCTCAGGGAATCCTCCTCAACCTTATGGGGAATTCAATAACGAGGGGATGACTTTTGACGAACTCGTGTCAAACCGAGTTGCAATAACGAGGTGCTTGTATCTAGAGGTGCCCATATGGTTCCCGATTCGGAACCGGCAGTTTCGGAACCGTGGACTAGGGGAACCGTATTCGAATCGTGTGCTACACGATTCCGGTTCCCCGGTTCCCAGTTCCTCGGTTTCGGTCCGGTTCCGGTTCCAATTCCTGGTTAGAACCGTCCTTTTTTTTTTTTTAATATATTATGCATAAATTTATTTCTCCAATTTTTAAAAAATAAAATGGAACTTTAAAAATATTGAACAATAGACAAGAAATTTTTATTAATAACAAATTTAAACAATACAAATTCGAATTCGGTAATAAAATACAATCACATTCAATTCAATGATTCAAATTATAATTTTTTTATTGCAAACTAAAATCTAAATCTTACAAGACTACAAGAGTACAAGTTACAAGGAATATTGGAAAAAGAAAAGGAAAACCACAAATTGGCCTTGAGTTTTATTTTAAGTAAAAAAGTAGTAATTAATTTTTAACTTAAAATAAAATTGCCTACTTATCATTCACCGACCGACATTTAGTGAATGAATCAAAGCTCACGTAGTTCTTCTTACCTTGCTTACCTTTCAAATATGATCTTGGTTGTGGTCGGTGGAAGCTCAAGCATTGCCTACTTCCTCAGATGAACTGGTTGAAATTTCCCACAAGACGTAATCTCCCTCTTCGTCAAAGTCGAAGTCTTCCGCTTGTTGTCTTTTTTTGGCCTTTGTCCAATCTTCTCGCAAACATTGATTTTCAATATTTTCAACCGTCAATCTTGTTCTTCGATCATCCAAAATGTTGCCTCCGGTACTAAAAGCCGACTCGACGGAGACGGTTGATGCCGGTGTGGCAAGAATCTCCTTTGCAATGAGGGAAAGGACCGGAAACGCCTTGGATTTTCTATGCCACCACTTCAAAAGAGAGTTGGTGTTACTGAAATCCATTTCTTCGAAGGTTGTGTGGAAATATCGATCAATCTCGCCAAATGGGTTGCTTGACGAAGACCCACATGCCTTTTTTAAGGACCGCTCCTTGTACAAACGTCGTAATCTTTCCTGGCTAGAGTTAACACAAACACTTTGGGAAGAAGTAGTTGGGTTAGAGGGAACAAAATCACTAGATTCACTAGAGTTATCGCCATCATATTGAATTTTATAATCTCGAAATGTTGTACAAAAAACCTCTTTCACTTTAGCGACAAAAAGTGTGCCACTTGGAGGATCTTCATGATCCGAGTACAATGCTTCATAATACATTTTTAAAAGTTCAATTAAACCATCCTCTTTAATTCTAGGATCTAACATTTTAGCAATTAAAAATACGTCCGGGATTTCCATAAAATATTTGACCCATTTTCTTCTCATTTTGGAAATAGGTTCGTGCAAAATTGGGACATTTTTGTAATAAAAAAAATGCTAGTGCAATCGCGACACAATGATCAACTACAAGGGGCAAAGTGGGGTAATAGCAACCGGAAAGTTCTTTTGTTGCCTCTTCGAAATTTTTTAAAAGGGTGATCAAGTTTGTGCAAGAATCTCAGGCTTGTGGAAACAATTGAATATCGTTCATTGGGTTTTGCACAAAAAAATCACATAAGGTTCTTTGTATTGATAAGAATCACTCAACATTTTGTAAATAGAGTTCCAACAATGGGGGACATCCCAAACAAATTTTTTCGGATGCATTCGTCAGTTTTTTCAAAATTTGGACCATTTTTTTATCAAAGCTTGGTGCTTCATAATCATTTTTATGCCCATCCTAATAGGGTTGATGTGATCACTAAAACATTCTAAATCATCTTGAACACAAAGATTTAGACAATGACATAGGTACCGAACATGAAAAATCTTCCTCCACAAGTTGGTTGACAATAGTTGATCAAAGTGGGAAAGGATGCCGTATTGGCACTAGCATTATTAAAAGAAATTGAGAAATTTTTTTGTTGCAAATTATCATCTTGAAGAATCGTCATAATTTTAAATGCAATGCCTTATGCGGAATGTGGTGGTGGGAAATCCCTATATGCAATATATCAATCATAATAATTGTAATACTTAGGAAATATTCTGCATATCTTTGTAAACTAGGTAGTTATCTTATTTCCATATTTTACGCACTCTTTGTAATCTTAAATACTGGTTTTGAGGGTAATGATATTTGATTTGGTGAATAAATCTTTATCACATGGTATCAGCCTTTCTTGGCTAAATCCTGAGCCTCTGCCGTCCCCTTCTTCTTTTCGTCGTCGCCGTTATCCACCATCCATGGCCGACATTACAGACGCCCCTTCTCTTCCTCTTTCAACCATGATTCATATGGTTACTATCAAACTCACGTCTGCTAATTATTTGCTTTGGCATGCTCAAGTTCACCCTCTTCTCACAAGTCAATAGTTCCTCTCCTTCGTCGATGGCTCTTCCTCTCCTCCTCCGGAAACCATCACGAACGCCGCCGGTCGATCCGTTCCGAATCCCGCTTATTCACAGTGGTTCTCTCGAGACCAACTACTCAAGCTTTTCCTCGTTTCTACTCTCACCGAGGAATCTATGTCTGTCGTTGTCGGCTGCACGACATCTCGTGACGTCTGGACGGCCCTGTCTACGGCTTACAGCCATGGCTCAAAAGCTCGTGAACTAAGTTTGAAGGACGATCTGCTTTCTGTCACTCATGGTTCTCAATCTGTTGCCGAGTATGGTCGTCACTTCAAATCCCTATGCGATCAACTCGCTGCCATTGGCCGTCTCATTGACGAGTCAGATAAATCTCATTAGTTTCTTCGCAGTCTCGGTTCGTCTTTCTCCACTTTCAATGCTGCTCAAATGGCCCAGGACCCTCTGCCGGACTTTACCACTCTTATGGCTCGCGCTCAGAGTCATGAGTTCTTTCAAAATCCATGGATGTACGTCCTCCTGCTCAAGCCGCTTTCACCGCAGTTAATCGTGGTCATGGTCGTTCTTCCTCCTCTTTGTCCCGCGGCCGCGGTTCTTCCACCAGTCAGTCCCCCGGTCGATGCCGCAAGAACTACACTCCACGCTGCCAATTCTGCAGATCCACGGACCATGATGTTTTTGATTGCCCGGACCGTTTCGACCGTGCCTATGATCGTTCCTCTCGGCCATCCAATATCGCCAATCTTATCGAAGCTTTTTCTGCCGGCTGCTCTCTATCTCTGAGCTCCTCCTCCTATTGGTTCCTCGACACCGGAGCTTCGGCTCATATGACTCCAACTGTTGAAAATTTGGATATGGCACATTCATACTCTGGCTCCGATCATGTCACGGTTGGTAATGGTGAGCATTTAAATATTTTCCACACGGGCTCTTTACGGCTTTCTCGAAACTTACAACTTTGTGACGTTCTTGTCGTACCTGGACTCACTAAAAATCTCTTATCAATTAGTCAGCTAACTTGTGATTTTCCTGTCACTGTTACCTTTACTGAGTCTCAGCTGCGAATTCAGAATCGGGACATCGGTCAACTACTCGCAACCGGCAAACGTGATCATGGACTCTATGTTTTGGATTCCGGTGTTGTTGCTCTCTCCGCGGTAACCTCAAATAAACAACTTCGTGCTTCTTTCGATTTATGGCACTATCGGCTTGGCAATGTTGCTTTTTCTACCATCACTTTACTGCATAAACTTGGACATGTTTCTCTTACTTCTTTGTTGCCTTCGCCAAAAATATGTAATTCATGTCAACTTGCGAAGAGTAAACTCTTATCTTTTGCTAATAATGATAAACGAGCAACACATATTTTGGACTTGGTACATTGTGACTTATGGGGTCCGGCCCCCGTGCTATCCTCGTCTGGTTTTCGATTTTATGCTATCTTTGTTGATGATCATTCTCGGTTTGTCTGGTTTTATCCATTGCGTGCGAAGTCGGATTTCTATGATGTTTTCATTAGTTTTCAATCTTTTGTGGAAAATCAGTTCAACCGAAAAATTAAACAATTTCAATCTGATGGCGGTACTGAGTTCACTAATAATCGTTTACGTATCCATTTCTCTGTGTCTGGCATACATCACATCATGTCGTGCCCTTACACTCCGGCTCAAAACGGCCGTGCTGAGCGCAAGCATAGGCACATCACTGAAACGGGATTATCTTTATTATTTCACTCATCCGTTCCTCTGACTTTCTGGGTTGAAGCTTTCAGCACTGCTGTGTACATAATCAATCGTCTTCCCACCCCGGTTCTTGAACATAAATCGCCTTTTGAGCTTCTCTACCATCGTCCACCGGCTTATGACATATTTCGGGTTTTCGGTTGTCGAGTGTATCCGTGCCTTCGTGATTATAATTCTCACAAATTTTCTCCTCGAAGTACTCCTTGTGTTTTCATAGGATACAACACTCAGCATAAGGGTTTTCGTTGCCTGGACTTCGCTTCTTCCCGCATATATATCAGCCGGCAAGCCGTCTTCGATGAAACAAACTTTCCCTATCTTTCGTCCTCGGCAGTTCAGCCTCTCTCTACTCTTGATGTCACTGCTTTTCAAGATGTTTCCTTGGAACCCACACCAGATAATTCATCTTCTTCTCCGATACTTCCGCCTGGTATCGCTGCTTCCTCCACCTCATCCCCATGCACGCTTTACCCATCAGAAGCTCAGCCGTATCATCCTCTACCACCGGCTGCTCCTCTGACTTCGCCTATGCCGACTCCTCCTCCTACACCTGGTTCCCCGGTCTCACCAGAGCTGCCTCATTCCCCACCGGTTGCACCTCTTCGTCTCCATTCAATGCGTACTCGTGCGCAATCCGGTATCTTTGAACCCAAGTATCCTGCCGACATCACTCTGCTCCAATCTGACCGCCTCTACCATGCTCTCCTTTCCGTCTCGGAGCCCAAAGGTATTAAGTCGGCTCTCAAATCTCCGCATTGGGTTTCTGCCATGAATGAAGAGATGGAGGCTCTTCATTCGAATCAAACATGGGACCTTGTTCCCGGACTAGCGAACGGCAACATCGTTGGGTCTAAATGGGTTTATCGTACCAAATTTCTTGCCGATGGTTCTGTTGATCGCCACAAGGCTCGCCTCGTTGCACAAGGATTTAGCCAACTTTCTGGTTTTGACTTCACACATACTTTTAGCCCTGTGGTCAAGGCTACTACTGTACGGATTATCTTATCTCTCGCCGTCATGCAGTCTTGGCAATTGCACCAACTGGATGTGAAAAACGCCTTCTTAAATGGTTTTCTATCGAAGCCGGTATATATGGAGCAACCCCCAGGTTATATTGATCCTTTACACCCTCATCATGTTTGCCGTCTCAAAAAGGCTCTTTATGGACTTCGTCAGGCTCCTTTGGCTTGGTATCAGCGTTTTCGTACTTTTCTTCTAAATCTTGGCTTTATTTGTAGCACTACTGATACTTCTTTATTCATATTTGCTCGTGGAACCACCCTTCTTTATTTGTTGGTTTATGTTGATGATATTATCGTCACTGGAAATGCTCCAACCTCTGTTCGCACCCTCCTCTCTCGTATCCGCCAGGAGTTTGCTATCAAGGATCTCGGTCGTCTTGGTTACTTCCTGGGATTGGAAGTATCTTATCCAGCTTCGGGCCTTTTTCTCAGTCAATCCAAGTACGCCCGTGACATTTTGCTCCGCGCCGACTTACTTGACTCCAAGCCGGTTTCCACACCTCTCGCCCCGGGTGCGTCCTTCACTGCCGCAGGCTCTCCGTTTCACGATCCCACTCTGTATCGTTCTTTGGTTGGTACTCTTCAATACTTGACAATCACGCGCCCTGACATTGTCTACTCTGTCAATACTGTAAGTCAGTTTCAACAGTCGCCCACTGATGACCATTTTCAGGCAGTTAAACGTATCCTTCGGTATGTGAAGGGTACCCTTGGGTTTGGTATTTCCTTTTCTCCCGGCTCGCCTATGGTTGTTGGATACTCTGACGCAGATTGGGCCCGGTGCATTGACACCCGACGCTCTACTTATGGCTATTCCGTGTTTCTTGGTCCAAATTTGGTTTCTTGGAGTGCGAAGAAGCAACCAACCGTTTCTCGTTCCAGTTGTGAATCAGAATATCGTGCCATGGCTAACACTGCTGCTGAAATCGTTTGGGTCTGTAATCTTCTACCAGAGCTCCACGCCCTTCCATACTCACCACCAGTTTTGCTCAGTGACAACAAGAGTGCTCTTTTCCTTGCTCAGAATCCCATTTCTCACAAACGAGCTAAACACATCGATATCGACTGCCACTTTGTTCGTGAACTTGTTGAAAATGGCCGTCTTACTACTCGTTTTGTACCTTCTTCCTTGCAAATCGCAGATATCTTCACCAAGAGCTTATCTCGACCACTTTTCGAGATGTTTCGTTCCAAGCTTCGTGTTGATCTACATCCCACCCTTCGCTTGTCGGGGGGTATCAATCATAATAATTATAACACTTAGGAAATATTCTGCATATCTTTGTAAACTAGATAGTTATCTTATTTCCATATTTTACGCACTCTTTGTAATCTTAAATACTGGTTTTGAGGGTAATGATATTTGATTTGGTGAATAAATCTTTATCACACAATAAAACATTTTTGTATTATCCACGTATCATCGATCCAATGCGAAGTAACGCCCATATAAGAATTGGTTTGGTAGTTATCGGTCCAAATGTCCGCACATATTGAAACTTTTTGTTGTAGTGAAGCAAACGTGTTTTTTTAAACAAGTTTATACTTTCTAACAACTTTTGCAATATCATGTGTAAGTGTGGTTCGTGCAAATTTTCTAGTCGCCGGGTTAAAAACTAATCTTTTATAATCCTCATAAAATTCATTATTGGCAAAGTTGAAGGGTTGGTGTGTTGCACAAACATATTTTGCCAAGTGGCGCCGGGCGTTTGCTTCACTATAACGAAAGAGGGGGGAAGAATCTGTACCTTGCGAGCTACCGGTTGTAGCTCAAATTTGAGTTCGTGCCAGATCAATGCCGAGTTTGTCGGGATGGTAAGTTTCAACATGCTTAGTGTATGAACCGTATCCTCCACCTTTCTTTATGATGTACTCTTTTGGGAAATATTTGCATCGCACCGAGAACAAATTCGGGCATCCCCTCTTCTTGGGGAAGTGGGGTCTTAGTCATATGATACTTGAAAGTGCACTCTTTGACAAGTCTCCTTTGGCGGTTTCGGTCGTTTCGGAGTTCAATTGTTAGACATGAAGAAGATGATGGCACTCGTTTGTTGAAGAATTGACCGGATGATGTTGATGATCCTCGACCACTAGAAATATTGACTTTTTTTTTTTGGAGTTGAAGTAGAAGTTGAAATTTAAATATTGGTAGAGAAATAAAATGAACTGAAACTGTAATTTGAGAATACACTTTTTTTTTTTTTTTTTTTTTGAACTTGAATAGAAATACAAATATGATTGAATTGAACAATCAAACTAAAATTGCAATTTTGCAAGATAATGAGGCAAGAATAGAGATTATAGAGAGATAGATGAGATTGAGAGGTGTAGGAAAATGTGGAAGGTGAAGGGCCATTTATAGGTGATTTTGGGGATAAAAAAAAAAGAAAAAAAAGAAAAAGAAAAAAAAAGCCTAAAATGACCGTCATTTTTTGAATCCAACGGTCTTGAGATCATGGCAGGTGATTTCAAACGGCCACATGATCTCGACCGTCGAATTTTTTTAAAAAAAAAATTACGTTGGAACTGCCAGTTCCGGTTCTGGATCGAAGCCTCTCCCAACGGAAATTTAAATCTCCAACAGTCAATTAATCTGGGCCGTTGATTTTAAATGTAAAAAAAGTAAAATAAAAACCAAGAATCGGCGGTGGAACCGCCAGTTCCCGGTTAGCAAATACGAAGAACCGTATTCGATTCGTCAAAACCGGTTACGGTTCCGATTCCGAACTGGGAACCGTGGTCAACGGTTCCGGAATCATTGACCGCTGATTCCCGGGACCGGATGGGCACCTCTACTTGTAGCAGCATATATTTTTTTAATTAAACTCCAATTATTGATGTGAAACCCAAAATTAAGATTTTGACACACATCCAATTGTATACGTGTAATTGTATGAATTCTTTTAACCCCTAATTATACAAAAATGATATTGTTTTATTATTAATACTAATTATTAAACATTATCAAATTTATTTATTAGGGACTTAAAAATATTGTATAATTACGCTTCTCCAACTGGGGCAATTTTAGGAGAATTAACATAATGTATGATATAAGAGTTCAAATCATGTGATTTATGATTTTTTCGAAAGCTAAGAGGAAGATTTGTAATTTTTATGTTGACAAGATTTCCCGATTTCATCCCCAAATTAGCAAAAAAAAAAAAAACTCAAGAAAGTCAGTGATGTAATAAAACGTCGCAATTTTTGTCGTAACTGATCTTCAATATTTTTCTAATATCTCGAGGTATATATGTCTAATGGAGGTAAAATTAGTGGTATTGGAAACCCAACTCAAGGTCTACAATTTTATCAGAAGTAGTCAATGTCAAATTTCGATCGGAAGACCTGTAGATATGGCTTGAATGAAGAAGTGTAGTTTTTCACGACTCATCTAGCATAGGTCGATCATATACGTGGTATTTTTCCCCTTTTTCGGAGGATTTTCACCTAACAACTCATATTTTCATCCAGAAAGACTAGGCATCATATTATGGCATCACATATCATATTTTCACACCCTAATATTAGGAGCAGGCCACGACTACTCTTTGGTTTTTTCTTTTATTACTTTTATTAAAAAATATGAATATTGTTAGTTTAATTTATATTTTTTATTTGATCATATCTAGCTAGATTTATTTATTCTAGGATTAGGAAATCACCAGTGGTTCTTACCCTTGAACCTTCAGTGTTGAAGATGCGCAGCTCCTCTACCTGCTAAAAACTTGTTTGGACAAAAAAAAAGCCCTAAAATTTTATCACACCGAAGTCACTTGCAAAATTCCATCAAAAAATGACTGAAAAATGACTTTGGTGGTGAATCTGTCAAATTCGTGTAGTTTGTATATATCGGTGCCAAAAAATAAGTTTAGTAGTTTATGTGCAAAATCGATGATAGTTTGGTGGGGTTGTTGCAATTAACCTGTATATATATGTATAAACTATGTAATTATAATTTAGTAATGGACTTTGCCACTCTTAAATTTTTATTTTTTATATTCTCAATTTTAGTTTAATTTTTATAAATATTCTAAAAAAATATCTTACCTCTCACAATAAATATTTTTGGCTTCGTCCCTGATCACATTAGTAAATCTAATTATGTGCCTTGAAAAGCACTGGATCACACTCGTTTGCAAGTCACTCATAATTTTCATGTACAATACTAGGTGCACGGATCTTAGGAATCTTGATCATAAACGGAAGCATGGAAAATGCAACATCCTTTATTGTGAAAGGTATTACGTACTATGAAGAAAATATTATTCTCAAATGTTAATTACAGAACACAACCTGTACTATTGGTCGTTTTTTCATTTCTTGTCCAAACTAAATATTTTTTCCAATTGCAACCTGTATAACATATTTTTGTTTTAGTTTGCAACTCCGGCCATATTTCAGGCTATATAGGCCATGTGCATTGCACATGACCAAAATGGGCCGATTATAGGGTGCCACGTGGCAAATATTTAAAAAACAAAATCTCATAAATTACGAAAAATTCCAGAAATCAAATAAATAAATATATATAATGTAATTTTAGATTATAAAAAATAACCTGGAAAATCGGTCAAAATAAAAAATTTATAAAAAAATATATAGAAACAAAATTTCAGAAAATATTGAAGATAAAAACAGTTTTATTTATTCCCATTTTCAGACTACTTTTTCGATTAATTAATTTTTTTTTTTTTAATCTCACACTTAATCCCCCACCTAGCAATTGAAGGGTCATAATACTCAAACCCATCCCCAACTTTGTCGCGAAGAGCCTTAACCCACGAATATAAGAAACCCTTCTCCTCGCCGCTGTTTCCACACATCGTCGTCGTCAAGGGCACCGCCGCAGTTGAAATGTCCTAGAGAATATGCAACAATGCTCGCTACAAATCGCGTGAAGATTTTGCAAGCATTGATTATGGAATGTTTCACAAACTAATTTGATTCCGTTCTAAATTTAAGTTCTCGTTGGTATATTGTTGAAGTAAGGTGTGAGAAGATGTATGTGGGGCTCATATGTGGTGTTGGGTTAATAGGGCACCATGCATATTTTTCCATTACTCTGTAGTGTCCCTAGTGGCTGTTGATTTTGTGGTAGCATATAAACTTGTTTAATTTTTTATTGTGGGTTAATGGGAATGTTTATAGTAGTTTATTAAGAGATTATAGTATAGGATAAACCCTAATCCTTTTTTTATGCTTTTAAATGTCCTTCGATTTTTTAAAAATTTCACAGGAAGATAGTTTTGTTTAGTGGTTTACTATTTCGGTCTGTGGCTTCTGTATATGGTCTAATGTTTTGGGTTTAGAATTCTTGAATGTTGTTGGGTGAAATTTGACCCATGTGCTTCTGTTTATTTTATACAAGTGATAATACATATTTATTCACCATAAAACTGTATCACATCAGGTCGTTTAAGGATCGTGGACTGTTACAGTATGTTGGGGGTCGGTCCCATACTTAGACTTCTGTGATGTTCATGAGATGTCTTTGTTAGAAATAAACTTGATGCTAAAAGAGTTGGGATTAATTGAGGTTGATATTGTGTACTACAAAAGCCTTGACATTAATGATTATATGTCCATATGGCCCTTAGAAAGTGATACCGATGCATTATGTCTCGGAGGGTTCACCGACTGTAACAATTTAGTTGTTGTTTATGTGACTCATGTTAGGGGAAATGATGATGTATGCATGGGAGGTGATGATGTTAAGAGTAGCTCAAGCCCACCTGAGGATATGTTGCAAAATCAGATTCTGTTATATATAGGCAAGGGCCATAATCCACAACCCCCCTGCTGATTTCACAAAGAATTAATTTACTGATGTTGAGGTGAGTGATGAAAGTGATGATCAGAATTTAGTTGGGATTGATTCAGACTATTTTGGAAACATTCTTGATTTCGAATATGAACTGTCCGATGAAGACGACCTATTTTTTGAAGAAAATGTTGATGATGGGGTGTAATTTAGGGTTCTTGGTGGTGGTGGGTCAAACATAAACGTAGAAGCCACCCAAACCCCTAGTTGCTCTAGTTCTAAACACACCCATAAAGGCCACCCCGTTTTCAATTATCCATAGAAGGGCAATACACTCCCCGATTTCTTCGTTGGCCAATGTTTTGAAACCCTTGAGTCATTCAGAAACGCCATTAGGATTCACTTAATTTTTAATGGTAGGGAAGTCATATTCACGATCAAAAATTTGGACAAGGTCCAAGCTAAGTACAAAAATTCGTTATGTACTTGGATGATCTTTGCGTCTAAAATAGGGGGAGGGAAGCACAATTTAGGTGAAGACCTACTATGACAAACACAAATGCCCTCTGGAACATAAGGTGAAACATGCTAATGCGAAGCTCACTGGTGACATATATAGGGATAAGATATACACCGATCCTTCATGGCCTGTTGACTCCATGGTATCATGGATTAACAACGATCTTATGGTGACCGTTACTCGGATGGCATGTTGTAGAGCCAAGTACCTGGTGTTGGGGCAGGGGACCATGAGTGAAAGTGACGAGTATGCGATGTTGTGGTCTTATGTAGTTGAGATTGTGCAAACTAACCCGCATACTACAGTAAAAATTAAGTGCAACCAGACTGTTTATGGGACCACATTCAAGAGGTTTTACATATGTTGGGGGGCCTTGAACAAAGGGTTTTTAAAGGGGTGTAGACCGATTATATTCCTTGATGGGTATGATTTAAAAACTCCAGCTGGTGGTATATTGTTGTCTGCCGTAGGTATTGATGGGAACAACAGTGTGTTCCCGTTTACATATACAGTCATTGAAAAGGAAAAGAAAAAAGACATGGTCTTGGTTTTTGAAGCTGATGTTAGATGACCTAGGTGGGGAAATCAAGCAAGGTGGGCTGTTATGTTCGATAAGCGAAAAGGATTAGTCGATGAAATTAACACACTAATGGCATGTTGTGAGCATCGCTTCTGTGTGACACACCTTTACCAGAATTTCAAGCAACAATTCCGAGGGCTACACGTGAAAAACTTCCTACGAAAAGTAGCAAGGGCTGGATGGGTCGCAGATTTTCAGAATGCAATGGGGGATATAAAGAAAGAAAATATTGAGGCATTTCAGTGGTTGGTTGCAAAGCCACCTCATCATTGGTCCCGATCCCACTTCAGGGGCTCCTCTAGTTGTGACAAACCTGATAATAACATGAGTGGAAACTTCAATAACATGGTTTTTAAGGCTAGGTCCAAGCCTATAATTTCAATGCCCGAGTGCATCAGGGTGTCATTAATGAAGAGATTACACGTAAGAAGGGATAAGATAAGGGCATATCATGGGGATTTCTGCCTTGTAGTTGATCAAATGATGGAGGAACTAAAAAAGAAGGCTTTGGAGTACCGCAATGTATGGAATAGTGAAAATAAGTTCAGGGTTGAGAGTCCATGGGGTTTAAAGTATATAAAGTGCATCTTAGTGAAGGCATCTACACTTGCAGCCGTAGGAAATGGGAATCAAGCGGGCTGCCATGTTGTCACTTGATTTCGGCAATATATGGAATCCCGATCTGTATGATAGCACGTGGTACATAAAAGATACTTTCTTGAAGGCTTATAGTCATTTTCTCGGTGCTATGGATAGTGCTAATTCATGGCGTCAGACCGAATATCCTGCACTTCTTCCACCAATAGCTTAAATGACGTCGGGTAGGCCCAAATTGTTCAAGAGAAGGCCTCAATTGGGTGAAAGCTCAAAGCAAAGTGGTACACAAGGTTTGAAGAAAACTAAAGGCAAGCAAGGGTCAGACAAACCTGTGAAGTTGTCTAGAAAAGGGACTGTGATGAGATGTTGTTTGTAAAGAACAAAATTATAATGCTAGAAAGCGTCCAAGCAGGTGATACACGTTAATTATGCATGTAATTAGGCCGATTTAGGATAGTATTTTATGGAAATTATGTGCATATTTGATCAAGAGTTGGATAGATTGATATAAATTGGACAATTTAACGTGTTTGACTTGTTTTAAGGTATTTTTAAGCAATTTCAGGATTAAAAGTCGTAATTTATGGCTAACGGATGAAAGAACAAGTCAAAGGGAAGTCTAAACTGGACAAAACCGGTCCGAACAAGCCAAAAACCGGCCTAGACCGGCTCAGACCAGTTTGAAAACCAGTCCAGAAGTCAAACCAAGAGAGAAAAGACACGGCCGTGTCAAAAGCTCAACACGGCCGCGTCAAAACATGCTCTCAAAACGATTCTACAACGCGGCCGCGTTCAACATGCAACACAGCCACGTCAAAAAGTGACGTTTTAAAGGAGTTTTGAGTTCAAAGTGATGCAGTCGCGTCAAAAGCACAACACAGCCGCGTCCGAAGGCCGTTTTTTAAGAAATTTCTTGTTCCAAGTAGGAGCTGATTCCAAATCTCCCCATCATTATTCCGAAGTCTATAAAAAGACAAGTCGTGCTCGTTTTTAAACATCATCATCTACATTACATCATATACACTTTGAAGAGAGCAACTTAAAGAACAAGCACATGAAGATTGACGAGCCAACAGAGCCGGGTTTAATTATTTCTTATCTAGATTTTAATTCTCTATGATGTATTCTTTGAATTATTGTAAGGATTTGATACTAGGCATGAGTAGCTAAACTACTCGTGTCCTAGGGTTAGAAAGTAGTGTTTTATGACAATGTTTTGATTTATAGACTCCAGTTTAAGTATTTATCTATATGTTTGTTTTATTCCTAAGCATAACTTGATCACTTAGGCTTAGTTACACGTTTAACAATTCCGCTTCGAGAGGTGGGAATTGTTAATAGACGCACGACATATAGCACAATTGTCTATGACTGCGTGGGCAAGGGTTAAGGATCTTTTAGGAGTTGTTAGGATCAATTGACTCGAGAGGGTAGTTGTCCTAATCAATCCACAACTTAGTTTGTTCGAGAGGAGGATTAAGTTATTTAAGTGTCGCCTAATAAATACTAAAACTTGGTTTAAAAGTCTATAAGTTGAACTTAATCGACATTGAAGTGATTCACGAAATCGAAGCCCTTGGATATACTCTCGTTAATTGAAATTTAATCAGTTGACAAGTTAAGTTAATTAGTATAAATAATTTAGTTTATTAAAATCAATCTCATAAATTGAGTGTCTAGTTATGGTAATCCGATAAATTGGGATATTGAACTATGTCAACCTATTCTCTCAGGATCGACATTGACTTATCCTATACACATATATACTCGTATACTTGCGGTATTTTGGGTTAGAAATTAGGCCTGTAAAGTTTTTGGTGCCGTTGCCGGGGAATAGGTTATAGCGTCTTAGTTTTTATCTTAAGTAATAGGAGGATACTAGATTAGATTTTATTTTTCGTAAATTTAATTTTGTTATTTTAATTTTCGTTTTTATTTGTTTAGTTAATTTTTATATTACGTGATATTTCTTTTGGAGGTGTTTTCAGGTTTCTTATGCAAACTAGATCAAAAGGGAAAAAAACATCTTGTCCCTCTAGATCCAGAAATTGAAGCAACAATTCGTAGAGACCGAACGAGAAGAAACTCCACCTTCGAGATGGAAAACGTTCCACAAAACCTTAACCAAGAGGAGGCACTGAATCGCATATTAGGAGCTCTCGCTAGTCTGGATGATAGAGTCATTAATTTGCAGCAACAACAACCTCGACAACAGCCAGTGCAACAGAGAAGAGTTCAGATTGCACAAGACGATGTAGACGAGGATATCAATCCTATCAATGGTTGTCTTCGGCCTATACCAAATCAACAGTTTGGAAAAGTACAACCCCCACCATTGAACGCAAACAACTTTGAGTTAAAGCCAACACTAATTAATATAAGGCAGCAATACCAGTTTGGGGGTAGTGCTCTAGATGATCCAAATGTGCACTTGAACAAATTTCGCAGGCTAGCAGACACCATCAAGATCAATCATGTGCCACATGACCAAGTCAAGATGAGGTTGTTCCCATTTTCTTTAAAAGATAGAGCCTTACAGTGGTATGATTCACTGGATGATGTCACTGAGTGGGAGGACCTGAGCACAAGGTTCCTTCTGAAATACTTTCCACCTAGCAAGATGCTAGATCTACAGAACAAAATAAACCAATTCAAACAGATGGATCAAGAGCCGTTTGGAGAGGCTTGGGAGCGATTCCGGGATCTTATCTGAAGTTGCCCTCAACATGGGTTTACGAAGAAGCAACTAGTTTGCAAATTCTATAATGGGTTACTTGCTCCAACACGGGATCATGTAGATGTGGCTGTGGGTGGATGTCTGATGGAGAAGAGTGTGAAAAATGCGTTCTCAATTTTGGATGCTATGGCCAGAACAAGTTACTAGTGGCCTAATGAAAGAAATCAGCTGAGACGAGTAGCATATGTCAAAGAGCCAGAGCCAGTAAAAAACGAGCCAATTGAAAATCTTACATCTCAGTTGACAGCTCTGAAGAGCCAAGTAACTTTGCTAACTACTTTGATGTTAGCATAACACAATGACACGTCATCACAACAGATAGTAGGCCAGGAAGAAGTTGAAGATGTGAATTTTGTAAATCAAAGGAATTTCAACAATTTCCAAAACAATCAGCCAAGGTACAATTAGTACCCTCCTAATCGGAAGCACCAAAACTTTTTTTATGGCAATACGAAGAACTCACTTAATCCGCCACCCGGATTTGCTGTCACGAATGGCATGATTCATGACGGAAAGAAGCCAACACAGGAAGAGATTGTGCAGTCTCAGTTTGCTAAGTATGATGAAAAATGAGCTTAATTGGAAATAAAAATATGGACGGCAAGTTTATTGAGTTAAATAAAAGCATGACTGGGCACAAAATGACTCGAGAATAGCATAACTGAAATGTCTACTAAAATGAGTCAGTTAATAAAGATTGTCAGAGCCCAACATAAACAGGGGCAGTTCTCGAGTGATACAGTGGTGAATCCGAGAGAGTAGTGTCAAGCCATTCATCTGAGAAGTGGTACTGAGTATGAGGGACCAAACCTTCCAATTAACAAAGAAAAGGTAGTGGAAAAAGAGCAATTAGAAGAGGAAAAAGGAACTCAAGCAAAGGCAAGGAAGCAGAAAGAGGCCTTGAAACCAAGCGAGGGAAAAGAAATCAAAGCAAATATACCAGCATATGTCCCTCCTGTTCCGTTTCCACAAGTCCTAAGAAAGAAGAAAATAGACGAGCAATTCACAAAAACTTTGGATGTGCTGAAGAAGATTCAAATTAATTAATATACCTTTTGTTGAGGCAATACAACAGATGCCTAACTATGCGAAGTTCTCAAAGGAGGTGATAGCAAAGAAGAGGAAATGGGAAGAATATGAGACAGTGAATCCGACTGAAGAGTGCAGTGCAGTCATCCAGAGGAAACTACCATTAAAGTGCAAAGATCCAGGTAGTTTTACTCTTGAATGCAAAATAGGTAATGTAACTTTTGATAAAGCACTTTGTGATATAGGGGCTAGTATCAACTTAATTCCATTATCCATATATGAAAAATTAGGCATAGGAACAATGAAACCCGCTACAATTGCCATACAAATGGCAGATCGCTCTATGAGTTGGCCAAAGGGGATTGTAGAGGATGTTTTATTAAAAGTTGGTAAATTCATCATTCCTGCTGATTTTGTAGTCCTAGATATGATAGAAGACAAAGAAGTTCCCTTAATCTTAGGTTGCCCGTTTTTAGCAACGGGTAAAGCACTAATTGATGTATAAAAGGGGGAATTAACTCTAAGGGTAGATGAAGAGAAGGTTACATTTTCTATATATAAGGCTCTTCAGCATCATGATAGTGAGGAAGTAAATCAACTTGAAACATGTAGTATAAAACACTGATCTCACCTAGTGATTGCGATGCTCTTGAAACTTGTCTTGCTAATTCTGTTTTTCGTATTGATTTCCATGAGTCGACTAACTTTGATCTTGTAAAAAGTGTTAGTGCTCTTAATTCTTTGCAGGAAGCTCCATTCAAGAGGACACAAGTAAGAAAGTGGTAGAGGAAGTACCAAAAGGGGGCGAAGGATGTCCATATCTTAAACTATTACCAGATCATCTACGGTATGAATTTCTTGATAGTGAATGAAGATATCCGGTAATAATTTCTTCCTCTTTAACTAGTGTTGAAACTAAAAAATTGTTGCGAGTGTTGATAACATATAAATCTACAATAGGTTGGTCCATAGCTGATTTAAAGGGAATTAGTCCCACAATTTGCATGCATAAGATACTAATGGAGGATGAGTATAAACCATCGGTTCAAAATCAACATCGACTTAATCCCATTATGCAGGAAGTAGTTAGGAAAGAAGTCCTTAAATGGTTAGATGTAGGAATAATCTTTCCAAATTTAGATAGTAAATGGGTGAGTCCGACCCAAGTAGTGCCTAAAAAGGGTGGGATGACAATAGTGAAGGGTGATCTAGATGAGGTCATAGCCACTGGACTAATTACGGAATGGTAAGTGTGCATAGATTATAGAAAACTCAATGCGGCTACCTGTAAAGACCATTCCCCTCTCCTATTTTTAGATCAAATGCTTGATAGGTTAGCGGGGTATGAATACTACTATTTTCTTGATGGGTATTCGGGCTACAATCAGATTATGATTGCCCCGGAAGATCAAGAGAAGATAACTTCTGTTTGTCCTTATGGTGTTTTTGTGTTTCGTAGAATGTCGTTTGGGCTCTGTAATGCTCCTGCTACTTTTCAGCGTTGCGTGATGGCAATATTTGGGGGCTTGATAGAGAACAAAATGGAAGTGTTTATGGACGACTTTTCTATTTTTGGGTCGTCTTTTGATCACTGCTTAGATAATTTAGCTCAGGTATTGAAAAGTTGTGAAGACACTAATCTAATCCTAAATTGGGAGAAATGCCACTTCATGGTTAGGGATGGTATAGTCCTTAGTCATAGGATTTCGTCTGCAGGGCTAGAAGTTGATAGAGCTAAAGTAGTGGCCATAGAGAAATTACCGCCTCCTAAGAATGAAAAAGGAGTTAGAATTTTTCTAGGACATGCGGGATTTTTTAGAAGGTTCATTAAAGATTTTTAAAAAATTTCTAAACCTTTATCTCGTTTACTAGAAAAAGATATTGCTTTTGTGTTCGATGATTTGTGTATACATGCATTTGATACGTTGAAGAAAGCATTGATCACTGCTCCAGTACTAATCACACTGGATTGGTCTCAACCCTTTGAGATAATATGATGCGAGCGACATGGCTGTGGGAGCTGTGTTGGGCCAAAAGAGAGAAAAGCTTTTTTGAGTAATCTACTATGCGAGCAAAACTCTTGACTCAGCCCAATCAAATTACACGACTACAAAAAAGGAAATGTTAGCTGTTGTTTATGCATGTGATAAATTTCGATCATATCTGATACAAGCAAAAGCAATAGTTTATACTGACCATACTGCTCTTAAGTATTTGTTTGCTAAATAGGATTCGAAGCCAAGACTGATAAGATGGATACTGCTGCTACAAGAGTTTGACTTGGAAATCCGAGATCCGAGAATGCAGTTGCTGACCATTTGTCAAGAATTTAGAATGAGGCGGATGCAAAGGGCCAACAGAAAGCCATAAATGACATATTCCCAGATGAGCATGTGATGGTTGTAGAAAATGGTCTGTGGTATAGTGACGTAGCAAACTACATCATGAGTGGCATTACACCGGACTTCTCACCTCATAAGAAGAAGAAGTTCTTTCATGATGCCAAGTTTTACATATGGGATGATCCTTACCTCTACCGAAGATGTGCATACACGATAATTCGAAGGTGTGTTCCTTATACTGAAGTAAGGGACATAATCACGCAGTGTCACTCTTCCCCAAGTGGGGGACATTTTGCATCACCAAGAACAGCCGCTAAGGTGCTTCAATGCAGATTTTATTTGCCGATGATCCACAAGGATTGTCATAAGTTTATTTTAAAATGTGAACGATGCCAAAGGACGGGAGGAATATCACGAAAGCACGAGATGCCCCTTACCACGATCGTTGAAGTTGAACTGTTTAATGTATGGGGTATTGATTTCATGGGACCTTTTCCATCTTTGAATGGGTTCCAATATATCTTGGTTGCTGTAGAATATGTATCTAGATGGGTGGAAGTTGTTCCGACCCAAACGAATGATGCCAAGGCGGTGTTGAAATTCCTTCAAAAGAACATTCTCACAAGGTATGGTACTCCAAGAGCTTTTATAAGTGACAGGGGGTCACACTTTTGTAATAAATGGTTGTCTGCATTGTTAGCTAAATATGGGGTGAAACATTGAGTTACAACAACATATCATCCTCAAGCCAATGGTCAAGTGGAGCTCGCCAATCGAGAGATTAAGTAAATCTTAGAGAAATCGGTGAATGGAAATAAAAAAGATTGGTCGATGAGGTTAGATGACGGACTATGGGCGTATAGGACGGCTTATAAGACTCCTTTAGGGCTTTCGCCGTATCACCTAGTTATTGGGAAAGCATGTCATCTACCGGTGGAATTAGAGCATCGGGCTTATTGGGCAGTCAAAAAGTTAAACTTCAACTTTAAGGCTGCTGGAAAGCAACGAATCCTTAAGCTCAACGAATTAGAGGAGTTCAGAAATCAAGCTTTTGAGAATTCAAGTTTGTATAAGGAGCGCATCAAACGGTTTCACGACCGGATGATAAAGAATCAAACCTTTGAAGCCGGTGAACAGGTCTTATTGTTCAACTCTCGACTAAGGCTATTTCCAGGTAAGCTTAAATCAAGGTGGTCGGGTCCGTTCACTATAAAAACTGTTCGAGCTTCCGGCGTAGTAGAACTGCTAAATCAAGACGGGCGCACATTTCTCGTCAATGGACAACGGATAAAGAAATACTACAAGTCAGACCAAATTCAAACCGTGCATGAAGTGTCGTTGAAAGAACTCAATTAGATCAAAAAATGTCGTCAATGCTTGAGACGTAAAACGAAGCGCATGTCGGGAGGCAACCCGATGTTTACCGTTTTATTCTATTTTTCTAGTTATATGTTTTTACTTTTTTTTATAGTGTTTTATATTTTTAGGAATCAACATGGACAAGTGTTGCAAGAAACGGGGGTCGAAAAGACGAAAAACTCGAGCTGAGGAAGAATAAAGCAACACGGATGTGTCACATACACAACACGACCGTGTCATAAAACACCTAGAAAGCATTTTGGCACTGGGGGCCCAACGTGGCCGTGTCACATTCTTGTCGCCGCCGCGTCAAAGGATTAGCCCAGAGTCAGTTTTCAATGTAGGAATTATATCTATTATAATACTCTTATAGAAAGTAATATAATTAATCCCTTTCCCTAGGACCCTTCTTGGTTGTCATAATTTGTATCCTTATTGATTAACTCTAGAGGTGGATCTATAAATTTATATAAACCCTAACATGTGCCTACAACACATAGGAGTTAAGGGATTCGACATGATAGCTGTTTACACAAAAGGTCGATTTTTGATTGAATGATTTCTGACTTCCGTCTTGACCTTCTAGACTGTATCCCCTACTCAATCCTCAACGTTGGATGGACAACGAACTTTAAAGAATTCCAAGTGGGAAGGAACACCTTAAACCGCCGCCGCCTACTCTCTCTTTCTCTCTATTCAGTGATCTTTTTTTAGTGTTAATTCTTCTATATTCACAAAATGAGAGACCATGTATTTATAATACATGGTTGAGTGTGGGCCAAGCCTGGTAGTTTAATTCCTTCTAGGATTATGAATTTAATTCTCTATTCCTACTTGTGCTAGAGTAATATGGGCCAGTCCAGGGATCAAATACAAGAAATAAAGATGGGTCTAACTATGAATTAATTCTTCCTTGTTCAGCCCAGAACATAATTAATTCATAAAATATTAATTCATTCCACTAGAGAATTAATACTGACATATTATTCTTGAGTTAAGTCGGGGCTTGAATTAGACTTAATTAATTCCCGTATTTAAGATATCGAATATCCATTAATTAATTAAAGCCTCTGACAGCTTAAATTAATTAATTTCTTATTTATTCCTTAGGTGGTACCACTCAACCTCATTATTGTACCTGAACTTAATTAACCAACAAGGTTTAGTACAATAAACCTTTTGAGCTCCTTAAGGGGATATCATCATCCTAAACGGATACGGTTACCTAAATACAAATTACCAATTATTATATGCAAGTTGTTGTCACCCAAAATACATAGTATAAAAGTTATAACTTAACTCTTGCCCATAGTAAATCAAAGTGACACACAAACAAACATTCATAACTGTAATCTTATTTAGGCTTTAGATTATTATAAGTCACTGATATCTCTAGTTCTTCACTTAGGTCAGGCAGAAGAACTTATCTCACTGTGATCCTATCAATACGTAAATACTTAGTCAAGATAAACTATTCCTACTTAATACTGCAGCCTAAACCAACAACTCGTCCTCAAGTTGTCTGAGCTGTGATTTACATTTTATATCTCATTAAGTTTCACCAATCATATGATCTTCTGTGATCTACAACACACCATATGATCTACTTATTTGCAAGAGATATGGGGACACATACATAGTGAAAGTGCAAATATAATCAGATAGGAGATAAACAATGAATATCTGGAAACATTGTATATAAAAGGTTTTGCTTTCAATATACAAATCCAACATTCAAGCCCAGCGCAACGCGGCAGTGTCACACTTTGACGCGGTCGCGTCAAAAGTCCTCAGCAAGTGCATTCGATACTGGAAGTGTAACGTGGCCGCTTCATAGACTCAACGCGGCCGCGTCAAAATCATCGCAGAAAGGCCAGATTCTAGCTCAACAAAATGCGGCCACGTCACCATTCTAACACTGCCGCGTCAGTACTTACATCAGTTTAAAACGCGAATTCCAGGTTTATTCGCCCTTTCTTCTCTTCTTTCTTGCAAACACGAAAGACACACACCCTCACACATACTTCACCAAATCGAGCACAAACATACACGAAAACACACACATTCAATCACAAACATAAGCACACACACACTTATTCATTCATTGCACCATCAAATTCAAAAGTTTTCGACCCAAATCGACGAAACTAGGGCACACTCCGGGTCTCAACCTTTTCAACTAAACTTCTTCGATAAGTGAAGCAAACCCGAAGTTTTATGCTTCCACTCTATTATTTATGCTTGATTTGTATTGAAGAATGTTTAAATTCAAATTTTGAGACCAATGTAGTGCATATTGAGATAAATTGGTACTTGTAGTATGAACTTGCTAGAAAATCGATTGGTTCTTGAGTTATGAATGAAAGTTGTGTTGATTATAGTTGGAATTGTAGTAAATATTGTGGATGGAATGGAATAATAACAACAAGATTGAAATTCATGTGTTTTAGTCATTGGGGACTTTTATATAGCATGTTGTGTGCATGATTCGGAATGAGCTATTTGCCTAGTTGATACCTCTTGTTGTGCTTGCTTATGTGATACAATGATGAATTGAGTTTAAGATGTATGTTTAAGTTGGTAGGATTCAATGTTTCACTATCTAATGACTTCGATTGATGAATTTAGGAGTTGAACATGTAATAGGAGGTACACAATGTGCAATTTGTTCGGTGGTTGCTAGCATATGATTATCTTGTTGATTAACTAGGAAGTGGTCATTTCTAGACATTATTTGTGATGTATTGAAGTTGTGTGATTGTTGATTGTGTGTTGTTGGGTTGTGTGTATAAGTTCACTAAAATGGCACCACCAAAAGGGAGTTCTAGCCGAAGCAAGGGTAAGCAAGTAATGGTAGAGGAAGCTCCGGCTGTTAATCCGAATGACAGTCAAGCTCTTTTCGGGTTTTCTTTGGCAAGAGACGAACACAAGACTCATTTTGATGAGCTCCATCATCGTACGATCTTACCGACTCGATTCAGCAGTGATGATCTGACTCAAGCAATGGGCATCCATGATAATGTCCGTTCGTTTCTTACTCGAGCTAGGTTACTTTGGTTTATGGGTGTTCAACAGACGTACAGGAGGATCACCCTCGAATTCTTGAGCACATTTGGCATCACAGTAGCCAGCTCCATTGATTCACGCCGACTGGATGATATCACTTTCCAGCTGATGGGGAAACCTCGGTCTTTGACATATAGTCAGCTGGACCAAATTTATGGCTTTCCGAAAGACTCTAGGGAGGAGCCACCGGAGCTGTTCGACCCACAAATATTTTGGGGTCTGCTGACAGCTGCTCCCCCACTTGTGGCAGCACAACACTATGTATCCAAGTCTGCAAAAGCTTCGTGGATTCGCAATCCCGTTATCAGAATCATACAGAAGATGCTAACCTACACCTTATTTGCACGGCGTGAAGTAGGGGCCATGAGACAAAATGAACTCCACATGCTTTGGAACATACTTCACAGGTACAAAGTTGACTATGCAAAGATTCTGATGGAGCACTTCGCGAGTGTCATCCGGAAGCAGAAGGATAGCATCATGATTGGAGGTTTGATTACTCCAATAGCAGCTGCATTTTATGATATTGATTTAGCTGATATGGTGCCAGTAAAGGGCGAGGTCCAATTTACATGGGACTTGCTAGAAGTTATGCAAGTCGTGGTCCTAGGTGAAAATGGGATGGTCCCATATGTGTATCTAAATGTTGGACCTCACCTTCGCCTTCTGTTTGAGCTCGGGATAGCTGTAACAAATGTCAATGATACAAAAAATCTTTCCTTATCTATTGAAGAGCATCTTCAGTTGTCCCAACCATCGGATTCTGAGGTTTTCCAGTTTGGGCCACCAGCCGAATGCAACATCCAAGCCCTGAGACAACCCCGAAAGAAACGAGCAGCAGCAACAACAATTTCCTCCAAGTCCGAATTGAATGAGGACATGGTCGGCATCATTACTTTTCTCCGGGATGATTTTCGCATTTGTAATGACTCGGTGCAATTAGTTCACACCGTAATGGATAGGCAGCGAACGGAGGTCCGGGGAGCACTTCAAACGATCCACACAGAATTGCAGGACCAGAGAGGGATATTGAACACACTCCTCTTAAGGAGTAATGAAGAACAAGAGTGGCGATAGCAGCAGAGGATGCAGTGGGAGGCTCTAGCACAGTTTTGGAGCCAGCATGGGTTCCAACCACCGCCTCCCCCACAGTGATTTGTAAGTTAGCACCAAGGTGTACCACTTTCTTCCTCCAAATATTGTTTTTGAGCCAAGTTTGGGACGTCTTGGCAGCTATAATTATAGTTTTGTTGTTGTTCTTACTTTTAGTTGGTCATTTTTGCTTTTCTGCCTTGTCATTGATCATTTGATTTGCTTGTTGTTTCGTTATCTGTGGTTAAATGTCGGGTCTGTGAGCCCATTTGCTTAGTTATTGCTTTGGAGTAATTATCGGGTCTGTGTGCCCATTGTGTTTATTTTTAACCTTACTTGCTTTGATTTGGAGTACCGGGTCTGTGAGCCCAAATTTGATTATATTTAGTTTCCATGTTGAGTTTTAGGAGTCTAGAGTCCTATTATTTTTTTTTAGTCTCTAGAACTTGCCTTGAGTCTTTACTAAGAATGTGTCAAATTTGTGGTGTGATTGAGGAAATGAAGTTAGACATTTTTTGTATTAAGCCTATTTATTTGAACTATGATAAATTGCCTTTCGACCATAATGTCAAGAATTATCTCTAGTTAGCCCACTTGAGCTTTAAAGCCTTATTCTTTCATAGCCTAACAATATCAGCTAAACCCTTTCGATTTAACTCTTTTTGGCCTTAATTAGATTAATCAAGTTAGAGGGAGGAGAATTGGAAGGAACTTTGGGTGAACAATTTGTGGGAGGGAATGGGAAAAGTAGGGATAATTTCAAAGATGAAGGAAATAAGGGAAAAGTGATAGGTGAAACATGAAGAAGAGCCTCTCCTAGCAAAAAAAAAAAAAAAAAAAAAAAAAAAAAAAAAAAAGTCAGTTGTCAATAAATTGCTAAGTATGGTGAGGAGAGGCTAAGAACTCATAAAAGTACTAAGCATTATTTGAATTGATTAGAACAGTCGGGTAGTCCCAAAAATGTGGAACCCGTATATTGTTTGTGAATTAAAAAGCACTTTGTTGTAAAGGTTTAGAAAAGGTGAAGAAGTCATCTCTTATGGGGTGAGTTGCTGAAAATTGAAGAGTGAGGTTGAGTGATGTTATTGAGGGGTAGTCGGGTTAGATATGACTTGATTAGTCCAAACATAGTCACTTTTAGCCAAATATAACCAAGGAAAAGACCTTTTTTATCCTTTTTCACACACATTAAGTACGAGGTCTGGTTTAGACGATTGGTAAACATATGGTAGGCTTTGCATGTATTTCAATATGAGTGAAATTAGCCTAAACACTTGAGAGATGAGTGAAATACATGACCGGTGAGGATTGAGTAACTCAAAAGTTCAAAGTCTCGAGATTAGTTTATTTTCATGTTATCGCATATGCTCAAGTACATTGTGTTGGCTAAAAAGTGTAGAAAGAAAATTGGTGTGAAACTGAATCATCATTCAATCGCCCTAAATCATTGCATAAACCACTTGTATTTCTTGTCTTTTGTTATGTTGTTCGGGACAAACAACAGTTTAAGTTTGGGGAATTTTGATACACGTTAATTATGCATGTAATTAGGTCGATTTAGGATAGTATTTTATGGCAATTATGTGCATATTTGGTCAAGAGTTGGATAGATTGACATAAATTGGACCATTTAACGTGTTTGACTTGTTTTAAGGTATTTTTGAGCAATTTTAGGATCAAAAGTCGTAATTTACGGCTAACGGACGAAAGAACAAGTCAAAGGAAATTCTAAACTGGACAAAACCGGCGAAAACTAGTCCGAACCAGCCAAAAATCGGCCTAGACCGGCTCAGACCGGTCTGAACCGGTCCAGAAGTCAAACAAGGAGAGAACCGACACGGCCGTGTGAAAAGCTCAACACGGCCGCGTCAAAACATGCTCACAAAACGATTCTACACTGATGCTGCAGTGCGGCCGCGTTCAATATGATACACGGCCGCGTAAAAAAGTGATGTTTTAAAGGAGTTTTGAGTTCAAAGTGACGTTGTTGCGTCAGAAACACAACACGGCTGCGTCCAAAGGCCATTTTTGAAGCAATTTCCTGTCCCAAGTAGGAACTAATTCCGAATCTCCCCAGGAATATTCTGAAGTCTATAAAAGACAAGTAGTGCTCGTTTTTAAGCATCATCACCTACATTACATCATATACACTTTGAAGAGAGCAACTTGAAGAACGAGCACATGAAGATTGACGAGCCGGCATAGCCGAGTTTAATTATTTCTTATCTAGTTTTTAATTCTTTATGATGTATTCTTTGAATTATTGTAAGGATTTGATACTAGGCATGAGTAGCTAAACTACTTGTGTCCTAGGTTAGAAAGTAGTGTTTTATGACAACGTTTTGATTTATAGACTCCATTTTAAGTATTTATCTATATGTTTGTCTTATTCCTAAGCATAACTTGATCACTTAGGCTTAGTTACACGTTTAACAATTCCGATTCGAGAGGAGGGAATTGTTAATAGACGCACGACATATAGCACATTTGTCTATGACTGCGTGGACAAGGGTTAAGGGTCTTTTAGGAGTTGTTAGGATTAATTGACTCGAGAAGGTAGTTGTCCTAATCAATCCACGACGTAGTCTCTTCAAGAGAATGATTAAGTTATTTAAGTGCCACCTAATAAATACTAAAACTTGGTTTTAAAGTCTATAAGTTAAACTTAATCGACATCGAAGCACTAGGATACACTCTCGTTAGTTGGAATTTAATCGGTTGAAAAGTTAAGTTAATTAGCATAAATAATTTAACTTATTAAAATCAATCTCACAAATCGAGTGTCTAGTTAGGGTAATCCTATAAATTGGGGTATCGAACTGCGTCAACCTATTCTCTGAGGACCGACCTTGACTTATCCTATACACATCTACACCCGTATACTTGCGGTATTTTGGGTTAGAAATTGGGCCTGTCAGCAGGCCACCAAACCAGAAAGAGGCTTGAAATGCTCCCAGTAGAAGGGGGAAAGATATCCCAACAACCCGAAAGGTAATAGTGAATGTACAGCTTGATTTATGTTTAACAATTTTATTGTTTTTTTTTTTTGTTTCAATTAGTCTAATATCTATTTTTTTCTTGTCTAATTTACTATTAGGCCATTTCACCACCTTCACCTTTTGGTGAGGGAACAAGCACTGGTCGTAGCCGACAAAAGAAAGCAACAAAAACAAAGGTAATTGTTGATTTGAAGTTCATCACGTTTATTTAGTCACTTGTATAACGCCCTTGGCATAATAACTGCTTTCTCATATTTATGGACCAAATTCAGAATTGGAAATTACAAATCCCTCGACACCAATCATCACATATCAAAATCTTGAGTCTTACCTGATGAGTTTTCTCAAATTTGGACTGGTCATCAAGTTGAATTTATATTTTGAAAACAAGACAGAAGTAGTGAATTTTATGCCTGGTTTTCTGTTTATCTATATTTGTGTGGTCATACTCTTTGAAAGCACACATGCACTTGCGTTTGGCAGACAAAAGCCACTATAAAGCTTGTTGACCTGGACCCATCTTCAAGTTGCAACATTTTTGTGGCTTTGCTGATGCTCATTATTTGTTGCAAATTAGGATGTTTATCTTTTACTTTATTTTAATTTTAATATTTAATATATTATGTGCCAAATTTATGTTTACAGTCAACTTTTTTTGGGGCTCTCGAAATCAGGAAAAATTGTGAACAATATATTCCCCCAAACTCTGTTGATGCCATTATATATTGTCATTACCTGTCAAAAGCAAATTTGCGGTTGACTTTATGGTATCTGATTCTATCTATTTATAAGGCCACAAAATGGAAGAGCAATCCATATGAGGATGGACCAAGCAATGACAAACAAAGAGCAAGCAACTTTACTAGCATGAAAAACAAAAAACCTAATGGTCAACAATAGAAATCGCAACCGCATAAAATAAGTAACAAGGTAATATGGGATATTTCAGTTTTGCCCTGTACAGTTACGATCCATTGAGATCTTTTACTGTTTTAGAAAATTAGTTACATATGCCAGGATAGTTCATAATATCTTTCAACACAGGGCCCATACAGGGTTAGTTAAGATCGAGGAATTTTTTTAGCTTAAATTCATGATTTTGTTGCACATATTTAAGATTTTATTTCAGTTTGGCCTTACTCTAATCTTCTAAAATTCAAGTGGTCGTTATTTTGTGTCTCGTATTTTCGTTTGGTTGTTTTGTGGCTGCACATTGAGATTGTCTTGTGCAAATTTTGATAGGGGAAAAAGCAGACTGAAACAGGTGAGATTGGCCAATCCAGAGACATAGATCCTTTGTCTTTCGTCCCAGAGGAGTGGTGGAATTTAACATCGTCTGAACAAGCTTCGGAGATGGCTAAGGTAATCTTGGTTTCTCGTATAGGTGTCTTCGTGTATTTGAAATAAGGTGAAAATGTGCTAAACCGAACCACTTAATGATTTTTAGAATGTTAACAAGTTTACAACGACAAGGATGACACGTAGTCGAGCAAACTCCATTATTGAAGAAATTATGAGGTGTGTACAGGGGGCAAGTTCTGCCTCTCCAATACTAATCGACAAAAGTTGTACGCGTGAGGAGCAGGTGGGCCGACGGTCACCCCTAAGAGGGCCGCAAAGGAGCAAATAGTTGTTGGAGAACCCAAAAAATGCACTCAGGAATCAACAACTGGTCCTTCTGTAAAGTCTCCTAAAGCTAGGAGGAAATTACAGGTAATCTTAAAGTGTTACATCCGGATGCTCTAATGCTTATTCTACTTCAATTTTAATTTCTATTTTAAGCAAGATCTTGTATTCTAAATTTCCCTTTATGACTAAAGCAATAGGTTAAGAGAAATTTCACTACTCGAGGTTCATTGGCAGCACCATCTGCTATTATTGATAAGCCCAATCTAAAACACTTCGTCAAACGACCAAAGCTCAAGGTAGTAGCAGCCTCACAAACCGAGTTAGGTTCTCCACAACACTACAGGAAGCTGCGAGCCTAAAGATGTTCGTCCCAGCTGGTGGAATTTTAAAGTGTAAACAAATGTAGTCAATAGGTGTTTATTTTAGTTTAGGGCATTTGGCTACTTTTTTGAATTGGTGTCTTCTTGTTTAGGGGCCAATGAAATTGACTTGGTTAGTATTTTTTGTAAGTAATTTGGCACTTCTGATTGCCAAGTGTTGTAGTGGTTCTGAGTTACGTAGCCTCCTTTTTTGCTGATTTCCCTTGGAGTAGTCAATATCCAAACTAAACGCTCCATTTTGATCATGTATACTTAAAAAGTGACTAAATAGCCTCTATTTTGGCCAATGTTTAATGTTAAATTTGGCAGACATTTACAAGTAATTGATAAGTTGTTATTTATAGTTTCTTTTGCTCATGTGTATACCATGAACAAAATATGTTCCTTGAATATATCAGTGACAGGTTGATACAAAAGACTCATAAATTGACACATTATGTCACCCGAAAATTTTAATTTTGGAACGGACCTGTTAATAATGTTTTGTTTGGAGACAATTTTTTGGCATAATTAAAGTGTGCAAAATATGCAATGGTCCCCAAATTTGAAGTGGGAATAGAAACTTTATTTGGAGAGATTTTTTAACACACAATAAATTGATGGTGAAAGTGTGCAAAATAGACAATTGTACCCAAATTGAACTTCACACTACAACTGCTAAAAGAAAACCCCAAATTGAACTTCACACTACAACTGATAAAATAAAAACGCATATATTTAGTCCAAAAACAGCCAATTGTATTTCAATAGGTTTGATGATTCACAAAAATAACCATTACCAATAGCAATATCAAACTGATACATATATTAAATCCAAAATCATCCCCTAAACTTCACTAACAACCAGAAATTCTAATACAAAAAACTACCAAACAACTTCTCTAGACCCCGATATCGAATCTACATGACGCCTTCAAGAAATAAAGCGCTAAAGCAATAACAATTGCAGCCTAGATCCACTTCTCCCTCTTCTTCACATGACCAAGTACTTCTTCGAGTACACCGAGTCAGATATTTTCGTCCTCATTGTTTTCCCTTCGGCGCAAACCCCCTTGAAGATGGTTAACCCGTCTCAAGAGACCGGGTATTATCTGTCTGTCTTGCCCTCCCACCAGTCAGAGGATCGATCCAATGAAAAAAATCACATCCATTAGTAGACTAAATGAAGAAAAAAAAAAAAAAAAAACAGATTTTCAAATTAGAAATTCAAGAATTAGGGCCTAGCAGCCTAAATGAAAACACACCAACTTTCACCTTATGAATTCAAGAATTAGGGCACATTTTTGGCCTTTTACCGATGACCTGTAACAATTTGGTTTTTTACCCACAACAGAAACACTCCATTAATGTAGTCCAACAACTTACAACAAGAATCACGGAAAAAATAGATAATTGAGGTGCCAATTCTTACCCGAAAACGTTCTCACACAGTATATCAACGACCGAGATTACGTTCCGTCCACGAAATGCGCGGAACGACGGCAACACCACATCGGCATTCAATGTCCATCCCTCGCCGTCGATTTCTCTATTAGTCGTTGTCAAGAAAGAGAAGAGGGAAGAAGGAAAACGAGGGTTTCAAATTGGGGGCAAAACATCCGTTTGTGAGTTAATATAAGAGAGAGGGAGGAATTAAATATGTATATTAAGTTGTTTATTCTCAGAAAATTAATAGATTATTACATTTATATATTTTTATTTGTTTATTTAATTTTTGAAATTTTTCGTAATTTATGAGGTTTTTTTTTTTTTTTTAATATTTGCCACGTGACACCCTGTAATTGGCCATTTTGGCCATGTGCAATGCACATAGCCTATATTGCTTGAAATATGGCCGGAGTTACGTGTTATAAAGGTTGCAATCGGAAAAAATATTTATAGTTTGGACTAGAAATAAAAAAAATGCCAATAGTACACGTTGCGTTCTGTAGTTAACCCTATTTTTTTTAATGTAATATCTATCTTGAGAATATGTAAACGTACTATGAAGAAGGTATTATTTTCAACGTAATACCTTTCTTGAAATTATGTAATATTTTTCAATATAAATACTAATATATTTTTCGCATGTTACTTTATTCTAAATAATCAATGCTTTTCAATATAAACAACAATAGATTTTCATAAAAAATTGTGAATTATTTCAATTACGCAGATCGATCTCAAATTGATGCAATTGAAGTAGAAGATAACTTCTTTTTATTCTTTCCGTCGTAATGCTCTATTCAAAGTCTGTAAAAGCACCGAATCAGTTGTATACGAATAGAAACGTAGAACACAAAATTAGCATTATTATATGTCAAAGTCAGCTTTGTAGTCATACCCACGGTATAAGATTTTGCGTGGACCAGATATTGTTAAATACGTAAGGATCGCATAGCTCTGACGTCATCTTAATGTAAAGGGGGATGAATTGTTGAAGTTGAGATTAATGTCACAACTTAAATCCGGTATAGTAATTGTACCAAATTCCAAATTCGAAAATCTGTGACACCAAACTGCATGCCTCTCTTTCAGTCAACATTTCCACCTCAAAACAGGTATTCAAAATTAATTATTCCAATAAATCAGTCATAAGCGTCGGTGCTTAATTAAATATTCGAATATTTAGTATATCCATTTTATCCGACTCTCACACGGATGCCAAAATATTGCTACAAACAATTTAAAACTCATTTTTGACTAAATCAATAACTATGTATATATTTATCTAAAAAAAAGAAATCAAGTATGTATATTGTAATTTCTTGTTTAATACTAATTCACTTGGAGACTTTTATTGATCGGAAATTGGAAATTGAAAATCAGAAATGGGTTAATTTTATTTTTTTGTTGTTGTTGGAGTGCAATTTTGGCAAATTTAATTAAGTACGGTACTGTTCATCTAATAATTAAAAAAATAAGGTCCCATTTGGATGGAGGAATTTGTGTTATGGATTTATAAATCCATTGTCAAATCCACTCCATGTGTTTGGATAAAATGTTAAATGAGTGGATTTGTAAATCCAGATTTTTAAATCAACCCATTTAGAAATCCAGGATTTGAAATTCTTCATTTTACACTATATTTCGGTGGACTTCAAATTCTTTGACAAATGTAGTCATTTACAAATCCCTCATCACTCACACCTCTCTCTCCCTTATTTTCTCTCTCCTCCCCTCTTTCTCTCTCTCTCTCTCTCTCTCTCCCCTCCCCCGCGCTCTCTCTCTCTTCTTCTCTTCTCTCTATCGTCATCTCTTTCTCTCGTTCTCCAATAAAATGCTCCTAATATTTTTTTAATTCTTTTTTTTTTTCTTTTATCTCCAATGAAATGCTCCCAATAATTTTTGGGAATATAAAATACATAATATGTATATATGTGTGTAAATATATAATTGGAAAAAAAGTTTTGTTCGGTTAATTTTGATGTAGATAAATATTAATTTATTTAATAAAAAATATAAATTGTTAGTTTAAACTTTAAAGAAAAAAATTGAGTTTTGCAAATATTGTATCAGTTTTTTGCCAAATAATGGATTTGAAAATTTTGGATTTCAAAATCCTTTCACAAATTCACCATAAATCCAAACAAGAGATTTCATGTCCATTGATTTCAAATCTAAGGATTTTGAAATCTATTCATTTTAAATCCCTTGGCAAATCAAATCCCTCCATCAAAATGGGGCCTAAGTGTATATTTTGAGGATTTAAAAAACTAGTTGAAGTCGCCTGTGAAAATATGTCAGATACTATTCATAGTCGTCCCTGTTAGGGGCGACATTCATTTAATTTTTATTTTTTTTACTTACTGAAAACGCCTCCAAGAGAGGCGACTTTAGTTAGTTTTTTTTTTTTTTTTTTTAAATATAAATTTTATTTTATATAAATAGTTTAATAATACTAATAATAATAACAATATGTTGTAGAGAAAGTAGAAAAGTAGAGAAGAAAGATAGACACGGAAGAATTAGGGTTCTCTTATTCATCAGACCCCCTATATAGGGTGTCAAATACAAGGGTTTCACAGATACATAATATTTAGTGAATACCTAAATTGCCCTTCATCAGTTACTTTTAACGAAGGCACATTAATTGTGTTTTTCCTTCAGCACTCCCCCTTGTGCCAAGTCAAAGGAGAATTGGTGCATAACTCGTTGCCTCGTTAAAAATCTTGCCAAGTAACAAAACCCAGTGGGAAAAATAAACCTTGGTCGAAGGGAAAAAGAGGGCAACGCACCTTTGTTGAAACTCCCCCTGAAGTCTACATCTCTCCCTTGATACGTACATCTATCAAGAGAGCTTTGAAAATCTCCGCATCCTCGATTTATATAAATCATGAGGAAAGTTTACGGTGGCTGGTTATAGACAAACTTTGTGGCATATGCTTCGTATAATCATCTCCTATGTAGCATAGTTCTATCTTCTTGTTGCAAACTGCATTATCTTCATAAATTCAGGTCGGTCTTCTGTGGTAGGTCTTCAACCATAGTACTTAAGAACTCCTTCATGTAGGACAACCATCTTTGTCTGATTCGGTGGGGGTTGATAAATGAGTTGTGCTTGGTGGATCTTCAAGATTTCATTGTACTCCTCGTGGTAATACGTAACCAGTTTGGTAATGACCTTTACATTAGCTAACAAGATAACCAACATCTAAACCTACCAAAGTAGTATTTACTATTTCATAGTGGGGGTAGCTTCAACATTTATTTAGGAGTTACATATTCATTTGTAATCCTTTTATCTCTCTATATGATAGCATTTGACATTTCCTTTAGAGTTTACAATTTCATTTGTAATCTCTCTTGTCTCTAATGTGGGAAGAACAAATATGTGTCAAGGGTTTCTTTCAGATGTCAAAATACTTTTTGATATCATTTCACTGATATTGCGTTGTCCTAAATAACTAACAAGTTCTTTGAAAAAGTAATACATGGTTGAGTGCATTGAGCTTTTTGTACAATAATGCACACATTTCAATTAAGTAGGGAATTTCATCTCCTAATAGCTCTTTCGTCATTTTCTTTAGACTCAAATGAACCTTTCCTTATATCCACACTTCAACCAATCATAGGAGTGCTAACAGATTGTACTTTATCCATGTGAAATCGCCTGATAATCTTTTGGATATATGCAAACTGAGGAATTAATATTCCGCAAACTCGGTGAGTTTTCCCATGATCCTTTATCTCAATTTAGATTTCAAATACATCACAGTATCTCTTATTTCTTTAAGAGTACCTATTATGTCCTTAACATCGACATAAACTGCTATAGTTGCAAATATAGAAATCGGTATCTTTATAAATGCATAGGGGCAGTACTACTTGTTCTTTCCCTTTCCAATCAAGTATTCACTCAGACGGGTATACAATTTTCGTCCAGATTTATTTCAATCAAAGTGAGTTGGGCAATACAAGTCCATCTGACACTTACACATATCTCAATAACAAGATCCCCAAAGAGATATGTTGTAACCACATTAGTATGCTGCATTTCCAATCCTTTGGAAACTTATCAATACGGCGTTATGACGTCCGTTGCGGGAGAATATCTCCTCGTAGTCAATTCCAGGGCTTTGTGAGAAAACCTTGTGCTTTAAGGTAAGTTTTACATCTCAGGACTTATTCTTCTCACTACGCTTACTGACAAAACATATTTTATGTCCTACAGGCTTTACACTTGGTGAGGCTAGCACTACCAAACCAAATACCTGTTGTTTTGTCATAGAATCGAGTTCTACCTGGATTGATTTCATATAGGCTAATATGCTCTTTGTTGATATCTTACAATAGAGCGTGGTTCGATATTATCGTGCTCTATGATTCATTGAGCAACAATATATACATCATCAATGCACGTGAAAGATTTTTCCATTAACTCACATGCACTCTCATTATCTCTAGAATCATATTAAACTTCGGAGCGTCCTCCAGTGATGATTCATGGACATAATTAATTAGAGATAATTTGAGAGTATTTCTTTTAATTGATGATTTAAGTTGTGCCACACCTACCTCCTTCCTTGAGCAGGTGTTCATCGAACCACGTGGCATCCCCCATTTCCTTTTGGGAGCCACGACCTCAACCACACCTCCACTAAGTGTGGTTGCAACACCTTTCTCTGCGGTATTGTGCCCCTTACTGGGGACTTTTAACCTTACAGGCACATTCGCAGCTGGTATATATGATCTTGTCACTTTAGCGATTTTAGCAAATGCATCAACAATCAAATCTTCCATACTTTGAAGATCGATAATTCGTTTTACTTCAATTTACATTATGAAGTGTGGGGATCCTAATGAGACATACTGGGAAACACTTCCTGTCGTTCCCTTAGAAAATTCTTTTTCTTATCTCTCCCTAACCACGGGAAGACTGTCTCATTAAAGTGACAACTCGTCAATCTAGCGGTAAATAGATCTCGCCTGTCAAAGGTTTTAAATAGCAGGTAATAGTTGGAAATCCATAACCAACATAAATATTTAATTGTCTGTAAAGACCCATTTTGATGCGTTGTGGGGACGCAAATAGACACATATACTGCGTAACCAAATTTGCGTAAATGTAAAAATATCAGGCTAAATCCAGTTACCAACTGGTATGCATAATTTTTGGTTAGTAGTGGGTCTGAGACAAATAAAGTAAAGTTGCAACGATATTGCATAACCTCATATCTGAAAGGCATTTTAGTATGTATTTCAACGCCTAATCCTCTATCTATATCCTTTTGATAGTGGCATATGTGAGACAATTTTTTAATATGCACATGGGTTAAAGGATGCTATACATTCCTGACAGATATACAATAATCATCAAGTCCTTATGATGAGAACTCTCTAGATGTAATAAGTCTTATAGACTCTATGAAGTGAGGGTGGTGAGCCCTTATATAATTTTTTCTAGGAGTTTTTCAAATGCAACATTTCTTGTGGACAATAATGTGATGATCAGTTAGTGTGCCAAAGCGTTTACCAGAACCATAGATACTTTAATGGCCCGCTTTTCTGGTTTGATAGGTCCACATATATTATATTATGTTCTTTTGTAAGAATGGATTGTCTTACTTATATATCAGGTATAGGAAGGTCTCGATCCTACTTATTACCAAATAGTAAGCTTGGTAGAATGAGTGATATGCCCTAAAACAGTTAATGAGGCAGAATGGGATGTTGGTCGTGCTTTTAGTACTTTAGAAAGCATTAACTCTGTTATAACAAAATTAGTACTAACACTGTACATCGTATAAGATTTTTATCACTTTTTGTATTTCACTCGAAAGAAAGAATGTCCATATAATTTCTTAAATATGGATCATCATGTTATGACTTGGATGTCTAAGAAAGTCGTACCAAAACCTATATGAATTAATGTCCCAAAGTTCATTTTGGGTAACATATGATTCTGTCTTCCAAAGTTCGTTTTGGTGAAACGATCAGAGTTGTAGTGGAGTACATGTCACTAGATTGACTCATTTATTTCTCTAAGATGTGCTTCCTTTCACATTCATTAGAGGTATCATAAATTATTCAATTCCATTCTCACATGTAGTTTTGAAATGATAGTCTTTGACACAAATATCTTTACTTAATAACGTTGTAATAGCTCTTGGTGCATATAGAGCGTTTTGTGACTATAATTGTTATGTCATTAGGCATCTAGAGAATTCGACGATTCTTCACCCTTTTAGTACTTGTGATTCAATGATGTTCATTATGCAGCGATGCAGTGATGCAGTGAGTCTCGTTCTTTGGACTTCTTGTATCTCTTATAGTTAATTGCTCTAGCAGTTTTTATACAAAAGTATAGTATTTTTTTGAAGTTCATTACCAACTCTTTCCCTTTCCTTTGGGGGTTGCGGTGTCTTTTGCATCTTGATGCCACAACAAGCAAGTCCAAGTCCAGACCACCATGTCCATATGGTGGGTGGGTATTAGGAGAGCCTCTATGGACCCAATGATTCTTACCCCGTGATGTATTATCGCTATATCGGTGGGATTGACACATCCCGTCCCCTTTGCTTTGAGGCTCTTTCCACTATTTAGTTTGTCATAGTTAGGTTAGAGAATTTTCCTTTTCCCAACCCAACATATTGTCATATTGAGTGTTACCTATACTGGTTCTCTAGTATAAGTATCAAAGTATGCAAACATTTTACATATCATATCTTCTGTGATTTTCTTCTTACAGAAAATAGGACGTGTTTTTAGGCACAAAAATGTCCTTATTGAAGTTATTGACCCTTTTGAAGTATAGTAAGTGGATTTCTTTCCACAAAATTATTAATTTTGAAAGTAGAGAATTATCTATTATTCTAAAATTTCTTTTATGGCAACCCACAATTCATCGAGGTCCTCTAACTAAAGAATCCTTTCAAAGTGAGTTAGGATTACCGTGTCACCTCAGTTTCATTAGAAGATAGACTTTGAGTTTGTTGGACGATTCTTTATCCTTAGGGTCGGTGAATGACATGATTTGTGGAATTTTTTTTTCAAGTGTGGTACTCAATTTCTTGTGAGTCCAATAATTCAAATTGAGTATGAGTTGGTTTAGTCATTTTCTTATGAATTAGATTTTGGGACCATATATCACAAGTTTTTCGATACTTTGTAAAATCACTTTATCACGTAGTTGATTTGTACTAATTTGGTATAGCCCATGAATTTTCATTATCATGGAAATATTCAATTTATCAAGCATAACTAACTTCGTAGGCAAAGCTTGTAAAATTATCATATAGTCATGCAAATAAACTTATTTACAATAATCTCTAAGCGCATAATAAACAACTCAGGTGATAAACTTTCAATTACATTAGAAAGCATAAAAGAGGCTAGACACATGTCCCCATGAAAATCAATTCAGTCATGCAAAATTCTATGATTTTCATGATTGTACACAACTACTTCGGATGCACATATAAATTTATTCTCAACTTTTCAAAAACTACAGTTGTATCTAATTTGGGAAACATATATTTATGCAATCTATCATGCTTAAATTGCTCGAAATATTTAAATCAATAAACATAGATGGGTTTGTATCGCGTGTAATATATCATGTCATATACTGGTGTCAACAAATATTATTTGCATCTAATCATCGAGGTTATCTTGAAAGCAACATACAATATATTAAATAGTCAACTTAAAGACCAAACTCCCACTGTTGTTTTAGTAATCAAAGTATTCTCAAAACATTCATATACAGCCTAGTGTAATTTATTCACGTTTCGGTGCATGTTAATGGCAATTTTCCCTATTGAGTTATGGACATCAATATGTAGAAATTGGGAGTACCACATAGAATAATTAAATCGTTCAATTCACAAATATCAGTGTTCATAGATTTAAGGATAATATTATTGGCGGCAGAATACGTACCTGCTGATAAAATTCCGTGGAACTTTATTTCCGTTTGAAGATTGATTCCAAAGATAGATTGATTATGGGCAATCCTCCTCTTATTTTGATATTTGACTTGTATTTGACAATTGTTCCAGAATATTAAATTTGCATCAAAGGATAACAGCTTGTCCCAACTTGTCCCAACTCATCAAATTAAACACTTGTTTGAAAGAAGGAATGACATCTGCTAGCAGAATGTGCGTTGCCAAGAGTGCTGATTCCTTAACCATCGCCATGCCATCATCATCCATGGCCATGGGCATACTTCTGCCACATACAACTCTTGCGTGTTTGGACGGCAGTGCACATTCAATGAAGATTTGATTGTTCATTGTTCTGGCGATGGTAGATGATTTGATAACTGTAATTTGATAATAGAGCTTCGTGCTGATAACGTGTTGTAGAGAAAGCAGAAAAGTAGAGAAGAAAGATAGACACGGAAGAATTAGGGTTCTCTTATTCATCAGACCCCCTTTATATAGGGTGTCAAATACAAGGGTTTCACAGATACATAATATTTAGTGAATACCTAAATTGCCCTTCATCAGTTACTTTTGACGAAGGCACATTAATTGTGTTTTTCCTTCAACACAATAATAACAATAATAATAATTTATTATATTTATTATTCAAAAAATATAAAGGATCTCCAATTATCCGATTTGAATAGAATCGAATTGAACCGTTCCGAAAGATCCAAATTTCTAAACCAAACTGTCCCCAAAAAAATAAATAATCATACCGTACAGTACCATCCTAATTTTTCGGATATGTAATGGATATTCACTTTTTAAATAACCGAAATTTGGTATGAATCTGGATATTTTTAAATATCCTATCCACACCGTACCGTGCACACCTCTAATTGTTACGGTGTTTACTATTATTATTATTATTATTATTATTATTATTATTATTATTATTATTATTATTATTATTATTATTATTATTATTATTATTATTGTTGTTGTTGTTGTTGTTGTTATTATTGTTATAAAAAAAATTAACTAAAGTCGCCTCTTATTTCAGTAAGTAAAAACAAAACAAAAAAAGAAAAATTAAATGAATGTCACCCCTGGCAGGGGTGACTATGAATAGTGTCTGACACATTTTCTGAAAGTCGCTTGTTGCACAGGCGACTTCACTTAGTTTTTTAAATTATTAAAATATACACTTAGTTTTTTAATTGTTAGATGAACAGTACCGTACTTAATTAAATTTGCCTGAAATTTTACTTAAAATATCGAATAAATTATGTTTGGAAATATAGAAATTACATGTTAGTATTATATCAAATTGAACGACTAATAGATATAGTATATCAAATGACAGGCATGAACTATTAAAAAGATGAGTCTTGTGTGAGGTAAATTTTTTGTTAAAAAATAATTAAAACCTTAAATTTATAGTTTGAAACTCTGACTTTCAGGCTAAACAAGGATACAATTTATACTTCGTGTAGAGATATAAAAATAGGCGCAACCCTAGCCAACTCTGAAATATGAAGGACGATCCTTTAGCTTGGAAAGCCCATTCACATAGCATGAGAGTTTTTGGCTCATCTCCATGTATCCCTCGGGCTTACTAGAGCTGCATATGTACTTAGGTCAAGCCAGCTTGAGGGCTTATATATAAGATCATACAAATGTCTGGTTATTTTTTCAAATTTCAATTTTTAACATTTTTAGTTTTAAATGATTGTGGTTGATATTCAAATAGATGTGACATCTATTAATATTATGGATAGATATAAATATTTTATAAAAATAATAGTAAATAGTGAACCCCATTAAATGATGATGAGTGATATTTATTTTATTATATTAAATGAATGAATAGCTGTGGGTCCTATAGAACTACAACGATTGAAATGTATTGTATTATATTAGATGAATGAATACTGATATTTTAATTTTGATGTAATAATAGATTTGAAAACGGTATATGGGTAAAAATTGTGATACAAACATAATTTTGCAATGTTTAACATAGAAAATGTGGAAAATACCTAGAAAACATAAACAAACAAAAGCTCCAATTTTTACATATTATATATATTTTCGATTTGCATTTACATTTTTTACTACAATAAGATATAAATAGAAAAAAAGTAGGGTCTGATTATATACATGATTATCTTAATTCAATAATTATATTTTGGTACTCAACAACTGATTAATTTATTTGTACATTGTGAATGAAGAAGAATATTGATGTTAAAGTAGCAATAAATGTTATAGGAGATATTTATTTATTATTAGAGTATTGCATATTAATATTTGGTTAATGATAATGTATAAACATATTGAGTTATGATTCAATCTTCAAATACAAAAATGCAAAAGTTGGTCATGCTTCAATTTTTAAGGCTCATATGTCAAGGCTTTTGGGGTTGGGCTTTTGAGGACTGTAGTTTCACAAGATAAGGCCAACCCTAATTAACATCTCCAACTACTAAGGTTGTCAAACTCGCGATTTTAAGTAAACTCGGTGGAGTATGTGTAAAATCAAATCATAAAATCGTAAGATTTTACTATCTATACAAAATAACCATATATATATATATATATATAAAAATTATTCTATATTTATTTTAATTACAACAAATTCTGAATAGATATCCTATTTAAAAAAACACATATATTATTTATACAATTTATCAAAAAAGGAAAAAAATATACAATATGAAGAAATATTCTAGGCATCATGGTTCATGTATACGTTTAGTACTGCATTCCTAAATTATAATTCTGAATACTTTAATTTTAAGATAAAACTAAAAAATAACCTGAGTGAAACTAAGTACTACACACAAAAAAAAAAAAAAAAAACAAAAACAAAAACAAAAAAATAACCTGAATACTTTAATTTTGTATAGATAGTATAATTCTGAATACTTTAATTTTAAGATAAAACTAAAAAATAACCTGAACCTAAACCTAAAACTAAAAAATAACCTGATAAGAACTAAGAAAAAAAAAAAAAAGATATATTTTTTATGAAGCTTATATTTTAATTTAGAACTTGATTGTTAGGGAAAAAAAAACAAAAAAACAAAGATTTTCAGCAAAATTGGCTTACTTTGTATACATTTTGTTCTAGAAAATTAAGTTTTAAAATCTCAATTTTAAGTTGGTATAAATTCTAAAATTCGTATTGTATTTTTTTAATTGGTAAAATATAATAAAAAGTAATATGATATTACACTCTTAAACTCGTATACAAAATCGTAAAATCATAAAATCGTAAAATCGCATGAACAAACTCGAGAGTTTACTCCGATTTCCTCAGATTTCGATTTTATAACGAGTTAACTCGTTTAGAAAAAATAACTTATAAACTCGTAGAATCGTAAGAGTTAACTCGAGATTTTGAAAACATTCCCAACTAGTGATACAGAAACGATTCATAATAGTAATAATTTGGTGTGTACCTATATATTTGTTTTCTTTATGTAATTTTTAGGATTAACACCATGATTGGATAAGAGTTTCATTTGTTAGTATACATATATTTTCATCAAATATCTTCTATGTTTGTTTATTTTGATAAGGTTTGAAATATTTTGAACCGAATTTCTTGATTTGACTATAAAGTATTGTATTAGCCCCCACTACAACATAAATGGTTTTATGTGACATTTCGTTTGTAACATTTTTAATTTTTTTGATATTTATGCAATATTTTTGTAATACTTATGAATATGTAACACTTTCATGTAACACTTTTGTAACATCTGCGAATATGTAACACTTTCTTGTAACACTTTTGGAATATGTAACGCTTTGAATGTAACACTTTTAGATTATTACACATTCAAGTAACACTTTTACATAAGTAACACTTTTTACGCAACGCTTTTTAATAAGTAACACTTTTATGTAACACTTATAAATAAGTAACACTTGTAATTAATAAAATTATTTATTTTATTTTAAACTAATTAAATATTTGTGGATTTATTTTTCTCATGTGACTTTAATTTTTATTTGTCTCATGTGTTACATGTTAATTATCACAATAGAATATATGTACCATATATAAGTGGTGAAAACGATCGATTCAGACCTACAAAAATAACAATTTATTAGAGCATCTAAAGATTTACTTATTCGTTATCAAGAAAAAATTTAATTTTATTTGTGACTTGTATGTGCGTATGTATATAGATATACACAAATTATATTTTTACTAAACATAACAAAATAGACTTGTAGCTTTAAGAATTTGAAGACATTTATCAAGTGTGAGAACCTAAACTTGGGACATTTGGTCATGTCTCTTCATATTTGTAAGTTTATTTTTTTCATTTAAAATCTATAGAACACAACAACTAAGGTGTCTTAATACATAAAATTATGGTAATTAAAATTAATGATAGGGTCTTGAGATTTATAAACAATAATTAGATGTATAAAATTAATGTGATATAAAAATAAGTTTTATATATATATATATATATATATATATATATATATATATATATATATATATAAGTGGATGACAATAAAAAAATAATTAATGAAAATTTTGTGTCAAATTGATATGGATAACCTAAATAAAATTAAGTTAGATTGTAGTTTGATGAAAACTAATTTTGTGTGTATTTTATTGATGTTACAATAAAATCTTGTGTATATATTGTTTTTCTTAAAATAATAACTAAATAAGTTATTGTAGCCTAGTGGTTAAGACATTGCGGTTAAGCTTCTGCATTCTAGCAACCTGGGTTTGAAACCCAGCAATGACAAATTTTCAAATTTTTCTTTCAATTAAAAGTGTTACAAAAAGGGGAGCTATATGTAACATTTTTTTAGTGTTACCATAAAGTGTTGCAATTCAAAATCTAATGTAACACTTATTAAAAATGTTACAATTCAAAATCTAATGTAACACTTATTAAAAGTGTTACATTAGACTTTAGGTAGCACCGGCAAATGTAACACAAAAAAAGTGTTACCTAAAGTCTATAGTAACATATTTTAGTATATGTAACACTTTTTGGGTGTTACATTAGCTCATTTATGTTGTAGTGTCCGATGACCTCCATATTATTATAATATTGTCTTCATAAGGTTGAACCCGCTCTTATTTGTTTTTTAATTTCCCCCAAAGATCTTATACCAGTGAAGATACTTATCCATTCTTATAAACTCTAAGATCCGTCAATGTATAGCTAATGCAGGACATTATTTGACAATCCCAACAATCATTCCCTTAAAAAAAGGACCATCAAAACGTTCACTCAAATGACATTCACCATACTTGCTCGGTCTAAATCTTCACTGCAATGTCTCACATGCCTCACGTAAATCCATGGTGTTTCGATTCTCGTGAACTCGTTTCGTCCAATCGACTAACCATCTCCATCGCATCTAGGCACATGAGTCCATAGTTTACCGTCGTTGAAGAGCGCGACTCCATCCATTCGACTACTCATCTTCACGGCATCTGGCCACATGCATGCTTTACATGAAGTCCATGGTTTAGTTAGAGATGGAGCCTGCCCTACCCAGGTGACATACACCTTACCTCTTCCGTAGAGTCATCTCGTCGTCTCCTTGAGACTGTACCGTCTTCTATTTAGCACTGAAGATCTCTTCATTTGTATGATATTGTCTAGTTTGAATCGAGTCTGCAATAATTTTCTTTTTTTTTTTTTTTTGCTTTCCTTTCAAAATGTTTCAAACTAATAGAGATACTTAATTATTCCTTTGAATAACACCATGATAGTCTCATTACATTTGCCGGAGAGTTTGCTCTATCCAGGTGACTTGTAATATAAAGAAAAACCAACGAATAAAATTTCAAATGGATTTGTTAGGAAATAAAAAATCACAAATAATTTTCCATTTTCTTTTCTTTTTAAAAAAAGGAAAAATAAAAGAGAGAGATGTGGTGTGGTATTAATTAAACACGCGTTGCCATTAATATTATAGTATTTAGTTTGAATCCAATATCCACTGATCTCCAACTATATATTAGTAGTAATGAGATTGATTAAACCACAGAAAAACAAATTAAGGCATGATGAATATACGTGAAAAACCAATTATGATAATTTTGATGACATTAACAAAGCTTATACCCCTTGTAACATCCCAATACAAATGTGAAGGTAGCAACTACACAACAAACAGCACTTTCAAAGCCAACCTCAACACCCTCCTCTCCTCGCTCCCCGCCACCATCTCCGACAAGGGCTTTCGCAGCACCTCCGCCGGGACCCACCCGGACACCGTCAACGCTATTGCCCTCTGCCGGGACAACGTTGAGATTGACACGTGTCGGTCCTGCATCTGGAATGCCACCGTGGACATACTAAACTTTTGCCCGACCCAAAACCAGGCGTACCTATGGCGAGAGCTGTGCATGTTACGCTATTCGAACGAGCGGATAATGTTTGAGGAACTAGTTTTGCCGCCATTACCACCACCTCCAGGTAAAAACACCAACCAACACTCCGGTTTTCATTTACTTTAAGAGCTAAAACTTATTTGGAAGTCCAACTCAACACTTGAAGAAACTAATTTTTTTATTAATGCGTCGGCCCCTTTTAAAAGCTATGAACGTGAATCGGTCAACAAATTTACGTACATATAAGCTAAATCAATTTTCACTTGAGCTCTCACATTTATCAGGAAATAGGCATCAGGCCCGCTATATTCGACTATATTAATTTATTATTAGCACTTCGGGTTCGACTCCGGAACAAAATTGAAAAAAAATAATGTCAGATTGATCGAGTTTGATGAATTTCTCGTGAATAAATTGGATTCAATATCTCAAATTAAAATTTTCATAATTGTAACTATCTCTTTTATTTTCATTAATTATATAATTATGTCTAACTATTTATTTCCTTAATTAATTTAAGTTATCAGTTCCTATTAATGTTATTTAATCACTATATTTTTAAGTTCAACAACAATTATTATAAAATTTATTTATAACTATTAATGTATTATTGTTAAATTGTCTAAGATTGAATTTTATTGGATCAATCATTTTATGTTACTTATTATTACAAACTAGTAAATGCTCCCGTGCGATGCACGGACTATTTTTTTAAAAAGTAAATCAATATTAACATGAACAATACTTTTTATTGAAAATGCATGTTTATTTGATAATATATAACAAAAAAAGAAATGGTTAAAATTTTTTACAAAGAAAACTTTTGTGTTCTTTTGCAGTGTTATTCATTCCTTGCCTCTTACTCCGGAAAATTAGTAATTTCCACTAATAAAACACATTTTAATTTTTTCACGAATTTCTTACTCGTATCTTATTCCAGATTTTTTTTGCTTGTCTCTATCAAAACATTAATATTAAATTATGATAAATTTTGAATAGACTATACTGATTGGTAATAATAAATAAAGCGAACATGCATAATCCAGAATCCGATATCAGTTAATAGAATTGAGAAACAAATAATCTTAAGGATTATTCTTATATAAAATATTTTATTAGTTTACGTACAAAACATCTTCTATTAGAAACCGAAATAATTTTTTTTAATTATTATTCTTATATAAATATTTTATTAGTTTACCTACAAAATATCCTCTATTGGAAATAAATTTTAAGAAAGACATAGAAAATACAATTTTATTTAGGATGAACTGAATCTTCATAGTCCATATGATGAGCTCATTCATATAAATAGAGTTGGATTTGGATTTAGAATTTTAAAAGACATAGATGACTTCAAATCTAAGTTTTTTTATCCAATAATCTCCTATATCCATAAGATGAGCTCATTAATATAAATAAAGTTGGCTTTTAATTTAGAAAATTAATGGACTAAACTAATAAAATACTTTATATAAGAATAATCATTAAGAAAATATATTCTTTTCTCAATCTTATTAAATTGTATTGCAATTCTGGATTGTATATCTTGGTTGTTTGTTTATTATTATTAATCAGTATGATTTATTTCAAAATTTATTATAATTTAATATTAAGATTTTGGAAAAGAGATGAGAGAAGAAAAAAAACAAATGAAATTATTTTCGAGAGAATAAATGAAACGGATAAAATACTTTACAGATAAAATAATTTTGGGAAAAAATAATATTGTACTGTGGAAAAAAAAACTAAAAAAACTGATTTTGTGGAATAAGAGGCGAGGAAGGAATCAAAAATATAGCTGACCGAACATATCATTGTGGGCTCTATAAGAAAACCCGCCGGTTCCATATCATTGTTGATATACAATAATCAATATATAGCTTGATACATTGATTTTTACAATTTAGAAATTCTTGATATCAAGCAAGCGGTCATCCTTTTGCCCTTTTTATAGGAGTATAGAAAATCAGAAATCATGTCTGAAAGATTTGGAATGATTTGGACATTCTGTTATCAGATATCTCCAATTAAAGATTACATATTATTGTATATTAAAAATTTGATAAAATCACATCTATTTTTTTGTAAAGTTATGGTAATTCATATATTAATATACACATCATAATTATAATTCATATTAAAATAAAAATCCGGTCTATAATGAGTATCGATTTCGCTAATCATTCCAATTATGTGATAGTTCTCAATTTATATGTGATATAATTTTATAGTTGTTATCAATCAATCTGTATATTAAATTTATTTTGTTTACAATATTTTGGAAATTTTCTGCAATAGTTCATGATAGTTGTTAAATGAGATATTTCTTCTTAAAAGTATTGCGTATAGTAAACGTTTTCGACTGAGTTTAATCAAAGTTTAATCGTAAACATATTGTAATGACAAAAATGAAATACTGCAATAAAATTAGAATTTTAATTGAAGTTGATACATGAACTTATTTTTGCAGAAGTTAAAAATAGAATTCTACTACAATAAAATCAGTAGTCGTCTTCAATCTCAGCTGATCCTCGAATGAGTTGATTGTCTCTAATCTTTTGCCAATTTTTTGAACGGATTGAGACTGTACATGTTATAAACAAAATGTAAGGTTTACCACAATATATGGACAATAATATAAATAATTCACATAGCATAAATTAAAAATATAGGTTGAATTTTTATATGATTACAGATTACCGTAGAAAACGATAATGGTAGATAGATTTGAATTCTGCAATCATCAAACTTGTTTTCGCCAGAATCAAGATTCGGTGTTGCTGATTTTTTCTTATCTTGATTTGCATGTAGTACTTTTGGAGCATCCATTGTGAAGTACATATCAAAGTTGACCCATAATAATCAAGGAATGAAGTAATTATAGAAATTTGCAGTAAAAAATGTAAATTGCGAAATGAACTATCAAAGTTGACACATAATAATCAAGGAATGACGGAATTATAAATGAATTATCAAAGTTGACACATACATAATCAAGGAATGAAGGAATTATAGAAATTTGCAGTAAAAAATGTAAATTGCGAAATGAATAAGAAATAGGAATATCCAGCTGTAAACGTGAGTCTCCATTAATATGAATGAAATAAACTGAAATAATTGCGAAATAAAAAATTGCGAAATGAATAAGAAATAGAAATACCAGCTGCAAACGTGATTCTCATTTACTGAAGACCTTATGTATTTATAGGGGCAATAATGTTATTGGATAAAGATTTTTTTAAAATTCGAATTTCAAAATTTTAAAAAATGTGCAACAAATTCTGTTATACATATATGTATAAACTTGTTATTGCTGAATTTTAGACGGAAAAAATATTCGAAAACTTCAAATGGGCGGGAAAAGTTTTAACTTACTAATTTCTGATGACTTAGCTTATTATATATATATATATATATATATATATATATATAGATATAGATATAGATATAGATTGCACACACACAATATATATATATACATATATATATATATATATGTAATCATACCTCAATATACCTGATGTATAAATTTTTTCTCTGTTTTTCTTCGTCCTTTTTTACATCAGGTGGCATTTACTTAAGTCGCTGTAAAAGATTCTCAAACATTATAATAAAGAAGTAGAGAACAAAAAAAATGGTAAACTTATAAAAGCTACCTCTGCTTTCATATGGTTGGCGTTTCTTCATCTTCATTGCGTTTGATAAATGATGAGAGAAGAAATCGGACGGATGATGCCAATCTGTATTGCAAAAAGAAACATCATTCAATATATATTCTTTCATGTTCATAAGCAAAATACGCAAGAAGAACAACTGACTGGTGATAAATGCACAAAGTATTTAAAGATAAAATTTTCGGATCACACAATTTGTTGACTAATTGAGGCAGAGAAAAGTGCTTTCTGTTATTTACATTAACATATTCTATCAACAAAAATCCTTATAATATTCAAACTATTTTTATATTCGAAATTCATAAATTTAAAATTCAAATTTTCAAACTGTATCTAATTAGAAATTCGAATTCAAATTCAATTTTTCAAATTGGATCTAATCAAATATAATTATTTAGGTTAGCCAAAAAATTACATGATTTTCTTTTAAATATATATGTACTTATGTTATGCTCAAGATTCATAAATTTAAAATTCAAATTCAATTTTTTCAAATAATTCTTGAGCATAACTTGTACCTGAAAATAGAAAATTGAATTCTACTACAATAAAATCAAAATTAGTCATCAAACTCAGCTGATTCTCGAATGACTTTATTATCTCTAATCTTTTCCCAATATTCTGTCTGGATTGGTTGTATACATGTTATAAACCAAATGTAAAATTAGCACAATATATTGAGAATAATATAAATCAGTCATATAACAGAAATTGAATAAATAATTTTTTATGCGATTACATATTACCGTAGAAAACGATGATCGTAGATAAATTTGAATTCTGCAATCATAATAGTTGTTTTCTCCAGAATACACCTTCAGTATTGCTGATTTTTTCGTATTGTTATTTCCAGGTAGTCCTTTTGGAACATCCATTGTAAAGTGCCTATCAAAGTTGAGACATAATAATCAAGGAATGAAGAAATATTAGAAATTCGCAGCCACAAACGTGAACCAAATAAACTGAAATAATTGCAAAATGAAGAAATAATAGAAATACACAGCTATAAACATGAATCTCATTTACTGAAGAGCATGTGTATTTATAGAAGCAATTATATTATTGGATAAGGATTATTTTAAAATTCAAATTTCAAAATTCAAAAAATGTGTAACAAATTTTGTTAGACATATATGTATAGATTTGATTTTACTGAATTTCGACGGACATAATATTCGAAATATTAAATCACATAAAAGTATTTCGGATAATTCAAAATTCAAAATTCAAAATTCAAATTCACTTCTATTAATAGTAACTAATTAAATGGGCGAGAAAAGTCTAAACTTTCTAATTTCGGATGACTTGACTTATTATATATATATAGATACTAATTATGTTCTATTTCTTCTGAAAGATATATTTTGTGTCTAGTTGCTACGTAATTTTGTATCGTCTGCATGTATTACTATTGACTATTTTAGACATATGCTTAAAAATTTATTGACTAATTTATAATTATAAGTTGTTATCTTTATTTTGTGGATTTTTAAAAAATTCAGGTAGTAATATATACACGATAAATACAGAAGAAATTGAAAAATTTAGAAAAAGATATTACTATATATGTTTGCATGTCCCCCTCGTCATTTTTTTGACAAGGTCTGAAATTCATGGGTACATAGTTCATGCTTTGAAATTAGGGTGCACTCCTTTCCATGGTTATGGCTTAATGTTCAATATTGTTTATGGGTTCACGTTTCATGGGTCTATGGTCTATCCTCTTAATTTTGTAGTAAAACAAGTGAAATTTGGAAAATAAATATCATGTAATTTTTTATTTTGTTAAATTTTTCCTTATTCCACAAACTCGTCAGAATTTGCTGACGTGGTTGTCGGACTATGTATGCGGGTGTGTTTTTGTTTATGATTTCTCTCAGTATATTTAGAAAACCAAATTCTAATAAAACATACTCATTAACTTCCTCAACCAAATTTGACTCAGCATTCTCTAGCCATAAGCAAACACACCCTTAAAGTTTTCAACAAAAAATGCGTTTTGTAATGTTTGATCTTATTTGTAAGTAGTCGATCACGAATATAAAATGATAAGATTTTTTTGTTGCAGGAAAAGATGATGAGAGGAAATCAAGTCGAATAGTGATTATAATCGTTGTTCCAATTGGTGGATTGGTGGGTATAGCAATTGGTGTTGTTTGTAGCTTGTTCATACGAAGAAGAATGAAGCTGCAGCCACAAGATAATGTTGAGTCTTGTGATGCTGAATCTCTGCACTATGATTTTAACACACTTAGAGAGGCAACAAACCATTTCTCAGAAGCTAACAAGCTAGGACAAGGTGGATTTGGAGTTGTTTACAAGGTAATATACAATTAATACTCCCTCCGTCCTTAATGAACTTGCACACTTTCATTTTTCGTCTGTCCCAATCAAATTTGCATACACCTTAAAAAGGAAAGTTATAACACAATCTCCACCCTCAAAATCTCCACTCTTTTTCCACTCTCAATCCACCTTTAAAAAGTTAATTTAAAAGTAAAAAATAAATTTTCTTAATATGTGCACCCTTAGGGTGCAAGTTCATTCGGGACGGAGAGAGTAGTATAAGTATATATATAACTAATTAAACATTTACAAATCTAAATCTTAATAATCTCTTATTAGTATTTTTAATTATGTTCGACTACAGTTCAAGAAATACGTTTTAATACATTATCAAGTTTAGTAACTTTAAATTCAAGATCATCTCTAAATTACATTGAGCTATATTAATAGAAAATGTCCAAATTAAATCATATTAAAAATCAATATTTTGATAATATTTACATTAAAAGATAAAATAAACATAATATATGTTTAATACACTTGTTCACCCCCCTCACCCAAATTAATCTTATCTATCTTATTATAACCATATAGATAAGATTAATTTGTACAATATCCACACAATTCCTCCACTTATTTAATAGTCTAACATTTCTTTTTATATATTAAAGTGCTTCGCAACCCAACGGAACTCGTAATCATAACAATATTTGTATATACCTAATCTATTCAAAATTTTAATTGCAAGTATTTCTTCGATCTTCTTATTTTAAAATTTACACACATACTCTTTAACACACACTCACACGTATACTTTTAAATACATTACCTTTCGTACTCCGTTGGTTTCGAATAATTTTTATATTTTTATAATATATATATCATAAACTTCATACTCTTTGCACTTTATTAATAACCGATTATGGCAGTGGAACATTTTGTTGAATTCTTTCATTTGCACAATAGAATGTAATTGCGTTTTTGTGGTACTTATCTCTTAATTGTACATTACAATATTTACACTTTCTCATTTAGAGATAATAAAGTGTCTAATCGTATATTTTAGAAGACATGATTTAACACTAAGAGTTTGACAATTAATGTATACAACCGTGTATAATTTGAATTAAATTGTAAAGTGTGATTGCCCTAAATAGAACTTCTAATGTACCTTGTAAGTAATTCATCATCATTAAAAATAATAAAATTTTAAGAAACATTGAATAAATAAGACTTGTTAAAAAAATTGGTCACCCCTCCTCTGTAGCTACCTTTGCTTCGGAAACTTTCCTGGTATAAAATATTGGATCTGTTGTTGTTAAACAAGAAACTTGTATTTTGAAGATTAATTCGAAACCTATACGTCAATTTATTTTGTTCTTAAATTACTTTGATAGTGTCAAATTTACTTTTGTATTAGAAGAATATTACTGGATGAATTAATCTAAAATAATGGAAAGGTTATTATGGGTTACTCTACCTACACAAGAAAGAAGGAAATCAAAATAAAATTAAAGCTTTTCTTAAATAAAATTAAAATCTTCTGAGAAACGCAACATTATAAGTTGGAGTGAGGTGATGATTACACTTGAGCCACTTCTTACTCTCGTCAGCTTCCTAATTTTTATATACGATTGAATAAAAGTTAGTATTATAAATTACTCGAAAAATTAAAAAAGTTCTTGCATATCATAGAAATATGATTTATTTAAAAATTCATCATAAATCAAAGCATGTCAATCCAAAAATCAAAATTCATACCACAATTTTGTCCAAAAAAAAAAAATTGAATATTAAGTTGTCTAAGAAAAATATAGCAGATGAGAACTTAAATAATGTGATATTCGATCAGAGAATATATTAATACAAAAAAGGAAATACTATTTAGTGCCAAACTTCTTTATTAATTAACAATGTAATAATTCATTCATCTATATCTATATCTATATATCTATATATATATAATAACAAAATCCTCCCAAAATAGTAACTTAGGAATTTTCCCGCCCAAATTTATTTACTATTTCTAGAAAATATTATTTTTGTATAAAATATTTTATTGGAGATAAATTGGCATATATTTGCCTAAAATATATTTAGGCCAATTATCTCAATTTAATAGTAAGTCCCCCACAACCAACTTAATTTGTCCAAATCTATAAAAAGAGACATTCACGTAACCTTTCAAAAAATATCCGAACCCATATCTCACATAATATATTCCACACAATCAATTTATTTTTTAATTGAAATCGACATTAATCAAGTCGTTGATTTAACCAAATTTTGTGTCGACTTCCAAATTTTATTATTCTTTAAATAATTTAATTTTTTGTGAAGATTAAGATATTCAAAGTAACTGAGGGAGAAGGAGGCGACATCACCACCCACTAGAGTAACAGAGAGAGAGTTTGTGAGAGAATGTGACCGAAATTGTAGGAGAGAGAGCAACATAAATCTCTATAATATAAAGTGGGGGGAGAGGGGTCGAAAATGTGGGGAAGGGAGTAGGGTGAGAGAAAATTTGTCGGTAGAAACAAAATTACTATATTTTTTTCTAAAATCCTATGTATCGTTATTCTTCTATTTAAATTTCTTTTCACTTGATGTATCCTTTAATTTGTGTAGTATCAATTATGTGTATAAAAAAATTATTTTCAAGTATATTTATACCTAGAAAGGGGGAAAAATAAAGAAAAAAATCAAAACACTAAAAATAGATTCAGTACTAATTTATCAAATAAACCCCTAATGGTGTTTTTAATATTTAATATTAATTTTAATTTATTTCATTCTTTTATGAATTATTTCTCTTATTAATTTTTTGAACATATAAAAAATAAACATTGAATTATTTAGTAAATATTTTATAATTTCAACAATTTTTTTTCAAAAATAATCTAATTTTTTGAAAAAAAAACTTTTCTTCTTTTCTAATTAATTTTGTGTATAATAAATTAAATTAGTCATCTATTGTCGATCTATAGGTTGACACCATGTATATATATTAAAATAAAATGTTAAATTAAAGACAAATAATTGTTTGTTGGTTGATTATGTAGGTTAATGATTAGTGTGTTTGTCCTGCAAACAAAAATTAATAATATTTAAATGTAATGTTATTGGTACTTACTAAAAAATTTTAAATATTTCTTGAACATTATATCTGGAAAAGTAAAAAATTTAGATACCTTGGGTAAATATAAATGTATATCATAAAATTATAAATATACATATATATACTCATCCTTTGTATAAGAGGATCAAGATGACCTCCGCGGAAGGATGCTAGAGATATTCATACATGAGAAAAACAAATATGAATATTCTATAACTTACTCAAATTATATATATTTTTATTTTTAAGACTTTTCATTGACTCTTCTTTCATTAACATATAACTTTTAATCTCTTATTATATATTGATTGTAATATTTTATTAAATTAAAATTATATAAACATATAAAAATCTTATTATTATTCATTTACATTTACAAACCGTGCATCGCACGGGGATACTACTAGTTAGAGATAAAATAAACACTTCAGAATAGATATAATGGAATAACTCTTTGATGTTATATTTAAAAGACAGGAATATGCTAAATAAAAATTAACTTAAACTTAAACATTTTAATATTAGTTTAACTTAAGCCTAATTAACGTATTAATTAAAAATTTAATAATTCATTAATTAGGGATAAAATATAGACTTCAAGAAATATATACAAACATAACCCTTCGATGTTATATATAAAAGGATCGAAATATCCGACCAAAAATTGGTTGAAACTTAATTCGTTTTTGTATTAGTTTAATTTAATTTAATAGAAAAGACACTCAAAAGAAAAAACTATGTCGTATATAGTAATAACCATTTAAAATTAAATTTATAATGGACAAAGTAGACCAAACAAAGATTGGCTAGAACTTAAGGCAAATAGTTCCTTAATTAGGAATAAAATAGCACTGAAAAGAAAAACTACGAAATGTACAGTATTTCAACATCATATTTAAAAGGATCAAAATAGTTCAAAAAAAATTAATAGAAATTTAAGGCACTTTTTTATATTAGTGTAAAGATTTTTCCATCCGAACTATTGTAATTGTTTGTATTTTCTATTTGAATATTTTATTTTTGACTATGGTCACTTGATGTAACTTCCCATCTCTTCCTTCAAATATTTGACACTTGCGGCAAAGTGCAAAAACTAAAGTTTAAGAGGATTATAAATTATTAAGTTTAGGCGGCAAATACAAATAAATTATCAAGTACTTTAACAATTAAAAAACACTTCAAAATCTCGTTGGATTAATCTCTCTAAGATGATCAAGTATGCAATTTTATTAGATTAGAGTAATATTTAGGATTTTTTCTCTATGGGAGCAAATTTCTGTTAACTATATTATAGAATTTGAGATGGAACTTTATAGCAAAGGGAGCAAACTTTGAAACTTTTTTAAAAAAAAGACATGTAAATTTTTTTTAAGTCCAACGGGACTACCTCTATCATGCACCCCTCATATTTATTTTGTAATCGATAAAATGATTATACTATTCATGTCTAAAATGGATAGTTAATTTTGAAACACTATTCTATGGTTGAATCTCAGGGAAAACTTAGCAACGGCCAAGAAATTGCAGTTAAAAGATTGATTCAGAGGTTGGGGCATGGTGACCTAATATGTAAGAACGAGGTGTTGTTAGTAGCTACACTTCAACATGAGAATCTAGTTAGACTTTTGGGTTATTGCTTAAAACAAACTGAGAGGATTCTAGTCTATGAGTTCGTCCAAAATGCAAGCCTTGACCACTTCATATTCGGTACGTCTAGATTACCAAATATTGTTATTTCATATTACTACAAGATCAAAATATCTCTAGCATATGAACTTTGCATTGCAAAATGGTGATTGATCTCGTACATTAACAATATACGTTACTACATGTGATATAATCATCTTATATATGCTTCTTAATTTTCTTATTCAAAGTAAAAATTATTATAATAAAAAAAAAAGGTAAAATGATGTCATTTCATACAAAATGGTGTTTAATCTCTAATATTAAATGTATACAATGAAAATGTAGACCCAATCAGGCGTCAACTGATGAATTGGGATACACGATACAATATCATCAAGGACATAGCCAAGGGACTTGTTTATCTTCATGAAGACTCTCAAGAAAGGATCATCCATCGTGATCTTAAACTTAGCAATGTACTTCTTGACGAAAATATGAATGCTAAAGTAGCAGATTTTGGACTGGCAAGATTGGTTATGCAATACATGACTCACGACACCACTAGCCGAGTTGCTGGAACATAGTAAGCATATTATGATCGTATTAGTATATATTCATAATAAATCATTGCTTCCAACTGATGTGGTAATTTAGGCCGATTGACCTGGCCCTCGCTTTCCAGGCCAATGTCATATTTTGGGCTAGGCTGGGCTCAGTCAATTAGGTTGAAAATAGGTGGCCCAACCTGACCAATCCCCTTAAATACTCTATTATTTTTGGGTTGGCCCACGGCTAGTGGACTCGATAAGACTTTGGGCCACGATTGAACTTTCTAGCTCTATTTCTAATAATGGCACTTTTAACAATGAAATTTGAAGAGCCTTTTATGTTTGCAGTGGATATATGGCGCCAGAATATGCATTCCGTGGACACTTCTCTATTAAGTCGGATGTGTTCGCCTTTGGTGTAATGGTTCTAGAAATCATTAGCGGACAGAAAAACGGTGGTTTCCGTGACGAGCATCAAAATGTAGAGCACCTACTAAGTTATGCCTGGAGAAATTGGCAAGACGAGAGTGGCAAAAATGTGGTTGATCCTGCTTTGAGGGATGATATTGGTTTCGCTGATGAAATATTGAGATGCATCCACATTGGTTTGCTTTGTGTTCAAGAAAATGCAACAGATAGGCCAACAATGGGTTCTGCTTTGCAAATGCTAATCAATAGCTCCTCTCAGATCCTACCAACGCCTTTGAAGCCTGGATTTTTTATGCAAGGCGGATTAGATGGAGACTTTGCAAATGCGAGGGAATTGGAGCCTTCTGGTGCATCAGCCCCTACTCTTTCAAGAAATGATATATCAATGTCAACTATGTATCCACGTTGATTTTCATTTTCAAATTAAGTAAGGTCATATATAAATGTTTGTTGGAAATTTCTAAGTAGTGTAGGAGAAGTTACGTGTATTTTAGAAAATAATATTACTTCCTCCGTCCCATTAAAAGAGTCTGTTTGATTGATGTACACTTTTTTTTTATCTTTGATCAACTTAATCAAGATACAATCCTTTATAAGTGGGTGGTTGTCAGTTTTACCTTTATTAATTTATTAATCCCATCAATATCCTGACGATATCAATGTATTAACATAATCTTTTAAGGGCATCAACGTAATTTTTGTTAATAACATAATCTTTTAAGGGCATCCCCAACTTATAAATGCAAGCCTCTTAGTCCGAAATTATATACAATCATCATTGGAAAACACTTCGGAGACGAGATCGAAGAGCAAGAAGTGACGAGACAAAGATCAAGATCAAGAATAGGGTTTTATCATCTCTTTTATTTTAGCTATTTTTCCAGTCATGTTTGTCTACGAATTGATTTGGTTTTGAACTATAGTTATGAGTAGCTAAACAAATTTGTGCATTAGAGTTAGAGAGTAGGTTATTTATTTACCAACTATGTTTTGATTACTTTTGTTTAATTCTAGACACAATTTTTAGTTGATTATCTTCATGCTTTGTTCTTATTTTATGAATTATTTAATTTGACCAATTGATTAATTCTACTTGCTTAATAATTTGGCTTCGAGAGAAGGAGATTGTTAATAGGCATACGAGCATATAGCATAGGTACCAATAATCGTCCGAGAGAAGTGAGGACTTGCGTAAACACCGGCTTAGGGAACCCTTGGGAGTTTTTTATGTGATAGTTGGCTCGAGAGAGTGATTATCCTTAATTGATCTACACGTTAGTGGCTTCGAGAGAGGGGCTAATTAAGAGTAGTGCCGCCTAATAACAATAAAAATTGCTTTAGAAGTCTAAAATAATAGAGTAATCACACATATGAAGTAATAACTGAAATCGAATCCCTAGAATACGACTTAATCCATATGAGTTTCCCTTGTTATTTGATTCCTTGCATGCCGAGTAATTCTAGATTAGTTAGCTAATTTTTGCAATTTAGGATTTAGAAATATTAATACAATCACTTATTCGATAGTCTAGATAGCGTAGAGATAGTAGAATTAGGGCACTATTACAAAAAAAAGTTAAAAGACTACGGTTGTTAACCGTAGTTAAAGGGGTATTGCGACCGCAGTAGTAGATACCGTAGTGGTAGACCTACCACTAATAACTATGGTTAGTGAATCGTAGTAATTAAGAATAAAGACTATGGTTGATAACCGTTGTTGTAATAGTAGCATCTACGACTACAATATGTATGACCACGGTTGGTGGCTTTCTTCGACTATAGTCTGTACCGTAGTAATCCACAATAAAGACTATGGTTGATAACCGTTGTCGTAATAGTAGCATCTACGACTACGATATATATGATCACGGTTAGTGACTTCTTTGACTACGGTCTTATTAAACATAAAGATCGTTGTCTTTTTCATTAATAGCAGTTTATAACCGTTGTTGTATGTGATGTTCTTTTATAATTCTTTTTTAAATATTTTTATTTTCTTTTGTAATTTATATACGAATATGTATATAACATACATAAATATTTATGTGTGTTGTTTAATCTACAATAACATATCGCATAAGAAAGAGCAAATATTAGATAGAAAAATCCAGTTATGTCTAAATATCAAAGTAACAGTACTTTCCAAGTCTAGAAAAGAAAAGAAAAAATTACAAATTAATTTCTCTATATTTAATCTATTGCAAAAGGCATATGTTTTCTTCTGATTCATCTTTCATTATCCTGCCAAAAAAAAAAAAAAAAAAAACAATAAATGTAGAATTAAACATAGAGAACCACTAATAATTATTTTTATTAAATCTCAAAGAGATAAGGAAACAATGTTCGTTTCTCCACCAATAAAACAATATACAAATAATTAAAAAATACAACATATAATGGCAATCAAGTCTGGCTTTGAATTACACTCAAAGTTGGTGTACAACTACCAAAAATTAGTCATGTATATAGCAGTTGTGCCATTACAATAAAGAACCCTCTCTTTCTGCATTAATAAAAGAATTAAGTATGAAAAGATAAATATTTTTATTACTATATATCTCTCTCCGAAATTAATATGAAAATGACAAGATGAAATTGAGAGGATACATTTTCCGTTGGAACATAGATTACTGCTCAGAAGTCTATATAGACTTAATAAAGTGATAACAGACAGCAAGAATCTGATACTATATGTTGACATCAAAAGCTACTATATTATGGAATAGGGAAAATTGGTAAAAATACCCTGTAACTTTTGCATAATTAAAAAATTACCCTGTAACTTAGGCAAATTTAAAAATGGCCATGTAACTTACAAAATGTTGATAAAAATGTCCCGCTACGGGCAATTGCCTGTAACCCAGCAGGTAACCTGTTGAGGTGGAGGGGGTCTGCTGATGTGTTCCAGAATTTTTTACACGTACTCAATGACGAAAATAAATTAAATTTTCCCTTTAAAAAATATTAGTCCACATCATTCTCTCATTTAAGAGGCACACACCATTTTTTCTCTCCAAAATTGGTCATCTCCCTCAAACCCTATTTCTTCAGCAACATTTTCGATTTGGTTCCATTGTTATGGGTTTAGGTTAGGTTTCAGCTTGTCGTGGTTCTGTCGTTGCTCTTTCTCCGTCGGATAAGCATGTCTTTCTCGAACACATCACCAGCCGGCATCTTGGAATGTGACTGCGGCTTGAGGGCTGTTCTCCAAACATCCAAGAAAGAGGAATCTTTTGGACTGAGATTTTATGGCTGCCGCAACTGGAAGGTTAGTTTCTCGATCAAATAGACACGTAACAAAAATTAGTTTGCAATGTATGAAATGTTAGTTTTATTTGTCAATGTAAATCTGATTTGCGATTCTAATTGATGCCATATGTTGTTTAATCCGAAAATGGCAGAGGGGTGGGTGCTTATTTTTCGAGTGGGTCGACCATCCCAACAAGGCTGGGTCTAGTTCAGGAGCTGTGGGTTTAAAAGCCGACTTGATGAAACTGTCGGGCAGACTTGATGCTATGCAGCAAAAACTGGATAAGATCGGTAGAAAAATCAAGCTCGTGAAGCTTATTTCGACCATCACTTGGGTTCTTCTTATGGCCCTGTTGATCACTTTTTGGAAAAAATTCTGAACAGCTAGGAAAATGTTTAGCTGCTATGTTTAGAGTAATCAGGTTTAGGTTTATTTGCAATCTTCTGTGTTTTGTAAGATCTTAATTTCTGTTAAATTTGGAGTGCAATGATATTGTTATGGGTTGTGATGTATTATGTTTGTTTAGGGTATTACTGCATTCGCTAGTCAATGGATGAGTTGTTTTTTTGCTAAATTATGGATGAGCATTCTTTGCTTGTTTATTTGTCTAGATTTCTCCATTAATTCTTATTGTATGACTGCCTTATAATGCTTCGGACTAAGTATGTACTCATGTTTGTCGACTAAACAACAACAAACAAACAAACAAACAAAAAAAAAAAAAAAAAAAAAAAACAGAATCAAAAGACCCCACCCATTACAATTTCAGTATGTTGTCCCCTACTCAAAAATCTCTACTCAAAATAGGCGCCCTAAACATTAAATTAACACAAATACACCTTCGAATAAAGAAGGGAAAATCTCAGATATAATACACAAAGCACATTGGTCAAGCATAATAAATAAATAAATAAATAAATAAAGTCGAAAGTCACGAAACTTACCATATATAACCGGGGCAAGGCTCGTCGTTTTTGGTATGATCTCGACAGCGCATCCTCGAAATCTAGTGCGATTTGGCGAAAAATTTGATTGTGGATGGGTAGGGTTTTGAGTGTAAGCAAATGGGTCGCCGTTTTCTGGAATTTTTTTAGCCTGAAGACGCGAACAGGCAATTAGGGAGAAGGGGATGATTTCAGCCCTAATTTGGGCATGTGACTAACACATGGTTTAATCTTCCCTCCTTAAAAAGCCACATCATTGAGTACGTGTCAAAAATTCTGGAACACATCAGCAAAACCCCTCCACCTCAACAGGTTACCTGCTGGGTTACAGATAATTTCCGGTAGCGGGGCATTTTTATCAACATTTTGTAAGTTACAGGGCAATTTTTTAAATTGCCCAAGTTATAGGATAATTTTTTAATTACGCAAAAGTTACAGGACATTTTTACCATTTTTTCCTTTATTTCAGGTTTGGTCCTCTATGTTTTGCCTACTTGTATTTTTAGTCCCCTACAATGAAAGTTTGGCACATTTAATACAGTGATTTTAAAAAAAAATCGCAATTTAAGGTCTATTTGGCCGGAAAATTTCGAAGTCATTGGAATTTCTCACGGGATTCGTAGACTTAGACATCTTCGTTCATTAAGGACACGTGGGGATCTCTTGCCGGTGGAATAATCTCATTGCAGCTTTTCATATTATATTCTCTTCTGGTGTCATTTATAAATGTAAGTGATGGAGAATTAATAATAAATAATCTTGCTTAATAACTTGTGTAAAACTATAATCATAATATTCCATAAAGGGAAAATTGGTAAAAATATCCCTTAAGTTTACCGTATTTATGAAAATATCCATTAAGTTTGGCCATTTTTAGAAATGCCCACTAACTTTAAAAAAATTGGTAAAAATACCCTGCAACCGGGAATAGCCAGTGGCTCTTCCGGTCACAGGCTTATGTGTCACAAACACGCTGACCTGGCCACGAAAATTACACGTTTCACACCAGCCCCAAACCCTTAACCCAACCCCCAGCCCCAAACCCTTAACCCAACCCCCATCCCCAAACCCTTAACCTCTTATTCTTCTTCGTTCAGTAGATACATACATATATATATATGTATCTATAATATATATATGTATATGTATATGTATCTGTATCAGTGTGGATGTGTGTTAAGATTTCCGGCCTTGACATCACCTCCGTCACTCCTACCCACTGCCATCGACTACACCTCTATTTTTCTTTAAGCATATTTTCTTCATTTTTTTTAGGAAGTGAAGCTTTAATTCAATCTTATTTCAATCCAGTTGTAGAATTGACATCAGAGATGATGGCGGTAAGGGCGATGGCCAAAAGGCAGAAAACCTGAAATATGGGAGGAAGATGTAGTTCTTCCTTCAAGAAGATGACCCAAAAAGCTGATTCGGTCCTCTTTTTTCCTAACTTTTGAAAACAATTAAATTACTCTTTTTTCAGCTTATGAAAACAATTGAATTATAAAACATGTGGCACTTCTCCTCCTATCGCGGACAGACGCGCATAAATAACTCGCGTATTTGATCAAATATGTATATATGTATCTATAATATATATATATATGTGTGTGTATATATATGTATCTGTATATATTTCACGGTGATGGTCGGCGGCGAGGAAGACGGTGGCGGCCGGCGGCGCGGAAGACGGTGGTGGAGCAGCCGACGGTCATCGATCCGCCGCCGGATCCACGCGACCGTATTTTGAGAAGAAGTAAAAGATAAACAGGGGAGGGAGATAGACAGGGGAGGGGGAAGGGGAAGGGAAGAAGATGAACTAACCCCCCCAGGTTTTTCCTTTTTTTTTGGTTTTTTAGTATTTTTTTAATAAATTTATTTTAAAATATATTAAAATTTATTTATTAAGCCAAGTCAGCACTAAAAACAAAATATTAAAAGACACATCAGATAAAAAACGCCACATAAGCCCGTCACCGGATGGGTAACTGACTGTAGCCAGTGGCGGGGCATTTTTACCAATTTTTTGCAAGTTAAAAAGGCATTTTCATTAAGTGCCAAACTTAAAGGATATTTTCTTAATTAGGGCAAACTTACAGGATATTTTTACCAATTTTCTCAATAAATTATGATAGTAGAACCTAAATTATGATGAATGAAAAATTCTTCTGGAAAACCATCTGTATGGGACGAGTATCATATTTTTCATGACAATATCACATCCAAAATGATATCTACCAGACACCATTCACTACAACAAATAAGGGAATTAGGGACGATTTATTTTGAGACGATTTTGAAATCGTCTCAAATAGGTTGCTTTTTGGGATGTTTTGCACATATCGTCCCAAATAAATTATTGTGTGACATTCTTTGTAAAACGTCTCTAAATGGTATACTATCTGTGACCTTTTTTTAGAAACGTCTCAAAATGAGACATTATTTTGTGACCTTTTTGTAAATGCGTCCCAAAATAGTGCATATTAGTGACGTTTTTCTTAAATGTCTCAAAATATTACATTATTTTGTGACATTTCTCAAGAACGTCTCAAAAGGATATATATTAGTGACCTTTTTTTAGAAATGTCTCAAAATAAGACATTATTTTGTGACATTTTTGTAAATACGTCCCAAAATAGTATATATTAGTGATGTTTTTCTTAAATGTCTCAAAATGTTACATTATTTTGTGACATTTCTCAAGAACGTCTCAAAAGGATATATATTAGTGACCTTTTTTTAGAAACGTCTCAAAATAAGACATTATTTTGTGACATTTTTGTAAATACGTCCCAAAATGGTGTATATTAGTGACCTTTTTCTTAAACGTCTAAAAATGTTACATTATTTTGTGACATTTCTCAAGAACGTCTCAAAAGGATATATATTAATGACCTTTTTTTAGAAATGTCTCAAAATGAGACATTGTTTTGTGACCTTTTTCTAAATACGTCTCAAAATGGTGTATATTAGTGACGTTTTTCTTAATTTTCTTTTAATTTAAAAATCACTTTATTACATTATGTGACGTTTTTCCCTAAAACGTCACAATATCATTTTCTTTTAATTTAAAAATTACTTTATTACATTATGTGACTTTTTCCCTAAAACGTCACAATATCATTTTCTTTTAATTTTAGAATTACTTATAATACATTTTGTGCTGTTTTCCCCTAAAACGTCACAATATCACTTTCTTTTAATTTAAAAATCACTTTATTACATTATGTGACATTTTTCCCTAAAACGTCACAATATCATTTTCTTTTAATTTAAAAATTACTTTATTACATTATGTGACGTTTTTCCCTAAACCGTCACAATATCATTTTCTTTTAATTTTAGAATTACTTATAATACATTTTGTGACGTTTTCCCCTAAAACGTCACAATATCATTTTCTTTCAATTTTTTAAAATTACTTATACCACATTTAAAATTACTTATAGTACATTAATAAAAATAATACACATTCACACTATACATTATTATAATTCCAACTTGTAAAATTATGTGTATTAATCAACAAAGTGAGTGGGAAAAACTTGTAAAATTATGTGTATTTCAACTATACATTATCACAAAAGCTTCATTCAAAATAACAATTGAGGATTTAATTAGAATGTGTGACGTTTTAGAAAACGTCCCCAAAATAATTTGTTTTAATTTTATGTCGAGAACTCCTTTATTCAACAATTTCAGATTTCCCCAAATTAACACTTTCTCCCAGCTTGCTCACACTCATCATCTGTTTCACGTTCAGCTCGCTCTCCTCGTTCAGCTCGTCGACGATCATTCAGCTCGTTCAGCTTCCGTTTTCTTTCCTCGTGGACGCTCGTTCAGCTCCCGTTCTCTTTCCTTGTTCAGCTCACTCCAGCTCACTCCAGCTCACTCCTCCTCCTCCTCCTCGATCGTGCAAGCTGTCTCTAGTGCTCACTCCAGCTCACTCCTCCTCCTCCTCCTCGATCGTGCAAGCTGTCTCTAGTTCGCTTCACAGTAGGAGCTCTCCCTCTCTCCCCCCTTCCTCCTCTCGTTGATCTTTAGCCTTCTATACTAGAGATTTGCTTGTATTCATAGGTTGATGCTTGATTTTGTTTTAAACATGTACAGGAGTGGATTTAAGATAAAGCTGCTTACTACTGGTGGAAAGAGTGAAACTTACAATTTGGGATACAGGTAACTCAAATATAATTCAATTCATTATCAAACTTGAGTTTCCTGATGCATTTTGCCGATTTTTAAACTGCCTATTACCAAATCAGAAAAGTTTGAAAGCGATGAAGCAACATGTACTCCTTGCCGATTATTCAGCTCTTTTTTGTGTTGTACATGTTTGATGAAATGCCTCAATGAAATCTAAATATGCTGAATTTAAAAATTTAGTGGAATATTTAATTTGTGTTTACTACTTTTCGTTTGACGGGGTCTGCTTGTCTGATTTCTAGTCTTGGCTTGTGCTACTTCTTTCTCTACCTTTTTATAGTTGGCTCGATGATCATATGATTTTTGATTGTGTAGAACACGATTAACAGTTATTCTATTTGAATTTATCTTGCATGCAGAACATAACTTTCACTCTTTGAATAAACAAGTGTATAACTGTTGGACAAAATTTAAGAATCACTTTCTTTGGTGGTGATAGAGATCAATTAGGCTATGAAAATCAAGTACATGGGCACTTACTTGGATTGCTGTTTTATTTGCATTATATAATGTAAGGTTTGGTCGCGATTAGTTTTGTATACTTTCCTATTGATTGCATATAATCTTAAGGATGGTATGAGCGCTGCAATTTTTTTTTGAACTTGTGTTTTATATATGTGATATATATATGTGTAAGTGCTTTCGCTGCCAATATGCTTCTCCAACCTACAATCTCAGGAAATGGTCACTGAAGACCAAAAATGTAGTGTTGGTGAGCATAGTAACATACTTTTTCTTGTCTAATATTTGGTTAACGACTACTCCCAACTGATACCATCATATTGCGGAAAGTGAAATGAGGGGTTGTTGATTTCTTATATGAAATTGGCAAAGGGACACTGAGTTGAGAACAGAGAATTTTGGCTATTGGGACAGCTATAAAAGATCGGAGAGAGTGATCTTTTAACCCTTCATTTTCTTAGACTTGCTCAGCTATTGCTTACCCTGCTGCATTGATTGCTTGATGTTGTCTAAAGCTATCAATCTTTTATAGTTTGGGTATACTATCTGTGTATGAATTACAACCTCATTTAGCAGTATACCTTGCCCTTCTCGACGAGTTATTTTGTATATATTTTCATAGTAACCCCTCAATGATGCAGATAGCTTGTTGAGGGATGCCCAAATAACACTAGGTAGATGTGTGCTCCTTGCGAGATTGACAGTGCCATCAATTTCCTCACATCATATGAAATTATCTTGGACGCTTTGTGTTTGCTTCCTTAGCGCGTAAAACTATTTCCTAAGATGCTAAAACTGTTTTTTAATTGCTGCAGAGAACTTCTTCAGAGATCTTCAGGAAGAATTTCGGAATTGGGAGGCAACTGCTGCTTCTGAAGGAAAGCCAAAGAGCTTGTGGGAAGAATTGCTGCAGCCTAACACCTAGGTGGGCATATTCCGTGGAAAGTGAAACTTGTGAGCTTCAATAACCTACGGATGAACTTTTGTGTTGCAGAATATGAAGGGGTATAGTATAGGTATCCCCTCAATTAGGCAGGTTTGATATTTGTTGGTTGGAATCAGATTGAGTATTTATAAAATAGGTTTCGTAAGCAATGTTCTATAAGCAATGTTTTAGATGCTAGGCCCTAGTTGGGTTGAAGTTTCCACTGTGATATGATGATTCTTGTTCTTGTTCTCATTATCTTTGCTAGCCATCTTTCTGATTAAAGTTTCATTTTTTAAAAGGCATTTTTGCAGCATGTTCAAGAGAAATTGCATCGGTTTGAGGCGGAACTCAAAGCTCGGTAACATAACTATTATAAGACTAGCTAAAATGAAAACAGTTAGGAGTTAAAAAAAAAATTCTTATTGCTAAGAATATAGCTTTGTATTCTATGCCTTGTACTCATAAATCATACATTTCAAACAAGGAATGCTGCTAGTCAGGGTGATTTGAGGTGTCTTCCAGGAATTAATTTTCTATTTTGCAATGTAAATATGTGATTGTTGATGTATATCTAGTTAGACTCTAATTTTACACTTGATAAAATATTTCTGATTTGCAAAACTGAAATTAACCTGGAACATACATATACGTGGACTTTAAAAATGCATATATAGGATCCTATTTATCCTTCTTGGCATACTTGTTCCTCTTTCTTCATCGTCATCCACCTTATAACCTTTGCCAACTTCAGTGTTTGTGTTTTCTTGCTGGTGTACTTTTGTTGGTATATATCCTTGTGAAATCCCTTGATTCACAGTGATTTTTGCTTTTGGATGTTTAATTGCAATGTGCAATCGTGTTACTTGTGTATGCGCTATGCGTTGTCATTCGTGATTCATGCAGTGGATTTCTGCTCTGATTTTGATTATATTTGTCCATATATACTGTACAAAAGATTATCATAACTCCTTACTGATATAGTGTTGAATCAATTGCGAATACTTGTGTCTCCTGGTGTTGTCATTTAATTCATTCAATTTTTTTGTTTTATCTCTTCATTGTGTTTTTTACTTAAGATTTGTCTAATTGTGTTTAATGTTTGATTTGCTACTTTGACAGGAATCAAAGGACATTCCGCCTAAGAAAAGTCCTCCATCGGGCAGTAAGGTGCTTCCCTTTCACTAAGATGAATATATGACTCCTTGTCTTGGTTGTTTTGATTTTGATGTTCTGTTATGCAACTATTGCTTGTAGTTTACTTCAGCTATATGGATTACACTTGCATATTGGATTTCAATACTATGCTACTAGTTTTTACGTTCTGTGGAAGTGAATAGATGAAGTTCTATAATCCATATGGAAGTTTGGTTGAATAGTTCGTTTGCCTGATTAACTTCTTCAGGGATATGATGGAGGATGGAGATCCATCATCTATAGCTGCATAAATGTTTCTATTTCCCAATTCTGCCAACTGTATCTGCATACCTGATTTGAATAGCCATCATATTTTGCATCATTAATTATTATGATTGCATGCGGCAGGGTGCTCAGCTCAGAAAGCATATAGATTCAACTTTAGGCAGCTCAAACACAGAGACAGTGGAACTTATATGTCATCTTGTTCCTTTTTCGTGCTGATTTTCATCCCTAAATCAATGAACCATATGGTCGATTTAAATTTGATAAGATGGTATCTTGCAAATACAAGATAAGAAGCAGAACCAATGATTATGACCTGGAAACAGGATGTTTGAGTTAGTTGACGAAATTTGCAAGATACCATAATATGTTTCTGAAGAACGAACTAAGACGTGTGCATGAGTTTTATCCTGATGTTGCCATAACCTATGCAGATTACACCAATGCTGCCCATCAGATTAATAGAGTTGGCAATTCATCACCCCGACCCAAACTAACGTCAACATGAGAGCCATATATGTATTTTAATTGAATTGCAATGGGGTTAGTTATGGGCCATTAGCCTATTTGATCAACCTAAATGGGTCAAGTTGCACTTTGGGCATACTAATTAATACACCCCCTCTTTCGGACTGGATAATCTTAACAGCTCTACTCGTCACCATGATTCTATATTTCTCATACACCAATATCATGTTCAAAGTTTACTTCATATGATCCTATATATCATAATATAGGATACATTTTAAGAATATAGAAGCTCTATGAACATTTGAGAAAATAAGGTGACTCATTCTTATATTATGTATCATAGCATACTTCATTGTTATACGGAAAAGGTGACTCATTCTTATATCAGTGTTTGTCCTATTACTATTACTTCATTGTTACTATCAAGCAGTAATTCAGGAAACAACAAACTAGGTAAAGGAAAACACTTTAATCCACATACTTGAATCTTCCCCAGGAGGTATTTAATGAACTTGAATCTTTTTTTATAACAATTTACTTGTCCACTGAGAATTATTTAATCTGTGTCTTAGTAACATACTTGAGAGGGGTGAAAATATGTAATTTGAGGAACCAGCTAAGACTTGTACTTCCAAGACAAAGAACCATTTCTTTATAAGATTTAAATTTCTGAATGCATATAATCCTTGTTTATTTTCCAATATAAGATTGATAACAATCAGCTTTCTGACTTAACTCCAAGTTACAACCAAGGCTTCTTCTTTTCTTTTTTCTCACTTTCCAAAATATATCAAGGATCAATATAAAAAACACAATGCTTTAACAGGGAAAGTGAGATCAATTCTCTGTATGATTTTCTGGGACTGACACCAGAAACTGAGCATCCGAATTGTAAGCTAAGTAAAGTAGCTTCTTAATCAGCAGATTGTTGCATTGAAAGCATGGTCTGATGTAGCCCGGGCCATTCCTATCAATGTTTTTTGCTGCTCATAAACAAGCTGCCATTGTAAGCCAAGTAAAGTAGCTTCTTAATCAGCTAGCTTTCTTCTCATCAGCTTACTCTTATCTCGAATGATTATGAGCTGATTCTTATTCCTTCGCCTTTTTTGTTGATAATGATATTTGCACATTGTTCATGCATATCTTTTTACATTTGCTCATTGGAGTTATTGCTCTACCCATGATTAATATATACTTGTCGTATTCGCTACTTGCAGATCCAGAAGATCCACTGAAGACGACTGATCAAACCCGTCGCCTAGGCTTAATAGTATGTGCTATTAATCTTCATTGACAATAACTTAGAACCAATGAGTTTTGTGTTATCAATGTTACACTATTATTGCACTATTATTCTTCCCCTAAATGAGCTAGAGATGTAAATTTTGTTTTAACATTTGATTGAATCAGAAAAGTATGGAAATTTATAAACTAAGGTTCTGGAAATGCAGTTTGATTTGGATGCAAAGTCTTAGAAAGATAAATTACTAATTTTAAGTAATTCAGATACAATACAGTAGACTAAACAAAGAAAATATGTTGCAAATTTGCCTAAGACAGCTAAATAATGAAACTTAGGATATATGTGCAGCTGGTTGTGTTGGGTGTAAATTGAGATTATGTGTTTTTAACATTTGGAGAGGTTATATATTGGGAACAAAGATGACAGAAAGTGATTGTGAAGGGAAATTTGAGTGATCAGCATATATATCTAATAAGCCGATGATTTGGTTATTAGATTGGGTGACCACTGGAAAAGCAAAAAATCATGTTTCCTTTTAGTCCAATATTGCATATTTTTGACACCAGAATGTGGTTAAAGTTAAATGTCCGAGAAAAAGGTAAGTCAACTAAGCGAACATGCATCTTAATTAGATATGATTCTCATTCTTGTTGTATTTCTTAGTTTGCATTGTGGGTTCGGGTTAAAGTTTGTATGATTATGAGAATATTACTATAACATAACATAACATGTATATAATGAGGAAGAGCTAGCTTAGCTAGCTTTAAGGGAATATTTGAAATAATAGAGGTTGCAGGTTGACTTATGTAAAAAAGATGCAGCATTAACTTGAGCTTTCATGCACACACCACTACACCCTTCCTGCTTCCTTCACTATAATTCTTTCTACTTAATTGGATATACCTTCAATTTGCTCTTATTCACTTTTATAATTTCTTTTTCCACTCTCTTTCTTTTTTATATTTTCTTTGTTTTCCCCTTTAAAATTATTAATAAGACTTCAAATTTACTTTTGTTATTGCATTTCTTATAGTTTTTAAAAGGAAAATGGATAAAAGTTGGATGACTGCAAAGAGATTTTCAAATGAGCATGTGAATGGAGTCGAGTCATTTATGAAATTTGTTAGAGAGCATATCGGGACAGAATCCGATATTCGTTGCCCATGTGTGGATTGCCTGAATATAAGCATTCATAGTCAAGAGATAGTTTCCAGTCATCTCCTGTTTCCAGGCATAAATAAATTCTATACACGGTGGATCTATCATGGAGAGATCCGTGATTCTAACACCGACAGAAGTATAACTGATGAGGGAATGCAAAGTAATTTTGTTGGTGTTCATACGGATGTTGTTGATGATGATGGAGTGCAAGATCTGCTTGATGATTTTAATGATTGTGTAGAAGCTAATAATGATAATAGTGTCACAAAGTCTTCCAATTAACAAAAGAGAGCTTCGAGAAGTTGTTGAGAGAAGCACAACGAGAACTATACCTGGGGTGCTCTACATCTACATTGTCTACGGTTGTTAACTTGCTGCACATGAAGGTGTATAATAAGTGGAGCAACAAGTCTTTTGACATGCTACTAAGCTACTTGAAGACTATATTGCCTAAAGGTGAGACAATTCCCAAGTCGCATTATGAGGCGAAGTCCATGTTGCGAGAGTTAGGATTAGGGTATATCTCTATTCATGCTTGTAAATATGACTGTGCCCTTTTCTGGAAAGAGTATAAAGATCATGAGGAGCGTCCTATTTGTGGTACATCAAGGTGGAAAATTAATGATGGAAGAGGTAAGAAGATTCCCCATAAAGTTTTGCGCCATTTTCCTCTAAAACCACGACTCCAAAGATTGTTTATGTCTAAGAAAACAGCTATGGATATGAGGTGGCACAAGGAGAAGAGGATTAACGATGAAAATACAATGCAACATCCTGCAGATTCCAAAGCATAGAAACACTTCGATAGTGAGTTCCCATGGTTTGCAAAGGATTGTCGTAATGTTAGACTTGGCCTAGCAACAGATGGTTTTAATCCATTTGGTCATATGAGCAACTCTTATTGCATGTGGCCGGTGATTCTAATGCCATACAACTTACCGCCTTGGAAGTGTATGAAAGAGCCATTTTTAATGTTGTCTTTGCTTATTCCTGGTCGTAACTCACCTGGGAAAGATATTGATGTGTATCTGCAACTATTAATTGAAGAGTTGAGAGAACTTTGGGAAGATGGTGTGCAAACATACGATGCTTCTTCTGGAGATCATTTTCAGATGCATGCAGCCGTTTTATGGACATTGAATGACTTTCCAGCCTATGGTAATCTATCGGGATGGAGTACTAAAGGGTACATGGCATGTCCTGTTTGTAACCACCAAACAGATTCTTTGAAGCTAAGAAGTAAGATATGTTACATGGGACATCGTCGATACTTACCTACAGGCCATAAATGGAGAAAGAGCAAGAAGTTTGATGGTAAAGTAGAGCAGAGACCACCACCTAAGTACTTCTCGGGACATGAGTTGTTGCAGCAACTTACCCATCTTAAAGATGTCAAACGTGGTAAGCATCCTAATAATAGGAAACGGAAACGTGCCCCCGAAGAATTGAACTGGACCAATAAGAGCATTCTATATGACTTGCCTTATTGGAAACACTTGCTACTTAGGCACAATTTAGATGTAATGCATGTTGAGAAAAATATATGTGACAATATATTGGGGACTCTAATGGGTATTGATGGAAAAACAAAGGATACCATAAAGGCAAGGTAAGATTTAGAAGACATCGGAATAAGAAAGGAGTTGCACTTGAGGCAAAAAGATGATGGTTCTTATATTGTCCCATCTGCTTGTTATACGATGTCAAAGAAACAGAGGCAATAATTTTGTGAGTTTTTGAATTCAATAAAACTTCCCGATGGTTATGCTTCTAATATTTCTCGATGTCCCAATGTGGTTGATGGTAAGATAAGTGGATTGAAAAGTCATGATTGTCATGTCCTTCTACAACGATTACTTCCCATCGGTATTCGAGGAAGTTTGTGTGGAGATGTGACAACAGCATTGGCTGAATGGGGGGACTTTTTCCAACGATTATGTTGTAAAACTTTGAGAGTGGATGATATAGAAAAAATGGAAAAAGACATTGTATTGATATTGTGCAAGCTTGAGATGATTTTCCCTCCGGCTTTCTTTGATGTAATGGTCCATTTAGCAATTCACTTGCCAACTGAAGCCAAACTGTGTGGCCCTGTTGAATTTCGTTGGATGTTTCCTATTGAAAGGTAACATGATTCTTTCTTTAGTTTTTTCTTTAAAGTTTTGATAAACATTACACTTACATTGCAATATCTTGTAATATTTTACAGTTTTATGGGATCACTTAAACAATTCGTGAGTAATAAAGCTCGACCTGAAGGTTCGATTGCGGAGGCTTATATAGCTAAGGAGTGTTTAACATTTTTTTCGATGTACCTTCAAAGAATTGAGACTCAATTTAATCGAGTGGAGCGTAACTTTGATGTGGCAATTGACGGTGGACTGCCAATTTTTTCACAAAATTTCAGACCTCTAGGAGCATCCAAATATGTTGAGCTATCGACAGAAGAGCTCACCATGGCTACCTGGTTTATTTTGACTAATTGTGGAGAAGTTGATCCTTTCATTGAGTAAGTACACATTACTTATTTATATTTTGTTACTTCCAACAACACCCAACTTAAAATTACAAGTTTATTTTATGTAGGAAACACAAGGAAGAGCTTAGGGATAAAGGACACTTTAATATTGAAGAACGGCATAAAAGTACTTTTGCTTGTTGGTTTAGGCAACATGTGAGTTATTCATGTACAAATTTATCACTCTTTTATGCTTGTTACATGAATCTAGTTAACTTTTAAATTCACCTTTTATTTTGTAGATGATACAACTTTTCAATTCTAAAATGCCGGAAGCAACGGAGGCATTATATTCACTTTCTTGTGGACCTAATATATGTGCCAAGAAATACACAGGATGCATCATTAATGGAGTGCGGTTTCACACAGAGAATCGTGATGGTCGCCTTAGAACTCAAAATACTGGAATTGTTGTTGAAGGCAATCACAAAGATGTGGTTATGGACTTTTATGGTGTTCTAAGTGATATTATTGAGTTGGATTATGTTAGAGGCAGAAGAATTGTTATCTTCAAGTGCAAATGGTTTGATTTGAGTGATAGAAGAAGGGGCATTCGTAGAGATGGCAACGTTACTAGCATTAATGTGAGCAAATTTTGGTATGAAATGACCCTTTTATATTAGCTCATCAAGCAAAACAAGTAATCTATCTTGATGACAAAATTCTGGGAACCAATTGGAGAGTTGTCCAAAAATTTCAGCACAGACACATTTTTTATGTTAGAAAATTGGACGATGAGCAAGATCCTAGTGATGATGCATATGAAGAGGTGGGCTTAGATAGACCTGATTTTGTTGTTGATATTCAGGAGAATGAGGTTGAGCAATTGCAAAGAGATGATTTGATTCCTAATGTTGTTGATGGAGATGTAGTGCAGAACTTGAGGAATGAGCAAGTAGCTGATTTTCTCGCAGATGGTGATTTTGTTGAAGATGATATGTTAGATGAGTATTGGACTGACGAAGATGATGCACTTGACATTGATACTAATCTACATAATGATCGTGTTGAGGAGGATGACTACTATTAGTTTGTTTTTAGGGACTTCTTGCTGAAGCTTATTTGTTTCTTCCATATGCTTTGTTTGATTGTTCATTGTGCTACTTGTCTCTGAGTTTATGTTTCTTATTGGATGAGAATAATCTTTTTACGTACATATACATGTTGAGTTTGAACAGTAATATATTCGAATTAAGCTGTCTCATTTATGTCTATGTGGAATATAACCTATTTTTGTAGGCTAAGTAAGCATGGCTCCAGGGATAAAAAGGAAATTACTAGCTTCACAAGTTCAGCAGGCAAGTAGTGTTCAGAATTCCTCAACTTCGGGGCAGCCTAATGCATCTTCTGGTGCATCCTCAAATCAACCAACTTCAGAAATTATCAGTGAAAGTAACTCAGGTTAGCTGCTAACCTTTCTATTTGTCTTTGGTGTAAAGTAGATGAGGTCCCATTATAGAGTTGGACATGCTACATCTGACTAAAATGATGTGCTTGTGATCATTTTATTGAAATGATTTATTTTATTCTATTCTTTTAGATGATGTTTCTTTCTTTTGTTTTAATGTGAATGAGGCTTCCATATGGTCAAAAGGGTAGTTTAGTTTTGATTAAGTCGTGGTTGAGGTAATTAAAAACGGAAATTTGAGGTGATGTAATACCTATGACCTAACATAATTAGTTGTATTAGCTAACGAAGTGTGAAACAGTTTAATGAAGAGTGTGATGCAATATTGTCTAGTCATATCTGTTGAGACTTGTTCACATATATGGCATTGAATCCAAGGATCTTGTACCACATGGTTATATTTTCATAAGATAACAGAGTGCGGATACAACAATTATGCTACACCTAGTTAGCATCTATAAAACAGTGCGGATAATTGTTTAGAGTTAGGTTGTGAAAGTTGTTGGTAAATACACTTTAAGCTTTAGTTTCCTAGAACATGTCTTGATATTTTGTTCAACCTATATTAGTATTTTGTTGATGACATTAAGTATTGAATCCCTATCACTCTCGGTGACCCAAAGCGACCTCGCTACATCTACTTTAAAGAAAAGAGGAAGAGGTCCCACAAGAGGCAAAGAGTTGCAAAGAATTAATGATGCAAGTAAGAAAAAGCTTGAAGTTTGCATTGATCCTATTCAAGGCAGACCTCTAAACAAAGTGCAGTCAAACTTTCCAGTGAAATTGGGATAGTATCTCGAGAATTTATGCTATGCCCAGTATCATTTCCGAAATTCAATAAAGATGACAAAAATGTTGCATATGACCAGATCAATGTAAGTCTTATATTGTTGAAATCGAACTGCTTAATAGCTCTAAAAATATTGTATTTGCTGATCTGTTTATCCCTTTAGATGAGATTGAATGTTCCAGGTTTGGGTGAGGAACCAAGAGTTACAGAAACTGTGAATTGGCTTCTAGCCACCCGGTTCAGAAATCGAAGATACAAGTTACACAATCACTACAAGAAATTTGGCCGTGAAAGTCGACCAGAGAAAGTAACTGAGCAACAATGGAGTGACTTGTGTGATTACTGGTCCAAACCACATGTTCAAGTATGAATTTCTTTTAACTTTCTATAATTTAAAAAAAATTGAAACTAATATATATTTACATGAGCCTTAATTCTTAGCAATTATTGTAGGAGAAGTGCAAGAAAGCTGTCGAGAGTAGATTACAAATGAAGACTCCACACAACCAAGGGACAAGGGCATTTGTGGTTGTTCGACATGAGCTAGTATGTACTCTAACTGCTTAGCTTCTATATTTTTTTTGTGCAAGAAGAAATAATGGATTGTGCAATGTGTTTTATAGAGCAAGACATTAAATAATGGCGAAGAGTGTGATAGAATCACTTTCTATTATCACACTCACTTCATTGCAGCTACCGGGAAATGGACGTCTCCCGAGGCGAAGGAAAATTATGTAAGAAAATGGACTTAATTATTAGCTCATGATTATATTTCAATGTTGATTGCAAACTTAATTTTTTTAATATTATAGGAGCGTATGCAAATGTTATTGGGAAAGTGCACTGAAGAAGGCATTCCATTTAATCTCGATGATATATGCGATGAAGTGTTGGGAACAAGGTCCGGCTGTATTAAAGGGTTTAGGTATGGTCCTAAACCTACTCGAACAATCTCAGCTACACATTCAGCCATCAACGAACTCAAAGAAAAGTTGAGACAATCTCAAGCTGGAAATGAGAAATTGAAGGAGAAACTAGAAGATGAGATTAACAAGGAAAAAAGAAGGGAGAAAATATTAGCAAAGCATGAAATGCTGTTTCGTCGACTCCTAGGGGCGGAATATGAGGATGATATGAATGAGGAAGATGATTAAGTCAAATAATTTATTTTTATTTTATTTTATCAAATATTTCATTTTTTTATGTTATTAATAAAACATTTCTTCATAGGGATGATATTGAGGCTTAAGCAAGTAACTGGATCCATCCCTAGAAAGATAGTGCTTGTGGTACGTATTTATTATATTTAGAAGTTTTACATCTTTGAGCAAATGATGTTAATAAACCAACACACTTGTTTGTCTTGTTTTGAATGGGATTCTTAACTATATTGCTCAAATAAATAAGCCATGAAGTATCAATGTTAGGGAGAAGTTTGGGATCATTAAGATTGGAGATCGAAGACGATTTCTCGTTTGTTATTTTTGTTGGTTTCTTGAAATTCTTGATTTCGGGCTTCTCATCACAGACTTGTGGTTGTTTGAATGTGAAGAATATTGTTGAGAAAACATGTGTGCCTTCTTTTCTGGATTTGCGGTGCAAATTTCTACGTTATGCAGTTCGAATCTTCTAGGCTGTATTATTTTTTGTGTGTGTTCTTCCGACTTAGTTTGATACCATATTTATATGTGCATCATGATTTATTGATATTATGGCATTTACATGGATGTTAGTAGCCATTGTGCTTAATTTTTTATTAAAATCATGTTTTGCCCTTTACAGAACTTGTGATTGCTAACAGACTGACCCTTTTTTAGTAATTCATGATACATAATCAGGCACCATCATTGCTTGAGTTTTAAATCATTTATTAAACTATTGGTTAGCTGGTGTATGTAAATATATTTTTGTTTCCTATTTCTTTTTAAGTACCACAAATATGATTGATTTGCATATTGATTCCATATCTAACTTTGCATCTATGACTTTCTGATCTGAGGAACTAAATATGATTGAGTTCTAATTTGGTATTGCTCTCCCTTGATTATAGGATCGGGATAGGCCATTTTTTCGTTCTTGTGAGCTCGACCTGAGGATAGAAAATATTTTATAATAATAATTGTCGTTTTATTAGCCTTTTGTTGACGAGTTGCTAGCTTACGATTTATTTATTCCTACTGAAACACATATGCAAATGGGTAATTGTATTGTATTTTGAATGAAATTGCTTTGTTTTTAGATGGATTAAGTTCAAAACAATTGTCATTTACATGCAAATTGTTATTGAAGATTTATTTGTGTGTTGGTTATTGTTCTCTCTCTTATTATGTTGTTCTGTTATTAAAGCTACTATCAGGTATTGTAATATATAATATTGAGGCAATATAATTTATGCATTACCACAAAAGATCTTTTGAGACAAATAAAGAAAACGTCACTAAAAAAGATCTTTTAAACTATTAAAAAAAACGTCGCAGAAGATATTTTTTTAAGAAAATTACAAAAAAAGTTCACTAAAAGTGATCTTTTGTGACAATAAAAGAATGTCACTAAAAGAACTCTTTTTGAGACAATTAAAAAAATCGTCACTAAAAGAACTCTATTGAGGCAATTAAAAAAATGTAACTAGATTTTTTTTGAGACAATAAAAAAAATGTCGCTAAATGAACTATTTTGAGACAATTAATAAAAACGTCACTAAAAAAAATATTTTGAGACAATTAAAAAAGCGTCACTAAAAGAATTTTTCTTGAGATAATTAAAAAAACGCCCCTAAAGAAATCTTTTGAGACTAATATAAAACGTCACTAAACAAAATCTTTTGAGACAATTAGAAAAACGTCACTAAAAATAATCTTTTGAGACAATTAAGAAACGTCACTAAAAAAATGTTTTAGAGACGTTTTGAAAAATTCGTCTCTAAATACTATTAGCGACTAGAATATTGTGACGTTTGATGTGACGAAATAATTTCGTCCCACATAACTATTAGTGACATTTTCATCACTTTTAGTGACGTTTTCCATTCGTCCCTAATTCCCTTATTTGTTGTAGTGTCAGTTGCCACATATCCCAATTTGCTCATTACTTTATGAGTATATATAAATCTACATCATATTTATATATATATATATATATATATATATATATTCGCGTTACCAATATCTTTTGACTAATATATTAGAACATTAACCAATTAAACGAAAGCTTCTTGAGAAAGAGAAAATTAAGGTTTCTCGTATAAACATCATATCAATCATCTGTAAAACAAACTATTAATTCTTCATATTTTTTAAAATATTGTATCTACTGTAATTTAATATACCAGAGAGCATTGCTTATTTACATTCGTTGGATTGATATTAAAATTTTAGATTACCATAGAACCTGGAGCCAAAATATCAAAAAGTTAAATAAGTGCACCCAAAAAAGAATCACATTGAGTTGAGATTTAGAGTAATGTGCAATTGGAATACGGAGCCCAGCGAAGCAAAGATGGTTACGCGGGGAGAAATCGAAAAAAAAAATATAGAAGGTCAATAAGAGTCTATACCTAGACGGGAATTAATTGAAGTTAGTTAGAAAATTTTGCATTGGTTTAACTTATTATAGAACTTTTTATAATATCTCAAAGTAAACCCTACCATGCCCACCCTAGTTGCAAATTGAGGCTTCTACAAAAGGGGAATTTCATTCTCATAAATTATTTGATAAATTTATAAATTTGCCCTAAGAGTTAGGAAAGACAATCGATTCCTCCATTTCAAATATCAGCATTCAGAGGGAAAAAAAAAAAAAACTTGTTTCAACTATATCATTTTTTGTTTCCAAGAATAATTATATAATTTCCAAGTTTATCATTCTTCAAATATTTGGGATAGAACACAATTATTACGGTAAAATAGAGAAAACAAACATTATGATTATAGTATTAAATAATGGTTGTAACCATTTCATCCACTTCAACATATGCGTGTGTGTATTTTGTTTGTATTTTTAAGGCTAGGTATCGTACCTTGATGAGTTGATCCACAATGTAGGGGTAGTGGAAGGGAAATTATGATCAGATTCTTGTTGCAAAGATCTTGCTGACCCGCCACCTCTTTGCTCGAAAAATTGCCGCAGCCGCGCGGATCTCCTCTGTTGCTGCCTACAGTGGAGAGATCATCTTCACCAGATCCATCTGAATTCCCTTCATCAACACAGCAAAATGAGACCCAAAATATCAAAAAGTCAAATAATTACACTAAAAAAAAAATCATATGAGCTGAGGTCAACAAGCACGGAAGAATAAACAAATTAAAAAAAATTGCAACAAGTTGGTTTTCAATAGATAATTTAGAACCATCCCATTGAAATAAGCTGAATAGGTGTTTTTTTATAAAAGAAATAAAAATAACGAGTAACTACAAAAAATAGAAATAAAAGCAAGAAACAGAACGCTCTAATACTAAAATGCTAACAGGCTAGCAAAAAGCAACGCTACGCAGAGCGGAAAAAATCTTCATATCCATCCCGGAACAATACCGTGTTGCGTTGGTGGATTCTGCAGTTCAATATCATCAGACCATCGACCCGTGGTCGCTTTACGCATAGCCCGCAGAGCATCAGAAGTCGGCTGAGAGGTAACACGAACATTGGCAGGCTGTTCTCCACCGAGTTTACTTGTTTAAACTTTCCCCGACGCGGAGGGATCGAAGAGGACCTAGAACAAGTGGGATTTGAGCACCAACGACGAAATGCTTCAACCGTTTCTGAGGGAGTCGTCAAGATTGGAACCACATCTGTCAAAATTTCCATATCTTGAGATCATGTGACAAGTTCCAAACCCGGTGGCTGATGGCGTATGGGAACTGAATCTGAGGAGTCCAAAGTAACTTCAGGACATGAAAGCTTAGGGCCAAATTCATGATCCAGCATATTAGACGAAATGTTGTGGTCTCCAAATGCAACAGGACCGTGAAGGGCAAAGGACTCGAAGCATGCAAAAACGGTGATGATGTCATGGATGCCATGGAAATCTGAGTGTGCATGGAGTAAACAGGTGTAGACTCCGTCGAGGAAAAAACCATTACCTGCTTGGAGGAAGGCAGGTGCATGGAAGTAGAAGCATGAGTCATCTGCATGGGCATGGAAGTGGATGAACTACCACTCATGGGACAACTAACACCTTCCGTAGACTGAACCCGTAAATGAGAGCCAATCTGCTGCTTGGGGTTCAAATGTTCAGAGAACAAATCATTAGGTGGACGTTGATCAGCAAGAATCTGGAAAGAATTAGCAGTGGTCGTAGACGGAGCTGGACCACTCGAAGCAACAGGTGTATTCTCTGGACGATAGACATGTGTAGAGGGACATCCACGAGAACGCCCCCGAGATCAGATTCGATCCCTATGCCGAGACTTTGAACAAACCCTGGACGAGGTGGTGGTCATCTGAGGTTGCACTAGCGAGGTGTTCAAGTCAGAGGTTGGACCAGTTGAGTTACATGTTTTACATGAGTTGGCATCATGTCCGACTATTTGGCAGCGGGTACAATATAAAGAACACTTCTCATATCTGATGGAAGCTAATGTCCACTTACCAAAAGCATCAAACATTACCTGTGCTGGGAATTGAGACGTCGCCAAATCAATTTCAACAAGAATCCGGATGAAATGTCCCTGTGAACCTGCAGGAGCTCGTTCGTCAATCTGAAGTGGGTTACCAACAGCTTTCGCGATACCCCAAAGGCAAGGAACCTCCCAATGTTCCATGCCCAATTCATAAACTCGACTCCAAACTTGACCAACCGAAGAATGAAGACGATACGGGCTGAAATTCACCCATTTCATCAACCTTAACGTGCCTGGTTTAAGTAAATTAGGTCAAGCAAGATCACAAAATGCAAAATATGAATGTATAGATAAACACAAAACAATGATCAAGCATGGAGCTATACAGAATTTCATTTGGAATTATGGCATCAAAGCTACAGTCATTGCAGTCGAAGGCTTGCCAAGCCACACAATTTTTGACAAAGCATAGATCTGCCTACTATAAGCAGGTGATGGAGAACAATAAACAGTATGTGAAACAGCCACCAACTGTGGAAACATGTAATAAATTAGCCAAGCAGCTGCTCTACACTCGTCTTGCCAGCATTCCAGGTCGCACCGAGACTTTTTGGAAGGAATTTGATTATGTGAAGAACATGTGGAAGCACAGGCAGGACCTGGAGGTTGAGGATGCTGGAATTGCTGCTTTATTTGGGCTCGAATGCAACGCTTGGTTCTGTGCCGGTGAGATTATCGGAATGGGATTTACATTTACTGGTTACTACCCCTGAAAACAAACTCGGCAAAAACCGTGATTATGTTTTAGGGAGATTTTCATCAGCAACCTGCATGCAAGATTTTGTTGTCCTAGAAAGCTGAGAAAGCAATATTTAAATATAATGCTTCAATAATTTCCATACATTACTTGGAGTGGGTTTCAACGTGATAGCATATCTTTAATTTGATTAGATGATATATCGATATTGGCATGAATGTAGTATTAGTGATATTTGTTTTCCACCAATAATGTTGTTTTCATGGCAACCAAACAATGATCAAGCTACAATCCTTAAACATCAAACTAATCTCATCCACGACAAAAGATAAAACACTAAAAAGATTAAACCAGCAAAACTAATCAAAAATTGATCCAATACCTCCTCTATCTCACGAAGAATTACATCTCTCTGGCCAGTTATCCTCTGCTCATAAAACTTCAAATTTTGCAGAATATCAGATTAAAAGTCATATACCAAATGTGACATGTTTCTACCACTGCATGTAAATAGATTAGAAGCCATGTTCTGTATTTTGATCAAATAGGCGATGAGTGAAAAGACTTAGCCAAAAGATGAAGCTTCAGCTCTTACATGAAGACTTTACAAAAGCCATTAAAACTCTCTGATTGAACAAGAAAATACTATGATTCTAACCTCCACGCCAACTAGGAACACCTGCTTCAAGAGATCGTATTGCAGAATCTTATAGTGCATAAAATAATTTCAAATTGACTAATTCTATAGTTCAACTAAAGCTGGAAAATCCTATCTTTTAATTTTACTAATCAGTGCAGCTATGTAAAACAATATAGCTACCCACAAACATACTATAATAGGAAATGACCAAAAAAGAACAAAATATCGGGGGAGGGGGTTCCTTTTCAAACCTAAAGACAAATCATAAGCACTATATTTGATGGAATTGGGAAAAAAAGGAATATAAAATCAATATATATTCTAGCATTCTCAGATTACTAAAATATAGACGAATTTCCATAAATTAGTGCCCAAGCTTGAAACTTGTGCTATCTTTCAGTTTCCGCCAAAGGTTTAGATTCAGATAATAAGGTTAAATTTTCAAATTAGTTCTTACCTAGGGTTTAAGGGACGAATTGGCAGAGACTGAAGGAAGTCGCGACAACGGTGGTTGAAGAGACCTTTGACAAGCGAGCGGCACAGAGCAGCGACGCCGCTGTATCGGGGCAACGATGGTGCAGCGAGCGCTGGTGAGGGAGCGGCGAGCGCCTGTGAAGGAGCGGCAGGCGTCGGCAATGGAGAGGATTCACAAAGAAATATATAACTAACAACTTATCAAGAATGACTTATTTTTTCTAAACAATAAAAAATAGCCTCTTTTTAAAAAATTCATGTTTTGACATATTAAACAATTCAGTTGTTTAAAGAATTAGGTTATTTGATTAAAAAAAAACATCAGTGTTTTAAACAATTCGGTTGTTTAAATACAAAACAATCATGTTGTTTTAAACAACTCAGCCGTTTTTAACACAAATCTACCATATTGTTTGCACAACTTGAATAAGGGGAAAGAAAACTATCATATATGTATATAATAACAACCTCAAATCTTAAAAAAACATAATGTTTATAGATTGAATATAAAAATAAAGTATGCTATGAAAGAAAATAAGAACAAACACACAGGCTGCAAAAGTTATCCGAATATGATGATGGAGTTATAAAAGAAAAGAAGAATTGAGAGAGTTAGAGAGAAACAAGATAGAGAGAAATTAATAAGAGAAGAGAGAAAAGAATATACATATGAAGAAGAAAGAAGGGAAAATCAATTTTATTTCAAATTTGAATTTTCAAAATCTAAAAATATTTAATTTTTTTTTTTTTTAAATCAAGTCAAATATGAGGAAGGTCATTTTTTATTATAAATGGTATTATCGGGCCATATTTAATATACTAGATGTCCACCCGGGATGAGTACGTTTTCAATAATAATAATAATAATAAAATTATCAGCTTATATATTATTTGAGAATATAAAAGCGTCAATTGATATTTTTTTGTCCAGTAATATTTCTTCCTCCTTACATGTGGTTTTTTTTTACATGTAATATCTTGCATTATTACAAATTGAAACTACAAGTTAGATTTTCATATTTCTTTTTACTATTCAAATTTTTATAGTTTTATTTCATTATCACAAATAAAAACAACCGATTATATTGTCATAAATTTTGTTAATTCAATTATTTGAATGCATGATCTGATTATGCTGAATATTTTAAGTAAAATTATAAATACACACTTGAAATTCGATTAATTTCCCTCCCTGTTGTTTCAATGTGCATTACACATGATGTAATAATTACATATGTATATATGATAAAACAATGTCAAATATTTTGAATAATTAACGTTTGGAAGCTACATATTTTAAATAATATAATATTAGTATAAGAAGTCACAAACATATTAGTTACTTAAGTATATGAGTGGTAAACTATATTATCATGTCATTTTCAAATAAAACTAATCGACTTATTATTTTTGTAGTTAACATAATTTTTTTTTTCTCACAAAATAGAAAAAAATAATAAGCAAACTAATTCAATCAACAAATTACTTTAGCAAATATCTCTAATCTTTTTCTCTATTATAAAGTGTAAACCTAACAAATTTTGTGTTTTTTGTGAATTTCTTTCAACCAAATACTTTAAACCATCCAAAATTTATTAAAATAAAAAAGGTAAAATTAAAGTAAATAATTTTAATCTTCAAAAAATTTCAATTGGTTAAAAAAATTCATTTCTGGAATTCTATCACATTTTAATTTTATATAAAAATGTTTAGAAATCAAAATATATCATTTTTTTACAAAATCAAAATATATCATTACTATTCTAAAAAGTCTTTTACACTTAAAAATTATTATTTTAATTATAATATATGCATTATAGATGTCAAATAGAAGATTGTCAAAAGAGAAATAATTTGATATATTTCTTATGAAAAATCAAGTTGAGACGAAAAAGTTAAAAGACTTTTAAATTTCGAAGGCAAAAGATATATATATAAAAAAAAAAAAGGGAAAATAATGATTGGAGGAGAACCCACAAAAGAAGGTGGATGCTCCCCTTCTTTGACTCTCTACATATTTATGAATATTTTTTACAAATTAAAATAAAATAAAAATTTGACGAAAATTTGTGAAAGCGACATGTGTCTTTTTCTATTTTTATTCAACTTTCTTTTAGTAGATTAGGTTGATAGGTTGATACCACAAACTAACAGGTGACGGATTTTGGGCAGGGCAACAAAAATATGTGCAGTGAAGATTAAGATTGGGCGAAGCACGTGTTTTGGGACAAATAAATTTCTGCCTGTATTCCTTCGACAAAAATGTCTGAATATATCATATGAATGAATGAAAAATAAACGTTTCTATGAAGGTCTGTTTCTTAAAAAATTACTCCTCTGTCCTATTCATATTTTAAAATAAAAATTTCTTGTTTTTGTCAAATTGATCAAGATACAATTTCGTAAAATTCACCAATACGTGCTTAAATGACTGATTTTTTTATTTAACCTATTCAATTATATCTAAATAATTTTTAAAATACGAAAAATTTCATTTTTACTCGAACTAGTAAGATGAGACATTAATGTTTGAAACAAGACACTTATTTTGGGACACGTTTACTAAATAAGCTAGCCGAACTAGGCCCAACATATAAGTGTGTGTAAAATATGTATATTGTGTGATTAGTATGTAAAATCTGAGTGTAACTTATAAGATATTAATATATAAATATATATATATGTGTGTGTGTGTGTGTGTATATATGTAGGTATTAGTAACATAAATATAAAAATAATTAATTTATTACACAATTTTGTTATATAAAAAAGTTATTATAATAATTAGAGTATACAAATATGTATTAATACTTTATGTAATACATACAATTATTTTTTTATATGTACTTCCGAATTCAAAATCCTAGGTACGATACTATTAGAAATATTCTAGTCCTATAAAACTGTATTTATAAAATTAAGAAAAAGGTAATGACAACGCTCAATTGACAACGGTCGAAGCAACTTTTCTCGTTGACCACATAAGGCTTAGTTTTAATAAATAGGTGCACATACAACAGTAATTCAGCAACGGAACTGACAATCGTTGTGTTTTAAGCGAGAAAATATATTTTGTCAACGTTTAAATGACAACACTCTTTCAAAACCACTAACTTTTAGCGAAAAGATTTGCAGAAAGACAACGTTTTTACTACGACAACGGTTATTCGCTAAAAGACAATCGTTTTTTCGTAAACCGTTGTCGTTGTTGTGTTGTCTTTGAGCATAATTTGTAATAGTGGATATTGAGCTATACATAGAAACAATATTTGTGGGATCGACCTTGCTGCCACTAGCTACACTAGCACCTTATATTTGCAGATAACTAGGTTAGAAAATAGTGCACCAAGTTTTTGGCGCTGTTGCCGAGGACTAGTAATTGTTTTAAGCTTTTATTCTGATCGATATTTTGGTACTGGACTAGACATTACTTTCTGCACATTTCTTTTTCGTTTTTATGCTGGTTTTCAGTTTTATGCTGGTTTTCGTGTTTTGAATCTCAGGTAGCGCATGCACACCCATTCTAAAGGGAAGGATAAACTCATCCCTTTTGACCTAAAAATCAAAGCTACTGCTCGTTGACACAGAACGAAGAAAGACCAGGATATAGACATGGATGCACCAATAGAAAACGCAACCTTGGAAGACATGGTGAGACAGCTTTTTGAAGCGGTTAACACTATTCGGGCTGATGTAAACACAATGAGACAACAGAATCAACTGCCATCAATAGTACCAGCCGAGCAAGAAGTTGATAATCAGGCAGCTGTCTACGTCCCGTGCCAAATCATCGATATGGGGGAGCCCAGGCACCACCGATTCAGGCTAATAGTTTCAAGTTAAAGCCGGCACTTATCTCTATAGTGCAACAGAATCAGTTCGGTGGAAGTCCATTAGAAGACCCGAATGTACATTTAGGCAGGTTCAAAAGGATGTCTGAGACGTTGAAGGTCAACCAAGTGCCACATGAACAGGTAAAGTTGCGGTTATTCCTATTCTCATTGAAGGACAAAGCTGTAAAGTGGTTGATCTCACTGGAAAATGTGACTACATGGGATGACCTGAGTACTTGTTTTCTACTAAAATACTTTCCACCGGGTAAGATGCTCTCACTACAGTCCGACATAACTCAGTTTAGACAATTGGATGGAGAGCCTTTCGGGAAGGCATGGAAGCGATTCCGGGATCTTTTCCGGAATTTCCCTCAACATGGATTCACTCAAGATCAGTAAATATGTAAGTTCTATAAAGGGCTACTTGGGCCCGCTAGAGTACTAGTATATGCAGCAGCAGGTGGATTCATTCTTCCAACAAGCACGAGAGCAGCATTCACTATATTAGATGAGATGGTTGCCACCAGTTGGCAGTGTCTAGATGAACGCAGTCAGCCTAGAAAGGTAAATAACATTTCAGAGATAGACCTATCAGAGCCAGTTATAGACAAAGTGGAAGCTCAAATAGCCGCTTTAGCTAATCAGCTCAATGTGCTAACAAGTGCGATACTAGCTTAGCACACCGACCCGAACTTACAGAAGTATCCTATGCAGGAAGTAGTTGAAGATGCGAACTATGTCAACCAAAGAAACTTCAATAACTTCCAAGGCAATCTGCAAAGGTACAATCAGTACCAACAGGGTGCAAGAAACAATTTATCTTACGACAACCCTAATAATTCTCTCCAGCCACCACTAGGATTCACAGTCACAAATGGAATAATCCACCATGGACGTAAACCGACTTAGGAAGAGTTAGTACAGTCGCAATTGGCCAAGTATGATGAACAGTTAAGCAATTTAGAGAAGAAGGTGGACAACAATACTATGGATTAAATAAGAGTATAGTAAGTTTAGGAGAAGATAAGAAAGCAATGCAAATGCATATAGGAAGGGATATGAAAGTAGTGCAAACGCACATGGGTCAGATAGCACAGGCCTTGGGATCTCAGCATCAGAAAGGGAAGTTTCCTAGTGAATACTATAATAAATCCAAATGAGCAGTGCAAAGTTGTGTATTCGATTGAAGAAGCTAAATATGAAAGCCCAAAATCACTAGAAGGCAAAGCAAGGATGAAAGAACGAGATCCAGAGGAGGAAGATAAAAATATCCAAGAGGATGATTGCGAGTCGATAGAAAAGTGGTTTATGAAGCTAAGATCGATTACGATCGAGGAAGGTCCTAGTTATCTTTCCCCTCTCCTATTTCCTCAAGCACTCTATAGAAGGAAGATTGAGCCAAATTATACCAATAGTGCTAAGCTTATTGAGGAGCCAGAAACAAAGAAGAAGTTAGATAAACTTTGGGTCGCTAAGAAGAACAAAAACGGCTTAACCGACTTAAATAAGGAAGTTCTATCTCCTCCTCATGACAATCCTTTCGAATTCTATTTGTATGGTACATTCTTTGCTAACCTAGATCCTGTAGTTTGTGCTAGTACATTATCTATGATGCGGGAAAAATCTAAGGATAACAGTGATGATGGGGGTAATGAAGGAGGCGTTGGAACCACCTGATGAAAAAGTTGGTTGTATACAAAAGGAGCGAAAGAAGACACACAACGGAAAAGGGATAAAGAAACTAAAAGTGGCAAGTCCTAAAAAGAGTATCGATACAAGAAAGCAACTAAGAAGACCAACCAAAGTGAATGATCTAGGGAGTTTTTCTATCCCATGTTCCTTTTGTAACCAGAAGTTTAGAAATGTGATGTGTTACTTAGGGCCTAGCCTTAATTTAATGCCACTTAAAACATATAGACTGTTAGGACTAGGGGTGGTAAAATAAGCCTTTACTACTATTCAATTATTTGGTTTGACTCCTTCTGTGTGCCGATTATGCTTTGACTTTTGGTTTGATTGTTGATGGATGACCTTGCCTTGATTTTTAATGATATTATTTGGCTTGTGCGCTAGTTTCTTTCTTATTGATCATTTTGGTTGTTTGCTTTGTTGATAGTTTAATTTTGATACCTTGCACATTCTAGAAGTAGGATTTTTGCTATTTAGTTAAGTATTGGTTTTGGCTAAATGATTAATAATTGGTTAAATTCGGCGAGCACCAATTCGTGCTCCTCTTTTCCAGAAACTTGGTTTCCAACCAAGTTTGTTGAGGGGGTGGTAGGCGTACAAGTTGGCCGCTCGAGAAAAAGTAATTGGATCGTTTAGGAAAGAAATTGTGGCATTGGTTAATGATGAAATTTTTTGAACAAAAATTTTGAAAATGGCACTTGATAGAGCATGATAGGCTTTTGAACCAAAATCAACTTGCATTCAAAACTTGGGATCAAAATTTTTACCAAGTGAGTTTTTGAGCCTTAAAGTGATATTCCCACTTTAGGAGTAATTCAAAATTTCTTTCGGGGTGAATTCATTGAATGCATTTAATTATCTCTAGAACTTGCCTTGATTCTCTATATCGAATAAGTCGGTGCATTGTTGTGGAATTGAAAATTATTTTAGGCATTTCTTGATTTGAACCTATTTCATGGACTTTGAAAATATTTTTTTTTTTTCTCACCAAGTAGTTGAAAATTGCCCCTAGTAAGCCCCTTGAGCTTTAGTCTTTTTGTTTGATAACCAACTTTACAAGCCAATTCCCTTTTCATTTAGCCTTTGAACCTAAATGGACTATATGAGTATGAAGGAGGCGGTTGGAAGGTAGTCAGGTTGGAAAGTTGGGATCAAATGTGGGTTTACTAGTGGAAAATGTTGAAGGGTGAAAGGAAACACACAAAATAGGCGAAAATCGAGATTATTAACCTCTCCATTGGTTGTAATACTTATTATACTTAAAAAAAACCGAGCAAAAGTCGAAAAATAAAAATTACAAAAGAAATAGTTGAATGTATATACTTTCTTAGTGTTAGAATTGGAGAGGTCAGTGAAAATCACACATCTTGTGACCACCACTCTTAAAAGTTGAAAAGGTCATAAGAAATACACTTCAATTGAGTGTTGATAAACAAGAGATTAGTAGGTTGGTTTGAGCTGAGGTAGTCGAATCTTAGGATCGACTTGATTGGAAATTGAGAGAGTAAGGAAGAGTGACTATTGTTTGAGCGGTAGATGGGTAGGGCCTGCTCGTTTAGTCCGTTTTATAGTCACTTTTACCTTGAATTATCCCACCTTACCCCAAGCCAGCTGTAACAACCCGATTTTCTGGACTATTTTTAAGTAATTATAAACCCCAAAATCAAGCCATGATATTTAATTTATTTAATTAAATACTATATTTTAAAATCAAGCCATTACGAAAATAGTAATTTAACATAATCATATATAATGTCACAATATTTTACAAAATAAAGTATATCAAAATCAATATTGAAAATATACGAAATATTTTAAATACTTTAAGAATTTTGAGGATAGTATTAAGTAATTGGCAGCGGAAAATATAATTTGTTCAAACCACGCACATCTTAAACATTCCTTCAATCAAATTGACATTCTAGTATAAATCACTGATAATTTGTTAAGTGTCTAGAAAATGTAAAAAACTTATTAAAATATTTCTCAATTATGACTCTAACACATCAATTCACCATAATAATTTTATCAAGTACTCAATTATAATTAGGAACTATATAAATCACCTTAAACTCCTAGCATACCATAATTTCATAAGATCTCAACTACCACATACTACAAGTCCAAAACTTCACCATACTTTTGAAATAATGTAAATCCTAAGGGGATATTTGGATTGGGATGTAGTGGAATGTGCCCCGTCCACTGGGGCACATCCACGGTTGGTACATCCATTTGAATAGTAAAAAGGTATTTTTGTTTAAGGATGTAGTAGGGTAGGATGTGTAAAGTGATGTCAAATCAATAGGTATTGAGATGATAGGTAATGATATAAAGGTGTATTGGAAATTGTAAAAGGTTATGTAGGGTATTAGGTAATGATAAAAAAGTGTATTGAAAATTGTAAAAGTGATGTAGATAATGATTGGATGATTATGTAATGATGAAAATGTGTTAAAGTTGGATGGAAATTGGCTGGGCGATCCGGATTGACGATCCATAAAGTGAAATACCTTTAGGCTGGGCCATCCCACATCCGGCTGGCAACAGCCTAGTCCAAATATGTCCTAAATCATAAACACCATATTGCACACATTTAATTATTAAGTCCAAATAAAAATAATTTATAACTTTATACCACAATATGCTTTCCGGCTCCACCTTTGCTTCAATTGCTCATTCCATTTCTACCTGAGGTTCAATAATGGGTTGGGGTGAGCTTCTTTCAGCTCGTGGGAATCACAGTTTATCACATTAATTATAAATACAAAGAGGCATACAATGTAACAATTATCATAATGATGCGCTTGTATTGGCAAGACACATAGAGCTAACTTGTATTGGCAAGTAGCATACTGGTAATGGGCTAAACTTGTATTGACAAGTAGCATAATGACAATGAGCTAAACTTGTATTGGCAAGTAGCAAATTGAATAGTCACTTGTATTGGCAAGTAACAACTTGAAAAATAAGTGCACATGTATACAGTCAAGTAAAAATAATTAAAGCGATAAACAATAAACCCCCACCTGGAAAATGAGATGACTGAAATGAAAATGATTGGATTAATCAATAGTCTAGGCTCGAACTTTCGCTCCTCAAGTCCTACATTTAACCGTGGAAAATATTTTAAAACTATTGATACTAGATCACTATAAAAGCAAAAGAGAAAAATATAAAGAAATTTCTTAATTAATGAAAATAATAATAGTAATTAAAATAAGGAAAATTTGTTGGGCTTTTGAGAATATGGATGTGAAGTGGGGTAAATGTGGAATTTGAGTAATAAATATGGGCTTATAATGTTATTGCCTCCAAAATAGGAATTTCCAGTTTCAATGAATCTCGGCAGTAGTTAGTTTACAGGAAAATTGGCAATTAAAAATTATAATATATATATATATATATATATATATATATATATTGAAGTTGAGACTGTAGAACATACGCTTGCACATAGTATCTTCCTCTTTTCTTCATCCATTCCTCCATTCAAATTCCGCCTCCATATGCGAGATCATATTATCCTTTTGTTCCTCCAATCATATTATCCTTTTGTTCCTCCAATTTCTCCATTCCAAATGCCCTTCATATGCGAGATCAAACAAATTATCCTTTCCTTCCTCCCATTCCTCCATTCAAATTCCGCCTTCATATACGAGATCAAATTATCATTTCTTCCTCCAATTCCTCCATTTCAAATCCACTTCATATGCGAGATCAAATTATTTTCTCCCCTTCTTCAGTTCTTTCACTCACACCCACCCCATAGAACTTCATTGGCAAAGGGAGAGAGGGTGGTGTGCGCGGCGTCCATGGCGGTAAGAAAATTTACGTGTTGATCGAAAATAAACACCAAATGAAAAGGGAGGGTGTTGGAGTAAAATGTGTAGGCTGAGATTAATTATTGAAATTGAGATTTGATTAGTGGATATAGTTGTAGGAATTTTGGGTGGAATTTCGCTGGATCAGAATAGTAGAAGAAGAATTGAAGAAAATTTAGGTTGCCAGGAAACTAAAATTAACGCGTAAAAAAATGGTTCCATAGTTAAAGGCTACATATTTATATAGAATATTGGTAGCGGTTTCTAATCCACCTCCCACTACCCATGATCTCCCACTTCTTCACTCCTTCACGCCATTCCTCCACATTCCACTCCTCCACTCTTTCACGCCTCTCCTTCACGCTCACAAAACAGGAAACCGCCCATTCACGCTCACAAAAATATCCGGATTCTAAAATTATATCTGTTCTATGTGGGCTCTACAGATTTTGGGCTAAAATTGAATCCATAATTATTGATTGGGCCTAAATATTGAGCCAATGATGCAAATGGATGAGCTGATGTATATGAATGTAACTTAAAAATAAATAGTTTTTATGAAATATGATTTGAAATAATATACTGGGCCATTATAAATCTATTTGGGTTGAAAAATTCAAATCTTGAAAAAATGATCACATGAAAAGGGTCAGCCCAATTGAATCAAATGATGATAAAAATAAAATCATACAAAATAGTTTAATAAATAGACGAAAATTCCCGGGCGTTACATCCCACCTTCGTTGGGAAAATTTTCGTCCTCGAAAATTAATAATGTAATGTGATTATAAAAAAAATAAGGATATCGTGCGCTCAACTCTTTCTCGTTCCCAATCAGCTTATTCGATAATCCGATTTCGCTATTAAACCTTGACAAGGACCGTTTCTTGATATCTCATTTGTTGAACATTCCTATCGAGTATCGGTTCAGGGTACTTAATATACATCAAATCTTCATTTACCTTCACTGTAGAGCAGTTGATAATGCTATTTGGGTCATGCACGTACTTTATTAGCAAAGAGACATGGAAAACATTGTGCACACCCGAAAGTGCCGACAACAGAGTTAAGTGATACACCAAGTCCCCAACTCGGTCATGAATCTGAAACGGACCAAAGTATCTCGGCCTCAACTTGACTCTCTTACCAAAATGAATAACTTCCTTGGTCACTGCTACTTTGAGAAACACCTTCTCTCCAACACTAAACTCAAGAGCCTTTCTTCACGTGTCCGCATAAGACTTTTGGTGATCTTGAGCTATTTTAATCCTTTCCTGAATCTTCTCTACCACTTTAATCGTCTCTTCCAAAATTACTGGAGCCTCAAATCTTCTCTCACCAACTTCGTCCCAATAAACTGGAGACCTACACTTTCTTCCATACAACGCTTCATACGGAGCCATGCCAATCGTTGCATGAAAACTGTTGTTGTAAGCAAACTCCACTACCGGTAAGAGTCGTTCCCAATTATTTCCACTGTCCAAAACACATGCTCTCAACATGTCCTCAAGTGTTTGTATTGTCCTTTCTGACTGACCATCAGTTTGCGGATGATAAGTTGTACTGAAATTCAACTTAGTTCCCAAAGCTTCTTGCAAACTACCCCAAAACGTGATGTGAAGCGAGTATCTCTGTCCGAGACGATAGAAACGGGCACTCCGTATAATTTCACAATCTCTTGGATATCAGTTGGGCATACTGATGCATCTTGAAACTCAACTTTACTGGGATAAAGTGAGCTGACTTCGTGAGTCGATCCACTACAACCCAAATTGCATGATTTACTCTTTCCGATCGTGGTAAACCCACCACAAAGTCCATAGTGATGTGTTCCCACTTCCACTCTGGAATCTCAAGAGACTTCAACAATCCTAAAGGACGTTGATGCTCAGTTTTCACTTGTTGACAAACGATACATTTTCTGACAAAATCGACAACATCTCTCTTCATACCTTCCCACCAAAACATTACTCTCAAGTCTTGGTACATCTTTGTACTGCCCGGGGTGAGCGATATATGTTGTATTGTGTGCTTCTTCCAGTATTATTCTCTTCAACTCCGTAATATTGGACACACAAATTCTTTCCTCAAAATACAATGTATCATCCTTAGACAACCCAAATCCTTTGCCTTCTCCGGCAAGAACATGCTCTCTCATCTTGAGTAGAAATGCATCTCGAGTTTGACCTTCCTTAATTCTCTCCTTTAGAGTCGGTTGTACCACTAAAGCTGCTAAGACTGAATTCACAGACTTTGGTGGTGTAACTATCTCAAGGTTCATCTTTGAGAATTCCTTGACTAGTTTCTCCTCCCTAGTCAAGATACAGGTCAATTCTCCTCTTGCTTTGCGGCTAAGTGCGTCTGATACCACATTAGCCTTCCCGAGATGGTAGTGAATAGTACAATCATAATCTTTCACTAACTCTAACCATATCCATTGCCTCATATTTAGCTCCTTCTGTGTGAAAAGATAATTTAGATTCTTGTGATCCGTGTATATTTCACACTTACCTCCATAAAGGTAATGCCGCCAAATCTTCAAGGCATGAACTACTGCAGCAAGTTCCAAATCGTGAGTTGGATAGTTCAACTCATGTGGCTTTAGTTGCCTTGAGGCATAAGCAACTACCTTTCCACTTTGCATCAAAACGCATCCCAAACCTTGCTTTGATGCATCACTGTAGATCACGAACTCCTTCGTCGGATCAGGGATGGTCAAAACTGGTGTAGTAGTGAGTTTGTGCTTCAGTTCTTGGAAACTATTCTCATACTTCTCGTTCCACAAGAACCTTTCTCCTTTCCTTGTCAATCGAGTCATTGGAGTAGATATCTTTGAAAATCCTTCAATAAACCTTCGGTAGTAACCGGCGAGTCCTAAAAAAACTACGCACTTCATTAGCATTGGTTGGTGTCTTCCAATCATTGACAGCCTCAACCTTCGCCGGATCAACCTCAATTCCTCGAGCAGTGATTACATGGCCAAGAAATGCAACTCGATTGAGCCAAAAATTCACACTTACTGAACTTTGCATACAACTTCTCCTTGTGAAGTGTATCAAGAACAATCCTTAAGTTGTTCATTCTTGGTTCCATCATTCAAATACAGTAGTATGTCATCTATAAATGCAATGTTGAACTGATCCAAAAAGGGACGAAGGACTCTATTCATAAAATCCATGAAAACTGCAGGCGCATTGCTCAACCCAAAGGGCAACACGATAAACTTGTAATGACCATACCTCGTACGAAACACCATTTTCGGAGTATCACTATCGTTGACCTTCAATTGGTGATAACCAGATCTCTTATGAATCTTCAAGAATACTCCAGAACCTCTAAGTTGATCAAACAAGTCTTCTATCCTTAAAAAGGATGTTTGTTCCTTATCGTGAGTCGGTTAAGCTCATGATAGTCCATACACATCCTCATCGAACCATCCTTCTTCCTCATAAATAAGAGTGGTGCACCCCATGGCGACACGCTCGGTCGGGCAAAACCCAAATTAAGCAGCTCTTAGATTTGCACATTCAACTCTTGCAATTTCTTTGGCGCCATTCTGTAAGGGGCTTTTGATATTGGTGTTGCACCAGACACCAAATCAATTGTGAACTCCACTTGTCCATCCAGTGAAATTTCCGGTAATGTCTCCAGAAAAAAATAAATTTGGATATTCTTTGACAAGGGGTACATCAGTTATTGTCTTCTCTGAGGTTGTTACTCCCGTTATATTCACAAAAAAATCCTTGACACTTTGTTTCCTTAACAACTTCACCAAAAGAGGAGCCAAACGGAACATCTTGTTAAACTTCGAGTCACAAAGCATAAAACCCTCATTGCTTCGTCTCAGCCGAGACACACTTGAATCTCGGCCGAGATTGTTTACCCTGTTTTAAAATTGTGAATGCGATGTTGTCTTAAACCCAAGTGACAACTCTTCCCTTATCAATATAAGTTCCATTTCAAATTTGACCTATTGGGGGACATATCTAACAGCCATTTCTAGCCACCAAGACCACCAAGAAGAGAGATCAAAATTATAAATATCTAATTTGGTACGACCATTCTCTGTGGGTTCGACCCAACTTACCGCTCTACTTGTAGAGTTGGGAAATCGAAATTATAAATATCTAATTTGGTACGGTCCAACGACGCGTCGCTACTAGTTTGCCGAAAATATTATTGAGACTAGATTTGTCATCTAATCGCCCAAGAAGTTTGTAATTCTTTCTTTGTTTTGTTTTGATTGTTCGGGGATGAAAAGACTGAAAACTGTTATTGTAAGCGAATTCGGCTAACGATAAATATTGTTCTCAACTATTACCCAAGTTAAGCACACAAACCCTCAAAATATCTCCTAAAATATGAATTATCCTACAAGATTGTCTGTCTATTAGAGCATGATAAGTTGTACTGAAACTTCAAGTAGTCCCCATAGCCTTCTGCAAGCTACCCCAGAACTTAGATGTAAATCGCGGATCCTTGTCTGACACGATAGATACCAGCACTCCGTGTAACTTCACTATCTCCCGGACATAAATTTGAGCATATTGATCCACTTGGAGATTTATCTTGATGGGAATAAAGTGAGCTGACTTTGTGAGACGGCCTACTACTACCCACACATCATGATTTCCTCATTATTGTTGTTGTTGTTGTTGTTGTTGTTGTTGTTGTTGTTGTTATTATTATTATTATTATTATTATTATTATTATTATTATTATTATTATTATTATTATTATTATTATTATTATTATTATTATTATTATTATTATTATTATTATTATTATTATTATTATTATTATTATTATTATTATTATTATTATTATTATTATTATTATTATTATTATTATTATTATCATCATCATCATCATCTTGTCAATAACACCCTTTACACTTCTAACACTTCCACTTATAAATAAGTTGACATTTTAAAACCTATCACGTGTAGTCTTACAATATTTAAGCTTTCTCAATATTTTGGGTTTAGGCTTTCAGTCAATAATTAATGTAAAGCACTTCAAAGTTTAATCGTAAAATAGAAGGCAAATAAAGTACAATTCATAATACAATAAACACAAATAGCACGTGAAAATGTAATGTATAGAATGCAAGAAATATATTGGCTAGCTATTAGTGAGAGGTCCGGGTATTATAGATGCCCCTCTCATGTTACTGCTTTATTCCTAAACGAGGACGGTGGGGAAGATGAAGCATTTGAACCGTTATTCATACACGATGTGCATTTCATACACTCATATATTATACATGATGTAAATCTATGACCTGAAATTCTATAAATGATATTGTGACCCTTTCAGTAAGTTGAAATATTACAAACGATATTCATGTATGTATATGGAGGTATAATACACGAGGTTGAAATAAGATAAATGATGCTATAGTATACGAACTGAATGATGCATGATGATGTACTTTTCGCACTGAATTATGATACACGATATTGTTATAAGCATTTTTTGTTATGATACATGATATTATATTAATTACATATGATTATGATGCACGTTACACGATATATTGAACGCTTCGCTTTGAATTATCATACACGATATGTAATATTTGCATTGAATGTATGATACATGATACCTGGTATGGGCGCGCGTGTCGTTGAACCGCACGTACCAAATTAGATATTTATATTTTCGATTTCCCAACTCTACAAGTAGAGCGGTAAGTCGGATCGAACCCACGGAGAACGGTAGTCTAGTGTTATCTTAATAAATCAAGCGGTTATGAAATCTAATTAAAAGTAGAAACAAACAATGAAAGCACTGGGGGGGAGGGGGGTTGATTGTGATTATCAACTAAGAACTACCAAACTACTAAACTAGATAACACAAGGTAATTAAACAATTAAAGATTCAATTAACACAAGAACAAAAGACAATTAGAAAGAGTGTTTGGTTTTTTTCTAATAAATTTAAGGAATCTACCATTGATCTAGTATCCCTTTGGTTTCAATATATTACCCACCTATTGTTGATTCCCAATCCGATACAATTCAAGTCCCTATCCCACGAATTACTAAGTCTGCTCTAGCAATCATGTTATCTTCTATGTTTAGCTAATCGAAAGTCTGCTCTTCGACTAGCCCTATCCGATTAAACCAATCAAATCAATAAAACACCAAGATAACGGGATAGATTCGACTTGAACCTCGAAAGCTCTGGTTTAGAGGTCGAATTCTACAATATCACCAACGACATCACTCGTTGTTCACTACTAGGGGAATTCGAGAACCTACAATTACGGATAGTGATCTCTAATTCTAGCAACACATCTACAGATTCCCGAGAGGGTGATCAATCCAGTAAAAAACATGTAAACATGAATCAATACCAGCAAATAATGTAGAACACTTGAAATTGTATTAGAAAGGTAACATCAACTAGCAATAATTACATAATCATTGTCACTCAAAGTTCAACATATGATCAAGGGTAAAAAATAGGGGTGCTACTCACCCATTAATCCTAAAACTAAAAGAAACTTAATGTAAAAGCTAAGAAACATGATGAACATAAAGATAAAACCAAAAATCTTGATTGGGGAAGAAGATCCTTCAATCCTTTGCCCAATCTCCCTTCTTGGTGGTCTTGGTGGCTAGAAATGGCTGTTAGATATGTCCTAAGATAGGTCGAATTTGAAATGGAACTTATATATAAGGGAAGAGTTGTCACTTGAGTTTTAGGCAAAATCGCATTCATAATTATAAAACAGGGTGAACAATCTCGGCCGAGACGAAGCAATGAAGGTTTTGTGCTTTGTAACTCGAAGGCTAATCTCGGCCGAGATGCACTTGTGTCTCGACCGAGATGTGAAAAGGGAAATTCAGGGCTTTGTTAGGGTTTGGCTCATCTCGGCCGAGATCTTCAACTCTTCAAACCTTCAAGTTTTCCCTGGAAGGTCATCTCGGCCGAGATTTGTAACCTGTCTCGGCCGAGATCTTCCTTTAGCCTTGTCCTTTGTTGCTTCGATCGATCCATCGACTCTGCGATCTTTTGATGCTCTTTTTCTATCCATTTATATCCGTTTTAACACAAAAATGAACCAACCACATTATTTTTCCCAATGAGAATTAAATGCACAAAATACACGTGAAATTGCACACAAACATCACTAAATTGACACTTAAAGCGTCGTAAAGTGTGTGCACGAACACAGGTACCAAATCTCCCCAAACAGAGAACTTTGTTTGTCCCGAAGAAATAAAGACAAAGAAGAAAGGACACGTGTTTAGGGCAGATTTAAGTGGCAATCGGCTTCAGATTATTTTCTTAAAAGCAAGTTAAACATGAAAGTAATGAGCATATGTGATAGACAAAATCCACTACTTTCGAGACTTGACATTCTCGACTTGAGATCCTCACCGGATGAGTGTATCTCTCAACTCTCGCATGTTTCAAGTTGGGACGTGTATACGCTCGCATTGAAATGCATGAACCGCCTAACATAGGCCTGCTAATCATCTAAACGCGAAAACGTACTTGGCAAGTGTGACAAAGAATCAAATAGGTCTTTATATAGGTTGTAGTGTTGGTTTGGGGTAAGGTGGGATAATTCTAGGCAAAAGTGACTAAAACGGACCAAACGAGTGGGCCCTACCCGTCTACCCCTCAAACAATAGTTACACTTCCTCACTCTCTTAATTCCTAATCAAGTCAATCCTAAGATTCGACTACGTCAACTCAAACCAACCTACTAATCTCTTGTTTATCAACTCTCAATTGAAGTGTATTTCTTATGACCTTTTCAACTTTTAAGAGTGATGATCACAAGATGTGTGATTTTTTTACTAACCTCTCCAATTCTAACACTAACACAGTATATACAATCAACTATTTCTTTTGTTTTTCTTATTTTTTGACTTTTTTTTTCAATTTTTTTTTGAATAATAAATATTTACAACTAATGGAGAGGTTAATAATCTCGATTACCGCCTGTTTTGTCTGTTTCCTTTCACCCTATAACATTTTCCATTTGTCAATCCACATTTGAACCCAACTTTGCAACCCGACTACCTTCCAACCGCCTCCCTCATACTCATATAGTTCATTTAGGTTCAAAGGCTAAATGAAAAGAGAATTGGCTTGTAAAGTTGGCTATCAAACAAAAAGGCTAAAGCTTAAGGGGCTTACTAGGGACAATTTTCATATTTTTGGTAAAAAGGGGATATTTTCAAGCTTTTGAAATAGGTTCAAATCAAAAAGTGCCTAATATCACTTTTAATGCCACAATATGTACCGACTTATTAAAAAGTAGAGAATCAGGGCAAGTTCTAGAGGAAAATGCATGCATTCAATGAATTTCACACCGAAAGGAATTTCGAATTACTCCTAAAGTATGAGTATCATTTTAAGGCTCAAAAACTCACTTGGAAAAAATTTTGACCCCAAGTTTTGAATGCAAGTTGATTTTGCTTCAAAAGCCTATCATGCTCTATCAAGTGCCATTTTAAAAAAAAAATTGTTCAAAAATTTTCATCATTAACCAATGCCACAAGTTTCTTTCCTAAAGGATCCAATCACTTTTTCTTGAGCGGCCAACTTGTACGCCTACCACCCCCTCCCCAAACTTGGTTGGAAACCAAGTTTGTGGAAAAGAGGAGAACGAGTTGGTGCTCGCCGAATTTAACCAATTATAAACCACCTAGACAAAATCACTAACTAACTAACAAAAATCCTACTTCTAAATGTGCAAGATACCAAAACCTGAATATTAACAATATCAAGGCAACCAAAACAATCAAATGATAGCAGTTGGCTCACAAGCCAAGTAATGTCATCAACAAAATCAAAACAATAGCATCTACCAAGTCATAGTAATCAACAGAACCGGCACACATGCCGTCAAAATAATCCAACCAAATGTAAGAGCAGTGTCAATCCTAGGCACACAGACTAATAATAGAATCCAAATCAAAATAAGTCAAGTATCAGACCAAGCTAGTGCGAATGAACAGAAATGGGGCACACAGGCCAATAAGATCATCAAAACCAGCCAATAAGCATAAGAAATCAGAAAAGAGGCATGAGGGGGTTTGAGAATTCGAGCGGCCAAGAGTGTCTCACCCTCTATTCTCTCCCCAAACTTAGTTTTCAACTAAGTTATTGAAGAAAGGGCAAGGGATTCTTGGTGCTCTACTCACAGAGACTTTTAAGGCCGGTCGTCTCGAGGGCTCGAGCTAGTAAAACATCCTTGGATGCTTTTGAACAAGGCAAGTAACTTGTTCTGACTCTCTTTGATTTCCTTCATTTCCTCCCCCATTTTATGGACATCTCCCCTAAGCGCACTGATATCAGCCTTGATCCCTGCATACCCGACTCTAAGTTGCTCAGCCGATCATTGTGCTCTTCCCAAATCTCCGCCTGAGACTAGACTGCTAATGCCGACCTCTTCTTGGATGGTCTCTCTGACTGACTGCTTCCCACACCCCTCAAGATATGTCTTCGTGCCCGGGGTGCTTTGGTCTTGGCCTTGGCCTTCTGATATGCTGTGAGCTCTGGACAGTCTGATTCCTTCGACTCTCTAAGGTGCTCATCCGAGCTCAAGGCCAAATTGATCCTGCTCTCCAAGTTCTGAATATGAATCAGTAGGGGGTTGGGAAGCTGGAGATAGGGCCCCACATTCTGCATAACATATGGCACTGTATCTCCAAACACCCCCTCTCGGTATCCCAGCTGAGCTATCCTCATATTCTCCATTTCGTCCCAATCCAGATAGTATTTGTTTGTGATGGGCTCAAAGTCTGGTAAGGGGACATTGAAATGGTCGAGGATATGTGTGATGAGGCCGCCATTGTAGATAGGATCCGGAAGCTTCGCCTTTTTCCTCTTTTCCGCCTTCAAGTCTTTCACAATCTTCTCGAAGCCTTCAATCAGAATCTCTTCATATGCTCTATCTTTGGCACTAATAATTGCCCACAAGGTCTGCACTTCTGGGAACTGAACTTGACTCATCTCCTTCTTTCCATACAAAGTCATGCTCAGAAGCTTCTGCAGGTACTTGACAACTGGATTTCGGATGAATGTGGTTCTTGACCCTCCTGAATTGTATACCTGAGCTTCTATTATCCCGGGGGCGGCAGTGATTTGCCCCCAGAAGGACTGGACATTGAATCCCTCATCCTCTGCATGGTCATTGACAATTGGCTTGAACCCATAAATGTTGATCAGATCATTTCTGTGGAGAACTCTCTGCTCATTCATCAGCCGGAAGTTTATAGTGTAGGTCGTATTCTTATATTTGGCTGAGTCAGCTCTGATTTCCAGAGTGCTAAAGAATTCCAGCACGAAACGTAGATAGATGGGCCGAGGGGCAAGGAGCTTGGCTAAGTATGCTCTCTTCAAGAGCTCATCCACATTTTCCTTTATTCCCATAGCTTCTAGGATCTTCGTGTCACCATATCGGGTGGCTACCACCCCTTGTCTGATCAACTTCGCGAACCGCTTCTGATGATCCTGATTCTCCAGCTCTATTTCATAGTGTCTACTATCAGAGGCCGGGTCAATGGGCAATGGAATTCCTAGTGCGGGAATCTTTGGTGTGGGCTCAGTTGCCTTTGGCTTGACTTTTTCTGACTTTCTGAGTCACAGCCCGGCTTGAGGTGGTCTCTTGGTTGGTGTTCTTCTTTGTGTTTTTTGGTGGTGCCATTGCTTGCCTGTAACCAGTAAAAAATACACACTTTAAAAGAAGCTTGACAAAGAAACTAACTTATATATTCAACATCAAACTGACTTATTAATTTTCATTCCAAATTCGATCAAAGTCCATGTAAAGATAAGCTCAAACAGTATTAAGCATAAGCACTCAACCAAACAACGAACTTATAACTAGGAAAATTTGATTGAATTATAATTATTCACCTCCAATCAGGCATCTACCTTAATTGTTCCTACTAAAAAAATTATTAATCACATCAAAAAAAATATGCCTTAATGAAGCACAAAAATTGACATGGTAACAATTTCAATAAGCAAAAACAACAAGACAGTGCAAAAACAAGCTTGAAATATTCTTTCAACCCAATTTCATTCCCAATCAGAAATTATCACCCCATTCACCTTCCTAATGCATAAACATATTCCAAACAATATATCTAACATCAAAGTTGTATTCCCGAATCGTCAAGCACTCACAATTGATCATACATTCAATATACATTTCCAAACAATTAGTCACTTTGATAAAACGAGACGAAAATACAAAATTGAAGTCCTAAGCATGCTCCTAAATCAATAATAACGATTATGTAAACATTAGGAAGTGAGAAATTACATACCAGTTGGGTTTAGACGAAGAAATTTCAAAAATTGCCTTTCGCGCCCTTTTTCAACCCAGCCTCAAAATTGCCTAAAATCCAAAATTAATTGGAGGGAAGTGTGCAATGTGATGTGGGTGGGGTGTGGTATGAATTTGAGGGGAATAAATTGAGTGAAAGTGGTGATTTGAGTGTGTGGAGTTGAGAGAATCGCGTGTTTTGCGAAGAAATGGGGGAATTCTGACTTGGTTCTGTGTTCGCGCAAGTGTATTTATACCTGGGCTGCATCTCGGCCGAGATACATTTCTTCGCATTTTATCTCGGCTGAGATGGTCTCTTCAGCTTTGGGTTCAGCTGTAGATCTCGACCGATATGCAGTCGTGTCTCGGCCAAGACGGGTCTCCAGTGGGATTGGCTTGTTTCCTGCCAAATTGGTCTCGGCCAAGACGGGTCTCCAGTGGGATTGGCTTGTTTCCTGCCAAATTGGTCTCGGCCAAGATGCTTTGTGTGTCTCGGCCGAGATAGCCTTCCAGGGAATTTGGGCCCAATCCTGGACAAGTTGATCTCGGTCGAGATATGCTTCCAAGGAATTTGCCCCAATTCTGGACAAATTGATCTGGGCCGAGATGCTTTGTGTGTCTTGATCGAGATAGAGCTTCCAAGGAATTTTCCATTTTTGCCTTCATGACGCCTCGGCCGAGGTTCATTGTGTGTCTCGGCCGAGATTCCTTCCCCTGCACTTTTCCTTCATTTTGATCCTCTTTACCCCCATTTTGTGCCATCTCTCTATTATTTTGGTCTATACTTGCACATACCTCAACAAAAACATCAAATATGCCACAAGACATTTATTAAACTACCAACTACAAATTTTAAAGTGCAAAAAATTAAAGTTACCGTCGGGTTGCCTCCCGACAAGCGTCTTTGTTTAACATCATTGGTTCGACGAAGGATCTTTTGCTTCAATTCACCGAAAAGGGTCCCTCAGTCCCTCCCTTTCGTGCTTTATTCAAATCCAGTGGGTCCTTATGGACCTCCCACTCTTCCTCACAGTCTTCTGGTACCTTAATTCCCGGGTCAATTTCACCCGGATCCTCTTAGATCCCCAAACTTGTTTTTTTCACATCCTTGGCCTTCTTTTCACACAATCTCTTCCTAACTTTCTTGCTGTTCAAATCAACATTATCTTTCCCAAGCAAGTTAATAAAATCAATAGAGAAAACACCATGTACATCTTCAGAATGTTTCATGGACTTGAATATATTAAACTTCACAACTTGACCATCAAACTCCATCGTGAGAGTCCCCTCACGCACATCTATTTTGGTTTGGGAAGTGTTCATGAACGGCCTTCCCAACAAAATAGGTGTGGAGTTTGATATGTCTCCTTGCATGTCTAATATATAGAAGTCGGCCGGGAAAATAAGATTGTCTACCTCAACAAGCACATTCTCAACCACCCCATCCAGAAATGAGGTACTTCAATCGGCAAGTTGGATAACAACCTTAGTTTCTTTCAATGGCCCCAAGTTTAGGCTTTGAAACATCGAACGGGGCATCACATTGATTGATGCCCCTAAATCAAGCATAGCTTTCTCAATTCGACAATTACCAATCTTACACTGGATGATGAACATTCCCGGGTCCTTACACTTTTGAGGGAGTTTCTTTTGGAATATTACAGACACATTTTCCCTCCTGAGTACCTTGTCATTCTCTTGAAGCCTTCTTTTATTTGTGCATAGACCCTTAAATTTTTTTGCATACCGTGGGATCTGTTTCACATCTTCAATCAATGGAATTTTTATCTCCACCTTCTGAAATATTTCAAGTATTTCCCGTTCTTTGTCTTTGTCTATAACCTTCTTGATTTGGCACGGGAATCGAAGTGGTGGAGTCACGACCAAGGTTGGAGTGTAGAGCTTTAGATCCTCGAGGGGATTGGTATGGTTCTTCCTTGGATAGATTCTCCTTCTTTTCCCTTTTCTTATTCATCCTCCAAGTGAGGGAGGCTTTTGGGTGGCTTCTCGAGCACCTTTCCGCTCCTCAAGGTACTTACACTAACATTCTCAACTTTACTCTCCACCTCTTGAGGGGCCTCTGTCTCTTCCTTGTCTTTCACCTTCTCGGTTTCTAATACACGTTGTGTATGCATGCACTTAGGTCGATTTTAAGTGTGTATTTATAGCATTTGCATGCGTACATGGTAGATAATTGCTTATATTGTATACATTGGACCATTTGACGTGTTTTGTGGAGTTTTATGGATTTTAGGCCAAAATATCAAGTATATGGCGAACTAGAAACGAAACGAACCAAGAAAAGGTGAAATGGGCTCAGAATAGAATTCAGGCCAAAATATCGAGTATATGGCGAACTAGAAACGAAAAGGACCAAGAAGAGGTGAAATGGGCTCAAAATAGGATTTCAGGTCTGACTTCAAACTAAATTTTTAGGGTCTTCCGATCCGTTTTGGGATTTCTCCTTTCAGAAAAAGTTGTGGATCTTTGAATTAGCTTTGCAACGCCACCAATTTCACCTTAATCGGAGTTGTATAACTCAAGTTATAGCCAAAACACTGGAGGTCCCCAAACTCGTAATTTAAGAAGAGACACTCCATATTCTCACATACACTTAGAAGAAGAGTTATAAGAGCTTGGAGGATGGAGAAGATGAAGATCATCGAGACAGATTCATCCGGGTTTAATCGTTATTTTCTAGTTTAATCTTTTACAATTTTTTTCGTAGAATTTTGTATTGGATTATTGCTAAGCATGAATAGCTAATCTATTCGTGTCCTAGGGTTAGAGAGTAGGGATTATTATGACAATGGTTTGATTATGATTTAATTTAGTAATTCCATTCTTTACGTGTTTATCTCTATGTTTGTGCTTATAACTAAATTTAGCTTGATCACCTAGATTTAGTAATTTAGTTTAGCAATTCCGCTTCGAGAGGAGAGAATCGTTATCAGACTTATGACATAGAGCGCAGTTGTCAATGACTGTGTAGGCCGTGGCTTAGGATCGTTTGGGAGTTATTAGATTTAATTGACTCGAGAGGGTAATTAGCTTAATTAATCAATGGTTTAATCACTTCGAGAGAATGGCTAGATTATTGTCGTGCCGCCTAATAAACACTAGAATTGGTAAATCTATAGGTTAATCATATTCAACATTGAAGTAATATCTTGAAATCGAAACCCTATAATACTTTTCTCCTTGATTGTTATTCTTTTTTGTTTGCCAAGTGTTAAGTCATAGTTAATTAGTTAATTCTTCAGTTTTTGGTAAAATCAACATTTTGCAACCTAGTATCTAGTTAGGACAATCCTAGAATATCGAGGTATCGAACTACCTAAAATCTATTCCTTGTGGGATTGACCTTGACTGCCGTTACTACACCTACAATCGTACACTTGCGGAACACTAGGTTAGAAAACCGAGGTGTCAAGTTTTTGGCGCCGTTGCTGAGGAATAGGATTTAGCGCTTAGTTTCTATCTTGAAAATAGAAGGAATCTGGACTAGATTTTAACTTTTCGTATTTTTGTTTAATTTTCGTTTTTTATTTTTTATTTAATTTTAGTGTTACACGGTATTCGTTGTTTTTGTGTTATCAGGCTTCGCATGCACCCCAGATCAAAAGGGAAAGAAACTCTTCTTCCTTTCTATCCAGAAATTGAAGAGACAACTCGTAGACATCGAAATAGAAGGAATCTCTCGTCTGAAATGGAGAACCCACCACAGCAAGCAAACCAGGATGAAGCCATGAACAGAGTACTGACAGCTCTGGCGCGCCTGGATGACAGAGTCACTGTTATTTCTCAGCAGTTATCGCCACAGCAGCCACCATTGCAACAGCAGCAGCCACAGGTTCACGAGGAACCAAGGGAAGTAGATGAATATGATACTCCCATCAGCTAATGCCTGAAGCCCAACCCAAATTAGCAGGCAGGAGGAGTACAACCCCCACCACTTAATGCTAACAGCTTTAAGCTGAAGCCTGCACTAATCAACATAGTGCAGTAAAACCGGTTTGGGGGAGGTGCTTTAGAGGACCCGGATGTGCATTTGATAAAATTTCGCAGACTCGCGAACACCATCAAGATAAACCATGTGCCGCACGAGTAGGTCAAATTGAGACTGTTCCCATTTTCTCTGAAGGACATAGCACTACAGTGGTTTAATTCGCTAGAAGATATCAGAGATTGGGAAGAATTGAGTACTTCTTTTTAATTGAAGTACTTTCCACCGAGCAAGATGCTCGACCTGAAGAATCAGATCAACCAGTTCAAGCAATTGGACCAAGAGCCATTCGGAGAAGCTTGGGAGTGATTTCGGGATCTTATTCGGAGTTGCCCTCAACATGGGTTTACGAAGAAGCAGCAGGTGCGTAAGTTCTATAATGGTCTACTTGGCCCGACTAGAAATTAGGTAGATGCAGCTGCAACTGGTAGTTTGATGGAGAAGTCTGTGAGGACAGTTATCTCGATTTTGGATGCTCTGGCCAAAACAAGTTATCAGTGGCCGAATGAGAGAAACTAGCCAAGGAGAGTAGCGAATGTGATGGAAGTAGAGACAATCAGCAATGAGCCGCTTGAAAAACTCACATCACAGCTGACAGCATTGACAAGCCTGGTTAATCTGCTAACTAGTCTGACGTTAGCACAGCAGCCAGGGGGTCATGAAGAAGTTGAAGACGTAAACTTTGTGAATTAACAAAACTTCAACAACTTCCAGAATAATCAACCTAGATATAATCAGTACCCCCAGAGTCGGAGCCATCAGAACTTTTCGTATGGTAACTCGCAGAATACACTTAATCTGCCACCCGGATTTACTGTTATGAATGAGATGATTCATGATGGTCCGAAGCCCACACAAGAGGAGATTATGCAGTCCCAGTTTGCTAAATACGATGAGAAACTAGCTCAGTTGGAGAAGAAAGTAGATGGAAAGTTTATTGAGCTAAACAAGCACATAACTGGACAGGGGACTGACATCAAATGGCTCGAGAACAGATTGGTTCAGACTCAAGCAAGCATTGGTGAATTTTCATCAAACATGAGCCAATTGATAAAGATTGTAGGGGCTCAACACAAGCAGGGCCAATATCCGAGTGACACAGTGGTTAATCCGAGGGAGCACTGTAATGTTCTGAAGTCAGAGGAGCAAAAAGATGCGGTGAACTCAAGTAAGGTTCAAGAAACCGAAGCAGATGAACCAGCATATGTGCATCCACCGGCATATGTACCTCCTCCCCTATTTCCTCAAGCACTGAATAAAAGGAAGATAACATTTAGTGGCGACAATGGTACTATGAGCACGAAGGACCATGAAGCGAAGAAATCAATTGAGAAAGTAAAAAACATTGAGAAGAAGGAGGAAGTCAATACCATCAAAGATAAGAAAATTTCATCTCCTATTCTTGATGAGTCTTTTGATTTTTGTTTTAAAAGTTCATTCTTTGCTAACCTTGAGCCTTTAGAGCACTCTAGCACTGTTGTTGTGAAACAGGAACTATTACAGGAGAGAGTCCAAGATAGGGGGCAACAAAGAAGGCAGAGCTTCGTCCCACCCAAGAGGAAACCAAGAAGAGAAAGGATAGAAAAGAGATAGTGAAGAAGAAACCGAGCAGTAAAAAAAGAGCGCAAACACAAGCATGAAACCAAAAAGAGCAACAAAAGCAAAAGATCCAGGGAGTTTTACTATTTCTTGCTCAATTGGTAGTCATGATTTTCACAATGTCATGTGTGATTTGGGGTCTAGCATAAATCTGATGTCTCTTAAGCGGTATAGACAATTAGGATTAACGAAGATTAAACGATCTTTTACTACTATCCAATTGGCTGATGGATCTTCATTAACGCCATTGGAAGTAGAAGAGGATGTATTGGTGAAAGTGTTGAATTTTGAATATCCCAGTGATTTCTTAGTTGTCGACATGAAAGAGGATGATCAATTTCCTTTTATCTTAGGACGACCTTTCTTGGCAACTAGCCAAGCACTTATAGATGTGCCCAAGGAGGAGTTGATTTTTCGTGTTCAAAATGAAACCATCACTATTCCAATACATAGGTCGGATCTAAGGGGTAGGTATAATTATAGCATTGTTTATACTACCCAAGCTGTTGTAAGAAATCCACACACCTCACATAGCTCGTTAATTGCTCATAAATTACCAAACTCGGGATGGTTGGAAAATGGTTGACAGGAAAAGGACATCTAGCTGGTGACGTAAAAATAAGCGCTTATCGGGAGGCAACCCGACTTTTAAGTTGCTTTTTAGTTGTAGTTTTTAAATTTTGTTAATTTTGAGTTTATTTGATAGTTTTCATGTTTTAAGTCATAGGGACCAACAAAAATGCAGAGGAAAACGCGAGACGGAGAAAAAACGGGTGGAACAGGTTAAAAATGAACTTTTTGGCTGATTTTGACGAGGCCGCGTCACTAGCAAACGAGGTCACATCAAAAGTGGCCTCTGTCGTGTTTCAGCACTACTGGCCTCACCGGAGGCCGCGTCGCGAGTCACCGCGGCCACGTCGCGGTCCACTTCGGCCGCGTCGCGAGTCGCCGAGGCCGCGTCACGCGCCAAAGAGGCTGAGTCAGTTTCAGGCCCAGTTGGGATTTTCGACCCAATTGGCACAAAAATGGGACAAGCTCATCCTTTCCTCTTCGACTAAATTCTTCCGGTTCACTAACATGGCTCCAACAAAAGTAAGCAATAACCAAGGACAAGGCAATAACCACGAGTATTGGGAGAATCAAGGCTTCCATTCACCGCATCCACCACAGTCATAGTAAACTGTAAGTTAGCACCAAAACGTACCACTCTTTTCCCACAAACATTGGCCTTCGACCAAGTTTGGGGGAGGGGTGGATAGTGGGACGACTTTGCCGCTATTTACATTCTTGTAATTTAGTTGGTTTGCTCGTTTAGCTTGCTGTAATTTATGCTTTAATGAGATTTAAAGGATCCATTGGGTCTGTGAACCCAATTTTGTTGGTCATAGTAGTTTTAGTTTATTTTTTTTTAGTTTGAGTCTAGTACTAGGATAAAAACCCAGAAGTAATCGGACGTAATAGTTGAAAATTTTAGGAAATTTCGATGGATGATGATATGTTAATGATGATATAATGTTGTGCTTAAAAAAAAGTTGAAAATTGACACATAATAGAGCACGATAGGTAATTTGAGACGAAATTGAGCTTGAATCTAGAATATTTGATCAAACATGACCCTTGTGAGCATTTGAGCCTAAAGTGACTAGCAATTTATTTTTCTTTCGGTGTGATGTTGACTGGATATATGTATCTGTTTCTAGAACTTGCCTTGAGTCTTTGTTGTGAATATTTCAGTGCATAATGTGACTTAGAAAGTGATAGGCAGTTTTTGAATTGTAGCCTATTTTTTTTAGCCTTTTAAACGTTATCCTTTTTACCAAAAAGTTTGAGAAAAATTGGCCCTAGTTATCCAACTTGAGCTTTTAAACCTTTTTATTTCATAGCCACATATTACAAGCCAAATGCCTTTTAATTTTAGCCTTTGGCCCTATATTGGACTAATTGAGTAAAGAGAGAGGTGGATTAGAAGGTAGATTAGAAGGTAGATTGGATTTTTGGGAACAAAATGGGCGAAATAAGGGATAAGCTGAAGGTAGAAGGAATTTGAAGTGATAGGTGCAAATTCAAAGCATGTACAACTTCTCCTAGTTTGTTATTTATGTTGAGATTAAACTTCACAAGTGATAAAAAAAAAAAAAAAAAAAAAGGAAAAAAAAAAAGAAAAAAAAAAAGAAAAATTGTGAAAATCAAAAGAAAGAGTCAGCTGTAAATAGCTGAAATACTGTTTTAGTGTGTTAAGGAGAGGTTAGAAGAAATAAGTGCTTGTTGATTTGAAAAAAATCGGGTATCCCATGATGTGGTAGCCGAATACTTAGTATGAAAGCACTTGGTTGAAAAGTACTTTTGGGAAGGCGAAGGAGCCACCTTGAGGGTGATTTGCTGAGATTGGGAGAGTGAGATTGAATGATTGTATTGAGGGGTAGTCGGGTTAAGAATAACTTGATTAGTCCAATAGATAGTCACTTTTGTCAAGATTTATCCCACCTTACCTTAAGCCAACATTACAACCAAATGAAAGACCTACTTGATTCTTTGTCACTTATGCCGAGTACTGCGTCTAGCTTAGACAATTGGGAAGCCTATGGTAAACTGTGCATGTAGTCTAATTTGAGTGGAATGATACTTTTAGCCTAAACACTTGAGAGAAGAGAGAAACACTTACCTAGTGAGGATCAAATACTTCGAAAGTAGTCTTGAACGTAGTTAATTTTTGCTCTATCGCACATGCTCATTTACACTATGATGTCTAGCTTTTAGAAAAATCTGTCTGAGACTAATTCGTCATCCAACCACCCTAAATACATGTGTCTTTGTTCAATTTTATGTTGTTCGAGACGAACAACAGTTTAAGTTTGGGGGATTTTAATACACATTGTGTATGCATGCATTTAGGTCGATTTTAAGTGTGTATTTATAGCATTTGCATGCGTACATGGTCGATAATTGCTTATATTGTATACATTGGGCCATTTGACGTGTTTTACGGAGTTTTGTTGATTTTAGGCCAAAATATCGAGTATATGGCAAACTAGAAATGAAACGGAACAAGAAGAGGTGAAATGGGCTCAGAATAGGATTCAGGCCAAAATATCGAGTATATGGCGAACTAGAAACGAAACGGACCAAGAAGAGGTGAAATGGGCTCAGAATAAGATTTCAGGTCTGACTTCAAACCAATTTTTTAGGGTCTTCCAATCTGTTTTGGGATTTTCTCCTTTCAGACAAAGTTGTGGATCTTCGAATTAGCTTTGCAACGCCACTAATTTCACCTTAATCGGAGTTGTATAACTCAAGTTATGGCCAAAACACTGGAGGTCCCCAAACTAGTAATTTAAGAAGAGACACTCCATATTCTCACATACACTTAGAAGAAGAGTTATAGGAGCTTGGAGCACGGAGAAGACGAAGATCATCGAGATGGATTCCGGATTTAGTCGTTCTTTTCTAGTTTAATCTTTTACAATTTTTTTCGTAGAATTTTGTATTGGATTATTGCTAGGCATGAATAGCTAATCTATTCGTGTCCTAGGGTTAGAGAGTAGGAATTATTATGACAAAGTTTTGATTATGATTTAATTTAGTAATTCCATTCTTTACGTGTTTATCTCTATGTTTGTGCTTATAACTAAATTTAGCTTGATCACCTAGATTTAGTAATTTAGTTTAGCAATTCCACTTCGAGAGGAGAGAATCGTTATCAGACTTATGACATAGAGCGCAGTTATCTATGACTGTGTAGGCCGTGGCTTAGGATCGTTTAGGAGTTATTAGGTTTAATTGACTCGAGAGGGTAATTAGCTTAATTAATCAATGGTTTAATCACTTCGAGAGAAGAGTTAGATTATTGTCGTGCTGCCTAATAACCACTAGAATTGGTAAATCTATAGGTTAATCATATTCAACATTGAAGTAATATCCTGAAATCGAAGCCCTATGATACCTTTTCTCCTTGATTGTTATTCTTTTTAATTTGCCAAGTGTTAAGTCATAGTTAATTAGTTATATTCTTCAGTTTTTGGTAAAACCAACATTTTGCAACCTAGTATCTAGTTAGGACAATCCTCTATATCGAGGTATCGAACTACCTAAAATCTATTCTTTGTGGGATCGACCTTGACTACCGTTACTATACCTACAACCATACACTTGCGGCACACTAGGTTAGAAAACCGATGTCTCAGTTTCCTTGGTTGAAAAGTACTTATTAGGGGGAAATGACAATAAATGGTCGGGGAAACATGCCGCCATTGCTTCCTTTTGTTTCCTCAATCCTTTGCAAGTTTCCACTTTGGTACACGGGCTTGAATTTCAACAACTTGAGGAGTTGAGGTCTTCTCTTCATCGAAACTGTCATGTGGGTCGTCTGTCTATGCATGTGAAGACTGCACGGGCTTCTCAAGCTCTCCAGGCACTACCCTACTAATAATGCCAATGCGCTCACGTTAGCCATATTTTTGGGATTAATTTCCGGTTGAGCCGGCAATTTTCCACCTTGGATATTCTCCAAACGAGACACGGCTGAAGCAATCTGCTGTATTTAGGTTTTGATATTTGTGAACCTCGAGTTGGATTTTTTCTGCAACTGAAGTGTACTGGTTGCCAAGCTTTTCACTATGTCGGATAATGATGGATCTGAAGGAGTCGAATGTGCAGACGGTCTTTGCTGATACATCCCCTTAGGATAAGAAGGTCGGTTCTGGTTGCTTTGTTCGCCCGAGTATTGAACATTATGATTTTGGGGCCCATACTTAAAATTGGGGTGGTCCCTCCACCTCGGATTATAAGTATTTGAGTATGGGTTGTACTTCCTTCTTACTGGGGACTTTGGCCTAGAATAAAAGTTGTGGCATGAGTTTGCGTGTGCCTCCATGTCATCTCTCAAAACAGGGCATGTGTCCGTAGTGTGGTCTGTAACCTTGCACACCCTACACGGTTTAGGTGTCGGAATGCTCCCCGCTACCAGTTTCCTTATTAGACTTGTAAGCTGATCCAATCTATCCTCTATGTTTGAATCCAGAGCATCTCGAACGGGCCTGACAGCTTCCCGGGTCCCAAACTGTTGCGTGTTTGCAGCTATTTTTTAGATTAGGGCCCAAGCCTCAATGGACATTTTGTCTGATAATGCCCCTCCACTCGCGCTATCAATCATGTTGCAATCAGTCAAATAGTGACCCTCATAAAAATACTGTATTAGGAGCTGCTCGGTAATCTAGTTCTGAGGGCAGCTCGAAACCAACTTCTTGAACCTCTTCCATATTCATAGAGAGTCTCCCTCTGCATCTGTCTTATTCCACTGATTTCCTTTATTATGTTTGTAGCTCTTGATTGGGGAAAATATTTCTCTAAGAATTGGGACTCCATTTGCTCCCACATCATTATAGTGCTCGAGGGAAGATAATAGAGCTAGTTTGTCGCGAGGTCTTTTAAAGAGAAGGGGAATTCCCTTAGCTTGATATGCTCATCTTTCACACTTTCTGGCTTCATGCTTGAACATACTACGTGAAATTCCTTCAAGTGCTTATGGGGATCCCCCCTGCTAATCCATGAAATGAAGAAAGTAGATGCACAATCCCGGACTTGAGCTCGAAGCCCCTATTTCTGGAAACGTGATACAGAATGGTTCATTTGCGAACCTTGTGTTCGCCAACTCCTTCAAGGTCTTTTCGGAAGCTTGCTCGTTTGCCATTGTTTTCGGTTCACTTAATCCTTCGCCTTTAATATTCAAATCTTCAACCGATCCTCGGATCACCTAAAGCAACCTTGCTCTTCTTCTAAATATCCTTTCGCGTTCAACGATCTCTGACTCGAATAGAAGTCCTTTTTCCCCTTGTGAGCGCAAGAACATCAACTACCTATCCAAAAACAAGAGAAGATGGAGAGTATCAATTTATTAGGTAAACAGGAAAATAGATAACCAACAAATAAACTAAAAGTAAAGCTTGAACAATAAAATAACACTATTCTTATCACCGTTCCCCGACAATGGCGCCAAAATTTGGTATCGGCGCGCGTGTCGTTGAACCGCACGTACCAAATTAGATATTTATATTTCCGATTTCCCAACTCTACAAGTAAAGCGGTAAGTTGGGTCGAACCCATAGAGAATGGTAGTCTAGTGTTATCTTAATAAATTAAGCGGTTATGAAATCTAATTAAAAGTAGAAACAAACAATGAAAGCAACAAAGAGGGGGGGGGGGGTTGTTTTGATTGTGATTATCAACTAAGAACTACCAAACTACTAAACTAGATAACTCAACGCAATTAAACACTTAAAGATTCAATTAACACAAGAACAAAAGACAATTAGAAAGAGCTTTTTATTTTTTCTAATAAATTTAAGGAATCTACCCTTGATTTAGTATCCCTTTGGTTTCAATGTATTACCTAACTATTGTTGACGCCCAATCCGATAAAATTCAAGTCCCTATCCTACGAATTACTAAGTCAGCTCTAGCAATCATGTTATCTCTTACGTTTAGCTAATCGAAAATCTGCTCTTCGACTAGCCCTATCCCATTAAACCAATCAAATCAATAAAATACTAAGATAACGGGATAGATTCGACTTAAACCTCGAAAGCTCGGGTTTAGAGGTCGAATTCTACAATATCACCAACGACATCACTAATTGTTCGCTACTAGGGGAATCAGAGAACCTACAATTACGGATAATGATCTCTAATTCTAGCAACACATCTACACATTCCCTAGAGGGTGATCAATCTAATAAAAAACATGTAAACATGAATCAATACCAGCAAATAATGTAGAACATTCGAAATTGTATTAGAAAAGTAACATCAACTAGCAATAATTACATAATCAAGGTCACTCAAAGTTCAACATATGATCAAGGGTAGAAATAGGGGTGCTACTCACCCATTAGTCCTAAAACTAAAGAAATTTAATGTAAAATCTAAGAAACATGATAATCATAAAGATAAAACCAAAAATCTTGATTGGGGAATAAGATCCTTCAATCCTTTGCCCAATCTCCCTTCTTGGTGAAATGGCTGTTAGATGTGTCCCAAGATAGGTCAAATTCGAAATGGAACTTATATATATAAGGGAAGCATTGTCACTTGAGTTTTAGGCAAAATCACATTCATAATTTTAAAACAGGGTGAACAATCTCGGCCGAGATTCAAGTGTGTCTCGGCTGAGACGAAGCAATGAAGGTTTTGTGCTTTGTGAATCCAAGGCTAAGTGCATCTCGGCCAAGACGTGAAAAGGGAAATTCAGGGCTTTGTTAGGGTTTGGCTCATCTCGGCCGAGATTTTGATCTTTTAAAAATCTGGCTTTTCCCTAGGACATCATCTCGGCCGAGATGCATTACCAATCTCGGGCGAGATCTTCAACTCTTCAAACCTTTAAGTTTTCCCTGGAAGGTCATCTCGGCCGAGATTTCTAACTTATTTCGACCGAGATCTTCCTTTAGCCTTGTCCTTTGTTGCTTCGATCGATCCATCGACTCTTCGATCTTTTGATGCTCTTTTTCAATCCATTTGTACCTGTTTTAACACAAAAATGAACCAACCGCATTATTTTTCCAAATGAGAATTAAATGCACAAAATGCACGTGAAATTGCATAGAAACATCACTAAATTAACACTTAAAGCGTCCTAAAGTGTGTGCACGAACACGTGTACCATACCCGATACACGATACACAATATTGAGTTGTGCGCTTTTTCATTATTGTAAACAATATTGAATTTGTCTCAATAAATAATGATACACGATGTTGAAGCAACCTCAAATAAAGCATGATACACGAGAATGAACAGTAGTAATGTAATTAACATATACATACCCTTTGATACATGGATATGCACGACAACGAATCAACATGGTGACTGCAGCATGTTACACGATAATGATCAGTCTTCATATAATTATCATATACTATTATACATGTTTATAGTGCCCTAGACGATAGAGAAGCCATTATTTGTTCACGATACAAATATAGCACTTAGGATTATGTAGATTTTTTTTTTTAAAATTTCATTAATATATTCCTTAATCTTTTTAATTATCCGATGTTTTCAATGTTAGTATTAATGATTAGTATTACCACTAATGATTTTACTTGTTTGATTTAAACTTACGAGTATATTTGATTGATTTTTACGAATTTCATTAATGTAAATTGATTGGCCCTGAAAAAGGCCTGATGTACGGCACTGGAGAGCCACAATTGTTAGTTACGTCTACTTAAAGATTAATGATATAAATATGGAACTAGAGTTGGCGGGAGGTTATGCGCTTGAGACCTTTTGGACTTCGTATTTTGGGCACTTCCTCGATTGTCATAGCCTGTCAACATTTCCTCAGCCGATTTTCCACTCATTAATTTTTAGAGAGGTTATTAAGCCCGACACCAGTGACTTTAAGTTTTGGTTTTGTATCGGTCCTCGCCATATTAAGTTTTTACGGCATGAGTATGCACTTATTACTGGCTTGAGCTTTCGTGATAACGACTTCGACCCTAATAATGCGCCACCTTCGGTTGATGAAGGTTTTTTTAACACAGTTGTACGCCTGACAGGAGCGAGGAAGTTGGAGGATGACCTTAGGAATGAGTTTAAGGACGGGACATTCAGGGGTAATCAAGATAATGTAGATACGGTTACCAAGGTTTTTTACTGCATTATATACTTGTCTACTCTGATTGGAGACAGGCCGTTGTGGACAAGTAGGTGTGGAATCTACTTGATCAGCCTGGCAGGTTTGACACGTTATCTTGGAGAAAGTACACGTTCCAGCATCTGGCTCATTACCTGAGATCGGTTCCTGTCCAGTTAGGGCAGACCCCCTGGGCCAAGGAAAATTAGTCACCTATTATTTTTACGGGTTAGAGCTCGAATTTACAGTATGAATTTATATATGTTGGATTGATATGTTTCCTCATTTTGTTTACAATACTGTTTGGTTTCTCAGAAGTGGGTTTTGGAGGCTATCCCTAAATTCGGGACGACATTTGGTCATGCACTTCCCACTTCGCACCTACAACAGCCACTGTATGTTCGTTGGAAATTTTATGGAGGGTAGAGGTCTAGTTTCTTAGACCTCTTCGATAACGAGGTGAGTTTGGCAGAAATTAACTCCCTTAGCAATATTTATGTTCAATACGCGTTACCATACAATTTACAAATTAACACGGTCCCCCGCACTGCAAATGGAATGCTTAGAGATTCTTGTTCCCACACTAGAGGAGGAGGGTGTCGCGCACCTCCAGAATTTGAATGAGAAGGTTATTAGTGGGTTGGCATAGTACGTGCACAAAGAGTGAAAGTACGGCAACAGACACCAGGCTGCTTAGGATGATCAGGATGCCTGGGTTGTTCATGATGATTTAGGGTAAAGGGCAGGTCAACGATGCGTTCGAGGCACATGTCTTCATGGTTCTTCGACAAGTGAGAATGCAGTGGAGTCATTGGAGGCCACGCCTGAGGGTGTCAATGATGGGCATAGCGGTGACACACGCGATAATAGTGACTCCCAAAGAACGCACATGTCTTCATGGTTCTTCGACAAGTGAGAATGCAGTGGAGTCATTGGAGGCCACGCCTGAGGGTGTCAATGATGGGCATAGCGGTGACACACGCGATAATAGTGACTCCCAAAGTCGGTCAGCTAAGCATCAAAGGGGACCCGGATCGGGGGTACACCGTAGGCTAGGACCTCTGCTGGAGGATTTACCTTTACAGGGTTAGGGCATGGAGGTTCCGGGTGATAGAACTTCCGAGCAGGTTGCAAATGCACAGGGTCATAGCACCAGTCACATACATATTCCACCAAAGTCTGCGGAAGGAGAGCCTTCACATCGTGGCCAGCAGGGGCATAATTTTAACTCAAAAATCCCATGTAGTGTCCTAGGTCGACCAGAAGCCCCACCGCCCAGAAGTCGGATTACTGATCTAGCTTCGTTACATGATGAGCTGATGAAGAGCATGACATTACAATGCAAAGTTTGAAGACCTGAAGATTTTTTACAACTCGAAAATTGAAGACATGAAGAGGGAGCTCCCCACGATAGTCCGTGATATGTTCTTCAAGGAGAATTTCCCCATCAATGAAGCCCTTGAGTCTTTCATGGCCGGTATACCAGACCCTGACAGCTTCCCTCGATGGCAAGCATCTGTGTTGCATGATCAGGGTGATTGACGTGATGATTTGTATGTGTCATCCAGTGTCCCCGTCGTCAATAATACCCACACGTCTCGCAGAGCTAACCCAAGTACGGATCCTTCACTGCACAATGGCCATGGGGACAAAACTCGCAGCCTTGTCTCTGTATCTGCAGAACATGGGTTGGCACAAGATTTTGAAAGAGTGGGTTCAGATTGCACCACGATCAGTCTTGTAGATATTAGTTCAATTTCATCAAGTGGTTATGGTATGAAGTAGAGGTTTTGAGGATTCCAGAACCGGGCTTGAAGTGCAAGGAACCGGATCAGAAAATTGGATTTTAGCCGAGTTCAGTAATGAGGTTATAAAGGAACCGGGCTTGAGGTAGTTATAACCGTCAATCACAACGGTTTCGTTCTGTTGCATAATAAACCGTTGTGAAAGCCCCGCTGTAGCAGTTTGAAACAGCCTGAGCCAAAGTGGTTACAACTTCCTCAACTTCCAGATTCGAGCTTCAACACTTATATACATTGTAAACACTTGTAGTTGCGAGCTAGTAGATATAATTTTCCCTCTGTAAACATTACTCAATCAAGAGAATTAGATATCTAGGGTTTTCTGTTCTAGATCAGGGTATGATTTGGGGTTTTGCTAGATTTCTGGATAATTCTTGTAATTGGTTGAATAGTGGAGTGAATTGAGGTGTATAGAACCTCCGTGGATGTAGATCATCTTTGATCGAACCACGTAGAATCCCTGTGTTCATCATTTTCATTTCTGTTCTTGGTTCGTTTGTTTTTGGCCGATTTCTTGCGTATCATTCGTCCAAATTCTGTTGTGTTTTTTGTCTTGTGTGAGGTTGAGCTTATCCTAACTAGTGGCACCGTCTGTGGGAAGCATTCTCACGCAAACAAAAGACAAAGATGTCAGGAATGAAGATGGATCTGGATAAATTCTCAGGGAAGAATGATTTCTACCTATGGAAGATCAAGATGAAGGCGATCCTGGTGCAAAATGGGTTGGTGAGTGCTCTCAAACCTGTAAGTGACTGGGTAGAGACTGAGAAACCCAAATATGCAGAGATAGACCAAAAGGGTTTGAGCCTAATCATCTTGTGTCTTGGTGATAAGCCTTTGAGGGAAGTTTCGAGGTGTATGAATTCAATTGAGGCCTGGACTAAACTGGAGGACCTCTATCAATCTAAGTCAGTATCAAACAAGCTGTTTCTCAAGCAGAGATTGCTGGCTTTCAAAATGGTGGAGGAAAAAGACATTTCTGATCAATTAGATGAGTTTACAAAACTTCTAGATGAGCTGGAAGATCTTGGGGTAACAATGGAAGATGATGACAGAGCCTTGATGGTGTTGAATGCTCTACCAAGATCTATGGAAGGATTCAAAGATACTTTGATGTTTGGGAGGCAGGATAAACTAAGTTATGACTCAATTATTACTGGTTTGAAGACCAAATGTTTACAAAATCAAGGAGACAAGAAGGAAACTCAATCTGGTGAAGGATTAAATGTTAAGTTCAGAAGAAACTACCAAAAGAAGAAGGGCCGAACCTCAAAGAATCCCAAAAGTGGCAACAATGCTCCAAAGAAATCTGGAGAATGGGTAGAAAACAGAAAATGCTTCAAGTGTAAACAAGTTGGGCATCTAAAGAAAGACTGCCCACAGAAGATGAAGAAGAAGGAAGTCCAAGGGGCTGAAGCTGCTACAGTTGAGCATGACGAGGACACACCAGAGGTCTTGAATGTTACTGAGTCAAAAATGGAGATGGAGTGGGTATTGGATACTGGTTGCTCTTTTAATATGTGTCCCCATGAAGAATGGTTTCAAAATCTCAAGAAAGAAGATGGAGGGTGTGTACTGCTAGGAAATGACCAATCCTGCAGAGTTCAAGGCACTGGATCAGTAAGCATCAATATGTTTGATGGAGTTACAAGAAAAATCACTAATGTAAGGTATGTGCCTGGACTTAAAAGAAACCTAATCTCCCTAGGATCTCTTATTTCTACTGGGTGTGAATTCAAGTCTGTTGATGGTCAGTTACACATAACCAAAGAGAACAAACTGGTAATCAAAGGAAGACAACATAATGGCTTGTTTGTTTTGGTGGGAAAACCAGTGGTTGGAGATGTGGGAAACATTCTGGGCAAGGATGAACTAACACTGTGGCATAAAAGGTTATGACACATTGGGGAAAGAGGATTAAAAGAACTATCCAAGAAAAGCATAACAGGAGAGGTTGGAAACCAGACACTTGAATTCTGTGATAAATGTGCATTAGGCAAATCACAGAAATTGCCTTATGCTAAGGCGATCCACATTACTCAAGAACCTCTAGATTATGCTCACTCTGATATCTGGGGACCATCCAGAACTAAAACTCATGGAGGAGGAAGATACTTCATGTCTGTTATTGATGACTTCAGCAGGAAAGTGTGGGTGTTTGTCTTAACAAACAAGAGTGATGCCTTCACTAAATTCAAGACATGGTTACTTCAGATGGAAACATTAAGGGGGAAGAAACTCAAGCATTTGAGAACTGACAATGGCTTAGAGTACCTATCTACTGAGTTTACAACCTTCTGTAATGAGAAAGGGATTACGAGACATAGAACAGTTCCCATGAATCCTCAACAGAATGGAGTGGCAGAAAGATTCAACAGAACTATTCTTGACAGAGTGAGGTGTATGTTAATTGATGCTGGACTGCCAAAGGTGTTCTGGGGAGAAACAATCAATACAGCATGTTACTTAATAAACTGATCACCTTCATCATCTCTAAGGTTCAAAACACCAGAAGAAGTATGGAGTGGAAGAGTTCTAAATTATACAGGTCTAAAGGTGTTTGGATGCCTGGCTTATGCTCACATGAAATTAGACAAACTTGACCGAAGAGCATACAGGTGTGTGTTTCTGGGATATCCAGAGGGAATAAAAGGTTACAGGTTATGGTGCTTGGAACCTGGAAATCAGAAACTAATAATAAGCAGAGATGTGAAATTCAATGAATTAATTATGGGATATCACTTCTCTGGAAATCAAGAAGAACATGATGGCAATACTAAATCAGTTAGATTTTCAGTTCAAGTGGAGACTCAGATGGATCCTGGGCCACAAAGGGTTGAAAACTTGAATGAACACTCAAGTGACAGTTCTTCAGAAGAAGAGGATGTGCCACCCAGAAATACAAACTTGAGAGACTACAACATTGCCAGAGACAGACCAAGGAGGCAAATTCAAAGACCAGACTTCTATGGACAGGCTGGAAGTGTACATTATGCACTCGGTATTGCTGAAGACATAGAACACCATGAACCACAAAATTTCAAAAGAAGCTGTCAGTGGTGATGAAAGTGAATACTGGGTTAGTGCAATGATGGAAGAAATGGAATCTCTGGAAAGGAATGGTGCTTGGAAACTGGTGGATAAACCAAAAGGTCAGAAGTTGGTAAGTTCCAAATGGATATACAAGAAGAAAGTTGAAGTTGGAGACTCAGATAGGATAAGGTATAAAGCAAGATTAGTGGCAAGGGGGTTTACTCAGAGAGAAGGTATTGATTTCAATGAGGTTTTCTCTCCTGTGGTGAAACATTGCTCTATCAGACTGCTTTTGTCAAAAGTAACACAAGAAGATATGGAGTTACAGCAGCTAGATGTCAAAACAACATTCTTACATGGAGACTTAGTTGAGAACATATATATGAAGCAGCCCGAGGGGCTTGTGATTCCTGGAAATGAAGAAAAAGTATGTTTTCTCAAGAAATCATTATATGGATTGAAACAAAGTCCAAGGCAGTGGAATAAGAAGTTCAATGAGTTTATGTTAAAAGCTGGTTTTGTCAGAAGTCTATATGATAGTTGTGTATACTTTGATAAGAGTACTAGTATTGATCCTGTATACCTGTTGCTTTATGTGGATGACATGCTTATTGCAAGTAAGAGTAAACATAAAATACATCTGGTAAAGAAGAAGTTGAGTTCTGAGTTTGACATGAAAGATTTAAGAGATGCAAAGAAGATTCTGAGGATGAGTATAATTAGAGATAGAGTTGCTGGAAGTCTATGGTTGTCTCAGAGGCATTATCTTCAGAAAGTGGTGGAGAGGTTTCAGATGCATGAGGCTAAAACATTGAGTGTTCCAGTAAGCCAACAACTCAAATTATCAAAGGAACAGAGTCCTAAAACAGCAAAAGAAGTGAGATACATGAGAAATGTGCCTTATGCAAGTGGGGTTGGAAGCTTAATGTATGGTATGATATGCAGCAGGCTAGACTTAGCATATTGTGTGTCTCTGGTTAGTAGGTATATGTCAAATCCAGGAAAAGCTCACTGGGAGTCTTTGAAGCAGGTGTTGAGATACCTAAAAGGAATAGTCAATCTGGGGTTGAAATTTCAGAAACTGGCAAATGTGTCTATTCCATTGGAAGGGTTTGCAGATGCTGATTTTGCTGGGAATGTTGACACCAGAAGGTCAATTACAGGGTATGTGTTTACTTTATATGGTACATCAGTGAGTTGGAGAAGTGTACAGCAATCTGTAGTAGCTTTATCAACTACAGAAGCTGAGTACATAGCTTTGATAGAAGCAATTAAGGAAGCTGTGTGGTTGAAAGGAATTCTGAAGGATCTGGGGATAAAGCAGGGGTGTGTGATTATATATTGTGATAATCAGAGTGCACTACATCTGGTAAAACATCAAGCTTTCCATGAAAGATCCAAGCATATAGATGTCAGGTTGCATTTTGCAAGGGATGTGATTGATGCAGGGTCAGTAGAGGTTAAGAAAGTTCACACCAGTGACAATGCTGCTGATTTCTTAACCAAAGCAGTGCCTGGAAACAAGGTAGTTCATTGCTCAAGCCTGATTAGGCTTGAAAGATGTGGTTGATAGATAAAGAACAAAGCAGGTTGAGGTAAGGACATACACTTGAATTCATTGAGGTGGAGATTTGTAGATATTAGTTCAATTTCATCAAGTGGTTGTGGTATGAAGTAGAGGTTTTGAGGATTCCAGAACAGGGCTTGAAGTGCAAGGAACCGGATCAGAAAACCGGGTTTTAGCCGAGTTCAGTAATGAGGTTATAAATTAACCGGGCTTAAGGTAGTTATAACTGTCAATCACAACGGTTTCGTTCTGTTGCATAATAAACCGTTGTGAAAGCCCCGCTGCAGCAGTTTGAAACAACCTGAGTCAAAGTGGTTACAACTTCCTCAACTTCCAGATTCGAGCCTTCAACACTTATATACATTGTAAACACTTGTAGTTGCGAGCTAGTAGATATAATTTTCCCTCTGTAAACATTACTCAATCAAGAGAATTAGATATCTAGGGTTTTTTGTTCTAGATCACGGTGTTATTTGGGGTTTTGCTAGATTTCTGGATAGTTCTTGTAATTGGTTGAATAGTGGAGTGAATTGAGGTGTATAGAACCTCCGTGGATGTAGATCATCTTTGATCGAACCACGTAAAATCCCTGTGTTCATCATTTTCATTTTGTTCTTGGTTCGTTTGTTTTTGGCCGATTTCTTGCTTATCATTCGTCCAAATTTTGTTTTGTTTTTTGTCTTGTGTGAGGTTGAGCTTATCCTAAAAAATCTAATAGAAGCGACGATTCAGGAAGTTTTTGATACTGTTGCCACCGAGTCCTGCAATGCAGCCAAGGTCGGGACTAGTCCCGATTGCACGTATGCGGATGTAGTTGTCAAAGAGGGTCCCACTGACAGTCAAGCAACCAATGTCCCGCCTTACACTTCGATAATATCAGGTTGTCTCGCAGAGGAAGGCAACAGACTTAAACATCACTCCAACATAAAGGTTGCTCGACTCAGGCAACCGGGAGCGGCTTTGCGGAGTCCTTACAAGCCTAATGATGTTAAGCCTGCACACGGTCTTGAGAAGCAACTTTTTGCCTACCAGGAAAATCCAGGCGGCTTGTAAGTACTTCAAGATTGTTAATATTTTTTTTAGTATTTCAAATATCGCATCTTGTAATTGAGCTTCAGTATACACATTTATGGAACAAGAGGGATGTGGGTACAGGCCGAGGTTCAAACACTAAGTGGCTTGGGACCATGATGGACCCTGAAGCATCAATATCAAGTGAAGTAAGTGACTATTTTTCTAGATAATATATAGCAGTTAATTATGGCTGGTGAGATATTTTAAAATAACAAAATGTATATTCATATGTTCAACATATGCACGCATATTTTGTCCTTCTGCAGACTCGGCCAGACTTAGTTAGGGTTCGCATAAGCCCCTTATGGTGTGATTGTGTTGCATTAATTAACCCAAAACTATTTGTAAGTTTTATTTTTTCATGGTGTCTTGTTATTTAGTGTTTAAAACCTTTTGGAGACGTTAGAATAACGTCCACACTAAACACAATAAACATTCACAGGTTAGGTTGATGGGGATATGAAACGACCTCCACAAGGACTATGGCCACACATCCACATCAGCGAGATGAGTCTTGAGGACCTACCAACAGATGCTATAGAGCCTTGGGTCGATTATGTGATGGGAACATTGCCATCATGGGCTAATGTAAAGCCATGGGTAGACTTGGATACGGTAAGTAATACGTTCTATAGTTTAGCATATCTCATTATAATTTGTATTCGAGTACCCTGGCTACATTATATAAAAGACTTAAATAGTGGTTTTGCATTATTTGTTATAGGTTTTACTGTCTGGAGTTGCGACAGACATTCGGTTGGGGTGCAGCTGGATTTCAAGGAACGCAAGTTTATCATCTATGACTCCCGCTTAAACCTCCAATCTAATGTGATGTTGTCCTATCTTAATAAGGTATTGTTGCCATTGCAGCGCATGTTGGGTGCCTTGCGTGTATATGCAGAATTGTATGGGCAGTGAACTAGGTACATAGCATTCCAAGTCTGGGAGGTTCCCGATGCCAAGACAGGAATTATGTACCGACCAGAGGAACCCACTAGCGGTAGTCTACTGGTGCTTAAGTAGGTAGATGGAATCTTGAAGAAGACCGGGGACCCCGGAACGTATGCAGAGACATGGTAGCTACTACAAGAGCGATGGCCATTGCTCTGTATAGATTTAGTACAGGAGAGGATACCCTTAGAGAGCAGATGGGTTATATTGATTGATTTGTAAGTCCTCGTCCTAATTTTCATATTGTTCTCTTTCTTACGTTCAATTCATATATGTAGCATGTGATTTTGTTTTCCTTTACAATTGTTCTCCTGTTTTATAGCTAGTAAACTCGTAGTGTGAAATTTTTAAATGCACTAACACACCTATTAGAATAAACGGACTAGAGTAAATGGACTAACACAGCTACTTCAACGCGCACATGTGATTATGTAAACACCTTGACACCATGTAAGCACCAATACTCCACCTCGACCCACCATCGGCTAAACAACTTTTAGGTAAAATAGATATAGTTAGCATCCATAGCTGTCAATAGCGCCTTCGTGCGGAGGGACACCAATTTTTTTTCCATGGACTCCCATATGCTCTCACCTTTGTAACGGTAAGCTTGTGCATAAAGGTCATGTTGTACAAAAGAATGCCATATCTTAGTGAACATAGTTATTAAGACCATATGCAAATATAATAGAAATTTATTTTATCAGAAACTATAGAAATACATACATATATACATTTTTTTTGCCTTATATTGTTATATGTGTTGGGTAAGAATGCAGCCAGAAAAGATAAACACAAATAGAAGATAAACGAGAAAACGAAAAAACAGAGAACACCAAATTTAACGTGGTTCGCTAACAACTTGTTTGCTATGTCTATGGCCAAACGAGAGGAACCCAATTCAATATATAAGAGTGTCTACAATATAGGACGTGACTATCCTAACAAACAGAGACAAATTGAGTACCAAATTAATGGATACTCGACCAAAATAAATTCTCCACACTCTAAAGACCAAAACCAAATCGAATACTAATCAAATCCAACCTTCTGATCTAAAACCACCAATGGGACTATTTATAAGCCCCCAAATCGACCTAGACACAAAATAGATCAAATTGGGCCTAAAACGCGTAAGACCAGAAGCTGCACCACCTAACCTATCGCGACAACGACCAGAACTTGTAGTAACCATGACCAAACCATCTCAACCTATCGCGACCGCCACACCCATCTGTCATGACTGCGATGAGTCCCCAGTGCTAAAATCAACTAAGTAGCCACAATTTATCGCGGCCGTGTTACTTCAAATGCATGCAAATCTACTTCAAAATATTCTTCCACCTTGACACGAATGTCGATCCAAACCGAACTAAATTCAAGGCACAATTCCTAACAATACATCCAAGGATGTATCTTTAAATAAATATAACCTCGAAATGTTGCCGAAAGACATCTGATCGGATGTGTATAGTGTTATTATCTTTGTCGTGGACACACCCTCCAGGGAAGTTAACCTCTTAAATAATGTGTAGCGCTTATGCAACTTGTCCAAGAAGCTTTTGAAGTATTCATGAGAAATCAACCTATTATGCATATCATAGATATAAGACCTTTCCTGAGTGAACACGTAAGTATGATCCCCACAGAGAATGAAGGTTCCACACCGTGTTTCTATAGCAAGGTAAGCGATGAATGTTTGATCTACTTCCTTTGTCCAGTCTCTGATGTAGAAGAGGCTTTGCTAAATATCATAGTTGTGTCTTTGCCTGCGGTATGAGGATGACATCTTTGTTATTTAGAACTATGCCCTACTGGTGTCCATCCATATATCATAGGCAATATTATTTGAAGGCAACTCGTTATGTGAAGCTCGTGTTAATGCCAACAATTTTGGTTGTAGGAATTTCTATTACTTTTGTTTCCCATGACTTTCTCTGATTTGTTTTCATGCTTAAGAAGTCATGATGCATCGAAATTGCCAATGAATTTACTTTTCACGGGTTAAGGTGAAGCACCTAATGGCCAAGACATATGCTCAACATCTGTTTTGTGCTATCCATGTAAATAGTAATACACATCGGGTAACGTGCTGGTGTCCAGCATGTAACATATCTTGCCACATTAATCAAAATCATACATTTAGGAACTAATTTTATTTCCCAACCAAAAACATAGTTCAACATTGAAGTAAAGAATAAGAATACAACTATATTTTCCCGTGAACTACTAACGGTATGATAAACTATAGATGTGGTGTACTGTCAACATCTAGTCCGTGAGCTGCTACATTGATGAACGTGAAAAATACCATTTTCTTGCGTATTTCACATCCATATTCTTTTGATAATTGCAAGTATTCAACAAGTTTAAGTGCGATTTCATGTTTCAGTATATTTCCAGGTTGATTTTCCTTTTTGATATGATTTGATGCGCTTTTGGTGTTTTTGAGTCATGTTTTGAAGGTTAGGAAAATCTAGGAGATCAAGAAAATTGATTGAGCCCATTTTCTCACTTTGGCCCACATTCTGAGGTCCAAATAAGTCCAAACTAGTCCAAGGTCAGGCCTGAATTGAAGTTCACCAAGTCAAAAAACAAAAGTCGTGTAGAAGTCGGGCTAAGAAGACGAGAGGAAGAGGTAAAAAACAGCGATGGGAGAAGATGGGACGAGAAAAGAGCACAAAAAGGGATACCGGAACACTACCGGACTAGTACTAGTCAGGTACTGGACTGATAGTCAGTTCAGTCTCCCAGAATCACCACTGTCGGATCGTGTAATCAACCGGTTCGCGCGTTTTCATTTTCAGCGTATCCCCTCCGTATTTCGGTTGTAACTTTCTGATACAAACTTCGATTTAAGTGATTCAAGATGCTAGATGACTGCAAAACAAAGATTTACAACTTTTATGTTTGGAACAAGAGTTGATTCAACATTGATTTTTCCCAAAAATTGTGAGAACATCGAGTCGAGCGTGCACGAGGGGCTCGACTCAACAACTAATGACCCCAAGCACTCCCCTTTGTAATTTCCCCTTTTACCCTTACCTAGGGGTTATTTTCAGTAGTTTTTAGTCTTTTTAGCATTGCAAGGGTATGGAGTCTTTAATACTTCCTTCCCCCTTTTCATTTCATTATTCAAGTCTGGCCTCCTTTTGTAAAAACTTCCCAAACACTATTCTCTCTCTCTTCTCTTCATTTTTAGACTTTAGTAGTCTAAGGTAGGGTTTTCTTTCTCCTCTTCAGGAAGGAAGTCATCTTTGGGAAAGAACTCGAGGATTACTCACGGGCTTGTGTCACCCGTCTATTTTTCTCAAAGAATACGAGGATTCTTCAATACATTATGCATTTTCTATCCCTTCTCTTTATATTCGATTTTATTATTTTTATTGCTTGATGTTGATGATGCTTCTTATTGCCTTGATGATTTTTCAGTGATTTCGGTGTTTCTCGAAGCTTGGGAGTAACCCAAGCTTCGGGTTGATGTATGGTTGATTGATTACTGGATTTGTTGTGAGTTGTGGTAATTAGGATTAGGATTTGGTTAATTTATAATGATGGTCAGTTGAATTTGAGCCTTCGACCACATGCTTGCTTCACAGTCACACTAACTTTTGGTGGCTTAAGATCACTTCAGTTAATTATGCAATAAAAAAATGATAGTTGACCCCCTAGACCAGGGATAACAACCCTTTCAAGGCTTGTGTTGACTAGATTTTACTTGAGCTTAGAGGTAAACCGCGACGCCTTAGTATGTTCGGGTGGGAAATTAACCTTAGATAATTAAATTAACCAAAACCTAATCGGTAGAAGAGAGACCTGTGGAGGAGAAGCTTTACCAAGAGGGGGAGTAGAGTCTAGGGGGCATTGGTTGTGATGGATGAAATTAGATTTAGTCGCATGCGAAGGAACCACACCCTTATGCCGGTCTTTAACATAGGAGAAGTCGAGTTATCCTCTTTTAGTCTTGTGTAACCAGAATCCTAAGGCCCAGGGTTGAGTTTATCGATCTCATTCGTGTAGGTAGTCTACATAGAACCCCGCCCGATTCTAGGGTATTAGGAGCACCTCAACCTTTTTCCTAGAATTCATCAATCTCGAAGAATGTCCGAGGCCCTCTCTCCATGGGCAATATTCTCTCGGGGTGGAGATTCTAGGATTAGCTTAAATCACATAGACCTCACAAAAATGTCTTATAATCACTTCTAATTGTCGATTCCATCTTGCTTGTGTGAAATCAAGCCTCGGGAATATGTTCCCATTGATCGGTTTCCTCCTTGCTTTCATTTATTTCCTTTATGTTGTTTAGATTAGTCCTCACTCTCAATTTGCGTTTGACCTAATTAATTTAAAAGTGATAAAGCCGATTCTCATGGAAAATCCTCCATGTGTATTCGATATCTTTTATACTACCTCTGTCACAAATCGTTTGCTTGCGATTTGAGAAGGTCGTTCTAATCCTGGCAATTTGGAGCGTCTTTCGCGATAAGTTCATACATCAAACTGAGCCTAAGCATCATTGGAGACCCTAGTCAAAGTAGTAGGGGTTTGAGGACGACATGTGGCCCGCCCCGCCAGTGTCTTCACTGAAAGATGACATGTACACTACAAAGTCGAGGTCATGTGGTTTAAGTTCGGTTATTTGGAAAATAACTGAATCAATGTCCGACTGATTCGCCAAGAATAGTAATGTTGCACCAATACCTAGGTCGTTGTCCTCAATAAACTTCCTCCACCCGATGTTACCAAACTTTTGGGTGGTGTGGTCACCCAAGTACTCGACCTACCATGTCTTTCTATGAAAATAAAAAGTAGCTTCTACTATTACCCTCAGAAGTTGCTTAACCATGAAAATGGGATAATCTTCCATTTGTTTTTTTACCGCATATTAAAATGACTTATCAAACTCTTCTTCGGTGTATGCGTATGCTGCTTTTCTTAATAGAGCCACCACCTGTTGGCCGAAAGTAGCTAAATTCTGCTGAAGGTGATAACAACATAAATAATGCGCCGTTGTTGGAAAAGCTCTTTTAATTACAACACTTATGCCCGGATGTCTGTCAGACACGATAAGGAGCTAAGGGTGGCACCCATATGCTTCTTTAACTTTAAAAAACTAGAAACAAGAATCTTCAGATTCAATGGCTCAAATGCTAACAACTAAGGAAAAAAATTGGTTGTTTGGGTGCTTTGTCACCGCGACAAAAACTATGCCCTTGTATGTTCCTTTTAGATGAGTCTCATCGACTACCACTGGTCAACAATATGCAAATCCACATATGGACACGCCAAGGGCGTAGAACATATACTTGAACATCCCTTTGGCATCAACACCAACATCGACTTTTGTACCAGGATTCGCTTTCTTCAAAACCTGAACAATTTTATAGAACAATACGAAAAGAGTCATTCAAGCCTCCATAGATCACTGCATAAGTGTGGTTCTTAGCCTCTAAGTGCTAGGTCATACCTGACATTAACAGAGTGTCCCTACGCAACTCTATGATCATCTTCCGTGGAACCAACGTTAAGCCGTCGCGTATTAGATCTTTTGAAAGTAAGTACTGAGTGCCTTTATAGAAACCGACCGTGGCGCATTGAAGTTTGTGCCTAATACATAATTATGCTCTACAAATTTTAAAACTCGCCATATCACACCTTTGTCATTTGCATGTAGAGTGAATGCACAATTATCTATTTTTCAGATGGCACTGTTGAACTTGTCACGAGAGTCGCTCCAAACTGCTAGGATTGGAACAAATTTCTCAAACCGCAAGCATACGATTTATGACAGAGGCAGTATAAAAGATATCGAATCCGCATGGAGGATTTTCCGTGGGAATCGACTTTAGCACTTTCGAATTAATTATGTCATAAGAAAATTGATAGAATGGACTAATCTAATTAACATAAAGCAATAAATACAGCAAGGAGGGAACCGATCGATGGGGAGATATTCCCGAGGCTCGATTTCACTCAAGCAAGATGGAATTAACAATTTGAAGACGATTAAAGAAAACTAGTATGAGTTCTATGTGATTGAATTCTCAACCCAATCAATATCCTAATTGGGTGATAATTCCAGAATACGGTTAAAGTGTCGTATTCCCCTAAGATAGGTAAGTAATTGAGATTCAATGTAGACTACCTACACAAATGAGATTTACAAACTCAACCCCGGGTCCGGGTTACCAACTACGTAAGACTAGAAGAGGTTAGCCCAACTTCTCCTACGCTAATGACTGGTGTGGGGGTGTAGTTAATACACACGAGAATAACCCTAATTTCGTCCATCCTAGCCAAGACCCCCCCTCCCGACTCCACTTCCTCTTTTTGTAGGGCTTCTTCTCCACAGGTATCTCTCCTTCCAATTAGGTCTTCATTGATTTAGGTTCCAGATTGAATTTCCCTCCCGACTAATCTAAGGTGTAGAAATCCATCCCTAAGCTCATTTAAGATCAAATCGATTATCCTCGAAAGGGTGGGAATCCCTAGCCTACGTTTGGACTATCCCATCTCAAATGCACAATCATACAAAATAAGGCTAAGTTATAGAAAGTGGAGCAACCAAAGCAAGCCTATAATCAAACCCCTAGTTTCATATGATAATCATAACAAATAAACCAAATCCAAACCCTAGGTTACCACAACCCACAACAAATCCTCTAATCAATCAACTAATCATCAACCCTGAAGCTTGGGCTAATCCTAAGCTTTGGGAAACAAGGAAATTACTCACAACTCATCAAAGCAATAACAAGCATCATAAAAAGTATTTAATTAATAAAAATAATAAAAACCAAAAATAAAGAGAAGGGATAAGAAAATGCTCAATCGATTGAAGAATCCTCGTAAATCTTTGATAAACTTGACGGGTGTCACAAGCCCGTGAGTAATCCCCGAGTTCTCCTCCAAAAACAGCTTTCTCCTTGAAGAGGAGGAAGAAAAACCCAAGTTTCTAAGACTAAAAATCTGAAAAATGAAGAAGACAGGAGAAAAGAGTGTTTGGGAAACTTTTACAAAAGGAGGCAAATATTGGATTCTTACGAATAAGAGGGGAAGGGATATATATAGGTCCCCAAAACCCTCAAAGTTTGCTGAAAAATAAGGCCTAGTAACGGTAAAAGTGTAAAAATACAAAAGGGAGTGCTTGAGGTCATTAATTGTTGAGTCGAGGCCCTCGTGCGCGCTCGACTCGGTCTTTTCGTGATTTCTGGGAAACATCCATCTAGAATCATCCTTCTACTTTAACTAAAAAGTTGTAGATCTTCATTTCAGCTATGCGTGGTAACTTGAATAACTCGAATTGGAGCTTGGGCGAGGAACTTACGGCCGAGATATGAAGACAGCACGCTATAAAATAGGCGTGTGCCGTTCACAGACTGTCGAACCGCTGTCGGACCGGCGGATGTGGTGGCTGCAACTAGGGATGGTTCTGGACCAACTATCAGAACCATTGCCGGTCCGACAGCTGGTCCAGCAGGTGCGACAGCGATTGGCAATCCAGCCCCTCTTCGCGCCTTCGTCTTCCATCACTATATTGGAGCCTTTCCTCTCGTCTTCTCGACCCAACCCATTCACGGCTTTTGCTCGCAACTCAACGAACTTAGATTTGGGCTTATGTTGGTATGATTCGGGTATTTTTACACCTTAATTTTTCTGCTAGAATGGGGAAATACGTGTGATTGACCTCTTCTTCTTTCTTTCTCCAATTTAAGGCCTTTTCATCCATTTTCTCGGCCCAACTCCTTCACGACTTTTACTCATGACTTGATGATCTTCAGTTCAGGCCTGACCCTAACCTATTTTAGGCCCGTTTAGGCCTTGGAATGCATGCCGGAGTGAGAAAATAGATGCAAACGATCTTCTTTAATTTTCCGAGTTTCCTAACCTTAAAAAATACGACTCAAAAACACCCAAAAGAACATCAAATCATATCAAAAAGGAAAATTAATGAAAATACCAAAGAACACATATCCGCACATGAACACAACAATTACACATAATTCTTAACAAAATATGGACGTGAAAAGTGCATAAAAAATGGCAATTTTCACGTTCATCAACTGTAACGGCTTTTGTCGGAATGACCCACCCTGTATCAGAAAAATAACTATTCTATTTATGAAAGGCATGTTGAAAGCTTTAAAACAAAACAAGAGATGCTAGAAGATGTTTTTGGTTTCTATTGATAACTTGATGATTACAAGTGTGGAACACATCTATTTATGCTTGCTACTTCATCTTCAAGCTAGGTTCTCTACATTGGTAGCTCATATATTATCTTACAACTACAAGTTCATACTAGCCGTTGGATAAGAGTTGTATAACTTTGACTTTGCAGTTTGTCGTTGAAAGCTGCTGCAACATATTGTCATCTTCTCGGTTGTTGGGAGACATCTGTAGTTGAGTCCTTGATCTCCATTAATATCTGCAACAGAATTCAACAACAAGCTTTTGCTTGATGCCCAAGGCTACTGACTAGCTGCTGACTGGATGATGATTTGGCAGCTCAACTGGATGATTCTGCTACGTAGGATTTCTCATGCAAGCCATGCAGTTCATGTATCTTGAAAGGCCCCCTCAATTAAAGTTGGGACAAGAATGTAATGTGTAGTTTACTCAGAAGAGTGAAGAATTGGTGACTCAATGGCTTTGTAAAAATATCGGTTATTTGATCTTGAGATGGAACGTGAAGAACTTGAAGCTTATTCAAGAAAACCGCATCTCTAACAAAATGAATATCGAGCTCTACATGTTTGGTTCGAGCATGCAAGATTGGATTGGAGGCAAGTGCAACTGTACTCAAATTGTCCACCCAAGTTGTAGAAGTCTTGGATGTGGGAATGTAAAGTTCATGGACTAAGGATTTTAACCATATAATTTCCGTTGTGAGGTGGGCAAGACTGCAGTATTCTGCCTCAGTACTTGATCGAGAGACACTTTGCTGCTTTTTAGTTTTCCAGGAAATAAGGTTCTTCCCAAGAAAGACACAAAATCCTGTGATGGATTTGCTGTCATCTACATCGGTGGCCCAATCTGAATCACTGAATCCAACAAGATTTAAATTTGGAGATTGCTCAATGTTTAAACCATGGTTAGTTATGCCTGCAAGATATCATATGATTCTTTTAACAGCCTTCAAGTGTGTATCTAGAGGAGTGTCCATATATTGACTCACCTTGTTGACTGCGTAGAAAATTTTCGGTCGTGTTATGGTAACATACTAAAGGCCACCAACGATGCTTCTTTAAAGAAAGCCATTTAAACAAGGACTACCAGTAAATTTGGATAATGGAGGAGATGTAACCATAGGAGTAGCAATTCCCTTAGCTGTTGGCATGTCTGCTATTTTTAAGAGTTCACTAATGTATTTCTTCTGATTAAGATGCAAGCCTTGCTTTGTTTGTTGTACTTCTATGCCCAGAAAGTGTTGTACCTCTCCCATATCCTTCAGTAAGAAGTGTGTGCTGAGTTGAGCCACAAGAATAGAAATTTCTTTAGCATTATTGCTTGTAACAATGATATCATCTACATAGATTAGAATGTAGATAATAGAATTATCTTGTATTTTATAGAACAAGGAGTAATCAGCTTTGGAGTCTTTGAAACCATATCCCAACAACAAGTGTTTAACTTTAAGATACCAACTCCTTGAGGCTTTTTTTAGGCCATACAATGCCTTTGTCAGTTTGGTATCAGAGGAATGTACTTCAAAACCAAGGGATTGCTTCATGTAGATCTCTTCTTTTAGATCACCATGCAGGAAAGCATTATCAACATCAAGATGTCTTATGCACCAGCTTTTAAAGCAGCAACAAAGAAAATAACTCTTATTGTACTGGGCTTAACTATAGGGCTGAAAGTCTTATAAAAATTCAAACCTACTTCTTGGGAGTATCCTTGAGCTACCAGTCTTGCTTTGTATCTAGAAATGCTTCCATCAGGATGTCTTTTGAGTTTGAAAATCCACTTAGTTGCCACTAAATTTTTGCCAGAAGGAAGTGTAGTAAGCTGCCATGTTCTATTCTTTAGTAATACATCAAAGTGAGCAGTATATACTCTGGGCTTGTGTATGCCTGCTTTAGATCTAGTTATCATATGGTGAGCTGGTGGTTGAGTATGAGATGAGATAGCATTTTGAGTGGAAGAGGATTGAGACTGAGAGGGACTTTGAGCTCTGTGAAAGGATGAAGTAGGATTAACATCATGGTCTTGCTCAGGATTGGGGCTTTGTGGTGGTGTGGGATTAGGATTTTGTGGTGGTAGTGAATCAATGTTAGTGGATATTGGATTATTTGGCACAAGAGGTGGATTATGCTGAATTCCTTGAAATTCAATGGCTTTGGGTAGTGGATTTAGTTTATCATAAGGGAAATATTTTTCATAAAAAATCACATCTCTAGTAATGATCACCCTTTTATCAGAAAGCAAGACTTTATACCCCTTATATTGAGTATTGTATCCAATGAAAGTGGAAGGAGTTGATCTAGGTTGGAGTTTATGTTTGTTGAGAGGTCCTAGGGAAAACACAGACAACCAAACACTCTGAGGCTTGAATAGTCAGGTTTGTGGTTGTAAAGAACTTCAAGAGGGCTTTTGTAGTTTGGGGACTTGGTGGAAATTCCGTTTATGGTATATATATAGCTGAGGTAAAGGCATCATCCCAAAATAGGATAGGCATATGTGAGTGATAAAGGTAAGATAATCCCATGTCAACTATATGTCTATGTTTCCTCTCAACTATACCATTTTTTTTAGGGATATATGGACATGATATTCTGTGTTCAATTCCACTGGTTTGAAGCAAGGTTTTTAATCCCTGAAACTCTCCACCTCCATCACTTTGAAGACATTTAAGACTTGTTCAAAACTGATTTTCAATCAAACTCTTAACCTTAAGAAAAGCAGAGGTAACATTAATTTTAACTTTCAACAAATATATCCAAACAAACTTGGTATGATGATCAATGAAGCTTACATAATAGCTAAAGCTATTTCAGGATTTCATAGGGGCAGGTCCCCATAAATCAGAGTGAACAAGCTAGAATGGAGATGTGTAAATGGTTTGAGAATCACAGAAAGGAGATCTATGACTTTTGTCTATAAGGCAAGAATGACATAAGGAATCAGAAGATTCTTTGATTGAAAAAGTAACATTACAATCATGCAAAACCCTTTTTACAATTTCATAACTACTATGTCCCATTCTTTGATGCCATAGATTTAAAATCAGGGTCTTTGCTTAGGGAAACTGAAAATACATTGGAATTGAATATAGTGCTAGGAAGCTTAAAACTTGAAGCTGAAACAAAGTTGACATATTTTAGCTTGCAAGGCAGAAGGTTAAACTTGTAGAGTCCATCTTTAAGGTCCCTTCGAGTAAGACATCCTGAGTTACTTGGTCCTTGACAAGACAAAAAGATGGGTAAAACTCAAAGAAAACATTATTGTCGTGACCAAACTGAGAAACACTTAGAAGTCTTTTGGTGATGTTTGAAACATGTACCAGATTTTTCAAAGAAATGTTCTAGATTGATTAAGAGGAGTGAGGAAAGTGTTACCAAGGTGAACTATGGACTCACCAGCTCCATTTCCCATTTAGACTTTGTAATTTCCAAATTATTCACTTATGTTGCTAAGACTGAGATTTGTGAAGTCATTTGCCACAGGATTAGAAGCACATGTATCAGGGTAGCAACTATTATCCATGCCAGCTTCTGAGCCATAACTAGGAATCTGAGCCATGTTGAGAGAAGAGTTCCTAAGATTAGGAAAATTCTAGTTTTGCTGATTGTTTCTCTGCTCAATGTAACTGGTATCAGCCTTATACCATCATTTATCAGTTGTGTGCCCTGGTTTATAGCAAATCTAAAAAACCACCTTTGCTTGGCCTCCTCTAGATCCTTCCTTGCCATTTCTTCCACCAGTGTTGTTATTGTTGAAGCCATTGCCTCTTCCTCCTTGATAGTTGTTGATATTATTGGGAAATTTTGGCTTGTTAGATTGTGTCACAGAATTGACACTAATTTGGGAACCATCAGTGTTTACTGGATTGGATTGATTACTCTCCAGTTCTGATTCATAACTCAGCATAAGAGCTTGAAATTCTGGAACTATGATGGGATCAACTCTGGATGCAATGTTGACCATGACAGAGTCATATTCAGATCCTATGCCTCCAATAACATATAGGATTTGATCAGCTTCTGAAATAGGTTTCCCTGCTAATGCAAGGACATCAAAGAAGCTTTTCATTTTGCTCAGAAATTCTCTAGGATTCCAGTCTTATTGAGATTATGCAATCGCAAATTGTGTTGCATCACCTTTCCCTTGTTCTGGCTTGAGAAATTAACTTGCAAAGTGTCCCATATTTCTTTGGATGTGCTCAGTCCCACCATGAGTGTGAGAATGCTTTTAGAAAGAGAGGATAGAAACCATGAAGCAAGAAGTTGATCTTGCTTAGTCCAGTGGATGAAATCAGGATTGAGTTCTTGACCATTGGGAGTGGTGTTGAATTTTTTAGGCTTTTCTTCATCTCCAGATATATAATCTTCAAGACCATAACCACGGATAGCAGTGAAAACTTGCTGCTTCCATATCAAATAGTTAGATTCATCAAGTTTGAGGAAAATGAGCTGACTCTGCAGTTGAATAATAGAGTTGTTTGATGCAGGAATGTGCAGTAGGGTTAGGAGTATCTGGGGTTTCAGTTTCCATGGTAGAAGATTAGATGAAAAAGATATGAAAGGGAGAGGTATGCAGAGATAGATCCTAAGACTTGCTTTGATACCATATCATAAAAATAGCTAATCTAATGATGAAAGACATGTTGCAAGCTTTAAAACAAAAGAAGAGATACTAGAAGATGTTTTTGGTTTTGATTGATAACTTGATGATTAAAATGAGTGGAACACATCTATTTATACATGCTACTTCATATTCAAGCTAGGTTCTCTACATTGGCAACTCATATATCATCTTATAACTACAAGTTCATACTAGTCGTTGGATAAGGGTTGTATAGCTTTAACTCTGCAGTTTGCTATTGAAAGTTGCTGCAACATATTGTCTTCTTCTTGGTTATTGGGAGACATCTGCAGTTGAGTCCTTGATCTCCATTAATAGCTGTAACAGAAGTCAGCAACAAGTTTTGCTTGATGCCCAATGCTACTTACTTGACTGCTAACTGGATGATGATTTGGCAGCTCGACTAGATGATTCTGCCACGTAGGATTTCTCATGCAAGCCATGTAGTTCATGTATCTTGACAGAACTCAGCCAGATTTTGTAGGTTATAGATCCTGACGACTGATACCAGCTCACTTTTTAAATCATAAATGGCGCCCTTTAATAGTCCTTGCTAGAGTCCACAGTTGTGAAATCATCATACATGGGAGAACTTTGAACATGCATGGCTGGAACTACCCAATGTTTGAGGAGTTGGCCAGTGGAACAAGTATTGTTACCATCATCAAAGTTAGTCTCCATCTTCGTCTCTAGAGTAGGGTCCGCCAAATTGTTAAGGTCAACAAAACCTTCAAAGTCCCTTTGGGCCGAACAACGCCGAAACCGCAATAACCAATGAATGATTGGGACTTATATGGACTTTCTACCCTATACACCATGTTATTATCTGGAGCATTGAATTGAACGCAATCGACTACATCGTCTTCGCATGGTTCACTCCCGAATTTACGGCCACCATTGGTGGTATTCACAAAAGGGAAGCAATCTAGGTTGCCTAAGTTCACTAACAAAATATTGGCTTTGAAAGGTACCAGGATGGAGGGTCGAGGTTATAATAATAGGATTTATGCTAGGTCCAGCATCGTCTGGGCCAGGAGGGAAGCCGTGCTGACAGAAATGGGTAGGCCTTCACCATATCAAGAATGTCTAGCTATTTCAAACACATTATTGTTCAACCCAGCATTGTTGAGAAGACTACTAGAGGTCCAGTTCCGTTTCAGTGTGACAAAGATTACAGGGTCCTCGATAAAATCCAACAAATATTTAACATCGGTATCATTCTTTATCTTCAGTTTAATTCCTCTACTCCCATTGGCATCGAATGAGTGCAGTACGTACGTTGATTTGTTCAAATCAAGTGGGGCAATTGACTGTATATTGTCCATTAAAGCTGAAAAGGTCATCCCCTTCGGAAGGGACTGATAAAACCTCTTCATCCCCATCTTTGTATTCAAGGTTCTCCCAATAAGCACCATAATAAACGACAATCATTTTCCAGCTCATCTGTACCCTTAAATATTTAGCTAAAGAGTCGAGTATTAATTTTTATTAATAATATTATTATTATGAATGAGGGATTTTCGGTAGATTCGGAAAACTATAATACACAATAAGGTTACTATACAAATTGATACACAAAAAATAATGGGTTTAAATCATGTATTAATTTCCTAGACCAATACACGATATGGTGTACGATAATGAAACAAATGATAAATGACGTCGTGTATCATAATCGTGTAACATGGTGACCAAATGATGCACGGTTGTGTGTATCATTTGTAAACCAATTATGCACGACACGATGTATCATTTATTTAGATAATTCATAAACGATATCGTGTATAAATATTAAGACTGCATCGTGCACTATTACGGCCTGTGTATCGTGTATATTTGTGAACACCTAATGTACGCTGTCGTGTATAATTATTAAGACCGTGTCTTACACTAATACTGCCCGTGTATTGTGTATTATGGTGAACATATCGTGTATCATGAAAATACAACATGATGCACGATATCGTGTATCATGTCCAACAAATATGATGGACGACATCGTGTATTATGTCAAAAAAATATGATGCACGATATCATGTATCATATTTTATTAACAGTCGTCTGCAAATAAATTACGTACGATATCGTGTATCATGTCAATTGAAAATGATGCACGATATCATGTATCATTTTTCCACCATGAACGAGTACAGTTATCATCATTTATGTTTCCTATGACTGGTACAAACATGTCGTGTATGATCCTACTATTTCGTACAAACTATCGTGAACAACCAATCTAACTGCGAATTCGTACGCATTAAGAATGAAGAGGGAAATAGATTTACTAACAAGTATAATTGGACGCCGGATTTGGATGTTGGGGTTCGCCGGGTTGAATAATGAAGGCATTTTTTCACCGTCGGACTACTCGGATTGGCAACGGAAAATATGGCAACTATGTATTGACTGTCAGTTTTGCCTTTTGCCTTTTTAGGCTGAAATTGGAGTGGGTGAGAGAGAGGTGAATGAGACAGGATTTAATTGGGGTATAATGAAAAGCACAATAAAAAAAGAAAAATTGAATATCTTTACAATTTTTATAAATTAAAGTGTGATATATTAAATTTTTAAAGATTCAGACAGGCACATTGAATTTTTCCCGATTGTGTATTACCTCAAAAAACCTTTATGCTTAGTGAAGGGTGGTCAATGACTGAATGTTCCATTTTGGACGTCAACAAATAACGCATCCTTTTGTCAACAAGATAAATAAGTTGGGCTAAAGAAGTAATTTACTGATGTTAAAGATTCTTTAATTTTTTATTTTTATATTTTAATACAATTTGATGCAAAATTCAAAATTATTCTGAACGTCAGGACCACACGAGGAGTGGTCAATGGTCTGATTTGGACGTCAACAAAATAATGTTCACGTCACTATCTTCAATATGTAATATTTATTTAATTTTTTATATACTTGAGGTTATGTCTGTTATCAACTAACATCATTATTAAATTTGGGAGGCAATAAAATAACGACATAACAGTACATTGATGTTCTAAAATAGAATTATTTATTAAATGAAGAATCAAGGACAATCTTTATTATTTAATTTATTATTCTATACTGATGATGTGTGCGATTTCAAGGACTACTTCTTAGAATTTACATTATGAAAGTGAAGTTCCAACTTCAAAACTTGACAGAATAATAATATTGTGAATGTACCTCCTATTTTATTTTCGATTAAATTTCGTCTAGGTGTTACACTGTAATTATTTATCTATAATTTTTCTTTAACTCATTTCTACTTTATTTTGTTTAGATTTCGTTCAATTCTGTCTAAGCTCGCTTAGATACTAAATTCTAATTCCGCTCGACTAATATTTAGTGTTTTTAGAACATTGATAGTCTAAATGTGAAAAGTAGAGTGTCGAGTAATCCATTTTGATGCACAATAAAATATTAAGTTATTATAATGATGATTGATGCGTGAATCTAATCTGAGATTTGGGTTCTTGAATAAACGAGTTCGGAGCGTGTTTGTGATTCTTTTTTCTTTTTCAATAAGTGGATTTTCGTTTTTGAACCTGTCTTAAACTTGAATCCGTCGCATTTCATTTTTAATTCTTAAATCTTATTATTTTTTTCATATATATATAATATTACTTAGAACAAATATATGCTATAAGCTTCATAAAAGATTTATTATCCGCAGGCCTAATTGTAATGTAAATGACCATCTCGTCAATAAATTAAATTTAGGTTCTACTTAGGAATTGGTTGTAGCTCACTTGATCAGACAATTAATTAGGGGATTGATTCTCACCAATCCCACCCTAATCGAAAAATGTACTTTAAAAAAAAATTATGTCCCACTTTTTTTAATTTAGCAAAATAAATTACTACTTTCTCTTTTTTCCTTTTTTAAAGGGAAAAATAACTCAATTACTTAGTTAGTTGGAATCAGTCAGTACTGATTGACATAGAAAATTGGGGATCGAATTCCACTCACGAGATCAAGGTTACAAGATTTGGCAAACGAAGGCACAAAATGAGCTAGAAATTTGAAATTTCTAATGATCCAAAACAACTTTGTAGATACTGAGAAAGAAGTTGTAGAAGAGTAATGTATAAACTTTATATAAATCTATATATTAAATAAAATAGAACTGTATAGTTCACATGTAAAGCTTGTGATTTGTTTTACGAATTTCAATAAATGTAGGTTTAAATTGCAACTTTTTAATATGTTATTATTATTATTATTATTAGCAACTGTACTACTTGTTTTAGTTTTTGCTAAATGACATAAATGATGTGACAAATGACGTGATATTTTTTAGGAACATGTGGCCTTCGATCACCGTAATATATATTGGTGACTTAAATTGCAATTGTGAGTAAATGTCATGATCTAATTTGGAAATTTTAAAAGGTGCGTAAATAGGTAATTTTTGTTGCAATTCGACCATATCTAAACTATTTATTTTTAAAGAAGTTTTATCGGTTTAAGACTTGAAAGATAAGTTAATTATCAATTTCAATCATAAAATATAATGTATATTAATTTAAGGGTTAAATAATTTGAAACTATCAAGAAAGATACATTAATCAATTTAAGTCGGATTAGGCGCATAAGTTTTTCAAATGGGTAATTTGTAATTTATATATTTTTGAAAATTGTAAATGAAACATAAATTACATATGAAACTGAGTCTCTGTACCAGGATAAAAAACTGAAACTGAAAATCAGTTTTTCTACACCTAGTCACAACCACGGTATAAAATTGCGCGTGGACTGACAATTAAGCTTATGTGAGATCACAGCATTCCCAATGATTATATCAAAAAAAGCAGGAATATATTTGTCACATCATCACCACCTCAAAAGTTAAAATACATGTACTTCAAAACAAAACTCATCCCCAACAATATACCCAAAAAGTAGGAATATGTGGAGAGCCCACTTCAATATCCTATTTATCTTTTTATTTATTAATCTATCAACTAAATTAATTATTTAATTTTCGAATAAATAATAAGTGATTAATATTCCGACTATTGGAGTTTTTTATATTTAATTATATTTCGAAAAAAAAATTCTCAAAAAATTATTAATAAATTTTTTATTCATATAAAACGTAAAAATACAAAACGAAGGGAAACACGGTACATTAAAAAATTCGAAGGCAACAAAGTAAATTTTGAGGGCTAACCTAATATTTTACTAATTATTGTCGGATCGGTTCCAAACATGTTCAATTAAATCTTGTTGAAGCTGGTGATATTTCTGCTTATCGCGTAGTTGAACACCTCTCCGGATGTAGTCATTGAATGCTACTTGACTTACTTGTGGAGGTGGTGTAGCGTAATTGGGAACATCGGACCAATCAGCCGCTGAATTTCCTTCATTTTCAATTATCATGTTGTGCAGTATAATGCAAGCTAACATTATTTCCTTTAAGTTATTCTTGTACCAGAAACGACTTGGACCTTTGATCATTGCCCAATGAGCTTGAAGTACTCCAAATGCACGTTCAACATCCTTTCTAGCAGCCTCTTGCAGTACTGTGAAATGATTTCGCTTCGGATCTTGTGGACATGGAAAACTTTTCATAAAAGTATCCCACTCTGGATAGATTCCATCTGTAAGATAGTATGCTTGATTATATTACTTGCCATTAATTATAAAATTAACGGATGGTGCGCAACCTTGCAAAGTATCCGTGAATAAAGGAGACTGGTTGAGCACGTTTATGTCGTTGTTAGATCCTACCACTCCGAAGTAGGCATGCCATATCCACAAATCGGCAGACGCAACCACTTCGAGCATGATAGTTGGGACACCATGATCAATGCCTGTGAATTGACCTTTCCAAGCAACTGGACAATTTTTTCAGTCCCAATGCATACAATCAAGGCTCCCCAGCATTCCGGGAAAGCCGTGCCTTTCTTCATGCATTTGTAACAACCGTTGATAATCCAGGGCATTGGGTTTCCTCAAGTAGTATCCTCCAAATAGTTCAATCACACCGCAACAAAAATTAAATAGACATTCAATGGCGGTTGTTTCGGCAACACGTAGGTACTCATCGTAATGGTCGGCAGGTCCACCATACGTCAGTTGACGAATAGCCACCATGCACTTTTATAGGTGGGAGAACCCTTTTTTTTCCAGCTGCATCGACCCTCCACCGGAAATAGTCATAGTTGGACTACAATGCATTCACTATCCGCAAGAATAACTCTCTAGACATACGAAAACGCCGGCGAAATATATCACTTATGTATATCAGATCTTCAGTGAAGCAATCAAGGTAGAGTCTTGCATGACCCACCTCACGACCTCGTTCTACATACGTTCCACGCGTCCTGACTTTGCCAGCAGAACTCCCAGCACCGCCAAGTAACTCTTGTTTCTTTTGAAGCAACGAATGTATCTCTATCTTAGTTGTGTCATCAGTTAAGAATTCAAGAAGACTCTCACTATCACTTTCCCCGGATAACGAGTGAGAAGGCGAAGACATTTTTTGAGAGAAGAATATAAACTCAATGGGAGAAGTACTCGTGAAGTGTAACGGTTTGAGATGAGAGCTGCAACAATCCGAATGGAGTCTATTTATAGAAAACGAAAAGACACAACGGCTAGTTTTATAACTGTTAGTTTTACAACAGCTAGTTTTATAACGGCTAGTTTTACAACGGCTATTTTTATAACGACTAGTTTTACAACGGCTACTTTTATAATGGCTAGTTTTATAACGACTACTTTTACAATGACTACTTTTAACAACGAAACATAAGCAAGAAACGTAGATTAACAAGGAATGCAAACAACAGGCAGATTAAAAAACGCAACTGCAAAGCAGCTAATTTAACAACGACTAGGCACACAACAGATAATTTTCAAACCTACAGCCCCCAATTCTTCTTGATTTTATCACACATGTGGAGATGGATACGGAGTTGTTCTTCCGTCATCTTCGAGGTATCCTTTATGAGTATTTTGTACTCACACGTGGCGGCAAGACTCATTAGCCCTTTAAGTTTTTTCTTGTTCTGTTCTTCCAGGACCCGAAGCCTTTGCTCAATCTCGTCCTTGTTATCTTCAGAAGATGTGCTTCCGTTTCCTTTACCCTTAACCATCCTCTTTGCCGCTTTCTAGCTCAAAGGACGGGTGCGTTCTACTCTGAATTCCTCCCCAACGCTTGAATCAGTATTGGAAGACGTCACATACTCTCTAGAAGCAGAGATTTTTGTTTTCTTAGGTTCACGAACATCATCATCTGGATCGGCAAACTTCGGACTATCTTTCAAGACATTCCAAGCACCCATATGCCTAAACTTAGCCCCCTCGTTTTTAGCTTTGTATTGGGCCTTCGCCTTCTCTATGATATTTGCATCACTACAACCACTTCCCCAAGCCTTCTTGTCCTGAATGAAACTGCAACAGAACGATTTCACCTGTTTATGTAGTGTATAGTAGTGTGTCTTCAACACATCATGACTCCTAAACGACGTGTTGCTGGGACGATTCTGGTTGTACGCTTCACCGATTCGAACCCACATTTGTTCCAACTTTTGTGAGTTGCCTACCACAGAGTCTGTACTAATATCAAGCCAACAGCTTGCAAGAAGAGTGGTTTCTACATCATAGTAAGTTTTCTTCTTTACAGCTGGAACTCTTGGTGGATCATCGGCGATTTCAAAGTTGCCAGAGAGATTTATCTGCTCAAGACCTATTGGAGAGAATTGAGACGAGAAGGGAGACGAACGTTGAGAAGTTGGAGTTGGAGTGTCTCTGTCTGTATCCGACCCATCAGTGTTGGGTCTTCTAAATGAATTTGCATCCATTGTCGGATGAAACCCGTATGAGGAACTAGCATGTAGGGAATTTGATTTGGACTTCCGTAGTTAGATGCTCCTGATGAATTGAGCGGATTGAATTGAGTGTTACCAAACATTTGAAAATTTAGGAAAATTTGGAAAATGGGCTGGATAATTTTGGAGATGAAAATTTGGATTTTAAGGATGGTAGTTGGTGATCGGAGGACGAAAATTGATATTTGGAGCCATTGCATTTTCTCCATAATTTGAAGAATTGCACCATTGATTCCATGAATCTTTATCCATTTTTTTAGATGAGAATGGTGAAATTTTGCTAGGAGATTGAAATTTTAGTAGTAGTAGAGAATGAATAAAATGGTGAATTGATGAACATATATTTATAGGAAAAAATTAAATATTTAAAAAAAAAATTCTGAAATCTAAATATAGTCGTTAGATTGATAACAAAAAAAAAAAAAAAAAAAAAAAAGGAAGAGATAGTTGTTGCCAATGGCTATTTTATTAACACATTGATGTTCGTAAAACTAATAAAAATAAAGCCAAACAAAAAGAAAACGAAAAAAAAAAATGGATGGTGGGGGACAGGTCTGGCGCGGCGGGCCCCACCTCGCGCGCCGCCCACGCGCGCGTGGGGCCACGCGCCCAGCCTTCCCCCTCCTTCTCCGCGTGTCCCTTCCCAACTCCCCTTTTCCCACGCCCCTCCCCCCTCAACTTCCTGGGAAGCGTTTTTGCTTCCTGGGAAGTAATTCCCTTCCCCATTCCCCCCCCACCCCCACCCCATTGGTAATATACCCCATTTCAGATATTTCTCCCTTTCCATGTCAGCAAATACATCCTCATTGGGGATGCTCTCACGCAGAAGATGTAAATACGTACGTATTGCATAATCCTGACGCCATCAAATTATGTGTAGCCAAATTTTTAAGACCCTACACTTTAGTCGGAAGGTTGACAAAGATCAACCCCTGCGTGAGACTTAAACGGAGTTAAACATGTTTTAGATAGTGTCAAGTAGAGAGAGTTGAAAAGACGATCGATAACGAGTTGACACTTAGACGAATCATACTAAAGTTAGGCGAGAATTTTTAGAAGAGAATGTAAAATAGAAGGTTCGAGGGGGGATGAATCGTTGAAGTTGAGAATGAGACAACGGGAATTATAAGAATTTAATTAGATCTTGTTTGGATGGTTTGTGACAGGAAACTGCCTCTTTTTCAGTCAACGTTTTTGCATCCTTCCACCTGAAAACACTATTCAAATAAATAAGAATTGAGGTTTAAATATGTCATTAGCGGCGGTGCTTAATAAATATAGATTGAGGTTTAAATATGTATGTCATGTGACTATCTCGCATGGATGTGTGAACATTGATACGAACAATTTAAAATTCATCTTTGACTAAATGAATAAGTATGTGTGTTGTAATCTCTTGTTTGGATTAAAAACTAATTCATTTGGAGAATTTTACTTGCTAGAAATTGAAACTCGGAAGTAGTTAGAATTTAGTTACTTAATAATTTTTGTCTTTGTTTTTATTTAGTGAACTTTTCTTTCTAAAATAAGGATTGAACTTTCACTTAAAGGATCGACTGTATTTTCAAGGGAGGGAAGTTTTACTTTAAAAATCGATTAAATATGTTTGAAAAAATGGGATTGCATGTTTAAAAATATATCAAATTGAAAAATTAATTGATATAATATTTACTCTAAAATATTGATATAATATTTCAATATAGGATTTTTATCGATCAAGAACCCGAAATATAGGCCGACTATCAATTCAGGTCTTGAAAGATAATTTCTATCAATCCAAGGCCTAAAAAATTTGAAACTATCAATGGAAGACCCATAAATCCAAAATCATTATAGGGCATGTTTAGAAAATTGTAAAAACCCAAAAAATAAACTTATCTTGAAGTGATAAGTAGGAAAATATATATCAAAAGTCTTTTACTACATTTCTTTTTTTAAATTATTGTGATATATAAAAAATATTTAAATAATTTGCAATGTTTTTTTAAATATACAAATTAACAAAAAATATATTTACATAAGAAAAAATACATTTTAGTGAAATGTGTTTACATGAATTAAAATATAATGAACTCAATAAAGAAATTACAGATTGTTTTTTAAGAAGATGTTTTTCCCCATGTATGACTTAAAAAAAGAAATTACCGATGTTTAATAAAACAAATAAAAACAAAAAACAAAAAATTAAATTTCAAATATGAAACTACTGAAAATTAAAAAAAAAAATGTCATGAAAGAGTTTTTACGTATATTTTCACTGCTTATCACTTCGAGACAATTTAATTTGTGAAATTTTAGTTTGTGGGTTTTGCAATTTCCAAATAGATCCTCTAATGATTTTAGATTTATGGATCTTCAATTGATAGTTTCAAATCTTTTAGGCCCTAAATTGATAGAAATTTTCTTTCAGGACCTGAATTGATAGTTGACCTATCTTTCAGGTCCTTGACCGGCATGAACCAACAAACGAATTGAAAATCTTGCGTGAGGTAAAGTTATTTTTCAAAAACAATTGAAAACTTAAATTTATAGTTGTGAACTTCGAGTTTCAGGGCAAAAAGAATATAATAGATATATTACTATTCGTAGAGATGTCATAACAGGCACAGTCCTAGCTCAATTACGAAATGTGAGGGTTGAGTCTTCATTTTACAGGCCAATACATATGGCATAGGAGTCTTTGGCCCGACACTAAGTGGCCCTTGGCCTACTAGAGCCAGAGGCGGATACAACATGGTGGAGAAAAAATCTTAACTCGTCCCGTAACTTTATACTTTTACGCAATTGGTCCCGTAATTTTCATCTTTTTCATTTAGTCCTCTAAGTTGGAAATTATTCAACTTAAGGCCAATATTTTACCCGAAAATGAGCGTGAGGTACTCTCGCTGGTTTTCTCTTTTTGTCCGGCCAAAATTGACCTTAAATTGGAGCAATTTTCCAACTTACGGGACTAAATCGAAAAATGTGAAATTGCGGGACCAATTGCGTCGATTACCATTTCACTTAATTTACGGGATCTCTTGGTGTCCGAAGTAGGGTAATTATAAGTGTCAATTTACTATGTTATGTATAATTCTTTGAATTGGGACTAAAATACCAACTAAATTTTAAATAATATAGTTCCTTCTGTTAAAATTTTATAATATTTACAGGGTTTCTTGGTGTTCGAAGTAGAGTAATTTGTCTAATCTAAAATGATGTTATAAGTAATCAATGAATTATGTTGTGATTTCATTATAATTCAGTGAATTAGGACTAAAGGATCAACAAAATATTAAAAATTATAGCTACTTTGGTTAGAATTTCAAAATATAATTTACAGATTTTTTTTGGTGCACCTGAAGTAGAATTATTGGCAAATCTAATTTTCTTTTTTCAAATAACTAATATAAGATTGATACTATAAGTAATCAATAAATTATGTTGTAATTTTTTATATATCAATGAATTTAAACTAAAAGGTCAACTAAATACTTTTTCATGTTTCTTTTAATAACAATGTTGGCAAACTACCAATGGAGTAATTATTATTATTATTTTTTGGGGGGCAAATCACTAAGGTGATGGAGGATTAAGGCAGATCCCCAACCTGTGCATTAAACCTGTGTGAGAATGTTTTAGAAAGTTTTAGATAATTTAGGCAACAATAACAAGCATGTGAGGAAAATCTAAAACATGGGACGCATAACCCATCAATGTGTACAAAGTCTTTTCAACTTGGAACATCAGATAATGAAAAGAAGTCTTCACTCGATCTTCTTTTGACGGCTATATTTGTGAGGTGGTCCGCTGCAGAATTTTCCTCTCGGTGTATGTGTGTAATCCTCACGTCCATCACCTGTGAGAGTTTTGCAAAGTCTGCAAACAAATCTTGAACGGACCAATGACCCCTTGCATTTTTGCTAAGCAAATGAAATAGCACGAGGGAATCAACTTCAAGCCACACCGAAAAAGTTCTCAAATTAATTCACATTTTAAGGGCATGAACTGCCGCTGCAAATTCAGCTCTTGAAGAGTCACAAGAGCCCAAAAATTTATAGTTTTCCTTTGACAAGTGTATATAAATATATAGACCATACAAATTAGAATTTTACATAGTATTTTGTATATTTTCGATTTGTATTTGAAAACTTAATTAGAATAAGATATAAATACAAAATTAGTGTTAGTTATATTTCTCATATTTAATTTATATATGGTTATGGTACTCAATAATCAATTAATTTATTTGTACGATGAAGAAGAAAATATTGATGTTAATGTGGCAATGTATCTCATGTAGTAGAGTTCAATATTATAATAGTTATGTAGAGATCTTTCCTAATTATTAAATTCTTTTATATCAGTATTTGAGCACTGTGTAACTAAGATTGTACTGTGTGAAAAACTTAGTGAATTTTTCTGTGTAAGAGATGAGTGGACTTAGAAGGACAACCCCCACCTTCCAACCACTATAACTATCGTGTATGTGTCTTTATCTTTTCTTCTTTTTTTTTTTTTTTTTTTTTTTTTTTCTTTTTCATACTGTTGTTGTAACATACTATTAAATACTGCAATGTTTTGAAAACTGATTTAACATATTCTTTTGACATAAAACTCTTTAGGCATTGGTCGCTGTAAGTTTCGGAAAGAACACCTTGACATACTGCTCTGTAGGAACTTATTGATGTAAACCTTGCTATAAGAACCGGTTTTTTTACTCATTGCCTATGTTTTGAAAAGAAATATTACTAAAGCCTAGAGGTTTATTCAGCTCCTCTAAACCTCTTCTACTTGGAACGTTTCTACCTACTAATATAGAAACTTAATTTGTTGCTTAGCTGCTCATAACAGTAATAATTTTGCCCAGATGTTTGTTTTCTTTATAGAATCTTTAGGGTCGAGTATTAAACTTAATTTGGGTACGAGAAATACAATGATTGAATAAGAATTTCGTTTGTGAATATACGTTTATGTTTTTTTATTACTATTTTGGTTGAAATTATGAGTCGATTATTTATATTTTCGATACTTTTTTCATTTGTTTCTTTTTTTATGCAATTGATACATTGAATGATATTTGAATTATTTTCATAGTATAATTTTTTTATAGATCACGTCAACCAAACCAACAAATGAAAACCGTTACCAAATAGTTTTTGTTTGAATATTTTCAATGCTCATTAGTTTTGTTAAAGTTTGAAATATTTTAAAACCGACTATATTGGTTGGTTATAGTGTCTTATATTGGCAGTGATAGACCTTCGATCATCATATTAGAGATATCCTTCCATGAGTAACCAATGTGGAATTTTATTTCACAATCCCAACAACCATCCTCCTCAAACAAATGACCACTGAACTTCCTCTCAATTAACATTCACCATCTTCATCTTTCCTGAAGATATATAGTAGCCCGATCAAGTCGACCACAATCTTCACTGTGGTGCTCCTTACATCTTACATGAAATCAATAGTCTATCATTACTTATGAGCCCGCTCCATCCAGTCGACAAGCCATCTCTACCACATTGGGGAACACGTCTTATGTGAAGTCCATGGTTCCCGCTGCTGAAGAGCCTACTGCTCCATCTAGTCGATTAGTCATCTCCACCACATTAAGGAACATGCCTTATGTGAAGTTCATGGTTTACCACTCCTGAAGGGCATGCCGCTCCATCCAGTCGACTAGTCATCTCTGTTGCATCTGGGCACACACCTTACATGAAGTCCATGGTTTTTCGTTGCTGAAGAGCATGGTGCTCCATCCAATCAACTAATCTTCTCCACCGCATCTGGGAACGTACCTTATGTAAAGTTCATGGTTTACCGTTGCTGAACAACCTACCGCTCCATTCAGCCGAGTAGTCATGTTCATCGCATCGGGAAACATGCCTTATGTGAAATTCATGCTTTACCGCCGCTGAAGAGCATGCCGCTCCATCCAGTCGACTAGCCATATCCGTTGCATCTGGGCACACGCCTTACGTGAAGTCCATGATTTTCCTCTACTAAAGAGCCTACCGCTCCATCCAGTCGACTAGTCATCTCCACCACATCGGGGAACATGCCTCATGCGAAGTTCATAGTTTAACACTGCTGAAGAGTATGCCGCTCCATCTAGTCAACTAGCCATCTCCATTGCATCTGGGCACATGCCTTATGTGAAGTCCATGGTTTACCGTCGCTGGAGAGTCTGCCTTAATTTCACCTACCTGATCTGTAGCGTCATCCCATCATCTCCTTGAGACTCTATTATCTTTTGTTTTGCACGTTGAGGATCTCCTTGTCAAAGCGATTTTGTCTAAGGTTATACCACTTGTTGTGTCCTAAGGGATCCTTGATCGCCATATTAATATCATATTGTTCGCTTCAAGCTGAGTTTACATTCAAATATTTTTTGTGGCCTCCTTCCAAAACACCTTGTACTACTGGAGATGCTTGTTCATCCTAATGTACTCAATAGTTCTCCTATTATTGTCGTTGGGACCTTGTTCTACCTAGATGACACTTTAAACTTGCTAATTTTCAAAGAAAACAAACTAATAATTTCAAACGGATTTCTTTTTGGAAATAAAAAATCAAAGAATTTGCCATTTTATTATTTTCTCTTTCTGAAAGTAAAAAAGGAAAAAGAAAAAAAAGAGAGGTTGTGTGCTCTTGAAATATTAGAATGAATCTTTTATTTCAATTTATGTTACATCTTGTATTTCATTATATATATCACACATCATATGTTAATTAGTAATGTTATCATATGCATGTGATGCGGAGTAATTATTTAAAATATAAAATAAAATATGAATTAAAATAGAGAACCTCACTAGTTAAAAGATGTCTTTGTCATTAATATTATTATCATTCACCTTCCTTCCTCATTATTGGAGTTAGATTCCATTATCCAATATTCTCGGTAGATGGGCTGCATATTATAATAAAATCAATAAATTAAAAACATAATAAAAATTGATGTCGTGAGCAATGAAACCATGTGATGACCATTAATTTGTTAATTAATTCCTTGTATCCCATTACTACGTAAGTGAGATACCATGATGTTATACATGGACAGCTTCTAATTAGTTGCAGTCCAATATCCACTTACCCCCCAACTATATATTAGTAGTAATCACATTGATTAAACCATAGTTAACAAATTAAGCCATGATCAACACATACCACAAACCAATAATGACCCCTCACTTAATTATAATCACATTAACAACCCTTATACCATTTGTCACATCCCAATACGAATGCGAAGGCAGCAACTACACAACCAACAGCACTTTCAAAGCCAACCTCAACACCCTCCTCTCCTCCCTCCCCGCCACCATCCCGGAAAACGGCTTCCACAACGCCTCCGTCGGCGCCGTCAACGCCATCGCCCTCTGCCGGGGTGACGTCCAGCTCGACACGTGTCGATCCTGCATCCGGAACGCCACAGTGGACATACTAAACTTCTGCCCGACCCAAAACCAGGCGTACCTATGGCGAGAGCTGTGCATGCTACGCTACTCGAACGAGACCATATTCGGGACCCTTGCAAATTACCCGTCGTTTTGGGCCTGGAATTGGGAGAATGCGACGCAGGTGGAAAAGTTTAAGGTGGAAGTGCAGACGTTGTTGGATGAGCTTCGGGTTCGGGCAGCTTCGGGTGGGGCAGTGAAGAAGGTTGCGGCAGGGAACCGGACGGGACCGGACTTTCAGACGATATATGCGTTGGTGCAATGCACCCCGGATTTGTCAGCGTTGGATTGCAGCACGTGCCTGAATGGTGCGGCTCAGGATTTGCCAGCATGCTGCGACTATAGGAGGGTTGGTGCCATATTCAGGCCTAGCTGTAATGTTCATTACGAAACGACTGAGTTTTATAATCGGAGTATGTTTCAGGAACTAGTTTTGCCGCCATTGCTACCGCCTCAAGGTAAGAACACGAACAACGAACGTTTTAAACGCCTTGAACGTCAAGAAATTTAATTACATATATATAAGGGAAAAAATTTTGACTTGAGGTTTGACATCTACGTGGAAATCAAATGGGATCCTCAGTTCTAGATTCTCTTACATCTAATACTCCCTCCATTTCAAAAAAAAAAAAAAATCATTTTAGACACTTTGAAGAATTTCACAATAAGTCACTTTATCAAAAAAACTACAATTCTTCCAATATTTTCTTAACAACCTACTTAATTTAGTTGATTATTTCCTTATTTCACGTAACATACCAACTAAAAGTTTTTTAAAGTTGAGGTGGCAAAATTCATTCTTTAACAACAATTATACCGTATATTTATATAAACAGTAATTTCGCCGAAAATTTAAGGAGGGCGGCCGCCGCCATCCCCCACTAGCTCCGCCCTGATCAGCACACTCCATATATTAATTAATAGTGTTACTGAATACATATAATGTGATAATTATTTTGGAATAGCAGATAGAATACCATCCTAGATACCATCCTTGTGAAAATAGGCATAAAATCACCATTTCAACTTTTTCCATGTTCCTCTCATCATTTATTTTTAAAAAAAATGATTATTTCTTTTTCTTTAGTTGACAAGTTTAATATTTCATGATACAATTAGGGTTTATACCTATTTCATGGTTATGGTTCAATTTTCGATATTGCTCATGGGTTCAAGTTAATTTCTTGGGTCTATAGTCTAGTTAGGCTCTTAATACTTTAGTAGAGCACTAAAATATGGAAATAGAATGCATCGATTAGCTAAAATATGTCAATTTAGTTAGTTCATAAAGTTTGAGAACAAAAAAGCAAAAAATTGCTACTCGCTAGATAAAGTTGTTTAATTGATATAGACATGACTCTTAAAGTAAATAAATACTGGCAGGGTATTGATGATGTGGGTTGGCCAATATATTGTGGTCTTTGAATTTAACCAATATAGGACTTTGGTTGACATGCAGAGCCCTAACAGAAACATTAACTTAGATCCTGAAACATTGACTTAGTGAAAGTGTTGAGTTTTTTGCAGGCAAAGATCATGATAACAATTCAACTCGATATCGAATAATGATTATGATCGTTGTTCCATTAATTGGTGGATGCGTAACTATAGCTATTGGTGTTTGTATCTTCCTAAGAAGAAGAACAAAGCTGCAGCAACAACATGACCCTGAGTTTTGCACTACTGAATCTCTACAATATGATTTTAACAAAATAAGAGAGGCAACCAATGATTTCTCAGAAGCCAACAAGCTAGGACAAGGTGGATTCGGTATTGTTTACAAGGTAACAAGATTTATACTTGTAATTTTTTCCGGTTCGACCTATTGCGATTTTTGGTATTTGTCATCTGAGCAGTTTAATTTTTGTGATCATCATTTGAAATAATAGATTTTTTTTTTATTTTTTTTTTACTTTACCAACTCTAATGGAGTATTCATTCACATATTTGTGGTGAAGAGAAAAAAGTAAAGTTTAGAAGACAACGTAAATCATGAAGTTTATGAAGAAAAACGCAAACAAAGTATAAATGTGCTTCAAAATCTCGTTGGAATGCCACAAAGATGATAAAGTATAAAAAGCTAATCAAGGAATTTATATTGTAATGGATAAAAGATTAGTAATCACCCAAAGAAAAAGGTTTAGATGACAAATGTAAAAATAGGCATTAGTTCAGATAGTAAAAAATAATTCGCTTTGAAAAATAATGTCCAAATTGGACCGTCGTTTTTAATACACTCTATGGTTGAATATCAGGGAAAACTTAGCAACGGTCGAGAAATTGCAGTTAAAAGATTGACAAAGAGGTTGGAACAAGGGGACCCAGAATTTAAGAATGAGGTGTTGTTAGTAGCAAGGCTTCAACACAGGAATCTAGTCAGACTTTTGGGGTTTTGCTTGAAAGAAACTGAGAGGATTCTTGTGTATGAGTTTGTCCAAAATGCAAGCCTAGACCACTTCATATTCGGTATTTTTTAGAAAATAATTGTCATTTCATACAAAATGGTGTTTAATCTCGTATACTAACTGTATATAATGGAAATGTAGACCTAATCAGGCGTCAACTAATGGATTGGGATACACGATACAATATCATCAAGGGCATCGCCAAGGGACTTGTGTATCTTCATGAAGACTCTCATCTAAAGATCATACATCGTGATCTTAAACTTAGCAATGTACTTCTTGATGAAGATATGAATGCTAAAATAGCAGATTTCGGACTCGCAAGATTGGTTATGCAAGACAAAACTCATGATACCACTAGCCGAGTTGCTGGAACATAGTAAGCCTATTATTAATTATTACTTCATTCATCCGATAATGGGGGTCATGTTTGAAAATCTAATAACTTTTTTTATTTTTATTTTTTGTCAATTTGGTAAAGATACAACTCTCTAAAACCCTTAATATGTACTCATACAACTTAATTTAATTTTTTTATTTGACTTATTCAAGCATATTTAATTATTCTATGAAATTAATTTTTTTCTTTTATTTTTTACCCGAACTAATAAAACCTGACAGTGATTTTTTAAATAGCTTTCTCATTTTGGGATAAATTTTTATTTGAAAAAACTCTCATTGTGGGACGAAGAGAGTATATTAGTCTATATTCAAAATAAAATCATTAATGTTTGTAACAATGATCCTTTGTACTCACTCTATTCAATAATGACAGACATGTTTTAAAATCTTTCTTGTCCCCAAATTGAGAGTCGTGTTTCAATAGTTGTCATCTTAAAAGTTTTAATTTCATGAATTAGTTACACACAATTGAGTTAATAAAAATAGCATTAGTGCATAGCTTTGAGAAAGTCATAGTTTCACCAAATTAACTGAAAATAAAATTTATATCTTTTCAAACATGACTCTCATTATAAAACGGACGAAGAATATATAACAATCAAATTTGAGCAATCTTTTATTTTATTTTGTAGTGGATACATGCCGCCAGAATACGCATTCCAGGGACACTTTTCTGTCAAGTCAGATGTGTTCGGGTTTGGCGTGATGGCCCTAGAAATCATCAGTGGGCAGAAAAACGGTAGTTTTCGAGATGAGCATCAAAACGTAGAGCACCTACTAAGTTATGCCTGGAGAAATTGGCAAGATGGGAGTAGCGAAAACGTGATTGATTCCGCTCTTAGAGATTATATTGGTTTCCCTAATGAAATCTTAAGATGCATCCACGTTAGTCTACTTTGTGTTCAAGAAAATGCAATAGACAGGCCAACAATGGGTTCTGCTCTGCAGATGCTCAATGGCTCATCTCAGATCATGTCGATGCCTTCGAAGCCTGGATTTTTTATGCAAGGCAGATTAGACGGAGACTTTTTAAATTCGAGAGAATTGGAAGCTTCTGGTGCATCAACCCCAGTTCTTTCAAGAAATGATATATCAATGTCTCTTTTATATCCACGTTGATCTTCATTTTCAAATTAAGTAAGGTCATATGCAAATGTTGAATACTTCGTACCAAGTTCGATATATGGTGATCAATCAGTTCAATTTTATTGCTACCAGGGGTGTTTGACTAAAGCTTATTTCAAACATCTTATACAGTGTTTAAAAAGTTTATAAAACATAATTTTTCAAGAGCCACTACAAGAAAAATGTCTTATAGCGACGCTAATTTATTAACAATTTTTAAAACTATCACAGAAAAATATTACTTAATGACCTTTTTTAAAAAATGTCAGACAAAACTACTACTTGATAACGCTTTTTAAAAAGTGTATTTAATTATGAAAAAATAACGACGCTTACAAAAGAATGTCTATATATTTGATAATTTAGTGATACTCTTAAAAAGCGTCACAAATTTAATTACACTTTAAATTTTATGTCATCAAATCAATGACATTTTGGGTATTGTGTTACAGAATCGGTGATACATTATATCTGTGTTATAAAATTAGTGATGTTTTACATCTTGCGTCATGACGCCAATGAATCTTTAAGTTTTATGTCATAAAATTAGTGACGCTTTTCAAGTTGTGTCGTAATACAGATGACACTTTATATTTTGTGACATAAAATTATGAGACTATACATCTTGCATCTAGGACTGATGATATTAGGAAAATTGGTAAAAATGCCCTTTAACTATGGCATAATAAAAAAATTACCCTGTAACTTAGACCATTTAAAAAATTACCCTGTAATTTACAAAATATTGATAAAATTGCCCCGCAACCGGCAATTGCCTGTAACCTAGCCGGTCACCTGTTGAGGTGGCGAGAATTTACTGACGTGGCGGTTACTTTTTTAATTTATTTTATGTTTTTTTGCTGAGTCATCTGTTAGGGTGGGAAAAAAAATAAAAAATAGTATAAAAAAATAATATTAATTTATAAAAAATTATAACTCCAAAAAAATTATTTATAATTCAGAAGCGGTCGAAGTGTACGACCTGCTGCAACAATAGTTGCGAGTTGTTGCAACAATGAAACAGGGCATGGGCACCGAAGATGGGGTGACTGATGGTGGGGTGGCGGTGGCACTGTGATAGGGTGGCGGTGGGCGGCAGTTTATACATTTACTTTTTACAATCATTTATTGATATTCTTAATCTTCAGTGAAATATATTTTCACGTTTAAATTTCTTTTTGAATTTTCAATGAAGTTTTATAATTTTTAAAATAATTCTCAAGATAACTTTGGTATATTCTGGTATAAATATACTTAAGAGGTGCATTTTACAAATTTAATTTTTGGGATTACAAATAAATTTTAAATAAATGTTTAGAATTTATAAAATAATTTAAATTTTTTTTAATTTTCTAGATTTATAGCTGAAATTTCCGAATTTTTTATATTTTTCTATTTTTTTTAGTTTTAAATTAATTTTCTAATTTTTAAATGATTTTTCTTGATTTTAAATAAAATTTTAGAATTTTCAAATTAATTGAAGAAATATTTGTTTTTGTTTGAATTTATAAATGAATTTTCTGAATTTTGGATGAATTTTTAGAATTTTTAAATTAATTACAGAATTATTTTATTTTATTTTTTGGTATAATTATTTTAAATTTAAATAAATTTCTAGAATTTCTAAAAATTTCATAATTTTTTTTTCTTGTTTGGATTTATTTCTGAAATTTCTGAAAATTTTAAAATATTTATTAATATTTTTTTTACATTTTATTAGTCGACACTGGTCGCCGTCTTATTGGTCTGAAAAGAAAAATATGCAAATCACATGGCTTATATAGCCAGAAATATCGCCTGATGTTGAAACCGAAAAAAATAATTAGTACAGGTTGTCATCGAAAAAAATAAAAAGTTTAGGTTGCAAAAGTAAAAAATAGTCATAATACAAGTTGATTTCGGTAAATGACCCAATAATTTATTACCAAATTTTAAATAAAATGATAGAACTATTAGTGACCACTTGTTGCAAAAACTCTTATAATATTTGTGACCACTCTATAGATATATTTATAAATTTAAATTTAAATAAAATAATCAAACTACTATTGACTACTTTTAGTTGCAGAAGACCTTATAAGTTTTGTCACCACCTTATAGTCTCAAATGATATATCAATAAATTTTAAATAATCTATATAGTTCAAAAAAACGTTTTCAAAAAATATGGTCTCCCACTACAACAATATACAGTTACACTATTAAGTAACGTCCCTAAAAGAAAAGTAATGTCCCTTAAAACTTATTTTGGGACATTTATTGCTTAATAAAACTCCATCCGTCATTTTCCAGGTAAATCATTCTCATTTTATCCTTTTCGTGCCAAATATACCATCCCTCACTCAGCCTTAGTTCATTTTGAATCTCGGAGCTGGCTTTCGCCTATGACTCGAGAGGCGCACTTGCCTTCCGAGTTGACTCGTACGGCACCGGTGAAGTCGTTCTCATGGACGCCGCCGGTCCAGTCATCGTAATTTTACCAAATTGAGACGAACAATTTCAGATTTAGTGTCAAGTAATTAAACTTTTAGGATATTTAATTTTATCAATGTTGTTTTCCTTGAAACTAATCAAATAGTTGCTGAGCCTACACCCCCGGCGGGAAGGCTTCACCAGCGAAGTAAGAGTGCAGATATTCACCGGAAAGTGAACTCCTACGCCAATGTGGTGCTAGAGAAAGATGTATTCCTGCTGTTTATATATGTGTTGGGTAAGTTTCTCTTTCTTGCTTTTACCCCTGTTTCTCCATCTTTATTTCCTAGCTTTGGATTTCTCTCTCTCCCCTGCTTCTTTGATTTATTTACTTATGTATGTTTCTTTTTTTTCTTTTTTTCTTTTTTTTGTATCACCATTTGCTTAAGAAATTGTTTAATTTGAGTTTGGTAGAGATACAATTCAAATAACACTCTGGCATATTATTGTTGTGTATGTATAGTGCTCTATATTGTATGTGAAATGTGAGTCTTGTTTCTGGAGATGAAAATAACTAGGTCACTATTCCCCTACCCTTCTGGCTAAAGTGATATGACTTCTGATCCATGGTTAGCCTTTGTAGAAAACTGGGTATCTTGTTCAGAAAACTGGTCTTAGACACATATTTTTTGTCCTTAGTCTTTTGCATGTGTCTTGAGACTTCTTGTGTGATAGGGATGACCCGGTTACTTCGGGCCGGGTTAACCCTGAGGTCCACTTACCAGCTCAGCGAACGCGCCAGCAAGCGCGAAGGCCCAGGCCCAACAGGCCTAGCAACGCGCATTCGATTCAGCAAATCAAATCGGTTCCGTGAATCAAGGCCCATGATCTTTTCCCAACGGCCATGCAGATTTGGGGGGCAAGTTTATAGGGATTTAGTTAGGGTTTAAGTTTAGTGGTATAAATAGATGAAAAGAACTTTGAATTAGGGTTCAGACTTTGTTTTCTGTAACACGTACTGTAAACTCAACATTGGAGTGAAAGAAACACCTCGGCGATTGCCGTTTTCTCCCCGTGGACGTAGATCTCCGGATCGAACCACGTAAATTCTGTGTTTTTATATTTTGTTCTTGTTGATTACTGTTCGATTGGGTGATTACTGGATTGTGCATTATCAAATTGACGCCGTCTGTGGGAACGACAAGGCAGTTTTTTGAACGCATTAACCGGTAATCTTTGACGTTCGCATTGCATTCAAGAATCATGGTGACGACTCGTTTGAATCAAGCCCGCCGTGGAGACCATTCCGATCAAGATCCACCCGTGGATCAAGTTGCACCGCCGAGGCAATTGCCGGAAGCGAGTGCATCCAATCATCAGGGTAATCAAAACCCTCCACCCCCCCAAGATCAGCAAGACCCTAATATTGCTGTTGCTCAGCCACCGGTGAACATTCAAATCACCACAGAACTGCTCCAAGATTTCTTACAGGAGCATGCGCATGTCCTACAAGATTGGGCAGTTAATCGCCTACGCCCAGCGGGGCCTGCCGCAGAACCTGTTAGCCATAATGATAATCCTGGGGTGCTTCCACCTCGCCCGTGCGGACAGCAGGAACCGGGCTATCGCGGGCGTCAGGATCGACGACGGGAACGACCTGGTTCTTCCGAGGACCTTGGGAGTTCAAACGGATCACGACCTCGCAATGAGGAACCAGCTGATGTGGATCGCCGTCGTCCACTTAATGCGGCTAAAAAAGCTCGCTACACTGACTCTCATGCTCAGGATCTCCAAGAGTATGAGCGGGTTCAACGCAACGTTGAACTGGACAGAATCCTAGGCCTTGATGCCAATGGAGAGATTATCACGCCGTTCTCCTCCAAAATCATGGCCATCACCCTTCCCGAAGGGTTCAAACGGCCAGCTATATCACCTTACAACGGCACGGGAGATCCGGCCAATTTTCTTGGCGCTTTTAGGCACAGTATGCTTAGTCATGATAACATCACATCCCTTCAGTACTGTAGGATTTTCCCGGAGTACTTACAGGATGAAGCTCGGGTCTGGTTTGATTCTCTCCCACGAGACAGCATATCCTCATTCAGAGAACTCGCCGAGCACTTCTGGGCAAGGTTCGAAGCCCGAGCGAAGCCCATGGCCACTCTGGCCGACGTTATGAGTATGGAACAACGGGACGGTGAAACCGTTACTCAATTTCTGGACCGTTTCACAGCGGTAAGTCTCAAGGTGGGAAATTGCCCCGACGATGTGGCCATCAACGCCTTCATGAATGGACTCCGTCCTGGAGCACTCCACACCGAGTTAGCTCGGAACACCCCGTCACAACTCGAGCACTGTTCAAAACAGTGTGCAAATTTGCTAAGGCCGAGGAACAGACACGACAGAAGCGTGAGAAGCACGCAATCAAGCGACAGGCCGACAAGGCACAAACTGGTCCTAGTACGCGAACTAGCGCATTTTCACGCTTGACACCGGGGCATTCAGAATCCCGAAGTGCAATTCCGCAATTGACTCCACTGGCGAAGTCACGGGCTGAAATTCTTTCACTCCACAAAAACGATTTCCGACCTTGTCCGCGGATGACAGCGCCTCCTGAAAAGAGGAACCGTGGAAAGTGGTGCGCATACCACCGAGATCACGGACATGAGACAGAGGAGTGCCGAGAACTCGGCAAGGAGATTGAGGAATGCCTCAAGAAAGGGTTTTTGCGGCAATACGTTGCGCGAACCGGAGACCAACCTCGGGCAAACCACAATGGGGGCTCGTCTCATCACCGCGGAGGTTACCATGATCGAGATAATCAACAAAATCGGCCACATTGGCAGAATAATCGGCAGGGGCCCAGTAACTACGTGCGACAAGATTCTGGCAATCGCCAGCCGTCACGTCTCCCACTTCCACCTCCTCCTCCGGGAGGACCCGGGGACAACGCACCCCCTCACGTGATAAACGTGATATATGGAGCCCTACCCACCGGGGCTTCACGACATGCCTTGAAGGCAGAGGCTCGACGTCCTCCTCCCGAGGAGCCACGCCACAAACGCCTCCATCAGTCCGAAACTGTCAGCTTCACGGATAGGGATCCGGTTCCAGAGATAACACCCCAAACTGACGCTATTGTCATTGACATGACTGTAGCCAATATAACAATACGACGGGTCTTCGTGGACAATGGTGCTGCAGTAAGCATCATATTTGCGGACTGTTTTGAGAGGATGGGGATCTCCCGAGACCAACTTCGACCGGCCCCCGGGCCATTACAGACATTCACCCAGGGTGAAGTCCGGCCGAAAGGTATCATTACTCTCCCAGCGTCTTTGGGGACTTATCCGAAGATAAAAACTATCTTCGTGGACTTTTATGTGGTGAATTCTCCCTCACCATATAACATGATATTGGGCCGAGACTGGCTCACCCCGGCAAAAGCCATATGCTCCACGTATCACCTCGCGCTAAAGTTTCCCACTTCGCATGGTGAAGTGACCATCCGTGGCAGTCAACGGGTCTCAAAAGAGTGCATGTATGTGGCGCTCAAGAAGACTGCTAAGGTTTCTCCCAAACAGCAGCTTCAGGTAACAACACAGGTTCTGGAACCTCGGGACCGTACCCCATTGGGGGATGCCACTGCTCAAATCCCGCTAGATCCGTCTAAGCCGGAGCAGACAGTAACAGTAGGGGCCGTGGACGTGCCATGGCTACATCAGGCCATTATCCAGACCCTGCGAGAGTATTCCGATGTTTTCGCATGGTCTCCTCTGGACATGCCCGGAGTCTCTCCCGAGGTGATTACCCACAAGCTGAATATCGATCCCAGTGTCAAGCCAATCCAACAGAAGCAGAGGAAATTCGCTCCGGAGCGAAATGAAGCCATTCGAATTGAGGTGAAGCAACTCCTAGATGCGGACATCTTGTTCGAGGTATTCTACCCCTCCTGGTTGTCCAATCCAGTAATGGTAACAAAAAGCAGTGGGGCGTGGCGGATGTGTGTCGATTTTTCCGATCTTAATAAGCACTGTCCCAAGGACTGCTATCCTCTGCCCTCCATCGATCAAAAGGCCGAAGCCATTACGGGGTACGTGGCACTTTGTTTCTTGGACCTGTACAAAGGCTATCATCAGATCTTTATGGATCCACAGGATGCTATCAAAACGACGTTTATCACTGCCTTTGGATGCTACGCTTTCAAGAAACTGCCCTTCGGGCTCAAGAATGCTGGGGCCACCTATCAGCGCCTAATGGACTTTGTCTTCCACGACCAGATAGGTCGCAATGTTGAGGTTTACGTCGATGACTTGGTCATCAAAAGCTCCTCCCATCCTTCATGTGTGCAGGATATCGCCGAAACATTGCGCACCCTGCGGCGCTATAACTTGCGACTCAATCCGGCAAAATGCACTTTCGGTGTTGGCTCTGGGAAGTTCCTCGGATACATGGTTTCACAAAACGGCTTGCAAGCCAATCCAGCTAAACTCCGTGATGTATTAGATTTGCAGCCCCCAAAAACATTCAGGGAAGTTCAACGCCTTACAGGTGGCCTAGCGGCTTTAAACAGATTCTTATCGAAAGCAGCGGAGCGTCAGCTCCCATTTTTCAAGATCCTGAGGCAAGCGAAGTCCTTTGAGTGGACTCCAGAGTGCACCGAGGCTTTTGAAGCCTTGAAACTGCATATACAGCAGCTGCCTACTTTGTCAGTTCCTCTCCCCGGAGAGCCACTGTACTTATATCTGGCATCCGCCGAAGAAGCTGTCAGCGCCGCTCTTGTGCGCGAAGTGGAGGGGGTTCAACATCCCGTATATTTTGCAAGCCGGGTGTTCCATGGAGCCGAGACGCGATATTCAGAACTTGAAAAAACCGCTTTGGCTCTTGTTATGGCAGCTCGGCGTCTTCGGTCATACTTCCAGGGGCGTGAAATACGGGCCCTAACCAATCACCCTATACGCCAGATCCTTGTGAAACCCGAGGTGTCCGGGCGCCTCGCTAAGTGGGCAATTGAGTTAGGTGAGTATGATATCCAGTTCCTCCCCCGCCGAGCAATTAAAGGTCAAGCACTTGCTGACTTCCTGGCCGAAACCCCGGCAGATAATCATGAGTCCTCCGCAGACAATGATGCACCACACCGCGTCACACCCACTCCTCCACCACGGATGTGGCAACTATTTGTAGATGGAGCATCCACAGTCCGAGGAAGTGGTGCCGGGCTGCTTCTCATCGACCCCGAGGGGGTCGAGGTCAAATATGTCATCCGATTCAAATTTAAGGTGACTAACAATGTAGCAGAATACGAGGCAGTCCTCTCCGGGCTCCGGCTCGCTCAATCTTTAGGTGTTCGTCACTTAGAGCTTTTCACGGACTCCGAGATCGTGTCTAAGCAAATTCAGGGGACTTATGTCGCCAAAGAAGAAACAATGGTCAGGTACCGCGCTCTAGCACTCAAATTCATATCAACTTTTGATACAGTTATTATCCGAAAAATCCCGCGTGCTCAAAATTCCAGGGCAGACACACTCAGCAAGTTGGCCTCCGTGGTCCAAACTAATATATCTCCGGATATCAAGGTTGAAGACCTTTCCCATCCAGCTATTCATGAGGCTACAGTCTCGGTACTGACCAACAGTGATCCGAACTGGATGACTCCGATCATTCAGTATCTCCAAGATGGGATTCTACCCCCTGACAAGCTACGAGCTCGGCAAGTTGTGCTCAAAGCCCCCAAATACTCCCTTCATAATGGAGTTCTATATCGACAATCGTACCTACAACCGAATCTTCGGTGCCTCGCCCCTGCCGAGGCTATTCAAGTTCTGCGAGAGGTTCATGAAGGGGCCTGTGCAAGCCATATCGGTTCCCGGACTCTAGCAAAAAAAGTTCTCCGTTGGGGATACTATTGGCCTACCCTATTCAACGATGCTCACGACTTAGTGACTAGATGCAGCAAGTGTCAGCTACACTCCAGAGTGAAGCATTTGCCACAGACAGAGCTCACTGGAATCCAAGGAGCATGGCCGTTCATCCAATGGGGCATTGATATTGTTGGGCCTTTCCCTGTCGCTCCGGGAGGGTTGAAATTCCTGGTTGTCGCCGTAGACTACTTCACTAAGTGGGTCGAAGCCGAACCACTTACGGCTATCATCGGACAGAACATTTTAAAGTTTGTGTGGCGCAATATTGTTTGTCGCTTCGGCATCCCGAGCACTATCATCTCAGACAACGGTAAACAGTTTGCCAACGATCCATTCCGCTCATGGTGTGAAGAACTCCACATCAAACAGATTTTCACTTCGGTGGCTCACCCTCAAGCAAACGGGCAGGTTGAGGTCACCAACCGGACCCTTCTCACGGGAATAAAAAAGCGTCTGGATAATGCCAAAGGTCTTTGGGCTGAAAACCTTCCACAAGTCTTATGGGCTATTCGGACAACGCCGCACACCTCCACCGGGGAGACTCCTTACAGCCTTACTTACGGCTCCGAAGCCGTTATCCCCGCTGAGATCAGTGTGCCGAGTCCTCGCCTCCTCACATTAGTTCCAGATGATAATGACGAGGCTCTTCGCGCAAATCTGGATGAGCTCGAGAATCGTCGAGAACAATCGTTCATTCAGCAGGCTAAGTACAAACAGAGAGCTGCTCAGTATTACAACCTCCGGGTTCGAGGTACACAGTTCAATGTCGGGGACTTAGTCCTTCGACTTAATTCGGCCAGCAAAGCTGCCCCCGAGGGCAAACTGCATGCTTCTTGGGAAGACCCCTACCGAGTCGTTGCTGTACATGACTCCGGATCTTATCAGCTTGAACAAATCAACGGGACCCCGATCCCCCGAAGTTGGCACGTCACAAATTTGAGGCGTTTCTATTTATGAAGGCTACATTGCAAGTACCATCTTTCCTTTAATTTCCTTTATAGTTGTTATTTCGCTTTGTACTTTCGAGTTTGCTCCGGCACTTATCATTGAATAAAAATTCTTTGCTTGCATAACTTACTGTGTTATTCTTTATGTTACGGGGACGCCCTAACACGATCACACTATCATTATTAGTCTCCGGACAAGTAAGTCTCTCTCTCGGTCCGTCCGAGGGGGTTTGCATATCAGTCCCCGGACTTACACCCCTTTCTCGTCTGTTTAATCGAAGAAATGTCTACTCCCGCCTGATCCGTCCGGGGAGGTATTTTTACTCCTGCCTGATCCGTGCGGGGAGATTGGATTTATCCATACCGTGTTTCCGAACACCTATTTAAAACAGTTAACAAGTTCTCTATTATGTTCCCGAACACCCGATTAAAATGATTTGTAACGAGTTACTTTCATTACACCAGCTTGTACACATTACAACAGTTATCATCTTTTCAATATTACATATCAAATGGTTTTTTACATAAAACTCCGAAAAAAAAAAAAAAAAAAAAACAAATAACAACAAGGCAACAGATAAACCTACTGTCTATGGCCCCCGAGCCAATACTGCGCGCTCCGGCGCTGGGACCCGCTCCACGGTCTTTGTTGAGTCCTCCGGGATCTTGAAGATCTTTGACCTCGGGCTCCGGCTCTATTACCCTCTTGGGCTCTGGCTCGGTCATCCCTTCGCGGTTCCCTTCGCCGAGGACTTTCTCTAGGCGCTGGCCTAGGAGCTTCATCTCTGGTCCGCTCTCGGCTGGTTCGTTGTGACGTGGACCTCGGGGTTTGAGCCCATTGCTCAGGGTCCCACTCCTCCGGGACCATCGCCTCAATCTCTTGAGTCAGCTCATCGACTACCTGTTCGGCAATCGTCACGGGCTCCTCTTCAGTTATAGTCACCGGAGTTGGCTCTTGGATGACTATGCCTTTGCTCCGCTCAGAGGGCTTTTTCTTGCCTTTGGTCTTCTTTTCCTTCCGAGGAGCTTTTTGCGTACTTCGGTCCTGGCTTGTGCTCGCAATGAACTCTTCAGCTACGGGCCTCCGCCTGATTCGGCCTTTTAGCCCTTCGTACATACTAAGCAGCAATTCCAGGACTTCTCTTTTTCTCACCAGCTCCGCGGACTCGACCGAGCTCCTCGACATCAACGCCGCGATGTCACTCTGGATTTCAACAGTCCGCTCTTCTACTTCTTCAAAAGTTAGAAGACCGAACTCGGACAAAATCCGTTCATATTCCTTGTGGTGAACGCGGACGCGGCTCATCTCGGCAGCTGTGGTTCGATACTTCATCTCGAAGTCTTTGGCTTTTTCATTGGCCTCGACCACCTTCTCCTCTGCCGAGGCTATCTGCTTCTTCAGCTTTGGCACTACGTGCATTTCCAGACGGTTCTTCTCTCCGCGGAACCACTCAAGTGATTTCATTAACTTCTTTATTGTCTCGTGCAGCTCCGCAGTGTTCTATACACATGATAAGAGTCAACCAGAACGATTACTCACCAACATATTATAGTTGAATACAGTTCGGCAACAACATAATGGATGGCGTAAATAAACAAATGACAAGAGTCCAAGAAAGGGGAATTGTATTTCAAGTTGCAAAAGTACAATTGTTCAATTACATCATCCCTAACATTTCTACAAATTTACAAGTTTAAATTTGCGGGGATCTACTGACCTCCCGCTCAATTGCCTCAATCTCCTCGGGCAACTCTTCTTGCTGGCCCTCAGGCACTTCGGCATTTCCCCCTTCGGCTACTACGACGGCCTCGGTTTCAGCGGGGACTTCGGCTTCCATCGGTGGGAGGGGCTCGGTGTTTTGGGGGGCTGGGACCAGTTCACCCCTGCAGAAGGCCAGGAATTCAGCGTCCTGGTCCACTTCGCAGTTCGCGACTTCTGCGGCAGTTAGGAGCTGCTTCTTCTCCCCGAGTGCATTCACCAACGGCCACTCCGGCAGCTCCGTTAGAGAGGCGTAGTACGCCTTTTCCACCTCGGCCGCTGCCTCAGGGTCATACCCGAATTCTGGACGGGTAATGTCCACGTCCGGGTATGCCTCCTTCACCTCCTCCAGCACCATGGCTCGGGTGGCTTTGTCCCCTATTGCCACGAACTTCGTCTGAAAGTCGAGGAAGGTCGTGGTCTTGAACAGCTTCTCAGCGAAGGTCTTCAGCAGAGCTCCCTGCCCTCCAACCACGGCTGCTTCCCTCGCCTCCATCTCCGCTCGCAGCTGCATCAGCTCACCCCGGAGACCATGGTTCTCCGTCTCCACACTGCGCAGACGCACGATCTCGGACTCAACCGAGGCAGCCCTCTTGCGTGTCTGGGTCAAGTCGTATGACAGTTTGTCATTTCGGGCACGAAGGTCCCGCGCCGTCGAGGCTAGCTCTTCCCTGGCCTCCACTTCGCTCTTCAGGCCGACCTCTATAATCCCTTTGGCCAGCCGAAGAATTTTCTCAGCATCCGTGCTGTCAAACCCCAACATATTGGGGATCGCCTGCTCTCCCTGGGTAATTTAAACACAACGCGACACAGGGATTAGACCTCGGTTATACACCTCGCGTAAGTTCACGTAATGAGCAGCGTTTTTGGGTGTTACCTGCGAGCTCTCCCCCGTCCGGGGCCTCTTGGATGGGGCCTGTGGCATCCCAGTAGGCTCCGGCCTCTTCTTTGACAACGCCGGAGACCCCGCCGGCGTCACTCTTTCCTCCGACCCCGTCGGCGGACGCGCACCAGTTTGTATCTTCCCCCGGGAAGATACCTCCGCAGCTTTCCCCTTCTTCTTGGCCGCTTCAGCCTTGGCGGGGCTCCCCGATGCCGGTTGCTTTCCGAAGCGTCCCACTGCAAATATATATCAAAGTCAGTCCTGCGCAAAACGGCAAAATTAAAAAACAGGACGAAAGAACTCCTACCCTCTTCGGCATCTCCGTTTCCCGAATAATATAGGCTAAGCCCAGCCTTCTCCAGTTCCTCCTCGGAACAGAGGGTTTGGAAAGTCCCCACTTGCAGGAATATGTGCCTCATTTCGGCCCCCGGATTCTCCACAGGGGCGGAGTCCTGCACCTCGTCACTCCTCCACTTCGGGAGAGCTATCTTATTCCTGACAAATATGAACCTCTCCTTCCACCCCTCTACTTTGCTCGGGTTTTGGACCTTAAACCCTCCTCGGGCTCGGGGACTAAAAGAATACCACCCCTTGGACTTCCCGAAGTTCTTCAGCTGGTAGAAAAACCTAAAAAGCTCTACAGTTGGCTCTATCCCGGCCTGCTTACTAACTACTGTGAATCCTACCAACTGCCTCACCGCGTTCGGCGCTAACTGGCAGAGGGCAATGCCGTAGTATCTTAACAACTCTACAACTATGCCCCACAGCGGCAGTCTCAACCCTACTCTGAGGGAGTCAATATATACGGTCATAAACCCCTGCGGTGGGCAACAGGCCCTATCCTCGGGGGTAGGAATTATGTAATCGAGGTCGAAAGGAAGATAAAATGATGGGAGTTCCCTCTCAAGTTGCCCCCGCGACATCCGTAAACCTATGGAGGATACCTCAAGATTAACCGCCGGACATTCGTAAAACGATACCATCCTGGTATTACACTCTAAACCATCGACTCTGTCTATGGTTCTAATCACATCCTTCTCCGGAAAGATATATGATAGGGAGGGGACATCTAACGGTTTGTCCGAATCTCCTACTACTTTGATCGAGACCGAAGATGGGGCAGAAGATGAAGAAGATGAAGAGGATGGCATACTTACTTGATTTGAATTCGAAAGGACGGATTTGAGAAATTTTTTATCTCTGATGAATCACAAACGCAAAGTTCCTCTTTTTCCCGCTTTCTATAACAGATGAATCGCAATGGAGAAGATGAAAAGTTACTGTGCAGTTATTCCTAATATAAATGCACAAAACCGACGGCTCAGATGCAGCCTATTCAAATTCAGTGACGGAGATTCATGCGTGCTTCTCACGCGCTTTGCAGTTACCGAGGCGCGTGGGGAACAGCTGTCTTGGAACTCGCAGAGCGTGTCACTTCACGTCTCTCTCTCTCATTATGGCGCCGCCAATCACATCAGCCTTACTCTTCGCCAGGAAGATTAAAATCACACTCCGGTGTTCCTTTCATTTTGGCCAGCTTACCGCACTCCGGTGTCCTCTTTACCTCGGTCATAATCCTATACTCCGGGGTATTCTCCACCTCGGTTATACTGCCACACTCCGGTGATCCCTCCATTTTGGCCACACAACTCGCTCCGGCGTACCTTCACCTCGGCCAGGTTGTTATAAACCCCCAACGCGCTTCTTGCTTCTGGGAAACTCGATCTCTCGACAAATGCCCCGTGCACTTCGGCTCAGCTCGACTCCGAGTCTACAGACTGTTCCGCGGAGTGCCCAGGGACGCGGATAGACTTAGTCCTCCATGAACACTTCGGCCCGTCAGCGACCACGGTTCCTCCTACTTACGATTCCATCCCGGTGACAACCGAAGCTCCCTCCTCACTTCGACTGGGGGGGGGCATCTGATAGGGATGACCCGGTTACTTCGGGCCGGGTTAACCCTGAGGCCCACTTACCAGCTCAGCGAACGCGCCAGCAAGCGCGAAGGCCCAGGCCCAACAGGCCTAGCAACGCGCATTCGATTCAGCAAATCAAATCGGTTCCGTGAATCAAGGCCCATGATCTTTTCCCAACGGCCATGCAGATTTGGGGGGCAAGTTTATAGGGATTTAGTTAGGGTTTAAGTTTAGTGGTATAAATAGATGAAAAGAACTCTGAATTAGGGTTCGGACTTTGTTTTCTGTAACACGTACTGTAAACTCAACATTGGAGTGAAAGAAACACCTCGGCGATTGCCGTTTTCTCTCCGTGGACGTAGATCTCCGGATCGAACCACGTAAATTCTGTGTTTTTATATTTTGTTCTTGTTGATTACTGTTCGATTGGGTGATTACTGGATTGTGCATTATCATTGTGCATAAACAAAAATGCAATGTGTTAGATTTCTTAACTCTGTCCAAATTTATTTGTCCTGCTTTGCATGATTCTATCAACCTAGTCTTGGCACGAGTAAAACCTAATTTACATGGGTACATGATTTATCTTAGTAAATAACTTGCTTTATTTAAGATATGTCGTTCCTAGTTATAAAGTATGATTCTGTAAATTTCTTTGATATTGGTACACATGTTTATGCATGCATATTATGTCGATTTAAGTGTTCATTTGCATGCATAATTGACCGTGTATTGTTCATATTTGTATTATTGGACAATTTGACGTTGTTTGACTCGTTTTGAAGTTATTTGGATAAATCTAGCCCGAAAAGTCGAACGCGACTGAAGATGGACGAAGAAACAAGTCTCGCAAGTCTAAAATGAAGTAAAATTGAGCCAAGCATGAGAAAGTCGTGCTTGACTGAGACAACATTTCTCGGCCGAGACAATCTTTCTCGGTCGAGACAAGAGTATGTCTGAAAAGCACAATGACACTAGAGAAATGGCTCGGCCGAGACAACCTTTCTCGACTGAGAATTTGGTACAAGGCTCTCGGCCGAGACACAAAGTCGGTAAGGAGGGATTTGCTCGAAGATTGCCCTTTTCAAGCCCGACTTAAGCCCAATTCACCCCCATCTATAAGAAGAAGACCCCAAGTCCGAAAATAACAGTTTTGGAATTGCTTTTAAAGCTTGGACTTGAGGATTCTGAAGAGCACGAAGAGTCAAGATTCATCGCCTCGGATTTTTCTAGTCTAATTTTAATATCTTTCATTATTACTTTGTTTTTAGCCATCGCTATGATCGGCTAAGTTTCTTTATTTTCCGTCTTTAACTGATGTTGAACCCTAGGAGGACTTTTTTGTAATTCTTACATTAATTGTTTGATTGAATTATGTTCTGAAATTATTTATGTTATTCGGATTATTTATATCTTTTATGTGTTTGTTATTTGGATTGATCACCCGGGTAATAATCATATAATTGTTGCTGGCGATATATCGCAATCTGTAATTATTACGAAATTCTGTCTATGAGTAGCAAAAGTGAATTCATTCGCTAGGATAACATAAATCCCTGTCACTTGTACCGAGCTTGCGAGTACAACACCGTACCTATTCCGTTACCCTGGTACCTTATGTATTTGGTTAATGGTGTTTTAGAGATCGTATCCTAAGACTATTTAATCGAATAGATTAATTACAGAGCTTACTTGTGATTAATTACACCTAAGGGATAACAAGGTTAGCAAAGCGTAATTGTTAATTCTTTGGATAGGAGTTGCAGAAGTAGTTTGTCAAACATTTACGTAAATTACAAGAATAATCTGGACTAGATGGATACTAGGTTAAAGGCGGGAATTCCTTCTCATATTTGACTTCATCTCTAGTACTAGTCTATTTGTTATTTGCATTAGTTAATTATTCTAAAACTCCCCCACACTTTATTATATTATATAATATTACTATTACTTGCGTAATTTGGTTAAATACATAAATACAATTAGTTTTCATGTTCTCTGTGGGATCGATCCTGACTTACCCTTTCTACTATTAGGAAAATGAAAGCTAGGAAATAACAACTAATTTGACTGCACCCGACAGTGCTGTCAGATATCTAATGTTATACAGAGCTATATCTTATTGTTGTGAAAGACTATCTCTTTGCATATGTGAAATACCTGTGCATCATTGAGATTACTTGAATATATTGCATTTAAAAAAGATATTAATTTCATGAATTCTAGTTCTAAATGTACCAATTTTCTTATAATCATTAGCTTCAGTTTTAGATATTTTTTTTTTTGTTGGGGCACACTAGGTAGCTTAAATGTCCATACTCTTTCATCTTGATGTCTTGAATTTCCTCTCTCTGTAATTGGCTATCGATGGTGTTGACCTTGTACTAAATAGCAATAATACTTTCTTTTTGATGCAGGTAAAAGATCTTGGCAATACTTTTATAGAACTCTAGAGCCTCATGGATATGCCTATTCAAGAACAAACAAGATCTGATCTTGGTAATACTCTTATAGAACTTTTAACCGTGTCCATTGCTGATGATGTTTGGAATCCTGGATCTCTATCTATTGACGTCATCAAGCAGGTCCATCCTTTATTTTAGCTAATATTTTCTAGGTGATTGGGAATATTACAAAATGATTACAACTGCAATTTAGCTCATGTGCATATTTAGCTTGTTCATTAATAAACTAATTTGAAATCTATGATCAGGATGTTTAAATATTTTTAAAATTCGAATACAGTTTTTGTTAAAGGATTAATTGCAAATTTAAAAGCCTGGAACAAGGGAAAGGAATGCTATTTTTCTAAAATAAGGTAAGTGGTATCTTATGTTTATTTGAGAAAAATTGATGACTCCAATTCATTTTGTAAAGCCAATTCTCTGGCAGTCTTGCATGGCTGCCCAAACTGACCCAAAATTCATTGGAAGAAACTCCTCTACTTTAATGGGGTACTCCATTTTTCCAGGCTTAACACTCACTGGCCAATGAATTAGATACTAATCAATGTATTCCATTTTGAGATTATGATTTCCCACAATAATTTCCTTGTTTACACAACAGAGAAAATAAAGATACTTTACTACAACAAAAACTGTTTAACACCACGGTAAAAAACCGTAGTTAAAGGCATATCCTGACCGTAGTGGTACATACCGTAGTCGTAGACCCTCTATATATAACTGCGGTTCAAAACCGTAGTGGTTAATACTAAAGACTACGGTTATGAACCGTAGTCGTTCTCGAAGTGTACTCGCACAGCATAAGACTACAGTTTAGAAATTTAATATGACTACGGTTGCAACCGTAGTAGTTTAGGCTAACGACTACGGTTTCCAACCGTAGTTATATGTAGAGGGTCTACCACTACGGTATGTACTACTACAGTCAACAATTTCATTTTACTACGGTTGGAACCGTAGTAATAGATATCTACGACTACGGTTGCCAACCGTAGTTATATGTAGAAGGTCTACCATTACGGTATGTACTACTACGGTCAACAATTTGATTTTACTACGGTTGGAACCGTAGTAATAGATATGAAGGCCTACGGTGCAAATTGGATTTATTAACCGTAGTAATTGGAGGGTGCAACCGTAGTTGTATAGTGATTTGACTACGGTTTTGGATCTAATTCACCACGGTTTGAAATGTAGTAAAAATTAAGTAAGACTACGGTTTATTTTTATTCATCGACTACGGTTTACAACCGGTGTGATTGATCTTTAAAAATTTTTAAAAAAAAATGGTTGTTGATTATAATTTGGAGATTTTGAATTACATTTTTTTATTATATTAATGAAATTAAAATATAATTAAACATAAGATAATTATTTTGCATTAAAAAAAAATAAAAGTAAATAGACAATGAATGATAACTCATTCTCTCCAACATGTGAATACATCTACAATCAACATCAACAGTCACAAAAATAATTCACCATTCGATTCAAATCAAGCATTCAACAATTACTACTATAATTCAACGTTGTGTTCAAATCACGCAAACAAAGGAGGATTATCTAATCAACTCCCACTTGGATTGCAAATGAAGAACCAAAAAAATTTCTCCACACAAACATGTTGTTCGTCTTCCTTCGGTATTCTTCTCTGAAAAGAGATAGCATCCTGTATTTAAGTTTTAAAGAAAGAACAAACAAAATTCTCATTATTAACAGTAGTGAAGGCAAAATCCGAATAAAAGAATATATAAATTCCAAGACGAATATAGGACAAAGTCATAGAAAGGAGATAAAAAATCATTTGAACTCATAATCTATCATCATGAAACAGAAGTAAATATTAAAAATTGCGTCACCCTTCACATCATAGAATCCAAAAACACCACCATTTCATAACTAAAAAAATTGGATGAAAAGAATAAGCAAAAAAATACTTAAAACTAATTGGTCAAATGTCTAGCAATATATTACCAAGTAATCTAAATTTCGTTTCATAAGTATAGAAAGAACAATCACAAAGATTTCTTAATACCTGATTATTCATATATGTTGTCTTGAACGCATTCGACCCACTCCCCCCGCACATCATCAGTGTCCGACTTGGTGTAAACTAATCCTGTGAACTACGATGCAAAGATTTTTTTTTTCCATTAGCTAGACAACCCAATTTAGATTATCTTTAAGTAAATAAAAAAAAAAAAAAAAAATCTTAACTATGGGTTGCAGCGAGTCCATGCCCGGTGATGCATTTGATTCGATAAGTTGTTTCATGTAACGCATTACATAAGAACCACACTGGAACCCATCGGGCTGTCGAGGAGCCTACATAAAAATAATTTTATTATAGCCAATGCAGAATAATTTTTATAACATATGAAAAAATTATCAAGTAGTCACCTTGATTACTTCCCATGTCGGTTTTTTCCTTCCTTTCCGACCAATATCATCATTGAATATTTTTAAAGCCCTAAAAATATTAATTACACATTAATTTAATATATTATACTAAAACTTAAACAAACATAATGTCCGTTATTAGTAACACAGTTACTTTGTCAAGAAATATATTACTCTATGTTCATTAAACTAAACAAACGTAAAGGTATAATTGCCTCACGGTCCACAATTTTTTTTTTTTTAATATACACACAAACATTAATAACATAAAACATAAAACATACAGATTCACCACTTTTGCCCACAAAGAATCGTGAATGCCATGATGGAGCGGATCGAACAAATGTACATTCTCTTTGTGGGGATTGATGACTGTTAAAATCCAATGATCTCTGTGTATGCATCATGAAAAAATACATTAGAAGAGTTGATTAACGAAATTAAGAGATATTAAGTAGGTGCTTACCCCACATTACATGGCACCATCACGAGTTGATCGTGAGTTGTACTCCTCATTCTAGATGCTAATGCCTTCGCCCTCTTATCCAACTGCTCAACCTCAAATGTTTTGTCTTTTCGAGATGGTCGTAAATAAGCTACAGTATCAAGATCCACAAATATGTAGTTGTGGTTCATCTTGTCACGCACTAGCTTTTTATACAACAACCTAATAATATAAAAATCTTTAATATTTTTAGCAAATAAACATTGAGGAATATCAAGGGAAACAAAGTACATTAATCTAAGTTAGAAGAAAACATACCATACGTAGACGGTTATACATGTTCCGGATATTGGTAACAATTGGCAGAATGGTTTAACATCTTCTAAATGAATATAGAGGGTCTTGTCGTGCCCGAAGACTTCGTCATCTAGGATTATGGGTATGTTCCCATCCATCTCTTCATTCCGCTTAGTGTATACGTAGATCATGTGCAGACTTCTAGGCATATCTGATTTGTCAACTGTGGGACATTTCGGTTCCTTGATCCTCCTTTTCGGCTTCTATTGTGTTTACAAGAAAAATACAATATGTTAATATAGTATTAACGTTATCAGTAATGAAATTATAATTCATAATCTTTACCTGTTCTCTAACTTTCATAAGGTGGATGGGCCAAGCCACATATGATCCAACTGCATCGCCAACACTTTCCAACTCAGTAGTTGGTATTGGCAACTTTGCATTTTTATCCACTGCTTCATCAATTGACACACGAATGCAGCGATCAGGTATCTTTTTCCCATGTATAAGCTTGTTTTGTTCATTCGAAGTTGGAACGACCCCATATGCAGCAACTTTGGTCGTTGACTCAAGTGTCAATGCTACAGCTTTTCCCTGGATAATCCCATTTGATCATATAAGCGCAATTAAACATTTAATCAAGTTCGAATTAAAAAGGTAGGCCAAGCTATTTCATGTAATTATTTTGTATATTTCCTATCCAATGAACAAAGAGGCACATAATTAATAATCAATAAATTTGCAAGTTACCCTAAAAAAAGATTATATCCAAACAAGATCAGTAGATTTGATATGGATTTACAAATTCATAGCTCAAATTTGGAACATAATTTTAAATTTTCCTAGCAGTTACAAAAGAATATATACCCTTGCATACTACAAGTCAAACTACAAAAAAAAGAAAAAAAAAAAAATTCCAAGAGATGCACACGTTTAAGCAACCAAAATGAGTATTAATTGTATGGTGCTGCACTCATCAACTTTTGAAATTGTGAACTGTCAAAACACACATACAAAAACATTAAATTATTATTTTTATATTATGATGTGATAATGGTAGTATATCTTTTAATGGATGGAAAAGTTTATGACCAGATAGTAGATTGTCCTTGTCTCAAATCACACACACGCGTATAAGATTGCTACTGCTACCCCCAACTCCAAATATCTTGTTTTTTTCATAACTATAATATAATCTACTCTACTCTTTCAATAATGCTTCCCTTTTTTGAGACATTATACATATTTCAAGCTACGGTTAAAAACTTATATTCTGATTAATTCTTTCATGCACACATAAAAATTCCAAGCAGCTATTATATAAACACATATCACGTAAAACGATACCTAAAATTTAAAATTTGTGAACCACTAATTTTGATGAAATGTAAAAAACCTGTAGCTATTCTTCATTATCAACAAACTTCACATCCTCACTCTCGCTATCATTTTCAGCATCCTCGATTTCCTTTTTTCCAGCTCCGTAGGTCTCCTCCTTTGCAGCTTCGCGAACTACCTGTTGCACTTGCACAGAGCAGCTGGCCTTATCCTCATGGTCAATACCGAACCCGACTAATTTGCTAACGGCTGCTTCCAGTTTAATTAGTCGTTCATTATTAATGGCATTCTTCTTCCTTTCCTCCATTAACTCCACCTCTAACTGCTTCTCTGTAGTACTCCTACAGGTAGAAAGGTATGACCGTATGGTGACGCCTTTACCTCCACCCCTAACCCGTCCGGAGTGTTCAGGCTTTTCAAGGCCCTGACTAAGGATGCTTTCTTTGGCACTTGATGTAACCAGCTCACCAGATTTCTTTTTTTCTACCAAATTACCCTGATACACGAAATATGTACGAACATTTTAAAAAATAAGAATATAAGCAAAATTAGTAATAAAGTATTAAAGTGAAAGTATTTAAAAAGTTGCTCACAATCTTATCTACTGTCTCCTTTAGCTTTTCTCCATCGATCTTTCCCTTTTTCTTCCGTCCCTCGCACCACAACGTTGCTCGGTTAATGTCCTCATCATCACATAGTATATGAGGCTAGTATATAAGAAGAAAAAGAATGATCACCAAAAAAAAAGATTACAACAAAGTAAATAACAATGCAATTACGACTGTATTAATATTATACAAGATACTTACATTCTCATTAGCATACCGCGCATATCCTTTCCGACCAAGTCGATAAGGATATTCTTTTGAAGTCGATGCCCTTTCCGATTGAAGTTTACTTAATTGCTATGGCGGAAAAAAAAAAAAAAACAATGATAACAATTAATAATTTAATTGTAAAAAATACAATTATTAATCTAATGAAACAAAAGAATAATAATACATTTTGTACCCTGAAATTGTCGCCTAAACGCTTAATTACAAATTCACTCCAATCCGCCTGGTCAATCACATATTTAGTCGGAGGAGTATTGAGATCCGAACTCCCAATCCTCCCATAAACCCAATCTCTAGTCAATTTCCCTTTCCACTGCTTCCACTTCTCTCCAGCAGAACTCAAACACTTTGTTTTCCACTCTTCCGACAAGTTGTATACCAACTACAACAAGTTATTTATTTGTAAGATTAATCGATATATTGCTCTCTAATTCTATTTTAATCATAAAATAAATTATGAATTCATTTACCTTAACAGATGCCCATATACATTCCTTGACGTCTTCCGGAACGATCCGCCAATCATCGTAAGTGATTTTTACTTTGGCCCGTGCCAAGACACCGATGTAGCTTTGCAGTTTATCATATTCTTTCCCCACTGGTTGCTTGTGAGCATTCAATTCCACCGGTTTTTTGATACCTTTAGCCCTTTGTATGGCCAAGACATGCATTTGGGAGCGCCCTCTCGGCGTCCTACTTTTTGTCGATTTCGTCGACTGAGCTGTATTTGTTTCCGAAGCAGGCTCCTCATGATCAGGTAACTGAATATCATCATTATGTGATGTTTTGTCTTCTTCAGAGATTGAACTACACCTAGACTTCTTACTCTTTTCGGGGGTAGCCTGGTGATCATCTTTTCTTTTACTCCGTCTATGTTTTGCCATTATCCAATCCTAATCATAAATAGAATGTAATTAGTAGAACAATTGATATTGTAAACAAACTACAACTTATTAAATCCTCTCATAACTATATTAATAAACAAAATATAATCGTAATACTTATTTAAGTGCAAATACTGATATATTAATTTTTTAAAAAAATTCCAAAAAATTAGTATATTCGTTTAAGACTCAAATTTTACGAATTTAATCTTATTTTCAACTCCTCAATAGAATATTTTGCTATGTACTTGCTGTATTGTAGTTATCAACATTAATGTACTAAATATCAAGAATAGACTCCTTAATTTATTTATTTAGAAGGCCATTATTTATTTGAACCCTTCACACACCAAACAACATTAATGTATCTAAATATCAAGAATAAGTACACAATTTTTCCATGGTACTCATGGTTTTGGTCACATGCAAAGAGATTATTTTATTTAATATGTACTTGCTCTATTGTAAGATCAACATCATTCAGTTCCTTGTCATGTAGTATCAAATTATTACTTAATTACTATGTTTACATAATTTTGGAGGGTAATTTGGTAAATGCGGTTTGACTTGGGTTATTAAAATAGCGTATCATAGTTAAATACAGCTAGCTTGCTTATATAAATAAGGATACCCCAAGACTTAAGCAGACATACTGGTAAAGAAAGCTAAGAGGGAGAGATCTAGAGATTGTCACGTTGGTATTAATTTTGATTCTTTTACAGAAACAAAAACCAAAAGAAAGGCAGGTAAAATCCTTCCACATCATATTATATTCTCTAACTACATCTTAGACCAACTAAACGAAACATACTCGCACCAAAACCTGTGCATTGTCGTAGCCAGCATATACAAATAGTCCGACATTCTATCAAACGCAAGCCCGTTAAAGAAATCAAATATAGAGGAAGATTCTGAAATCTGAACTAGATTAGAAAGCAAATAAAGAGTGGAATCTGAAATCTATATCTATTCAGCCGATGAATTAACAGAGCTTATTAAAAATTCTGAAATCTGAAACATTATTTAAAAGCATATCAGTCGTCCCGTGTTGTCATCCCAGGCGTGTACCCTTATTATTATTCTTATGCAGAGATAGTGAATTATATACATGAATGAAGATGAAAGACCCGGAACAACATAAAAATCAAAATAAAACAGATTTTGTCAGACATTAACAGACAATTGGATTTTTCAGAAGAACAAACCCGGAACAAAATTAAATCCAAGATGATCGTAAACATACCCGGATTTTTCAGAAGAATTGTTTCGTATGGCAGAATTTGGTTATTTATCTACAAAATCTCCTTGAATCCCGCCGTAAAAACAAATCCCGCCGTCCAGAAGCAGGATACCGTATCAAACCCGATGCTAGATTTCTGTTATCGTCGACTGAATCTCATCTTCTCCACTACCACGTTTTCACCGTTGTCAAGCTTTTAACCGCGGCTGTTTATCGCGGCAATGAAGAGGAATTGAAGTTTTTTGGACTGAATTTACTTTCTAGGGTAAAACATGATTTGGGCCTGTTAGAGGGGAAAAAAAAACTGCTCTCCAAAATAAAATATGGGCCAAACGGGCCACTGACCCTAAAGCCCAATCCGAACATAAGTTAAAAAATCAGCACATTTTGCATATTGTTCCCGCTAGGATTCGAACACGGGTCTCGCAGTACACAGCATGGTCTCTTGCCAATTAATCTAAGTCCATCTTCGAAACTTGTTTGAATGTTTCGATTATATATTGTTCTTCGATTTGTCAGCATAAGGGATTATTTGCTTAAAATGAATCTATTCACAAATAACAAATACAAAAACATTTTGGGTATAAAAATATGAGTTCTATAATAACATATTAAAAATTAAAAAGTTAATTTTAAAATTTTAAGTAAAGAGTGGAAATTCTTAATTAACATAAGGTAAAAGTGAAATTCTATTTTAAAAAACAATCAATTTTTTTTTTAAAAAAAAAGAGATTTTATGTAAAATATAAATATTTTGACTTTTTATTTTAGTTAAATCCATCTCTTCCAAAAAAATATGTTCATAAAAACAAAAATAAACGAAAAAAAAAATTAAATGGATCAATCAAAGAAATTAGTTGGGACTTTAAACGAAAATATAACTATCTAAATTTTGTATATATTAAATTTTTATCTATATATATTAGGGTTCTTCTACTATATCGAATATGTATTCTCTTCACCAAATAATATAGGTGACGGAGATTGTAGTTATAGCAAAAGTTGTGATATATTACATAATACACTTATCCATAACAAGGTAATACCTTTAAGTCATAAACATTAATACATTTTCACCATAATACATTTACCCATAATATGTAATAGTTTAGGCTTAACTTAAATACCTATTTGCCCATAGCTCGGATTGCACGGATCTAGCATCCGGGTTGTTTTTTTTTTTTTTTTTTTTTACTGTGATTATACCATTTATTAATTAAATATTTATTAAGAAATTAATGAAACATATGAATGGGTAATGCAAAGGTTTTATTATAGTACTTATATATATATATATATATTTTAAGACTACACTATATAAAAAGTAAAAAATGTGCGAGAATATATATATATATACATATATGATTTAGTACTCAAATAATTTATTATTATTATTATTATTATTATTAGTATTATTAATATTATTATTATTATTATTATTATTATTATTATTATTATTATTATTATTATTATTATTATTATTATTATTATTATTATTATTATTATTATTATTATTATTATTATTATTATTATTGTCATCTTCATAAATTGGAGCTATTTTTGTTTGCCAATTTAATTTAATTGAAAAATAATAAATATTTTGAGATGATAAGCAAAATAAGTAAAAAAATTAAAAAAAAAAAATGATTACTAGCTCGTGGTTTTAATTTTAACTTTTATGATTCAATTTGGTGTAATCTATATAGAACAGATGACATGCTTTTAAATAAGAGATTAGATATATAATATGAGAGTGGAATCAAATATAATAGGATACATATAAGTGGATAACTTAGATAATTAAATTAAAAATTATAATACTCACTGGGAAATAATATATAAGGACATGGGGTGTCAAGTGCTATTTGAAAGAGAGATGCCAAGTGTTATGTGAGATAGAGAAAGAGATTGACTTTAACAGATGGGGCCGTGAATAATACAAAATCATACATTCAATAAATATTTATTTCATAAATTAAATTAACAAGTTATTTCTCAAATGATTCTTCGCTCTCACAAATAAACTCAATTGTGGCCCTTTTCCTCCATTGACCATTAATATATAGAAAAAACTTATTCTCCACGCTTTAACTATTTTTTAAAAAAACATAATAAAAAAACAAAAAAATAATAAAAAAAGGTAAAAACATTAACACAAATTAATTACTAGTGTCAACAAATAAGCTTAGTAGAATAAACTAAAAAAAGAAGGAAAAACATATACAAATGTGAGTATGTAACATGAAAAATAAACTATACATTTGTATTTTCAACCCATACTCCTTCGCAACCATCACGAACACAAGGTGGTTCGTTTTCATCTGTAAAGACATCACCTGTTGAGGGCAAACCCTTGCTAAACGAATGATGTTGAATTAAAGAAACATCGATATCACCACCTTCTATGCCTTCAAAGTATTCTCGAGTAGGAGTTGCTAGACGGATATGCCAGGCAGGATCTTTAGGATCTTCAATGTAAAACACTTGTTTAACGAGTCTAGCCAAAATAAACGAATCATTTTTGAACCCAATTTTACTGAGATTAACTAATGTGAACCCCAATTCATCTACCTGTACACCAGTATTATTCTCCACCCAATTACATTTAAATATGGGAATTCGAAAACCAGTGTAATCGAGTTCCCATATTTCTTCAATTACTCCGTAAAACTCCATATCAGATGTTATTGGGTTTTTATCCTTTGCACTACTGAGTTGCATAATATTTGCGACTACGCTTACACCCGAGTTTTGGCACACTCGTACATTGTCCCGATCCTTTGTATGATAAGTGACCCCATTAACCAAATATGCGTTATATTTTGCGACCAAAGTATTAGGACCCTGCGATAGCCACTTTATTTTTTCTGAAACTATGCTGACAGATTCATTGGTTTCAAACGCCACCTGTAAGATTATTACGTAATGATTATTAAGTCAAGTAACAACATTAAGAACACTAATTAAGACAAAACCAAAATGGTGAAGTAACTTACTTTATCGCGCAACCACTTGATAAACAAACGGTTATGCTGGTCTATCAACCATTTTTGTGACTTAGCTTTAGCACGAGATGATGACTTCAAAACCTCCATGTGTTCACTGTAATATGATGCAAACAGTAAGTTTTTCTGTATTTATCTCAAACACATAAAACATATATTAACGATTAAGAGATTTTACTTGATATAATGTTCTATATCGGGATCATTGGCAAGTACGTGACGATGAGCTTGCACCCACTCCTCATGATCGACGTTTTCCAATCGGGCTCCTGACAAAGGTTTAGTAAGATTATTGTTTCGATGACTACTCGGAATCCCAATTGAGTGCACACTTGACAAATAATCCGAGCAGAATTCAACAGCCTCCTCAGCAATATAACATTCTGCTATGCACCCTTCAGGCCGATTTCAGTTTCGAACATAACCTTTCAAAATCTTCATGTAACGTTCAAAAGGATACATCCATATAGCCCAAACCGGTCCACACAGTTTGACCTCCCTTACTAGGTGAACTGTTAAATGAACCATGATATCAAAGAATGATGGTGGGAAATACTTCTCTAGCAGACACAAAGTTTTCACAATCTCTGATTGCATTTCATCTAACATTGAGACATCTATCACTTTGCTACATAAAGTATTAAAAAAGAAACACAATCGGGTAATTGCATGCCTAACATTATCCGATAACACACCACGAATGGCCACTGGGAGTAACTGTTGCATCAGAGCATGGCAGTCATGTGACTTAAGACCAATAAGTTTCAAATCTTTCATCGACACCAATTTACTTACATTGGACGAATAACCCGTAGGCACCTTCATTTTAGAAAAAGATGTACAAACCTTACGTTTCTCTTCCTTTGTTAGTGAATAACAAGCCGGTGGTAAAAAAATTCTATTTCCCTGCACAACTGGTGCCAGTTCAGTCCTCAACTTCATCTCCTCAAGATCTCGCCTGGCTGCTATTCCATCCTTCGTTTTACCGGGAATGTCTAGCAATGTACCTATTATACTTTCACACACATTTTTCTCTATGTGCATCACATCTAGAACATGTCTAACATGGAGATGTTCCCAATACTCAAGTTGGAAAAATATGGACTTCTTTTTCCAACATGTTTTGCGACCATCCACTTTCGACTTAAAATTGTTACTCGTTTTACCCCAATAACAGTAAATATCCTTCAACTTTATCTAACACCTCCCGTCCACTCAAATATGTTGGTGCCGAGTTGAACTCTTGTTCTCCATTAAATGCCTTCTTCTGCTTTCGAAAAGGATGATTATGCGGAAAAAATCTTCTGTGGCCTGTGTATGACATTTTTTTCCCGTACTTTAGTCGTTTTGCATATGTATGTTCACCACAAATAGGACACGCATGATATCCTTTTACACTACACCCTGATAGGTTTCCATATGCGGGAAAATCATTAATCGTCCATAACAAAAGCGCTCTAAGTACAAAATTTTGACGGCGATATCCATCAAACGCATCAACACCTACTTCCCACAATTTCCTTAAGTCATCAATTAAGGGAGTCAAATAAACATCGATATCATTCCCCGGCTGTTTAGGGCCAGATATCAATAAAGTGAGCATAATAAATTTTCTCTTCATACATAACCATGGAGGAAGATTGTATGTGATCAATAGTACAGGCCAACAACTGTAGGTAGAAGACAACGTCTTGTATGGATTGATCCCGTCCGCTGATAATGCCAATCTAAGATTTCTTTTCTCCGAGGCAAAATCGGGCCACTTACGGTCAACTAGTCTCCAAGACGGTGAATCTGCAAGATGACGCAAATGACCATCATAAACTCTCCCATCAGCATGCCATGTCAAATCTTTCGACACAACTTTATTTCTGAACATTCTCTGAAATCTTGGAATAGGTGGAAAGTACCATAAGACCTTAGCAAGGATTCCTTCACTTATGTTGGAATTTTTGTCGATTTTCCATCTTGAGACCCCACAAGTAGGGCAATCACTTCTCTCATCATGTTCCTTCCAATATAGGACACAGTCATTTGGGCAAGCGTGAATCTTCACATAATTCATACCCAATGTATTCAAGCTTTTCTTTGCATCATATAATGATAAAGGCAATTCATTCGCCTCTGGCAGTAATTGTCCAATCAGAAGAAGTAGTTCATTAAACGAAGAATCGCTCCATCCATGCTTTGCCTTCAAGTTATATAACTTCATGATTGCAGATAGCTTTGTGAATTTAGAACATCCAAGATATAAAGGTTTCTCAGCATCTTCTAATAATTTCAGGAATTCATCTGTATTATCACTCTCGTCATATGCATCATTAACCATCTCTATAGGTTCTTCGTCTAACAAATTATGTTCATTCATCTCTACCTGATCACCATCATGCATTAACTGGTCTGATGTAGGATCTTCTCCATGCCATATCCATTTAATATATGTTTTATCAATACCATTTGCCAACAAATGCATCTTCACAACATGATAATTTTTCCTTTGTAGGTTACCACATGATGCACACGGACAGGACATTGAACTCAGATCATCAACGTTCTGCATTGCGAAACGCATGAAGTACTGTACACCAACATTGTACTCATCTGATAACCTATCCTTAAACATCCATTCCTTTTCCATTTCGACACTATATGATCCCTAAAAAAAAAACAACAACAAATAATTGCATACTGTGTAGGTATGCTTCTAGAGAACTACAAAACAATTAAATTCAAATATATACAGAAATAAGGTAAAAAAAATATATATTATATATATATATGTATATATATATATATATATACAATCGACACTCAATTATACATCTCATAATAAAAAATACTTCATGACAACGGAATCCATGTAATCATCAATTGTTACGTGTTCAATAACGTTACAAAGTTAAGAAACATGTTAATTCAATCGAATTTCTCCCATTATTATATAATTATAAAAGTTTTTCATCATCAACTGTAACTATTAGTTTTTCGCTAATATTAAATCAAAGTTTGTCGAATTTCAATTCTCCAATCACTTAATTTTTTTTCTATGCCATACAAATAATATTCATAGCCTAAAATGACTAAAACGAAAACAAAAGTAATACTCCAGAAACTTGGGGGAGCATTAGACAACTAGATTACTTAAGGTTCTTGAAATTGTTGCCTCGGAGTTGTATACTAAAAGCATGTGATATCAATAAAAAGAAATTCCGTACTTAAGCAATGTATTTACAACATCACATTAAAAACCAAATTTTGCTTTCTCAAAGGCAATAAAGATCTTTGAACAATAATACAAGCATATATACCAGAGATTAATAAATTTTTAGTTACATATTGAAAAGTTAATCAAGAACTGTTCTTTTCCTCCTTTAACATTTTTGTCATTTAATTAAAAATCAACGACAAGATTAATCAGACAAAATATAATAAGAACCATCAGAATGAGTTCATCGTCATAATAAATATTCCTAAAGACGTGGTTCATGGCAGCTTTTTCACAATTTAAACAGAAGCAAGATAAGATAATAACAATATAATTGAAATCTGTGAATCTTGATTATCAGGAAGACGAAAAATAGAAAAAAATTGATTGCAACACATTATGTTTTGTAATCAAGACAATGAGCACCTAAATTTAAGCAATACTACACGTCGTCACATCCAACTAAAACACAGCTACTAAATCAAAAGAGCAGCATCAGTTTCTACTACTAATCATCAAAGTACAACACCAACTTATCCACAAATTAGCTAATTAACGTTATTTAAGAATACAAATCTCAAAAAGAACGTGGTGAAGATGAAAACCTGAATATTGTAAACGACAAACAACCACCGAGACGAAGGATAAGACGCAGCGTCGACGGTAGCACAACGGAGGGGAATCAGGGTAAACAGCGAAGGAGAAGCAGGGTAAAGGAATCGTGCAGCGGAGGAGAAGCAGATCAGGATCAGCGGCGGAGTAGAAGTAGGGAATTGCAGCGGCGGAGCGGAAAAGGGAATTGCAGCGGCGGAGCAGAAAAGGGAATTGCAGCGGCGGAGCAGAATCTCCACACTTATGTACGTACGTGAGGTTGGGAGAAGATATTTTTTAAGGTTTAGTTCTAGTCTGTAAAACGTTACAAATAATATATGTTTGCACTCATATCATGAAAGTGTATGTAGCCTGACTGGTTAGTGCTTTGCATATAAGCAATTAGGTCCAGTGTTCAATTCCCAGCGCCACCCTTTTTATTTTATATTAACTTTGACATGATTTGTATATTGGTTTAAACTAATAAGTAACCTTGTTTTCGTTTCATCTCATGAAGGTGTGGATAGCCTGACTAGTTAGTAATTAGCATATGAGCAAATATGTCCAGGGTTCGAATCTCAGTAGCCCCCTTTTTTTTAAAAAAAATCTTAACTTTGACATCACTTGTATATTTGTTTATGCTAATAAATAATTATATGATAACTTTCAATTACATTTAAATATATTAAAATATGAAGTAATATATATATATATATATATATATATATATATATATATATATATATATCATTTTTTCGTAGTACGACTGATTTAGGTAGAACTCGTAGTACGACTGATTTAGGTAGAACATCATTCACAACTTTTGAATATTTGTTTATGCAAATAAATAATTATATGATAACTTTCAATTACATTTACATATATTAATTAAAATATGAAGAAAAATATATATTTTTCTATATATCATTTTCCGTAGCTCGACTGGTTTAGGCAGAATATCATTTCATAGTGTTCGGTTTACTTGGCGCAGTACAACTTTCATATTGACCGGTTGTTATTCAGGATCAAAATCAATATTAAAAAAAATGTAATATTAAGATTTTAAAATATACATAAATGATGTTAAATATATAGCTAGTAATGAATATAAAATAACTAATAATCTATTAACACTGTATACACATAAAAAAAATGTATAACTAACTTAAAAGTACTAGATAGGCCAAAATACGAAACATCAAAAAAAATAAAGTTTAAAAAAAATTATAATAAACATTTTTTAATTGTACAACAATAAAAAGTATTTTAATCTTGTAAAATAAGTATTTAAAAAAAAAAATAAGGACATTGAATATAAATAATGACAACGCACCAGTAACAACGGTTGTGATAACCGTTGTTGATGATCACACAAAAATATCATTCATATTTAATATAATTAAAAAAAAAATTGACTACGGTATTTTAACAACGGAAATGCTGACCGTTGTCTTTAAGCGAAAAATAACAAAAAGACTACGGTTGAACAACAACGGTTGTACAAAACCGTTGTCGTTGAGCGTAAAAAATTTGAGTTCCACTACGGTTGACATAACAACTACGGTTGATCTCTCAAAGACAACGGTTTATAAGTACAACCGTTGTCTTTTAGGCGTAGTGATTAACAGTTTTTGTAGTAGTGATATCGTTCTGAATTCATAAATCACTGTTGGATTTAAGTCGGGTACCTTTTATTACATCGGATTTGAACCCTGCATCGTATACGGATTGAACCACGGCCTCACCTCGATGGTCCATACTCTCGGTCGGGGTGGAAATCACGAACAAAAGTCCACTATGATCCACAATCCAAACAACATATAGCTATACACTGTGTACAACAGCTCGACATTAAGAATTTGAGAACAACGAACTCTCTATATCCCAGATTCATTACCCAATGCCAAGAATCAGCATGCTTCCTTGTCCCTTCATAAATGAAGGAGCATACCAGATTCATCACTCCATTTTATTTTCACTATTACATTCCTTGAGCACAACTGGGCCAGTGAATCTTTAAAATGTGATGGCAGTAATTGTCTTCCTTTTTCCTTATACCTCCTAGTCCTTCATCTAACTGCTTTCCCAAACATGTCTCGCATAGGCGAATAATTTCGTGGTTAAGAAGATTAAAGACACAGGAAAAAGTCTTAAGGATATATTATGAGGTAATCCAAACCTCTGTATCTCACAAAATGAGAGAATAGAGACTCATTTCTCATTATCTATTTTGGTCACAAGCACATGCAGTATGAAACACACGTTACAATGTGTCATTTCCTTAAAGGAAGCGTATGTAATTTTCTGAACACATTGTACTGATCTTGGTCTAGATGGTTTTCAGTAGCTAACTTGAGTTTTTCTCCATAGATGTACTCAAGTTAACGTCTAACTCGAGAAAACTCACATTCGACTATACGACAAGTTATAATTAGATAAGAAAATATCCAATTCGATCACATGTTACCAAACATTAATCTCATCTTAGCGTATTAAGGCGACACACATAGAATCAACTGAAGGAATTCTATATTGGTCTCATCTCCCATGTCATTCAACATTGGAGGTGATTACTCGCGTGAGAGAGCCAATCAATTTTTAACTTATCCGGCATACTTTTGAATATACCGTCAATTCATAAGTATACATAAGTATCATAATCTCCTTGCATTATGTGACGATATCCCAAATAAAGTCAAGTTATGATGTACTTGGTTAGTGTTTGAAGTCTCTTATAAGCTACACCCCATCTATGGGTCGTGGGTTGCCAATGCCCCCACTGAACTGCTTATCACTCCAAAATTACTCAACCAAAACAACTTCACATCGTATAGGCAGAAGCTCCGAGTTTTTCTCTAATTGTAGAAATCTATACATTTACCCAATACTCTCATCTCCCCAAGATATTCTTGCTACTTTGCAAAAGTAACTACTTAGATACAATCACTCTGATCTGTATCACTGTACCGAGTATTAGCTATGTATTATTCCTACTAGATCATAGTTCCTCCACTTAAGGGAATGATACAATACGACCTAGACATCACAAGAACACTTTCAAGGGTACTCCTACACTTTTACTAGGATTTGATTAATGTTCAATAACTAGACCCATGGAAAAACCTACATTAAGGCATACACATCTTAAAGTTATTTGTAGTTCTTAGAAGTACTAGAATATTATACGATGGACATTGTAAACGTCTCTATAGAACTTATTGGACACATTAAGTGGCTTCAAGACTTCATCTATAGCCAATAAGAGTATTCGTGGATACATGGGCGTCCACATGGAATCACTTTAAGATTTTTACAAGTGATGATCATACAATCACAAGTAGTCATCTAAATGATTCCTTGGAACCTTCACTTATCCTATAAGTAATCCTATCCATATCCTTCAACTCCGAGTTGTAAGACAATCCATTTATCAATGGTCATAATACTCAATTCTTTGCCTATTGGCAAAATTAAGATTGCAAGTTTCCTTGTGGTATTACATGAGATTAATACTTTCGTAAAATCTCATATACCATTGACACGAGTACTGCGCCAGGCCATGAACTTGATTTCTTAGCCTTTGACCATAAACCTCCTTGGTAAACCAATTTTTTATCGATCACGTCCTCCACTGAGAAATACAGTCACTCAACCACCTCAAAAACTTGCAAATCAAATTCTAAGTTGGCTAACTAAGGACGAATCATGGTAAAACTCAACATTGGTAGGAAATGTCCTCAGGGACAAGTCTTACACTCAAAATGTTAATTTCCAACCAATTTGAGATCTTTACCCCTAGCAGTTCTAACAGCCTTTTGAGAACCGTTTGTTCACCTTTGTCCAACAGAATATCAACCAGTTCCCAGATTTGGACTCAACTACACCAATTAGATAACTATTCCTTTACTTTCATTCTTTCATCCATCCAAGATGATACAGAGTCCAACTCTTTCTCAAAATTTGGAGATTCATAGTTAAAACATGCCTTGCAATCTCATAGATTCAAGCATGCATTTTCCTAGTTTTGTTCCAACGAAAAAATTCAAACAGATTCTAGTATCACTAAATGTTGACCCCCATTGGAATCTTATTTCAGGATATCCCTTTGAACTACTCATAGTTCAGTTACGTTTTATGATTATCGTCGGGTTGCAAAGAGTTTTAATATAAAAAATATTAGTTAGACTATTAAATAAGTGGAAGAACTATATGGATTACGAAAATATTATTACATGATTATAATAAGGAACTGGGGAGAGAAAATATAACAAAGTGTATCAAACAATATTATGTTTATTTTATTGTTAATTTAAATGGAATCAAAATATTGGGCCTCAATAAGGTTTAATTAAAATGTTTTTCTATTAATATAGCTCTATATAATTTAATTATCTTTAATTTAAAGTTACTTAGTTTGTCAAGTGTTTAGTTAAAAAAATGATCACATGTTATAAAAATATTTCTGATCACGTATTATAAAAATATTTCATTGAATTACAGTGGAACATAATTAAAAACTCTTTGAAGAAATTATAAAGATTTAAAGTTGTAAATATACCATTTGTCATATACTTAATTATACAACAAAATAATTAAAAATATTTTTATCAACTTTCTTCTTTTACATAAATGATTGATCACACTCAATTGATTGATTGGTTAATATAATTTAGAAAAAACACAAAAAGTTTATATAAGAAAATAATTAGATTATGCAATTTTTTTAGTAAATATAGTGATTTACGTGCGTGACACGTGATTTTTTGCTAGTTTATAAAAATTGGCTTTAAGGTGAATATTTCACGCAAATTATTGCCCACGACTCGAATTGAAAATTTGTGATAAGTACATGATATATTTTGCTAAATTGTAAAAATCATGTTAAAATTGCAATGTTGTAAAAGTTGATGATTTATTTTACAATTACTAAACCTTTTTTCTAGAATGAAAGCAGGGTGCAGAAATACAATTGTTAGCAACTCTAGGGGCAATACAATTTGTTATATCCAAAATCCAGAAGAAAACTGAAAAAAGTCGTAAGCTGGTTTTTGAACACTATGTGCCAATCTGTTAAGCACAAGTCACCTACACGTTTCTGAATTTGGTTTTACATTTATAACTACATTTTATATTATAAAAAACTTTGAGACTCCAAAATTTCTCATTTCTTACCCAAGTTAGAAGGGATGCAACAAGGTTCTGAGGTTGACATCCTTCAAAGTTGCATTATTGCAAGAAAAGTAATCGACAATGGCGTATATATATGAGTTTCATAGGGAAAAAAATCATAACGGTCCCACAATTTTTTACTTTTTCTAATTTAGTCCCATAAATTATTGTTTTTTCGATTTAGTTTCACATTTTTAGTAATTGCTCAATTTTTGTCTAATTTTGACCTAATATTGACTAACTGACCGGAAAAGGTCACGTGACATTCACGTGCCGGCGCGGTTTCGGAAATTCTGGCAAAAATGGTCTCATAATTTTTTATTTTTTAGAATTTAGTCTCATAAGTTATTGTTTTTTCGATTTAGTCTCACATCTCTAGTAATTACTCAATTTTGGTCAAATTTTGTCCCAATGTTGATCCGCTGACCGGAAAATGTCACGTTACCTTCACGTGACGACGCGGTTTTGGAAATTCCGGCGAGTTATGACACGTGTCGCCGAACTTCCGAGGTGGAATACTTTTTTTTTAGGAGACCTCATCAGCAAATCATTTACCATGTCAGCTTATATTTTTTCTTTTGTCTGAATTGAATTAAACTCCAAAAATACAAATGCAAAATAAGAAAATGTAATATCTTATCGATCTAACTCATAAATCAAAATCTGCATCTCTTCTTCTTCTTCTTCTTCTTCTTCTTCTTCTTCTTCTTCTTCTTCTTCTTCTTCTTCTTCTTCTTCTTCTTCTTCTTCTCTTCTTCTTCTTCTTCTTCAGTTTGCATTCTTCTACAAGAAAAATGAGGGCTCCTGCGAAGACTTAACAAAAAGAACGCTGAAAATGAGGCCCTGTATAATGCCGCATGAATCTCGAAGAGATTATTTCCGTAATCGAGGTAGAGAATGAGCTACTCGTTAAAGAAAAAAGCAAGTGGAGTTAAGAACAAGGAGTTGGAATTCATCAAGAATGAGTTGACAAAACATATAAGTCGACGGAATTTCCAAAACCGCGTTAGCACGTGAAGGTCACGTGATCTTTTTCCGATCAGTTGGTCAACATTGAGTCAAAATTGGACAAAACGTGAGCATTTACAAGAGATGTGAGACTAAATTGAAAAAGCAATAACTTATGTGACTAAATCGGAAAAAAGTAAAAAATTATGAGACCATTTTTGTTAGAATTTCCAAAATCGCGTCGGTACGTAAAGGTCACATGATCTTTTTCGTTCAGTTGATCAACATCATGTCAAAATTAGACCAAAATTGAGCAATTACTAAAAATGTGGAACTGAATCAAAAAATCAATAACTTATGAAACTAAATTAAAAAAAAAAAAAAAGTTATAGACTATTTTGACTTTTTCCCCAAATTTTATATGACACCCTTAGCTGTTGTTTTGAACTTTTCTTTTTTCTTTTCCTTTCTCTCTTTTTTTATAAAATTAGTCTTATTTAATTAATTATATCCCTAAACTTAATTTTATGAAATATCAAATAAAGCACTATATAAAATAAAAGATCTCATCTAATTTTAGATAAGCTTGGAAAATTTTGGAAAAATGGAACAATTTTTTCTTTGACCCTTCAAAAATATTATGAGATTGCGCATAGAGTAATATTATAAAAGTCGATATGTTATTAGATGGTAGATTACAATCTAGCAATTAATCAAGATTAAATGAGGTGTGGGAGGAGGAGAAATGAAAGAAAGAAAAAATGATAAACGATTGAAAACAGCGTAATATGTAGTCTGTTGACGAGAAGTGTTAGAAGAACATAGGCGTAAAAAGTGGGACGATGGTGGCATCCTGTGTTTGTGGGCATTTTTTAATATTTAAAGGGTGAAAGAACAAACTAAAGTCAATTACTTTTAATAAATAACCGACTTTTCTTCTGCCAAAGATCGAGTTGAGGATGGCGGACTTCACCCAGCCGCCCCTCAAATTTGACAACTGGACCGGTTGCCAAATAGTCAATCTATTTTTAATAGGCTTAATTGCGAAAACAAACGCAAACTTTTATTAAATTGCAACTTTAACATAAATTTTTATATTTTACCAACTTAAAATAATTTTGTAATTTACAATCATTAGTTATTTTCAAAGATAAATTATCAATGCGTTTAGCTATTTACACTATATAGTGGGATATAGGATGTCATGTTGAGTTACAAAATAAAATTAAAAATAATTCATGAAATTACGGATCAAGTTGTTCTTGATTAGATCGGAAATTGCGACAAACTTGTATTCTCAATTTGATTCCTAATGTTCTCATACCTTATTGATTATTTGAAATCACTTATCTTTGAAAAATAGAGAAAAAAATCACAAATAAATAATTTATGTCATGTTTGTGATAAAACGAAAACTAATTTTATGACTTACGCAACAATTTTTAGTTCATAATTGTATAATGCTCATTGTATTAGTAAAGAGAACAAATGATTTGAGTTGAGAAGAAAAGTCTATTACGATTTGTTGTTCAATTATGTACCAATTGATTCAGATTCTTATTAATTTTTTCTTTTGATTTTTGTACCAGTATAACATCCTACATGGGGTAAATAATAACCAACATGCTGAGAATTTATCTCTAGAAATTGATCGATGATTGAAATAGCAAAAGTTTATTAAATTCGTGATTTATTTTACAAAATATGAAATGTTATATAAAATTTGCAATTTGGTAAAAGTTCATATTTTATTTTGCAATTAAGCCTTTTTAATATTATTTTATATACTTTGTGATAATGCGCAATCCGATATCCAAGAAACTTAACGAAAACCTACGTAAGCAATATGAAAAAACACAAGATTTACGTGGTTCGATCCGGAGATCTACGTCCACGGGCAGAAAATAACACTTGCTGAGGTGTTTCTTTTACTCGAACTTTGAGTTTACACGTAATAATCCAGAATACAGAATGCGAACCCTAATTCAGAGTTCTTTTCTTCAATTTATACTAAACCCTCGTGAACCCTAACTGAACCCTAACTAATTCCCTATTATCACGCCTGTTTTCCGTTGCGTGATAGTTGGGAACGAATCGTGGGCCTTGAATTGCGGAGGAAACCACAAGTTGGGCCGACGCATGCTTCTGGGCCGACACGTACTCCTGGACTGGTCGGTGGGCCAATGTATGGACCCGACCCGAAGTGACCGGGCCATCCCTATCAGATGCCCCTCCCCCCCAGCCGAAGCAAGAAAGGAGCTTCGGTTGTTACCGGGGTGGAACCATAAGCAAGAGGGGCCGTGGTCGCGGGCGCGCCGAAGTGTTTGTGGATGACTAAGTCTATCCGCGTCCCAGGGACTCCGCGGCGCAGTCTGCGGAACCGGAACCGAACTAGGCCGAAGTGCACGGGACAGATAGCGAGATACCGAGTTTCCCAAAAGCGAGAAACGTGTCGGAAGTACATAATGACCTGGCCGAGGTGAAGGGTACACCGGAGTGTAGTAGTCTGGCCACAATGAAGGGAGCGCCGGAGTGTGGTAGTATGGCCGAGGTAAAGGGAGCACCGGAGTGCAGTTTAAATCTTCCTGACGAAGAGTGAGGTTGATGTGATTGGCGGCGCCATCATGAGAGAGAGGGATGTGAAGTGACACGCTCTGCGATTTCCAATAAACCTGTTCCCCACGCGCCTTGGGAACCGTAAAGCGCGTGAAGAGCACGTCTAAATCTCCATCACTGAATTTGAATAGGCTGTATCAGAGCCGTTGGGCTTTTGCGTATATATTTGGAATAATTGCATAGTAACTCTTCATCTTCTTCATTGCGATTTACCAGTTTAGAAAGCGGGAAAAAGAGGGGAATTCTGTGCTTGTGATTCATCTCAAATCAAAACTTCTCAAACTCAACCCAAGTAAGTATGCCTTCTTCTTCATCTTCTGCCTCTATTCAAGAAGTAGGGACTACGAGTGCCCCGTTAGATGTCCCCCCCCCCCCCCCCTTCGATATCTCATTCCGGAAAGGAATGAGATTAGGACCGTAGACAGGGCCGACGGCCTGGAAAGCAACGTTATGATGGTCGCTTTTTATGAATGCGCGGAGGAGGATTTTGAGGTGGCCTCTGTAGCGTTACGGATGACGCGAGTGCAGATTGAGAGAGAAATCCCCTCATTTTACTTCCCATTTAACTTAGAATATATAGTACCGAACCCCGATGATAGGGCCTGCTGCCCGCCGCAGGGGTTTATTAGTGTGTATATAGATCCCCTTAGAATAGGCTTGAGACTGCCCCTGTGGGACATTGTGGTCCAGTTGCTGAAATACTACGGTATTGCCTTGAGCCAACTAGCGCCGAACGCGGTGAGGCAAGTAGTGGGATTCACCGTAGTATGCAAGAATGCCGGGATAGAACCGACCGTAGAGCTTTTTAGGTTTTTCTACCAATTAAAAGCCTTCGGGAAATCCAAGGGGTGGTACTCCTTCAGTCCCCGAGCCCGAGGTGGGTTCAAGGTTCAAAACCCAAGTAAGGTAGAGGGATGGAAGGAGAGGTTTATATTTGTAAAAAACAAAGCAGCTCTCCCGAAGTGGAGGAGGGATGAGGTACTTGATACCGCTCCGGTGGAGAACCCGGAGGCCGAAGTCATACATGTATTCCGGTCAGTGGGGACTTTCAAAACCCTCTGTACTGAGGAAGAACTGGAGGGGGCAGGACTGAGCCCGTATTATTCGGGCGATGCGGTTGCCGAAGAGGGTAGGAGTTCTTCTGTCTTGCTTTTTACAAACTATTACTTTGTATATAACTAACTTTAACTTCTGTCTGCAGTGGGACGCTTCGGGAAAGAGCCGGCTGGAAACCCCGCGGTGGCGGCGGCGGCCAAAAAGAAAGGGAAAACTGCTGAGGCATCTCCCCGGGGAAAGATGTCATCGGATGCGAGGCCCAGTGCTGGGTCTGAGGAGCAGGTAGGGGTAGTGAAGCCTACCCCTATGTCCAAGAAGAGGCCGGAGCCATCCGGGACTCCTCCAACAGCAGCAAAAAGACTCCGCACGGAGGGGGGTATGGAGGTAAGTTCCAGACGTGCTATCAGCTACTGTTAATGCAAATGCATTGTATGTTTTTCTGTGCTGATCATTGTGTGCTATTATTGGTGGCAGTTGAAGGAGCAGGGGCCCTCAAGTCTGTTGGGGTTGGAGGGGGCCGATGCCGAAGAACTTCTGCGCTTGGCGCGAGGGATCCTGGACCTCGGTCGTAAGACCGAGAAGGAAGGCAAGGAGGAGCTGGCCGAAGTGGCTAGGGAGCTTCGGGCGCGCAACGACCGGTTAACCCAAGACCTGACCGAGGCACGCAAGAGGGCTGCCTTGGTCGAAAATGAGGTTGCGTGTCTACGCGGAGTGGAGGCAGAGACCAATGTCCTCCGAGGTGAAGTACTGCAGCTGCGGGCAGAGATGGAGGCTCGGGAAGCTGCCGTAGTCGAAGGGCAAGGAGCGATGCTGAAGGCATTCGCCGAAAAACTGTTCCAAACCAGCACGTTCCTTGACTTCCAGACGGATTTTGTGGCAATAGGGGACCAGGCCACGCGATCTGCGCTGCTGGAGCAGGTTAAGGAGGTCTACCCGAATGTGGATGTATATCGTCCAGAATTCGGGTACGACTTTGAGGCAGTGGCTGGGGTGGAAAAGGCCTACTACGCAGCACTAGCGAATCTGCCGGAGTGGCCCCTGTTGAAGGCTCTAGGGGAGAAGAAACAACTTCTGACGGCCGCGGAGATCGCCAACTGCGAGGTGGACCAGGACCAAGAGTTCATGGCGTTCCGCCGGGGTGAGCTGGTCTCCGAGCCCCGAAACAAAGATCCCCCCCCTCGGATGGAGGTCGATGCCATAGCTGCGGACGAAGCTGTCGCAGCGAATGAGGAGGAAGAAGCCGAAGTGTCAGAGGGCCGGCGAGAGGTGTTGCCCGAGGATATTGAGGGGACCGAGCGGGAGGTCAGTCGTTCCCCTCAAATTTAAAGTTGTAGATAATAGGGATATATGCAAACATTGTACTGAATCATGGATATTGTACTTCTATTTTGTTGAATATAATTTTTGTTTTCGAACTGAACTCCAACTCTTTACATACTTGAGATTGATCGATCTGGTTGACTCTTCTTTCTGTTTAGAATACCGCGGAATTGCACGAAACAATAAAGAAACTCATGCGATCACTTGAGTGGTTCCGCGAAGAAAAGAACAACCTGCAAATGCACGTAGTGCCAAAGCTAGAAAAGCAGGTGGCCTCGGCAGAGAGGAAGGTGAAGGAAGCCGAGGAGAAAGCCTTTGATCAAGAGCTGAAGTATCTGGCCAAAGTTGCTGAACTGGACCGAGTCCTCATCCATCAGAGGGAGTATGACCGAATATTGACCGAGTTCGGTCTACTGACATTTGACGAAGTCGAGGCGCGGGTTGTAGAGATTCAGGAAGAGATTTCAGCGCTTATGGCGAGAAGCCCGGCTGAGTCCTCGGAGCTCGTACGAAAACGAGAGGTGTTGGAGTTGCTCCTTAATATGTATAAAGGACTGAAGGGCCGTGGCAGGTGGCGGCCCTCTGCCGAGGAATTTATTGCCAGTACAAGCCGGAGCCAGGACACTTCAAAAGCTCCTCGGAAGCGTAAAAAGAAGCCCGCGGGAAAGAGCAAAGGCATTGTGATCCGAGAGCCAGCACCAGTGACTACGATCGAAGAAGAGCCCGCTGTGGTCGCCGAAGAAGTAGTCGAGGAGCTGGCCAGAGAAATTGAAGTGATGGCTCCGGAGGAGTGGGACCCTGTGCAGTGGGCCCAAACTCTGAGGTCTGCTCCGCAGCCAAGTAGCCGCGCTCATACAAGGGACGAAATTCCCCGACAAGCGCCAAGGACAAGTCCACGGTGTCGGGGAGCCCGCGGAGGGGAAAGAGCCGGAGCCCGAGGTCGAGGATCTACAAGATCCCGGAGGACACAGTGCAGATCTAGGAGTAGGCCTCAACGCCGGAGCGCTGAATACTGGCTCGGGGGCCGTAGATGATCGTTTGTTTTTTTTTTTTTTTTTTTTTAGTTTTATGTAAAGAACTTTTTGTCGTAGGATTATTCGGAAGATAATAAAATCGTTTTGGTGTGCATAAATGTGTTAAGGAAAACAACAAGTTATGAACCAAAAGTAATAACTGTTTTAATTGGGTGTTCGGGAACACAGTATGGATAAATCCAATGCAAATCTCCCCGGACGGATCGGGCGGGAGTAAAAGCTCCCCGGACGGGTCAGGCAGGAGTAACCACTTCTCCGGTTAAACAGGCGAGAAAGTGATATGAGTCCGGGGACGGAATGTGAATCTCCTCGGACGGATCGAGAGAGAGAGAGTTAATTGTCCGGAGACGAATAATAATTTTATGAATGCGTTAGGGCGTCCCCGTAACGTAAAAGAGAACACAGCAAGATGCATAAACAAAGAATTTTTATTCAATGATGAGTGCCGGAGCAAATTAAAGAATACAAAGAGAGATAACAATCATAAAAGAAACGTACAATGAGCATAAAGATAAGATGGTACTTGTGATTTGGCATTCACAGATAGAAGCGCCTCAAGTTGGTAACGTGCCAGCTTCGGGGAATCAAAGTCCCATTGAGATGCTCTAACTGATAGGATCCGGAATCGTGCGCGGCAACGACGCGGTAGGGACCCTCCCAAGAAGCATGTAATTTCCCCTCGGGGGCAGCTTTGCTGGCTGAATTGAGCCGAAGCACTAGGTCCCCGACATTGAACTGAGTGCCCCGGACCCGGAGGTGATGATACTGGGCTGCACGTTGTTTACACCTGGCCTGTTGAATGAATGATTGATCACGATGATTTTCAAGCTCATCCAAATTCGCTCGGAGAGCCTCGTCATTATCCTCTGGAACCAATGTGATGAGGCGGGGGCTTGGTACACTGATTTCCGCAGGAATAACGGCTTCGGAACCATAAGTAAGGCTGTAAGGAGTCTCCCCGGTAGAGGTATGCGGTGTCGTGCGATAAGCCCATAGGACTTGCGGAAGGTTTTCAGCCCAGAGACCTTTGGCATTATCCAGGCGTTTCTTTATACCCGTGAGCAGTGTACGATTGGTGACTTCAACCTGACCGTTGGCTTGAGGGTGAGCAACCGAGGTGAAAATTTGTTTGATGTGAAGCTCTTCACACCATGACCGAAAGGGATCATTGGCAAATTGTTTACCATTGTCCGAGATAATAGTGCTCGGGATGCCGAAGCGACATACGATATTGCGCCATACAAATTTCAAGATATTTTGACCAGTAATGGCCGTAAGAGGTTCGGCTTCGACCCACTTAGTGAAGTAATCTACGGCAACGACCAGGAATTTCAATCCCCCCGGAGCAACTGGGAATGGGCCGACAATGTCGATTCCCCATTGAATAAACGGCCACGCACTCTGGATTCCAGTGAGCTCGGTCTGCGGCAGATGCTTCACACGGGAGTGCAGCTGACACTTGCTGCATTTGGTCACTAAGTCGTGGGTATCGTTGAACAAAGTTGGCCAATAATATCCCTAGCGGAGAACTTTCTTGGCCAATGTCCAGGAGCCGATATGGCTGGCACAGGCCCCTTCGTGAACCTCCCATAGAACTTGAGTAGCCTCGGCAGGAGCGAGGCACCGGAGACTCGGTTGTAGGTACGACCGTCGGTACAAGACTCCATCATGAAAGGAGTATTTCGGGGCTTTGAGGACAACTTGCCGAGCTCGCAGCTTATCAGTAGGCAGGATTCCATCTCGGAGATATTGAACAATAGGGGTCATCCAATTCGGATCACTATCGGTCAGTACCGAAACCGTTACCTCATGAATTGCCGGATGAGATAAGTCTTCGACCATGATATCCGGAGATATATTAGTTCGGACCGCGGAGGCTAATTTGCTGAGCGCGTCTGTTCTTGCATTCTGAGCACGTGGTATTTTCTGGATAACAACTGTATCAAGAGTTGACATAAGCTTGAGTGTTAAAGCACGATACCTGATCATTGTTTCATCCTTGGCGATATAAGTTCCCTGGATTTGCTTAGACACGACCTCGGAGTCCGTGAAGAGCTCAAGATGGCGAACGGCTAAGGATTGAGCGAGCCGGAGCCCGGCGAGAACCGCCTCGTACTCCGCTTCATTATTGGTCACCTTAAATTTGAATCGGATGACGTACTTAACCTCAACTCCCTCAGGGTCAATGAGGAGCACCCCGGCACCACTTCCTCGAGTTGTGGATGCACCATCCACATATAACTGCCACTTGCGAGGTGGGGATACGAAGGTAGCAGGATGATGGGTACCATTATCTGCAGAAGACTCATGATTATCCCCCGGGGCTTCAGCCAGAAAGTTGGCGAGTGCTTGACCCTTGATAGCTCGGCGGGGAAGATATTGAATATCATATTCGCCTAACTCGACAGCCCACTTGGCGAGGCGCCCAGACACCTCGGGTTTGACAAGAATCTGACGGATAGGATGATTGGTCAAAACCCGTATTTCACGTCCTTGGAAATATGGCCGCAGACGCCGAGCTGCCATGACAAGAGCCAGCGCAGTTTTTTCCAGCATGGAGTATCGTGTCTCCGCCCCGTGGAGTACACGACTTGCGAAATACACGGGATGTTGAACCCCATTGACTTCGCGCACAAGTGCAGCGCTAATAGCTTCCTCGGCGGAGGCTAAATACACATAAAGAGGCTCTCCGGAGAGAGGAACTGACAAAGTGGGTAACTGCTGAATATGATGCTTCAAAGCCTCGAAAGCTGCAGTACACTTCGGTGTCCACTCAAATGACTTCGCTTGTCTCAAAATCTTGAAGAACGGGAGTTGGCGCTCTGCTGCTTTAGATAAAAAACGGTTTAAGGCCGCCAAACCACCCGTGAGGCGTTGAACGTCTCTGAACGTCTTCGGTGGTTGCAGATCTAAAACATCCCGAAGTTTGGCTGGATTGGCCTGAAGACCTTGTTGTGAAACCATATAACCGAGAAACTTGCCGGAGCCAACGCCGAAAGTGCATTTTGCCGGATTAAGTCGCAAATTGTAACGCCGCAGAGTACGCAACGTTTCAGCTATGTCTTGCACACATGAAGAATGAGAGGTACTCTTTATAACAAGATCATCAACGTAAACCTCGACGTTGCGGCCAATATGGTCGTGGAAAACACGGTCCATGAGACGTTGATATGTGGCTCCAGCGTTCTTGAGCCCGAAGGGCATTTTCTTAAAAGCAAAACACCCGAAAGCAGTGATGAATGCTGTCTTGAGGGCATCCTGCGGATCCATAAAGATCTGGTGGTATCCCTTATACAGATCTAAGAAACAGAGTGCCACGTACCTAGTAATGGCTTCGGCCTTTTGGTCAATGGAAGGTAGGGGATAACAGTCCTTCGGACAATGTTTATTGAGGTCGGAGAAGTCGACACACATCCGCCATGCCCCGCTGGACTTTATCACCATCACCGGATTGGATAGCCAAGAGGGGTAATGCACTTCGAACAAGATGTCCGCATCCAAGAGTTGTTGCACCTCGATTCTAATTGCTGCATTTCGCTCCGGAGCGAACTTCCTTTGCTTTTGCTGTATAGGCTTTACGCTGGGATCGATGTTCAGCTTATGGATTATTATATCGGGAGAGACCCCTGGCATATCCAAAGGAGACCATGCAAAGACATCGGAATGCTCTCGCAAGGTCTGAATGATGGCCTAGTGCAACCATGGCACATCTACGGCACCGACAGTTACAGTCTGTTCTGGCTTGGACGGATCAAGCGGTACCTGGACGGTGGTTCCCCCAATGAGGTACATACCCGAGGTTCAAGAGCCGATGATGCTACTTGAAGCTGCTGTTTGGGAGGAACTTTGGCAGTCTTTTTGAGTGCCACGTACATACACTCCTTTGAAACCCGCTGACTACCGCGGATAGCCACTTCGCCATGCGAGGTGGGGAATTTTAGAGCGAGGTGGTATGTGGAGCATATGGCTTTGGCGGGAGTAAGCCAGTCCCGACCCAAGATCATGTTGTACGGTGACGGGGAGTTCACCACATAAAAATCCACGAAAATGGTTTTTATTGCCGGATAGGTCCCCAAAGACGCCGGGAGAGTGATGACACCCTCTGGCTGGACTTCACCCTGAGTAAATGTCTGCAGTGGCCCGGGGGCCGGCCGAAGTTGTTCCCGAGGAATCCCCATCTTTTGGAAACAGTCTGCGAATATGACACTCACTGCGGCTCCATTGTCCACGAAGACCCGCTTTATTGTAATATTGGCTACAGCCATGTCGATGACAATAGCGTCAGTATGAGGTGTTATCTCTGGAACCGGGTCCCTATCGGTGAAACTAACAGTCTCGGATTGGTGGAGGCGCTTATGACGTGGCTCCTCGGGAGGAGGACGGCGAGCCTCTACCTTCAAGGCATTTCGTGAGGCCCCGGTGGGGAGGGCCCCATATATCACGTTGATTACGTGAGTGGGTGCATTGTCTCCGGGTCCTCCCGGAGGGGGAGGTGGTGGCAGAAAACGAGGCTGTTGGCGATTGCCAGAGTCTTGCCGTGCATTATTGCTAGGTCCTGACCGATTATTCTGCCATGGCGGCCGATTTCGTTGTGTGCCCCGGTCATGATAACCTCCGCGGTTCTGAGACGAACCCCCATTCTGGCTTGTCCGAGGTTTGTCATCGGTCCGCGCAATGTATTGTCGCAGGAGACCTTTCCTTAGACACTCCTCGATTTCCTTGCTGAGCTCTCGGCACTCCTCTGTCTCGTGCCCATGATCTCGGTGGTACGCACACCACTTTCCACGGTTCCTCTTTTCAGGCGGAGCAGTCATCCGCGGACAAGGTCGTAAATCGTTCTTGTGAACAGAAAGAATTTCAGCTCGTGACTTTGTCAACGGAGTAAATTGTGGAAAATCACCTCGGGATTCTGAACGCCCCGGGTTCAGACGGGAAAAGGCACTAGGTCGCGTGCTAGGCCCAGCTTGTGCCCTGTCGGACTGCCGCTTGCTAGCATGTTTCTCACGTTTCCGGCGAGTCTGCTCCTCGGCCTTAGCATATCTGCACACCGTTTTGAACAGTGCTCGGGTTGTGACCGGTGGATTTCGAACCAACTCGGTGTAAAGTGGTCCGGGACGGAGTCCATTCATGAATGCGTTGATGACTACGTCATCTGAGCAATTTCCCACCTTGAGGCTCTCCGCTGTAAAGCGGTCAAGAAATTGGGTAACGGTTTCACCGTCCCGCTGTTCCATATTTATGAGGTCGGCCAGGGTGGCCATGGGCTTTGCACGTGCTTCGAAACGCGCCCGAAAGTGTTCGGCGAGTTCTCTAAAAGAGGATACGCTGTTGCGTGGGAGAGAATCAAACCAAACCCGAGCTTCATCCTGAAGGTACTCAGGGAAAATCTTACAGTAATGGAGGGATGTAGTATGATCGCGGCTAAGCATGTTGTGCCTGAAAGCTCCAAGAAAATTGGCTGGATCTCCGGTGCCGTCGTAAGGTGGTATGGCCGGCCGTTTGAACCCTTCGGGAAGGGAGGTGGCCATGATTTCTTGGGAGAACGGTGTGATGATATCTCCATTGGCATCAAGGCCCAGGATTCTGTCCAGTTCGACATTGCGTTGGACTCGCTCATACTCTTGAAGATCTAGAGTATGAGGATTGGCATAACGAACTCTCTTAGCCGCGTTGAGTGGACGGCGGCGATCGACATCGGTAGGTTCATCGTTGCGTTGTCGTGATTCGTTAGAACTCCCATGGTCCTCGGAAGAACCAGGTCGTTCCCGTCGCCGATCCTGACGCCCGCGATACCCCGGATCCTGTCGATCACGCGAGTGCTGACGATGTGGAGGCACCGCGGGATTAGCATCCTGTCCGGCGGGTCCCTCATGATTTAGGCGGTTAGCCGCCCAGTCTTGAAGAACATGGGCATGCTCTTGTAGGAAAGCCTGGAGCAATTCTGGAGTGATTTGAATGTTAACCGGTGGCTGGGCAGCAGCGGGATTAGGGTTTTGCATGTCTTGTGGGGGTGGAGGCAAGAACTGGTTGTCTGGATTCACAACCGGGCCTTGGTTGCCCTGATGATGAGACGCACCTCTTGTCGGCGACTGCCTCGGCGGCAAAACTTGATCCACGGGTGGATCTTGATTGGATTGATCACCGTGGCGAGATTGATTCAGTCGAGTCATCACCATGATATTTGAATGCACTGTTAACGTCAGAAATTGCTTACGGTTCCCACAGACGGCGCCAATTGATCATGCGCAATCCGATATCCAAGAAACTTAATGAAAACCTACGTAAGCAATATGAAAAAACACAAGATTTACGTGGTTCGATCCGGAGATCTACGTCCACGGGCAGAAAATAACACTTGCTGAGGTGTTTCTTTTACTCGAACTTTGAGTTTACACGTAATAATCCAGAATACAGAATGCGAACCCTAATTCAGAGTTCTTTTCTTCAATTTATACTAAACCCTCGTGAACCCTAACTGAACCCTAACTAATTCCCTATTATCACGCCTGTTTTCCGTTGCGTGATAGTTGGGAACGAATCGTGGGCCTTGAATTGCGGAGCAAACCACAAGTTGGACCGACGCATGCTTCTGGGCCGACACGTACTCCTGGACTGGTCGGTGGGCCAATGTATGGACCCGACCCGAAGTGACCGGGCCATCCCTATCACTTTGTTTATGTATTTAAAAAAGAAAAAGTCTTGTTCTTAAAAGTTAATTTTGATTGAATTTTCTTTAGTGGCTTAAATTTTTTTATGGAACTTTTGTCATGTGCGACGATGATATTTGATCAAGCCCGGACCAACAGTTAGGTCAACATTTTCATCGATTCGGACCCAAAAAATCCACAGATTTATGAGCTCCAGAATTTTTCTGCTTTAGGGGGAAAGTTCGTTTTTGGTCGTTAATTTAGGGTGAGTTCAAAATTGGTCCACTAACTATGATATTATTAATTTTATCCAATAACTTGGGCCGAGTCTAATTTGAGGTTAAATTTCGTCGGAATTGACTAAGTTGACCGGAACTACTCACGTGCAAGGCACGTGGTCATTCAATTGGGGCTTTTCGGCAGCATTTGTCCTCATATTGGACTCAGCCCTAAGTTACTGGACCAAAATTGATAGTATTGCAGTTAGTGGACCAGTTTTGGACTCGTCCTAAGTTAGCGGACCAAAAACAGAATTTTCAGCCGAAGCATACCTCTTCTTCGTTTTGCGTGGTTTGATCTTCTTCCAAATCAGCTCATCGGAATTGTTTATCGGACACTTCCTCGATTTTGCATTGTGACCCACACCATCATAATTTGAGTCCATCTCAAAACCTGAATCTGGAAGTCCCAAATTGAACGACCATGTGTCTTGCACGTGAGTAAGTATATAAAATGTGGTTGTGTGGGTCACAACGCAAAATCAAGGAAGTGTCCGATAAACAATTCTGATGATACTCATTTGGAAGAAGATCAAACCATACAAAACCAAGAAGAGTGTGGTTCGACTAAATCTCCAACTTTATATTTAAGAATCGAACAATGGATTCTCACTATTTTATGTTGGAGTAACAAAAGTGATTGTCATTGTTGGATTTTGGTATAAGTATCTTAAAACGATTTGAATTAAGGCAAGAACCATTTGAATCGAGGTAAAAAGAAAGATGATACATAACCAATGTATTCTGTTAAATTTGGACTATGAGACCAAACAAGAGAAAATTTCGTTTTTGGTCCGCTAACTTAGGGCGTGTCCAAAACTATTCCACTAACTACAATTAATATTATCAATTTTAGTATAATAACTTAGGGTCGAGTCCAATATGAGGACAAATATTGTCGGAAAGCCCCAAATTGAACGACCACATGTCTTGAGTAAATATTATTTGAGTGTTATGTGCGAAATATAGTACTAAATAGCATGAACGTGTAGCCTACATGTTTTGAGTTTGCATGGTATCCATTCGAAGCCTTGCTAGACTTTTGTCATCTTATATTTTGGCTTATTTTCCAAGTTGGACAACTGTTCTTAATTTTTTTATAATTCTTTGAAATTTACCGTAATTAAAGTCTTTAGTATGCTTTTCTCCCAAAGCCTTCAACATTCTTGTGTTCCTTTATGTTAAAAATAAAAAATAAAAAGAAAATAAACGTTTTTTGACACATGTTTTTGAACATGATTGTTGTCTCTAATAATAAGTTTTATATAACAACTTAACGTCACAATATTTAAGACCAATCTCTTAAAAACAAATAGTTGAAGCAAATTTTTCATATGTGTCGAATTATTAAGACGACTAATTAGTAATAATATGTTGGATCAAAAATCACTTTTGGTTCCATAAGTATTTGCTTTTTCGATTTTGGTCTCATAAGTACTTGCTTTTTCAATCCCGTAAGTGCTAAAATTGTCCAATTTAAGGACAATTTTCACAGGAGAACATCAAACTCGCGGGAAAAATGTCACGTGACCCCAAAATTTAGGGCAACAGAATAAGTGACATGTCTATTTTTTGGGTGAGTTGGACTTATTTGGGGCAAACCTACGGAATAAGTGACATGTCACAGAACAACGGCGGCTCGATCCCTGCTTAAGATGTTGTTGTGGGCTTCTTGCACCATGTGTGACCTCGTGGAATAACGAGAATTTAGGTCGACGATTTTATGGATGTCAAAACAACTTGGTATGTTCTTTTTTCTTGTTAAAGGTATTTGTGCAAAATGATGTTGATCTTCATTCTTCCTCTAAATCCAGCTTATATTAACAGAATGAAGGCTATTCCAAATATTTTAGGTGGATTGACAATCCACTTTGTGATCATAGCAGGATTATTCAGAGGGCTGTTGAGAAGAACAAATGTACTCCGGAAAGAGAAGCAAAATTTGGTTCTTGTTAATCAGAAGCTTGAGAAGATTAACCAGGTTTTGCAGATTGAAATTGATAGGATTGAGGAGAAGAAGAAAATATTGCGCAAATGGAACTCGTCCAAATTTTAGGGTCATGTTACTTGCACATGACTATTTCTGGCCGGCTTGGTGTTCTTCGGCGAAAATTGTCCCTGAATTGGATAATTTTAGCACTTGCCGGACTAAATTGAAAAAACAAGTACTTATGGGACTAAAGTCGAAAAAGCAAATACTTATGGGACCAAAAGTCATTTTTGGCCTAATATGTTGTCTCTAATAATATAGTTGTCACAAATACTTTTTATTTAAGATAACTCTTTTTTTGTTTCACAAAATCATTTTTATATAACTATTTTTTCAAATTAATTTGATTTTTATTTTAAAAATAATCAAATAAAAGAATAAGACAAAGATTTCGCTTTTAAGTTCTTTCAGTTGTTCACTATTATAACGATATAAAGTATTTTTGTTCAATTTTTTATACTTACTGTAACATTGCATGATACAAATATAGGGACTCTACTTTAAAGTTCGACTCAAGTCAACAAATTACTAAGACCAACCCTGTTTGTGGTGAACGAGGGACATATAAATAGAAACTTTGATTACTACAATGATCACCTAAATTCCAATACCATTTATATATTCCCTAAAATAAAATTCTGAGACCCTAAATATCCGAACTGAAATTTGAAGGATATCTCTATATCATGAACGTACTAATCCACAAAAATAAATAAAATTGTTAAATTTGTAAACTAACATGTGTGGATGAAGAAATAAAATAAAATAGGATAGAAAAAGGGCGACATTTGAATAAATGGAGTGGTCTAAATGATGGTTGATGTCATGCATAAGATATTCACTGGATTGATTTTTGTCTTGCATTTGCTTAATAAATGATATCTCTTAATTAATTATGACATTTAGTACAGTGACATCTTGTTATTATGAAATTGGTGATGAACATTTAGGGTTGATCATAAAAATTCCGTGCCTGTTGAAGTCCGTTAATTTATGTTCACTTAATAAACAAGCATAGAGTAAATATTGAAGGGTTTGTTTGTTAACAGCTGCTGCGCCTGAACGGATTCTTTAACCTTGTATAATAATAATAATAATAATAATAATAATAATAATAATAATATTTTGTGCCATTTATGTAACTCATTTATTTTAAAATGCTCACTAACTTTTTTTGAAAGTATAAAACCCAATTTGTTACACAACTAGAGAATATCTAATATTCGCGTTCATGAATGAATTTTTTTTTTCTTATAAACTTTATGTTTGTTAATGTTTGAAAAAAATTTGTAAACATTGATAAACACCAACTTAACATGCTTGTTTTAAGTTCAATTCACCAGAAAACTTAACAAACATTACTTAAGTAATTTCAATTTTGGCTCTAATGAATTAGTTAAACAACCTTACAAGCGTCGAATCCCAATGTAACAATGGATTCCATGTAAGGAAATATACCTATAATATTATTATCATAATATGCACAATGTGTACTAATAAAATTGTTGGAACGCCTTGATCCCTACATTGAGTTAGTCGGGGGCCCAAGGAATGAGGTACCCTTGGTCCAAGTGTTCGGAGGCAACGCTCCTGAACTTTATGATGTATGTTATGTTTGAGCTTAATTTGTGTTTTTGGTCTATTTTTTAGGAACAACCGGTTAAGATGTTTAAATAACTCTTATTATTTTAACCTAGGGTCATTCTACACTCTGTAATCATCCTAATCACATAATATATATTTTACTTCCTCTATCCATGAATTTAGCTCGTACATTATTAATGAATTACGTAAATTCTGGATTCATTTATTTTTATTTATGCATCTTTCTCACGTCTCATTATAACAAAAATAATCACAAGCGAAAAACAAAATAAATAGAAGAGTCATTTTGAATACATTACTCGCTATTAGTCAACTCCCGAGCCCTTTCAATTGTACGCCTAATTAATCCTAAAAAAATCTAATTAGTGGGAAAGCATATTGACTTCTTAATTTGTAATTGCAACCCATTCTCAACACACCAACCACCTTCCAGCCCACAAAAGAGGAAAAAAAGAAAAGAAAAGAAACGCCGAATACATATGTTTCTTGGTCATTTGATCAAACCATATGTATACACGCCATGATCGTCAATATTTGCCAAAAATGGATGTTCTCCATTTCAATCATCATTTTAACAAATCACGTAGCATTCATAACATGCCCATACAAATGTGGAACCAACGCCAATTACACAACCAACAGCACATACAGTACCAATCTCAACACCCTCCTCTCCTCTCTCCCCTCCAACCTCGACATTACCGGTTTCTACAGCGCCTCCACCGGAAGCACCCCTGACGCCGCCGCCGCCGTTATCCTTTGCCGCGGCGACATTCTCCTAGACACGTGCCGAGCATGTGCTCAAAACGCCACTATTCAGTTGCAAAGTTTCTGCCCTAGCACAAAACAGGCAATTATCTGGCGAGAACTCTGTATGCTTCGGTACTCGGACGAGCCAATTTTGGGGGCCCTAGCAACAATTCCATCGTATTGGCTATGGAATCGGGAGAATACAACGAGCGCAGAGGAGTTTAAGGACGTGGCGCGAGAATTGATCGGCGATCTGTTGGAGCAGGCGGCGCTGGGTGGCTCCGAGATGAAGCTGGCGGCGGGGAGTAGGGAGGCGCCGGATCTTCAGACGGTATATGCATTGGTGCAGTGTACGCCGGATTTGAGTCCGGCGGAATGCCGGAGTTGCCTGACGGCGGCGGAGGAAGACTTGCCGAGATGTTGTGATTGGAAGAAGGGTGCTGGAATCTACTTGCCTAGCTGCAATCTTCGCTACGAAACTTTTCAATTTTACAGTCCGATTACGTTTGGAGAGTCGTTGCCGTCAGGCCCGTCAGTGTCACCACCTGGACCCGGTAACAACACCCAACCTTCTATTTTTTTATTTTTTTGGACTTAGCATCCGAAGATAAGAATCATATTTTTCACAATTATAAAAAATTTTACATTATATTTTAATTTTTAGCTAGGTTTAGGTACACCTTTTTAAAAATTAATTCTTTTAGATATACGATAGGTTCATTTAACTTTTCAATTATGTGTAATTTATTTATTAAAATTTAAAAAATTACTTTAACTTAAAAAACGAGAAATTAATTGTCGCATAGAGAAACTGAGAAAATAAGATGGTAGTCAAATTTATGGATGACTGGTAGGTTGTCATCTTTTATTTCATTGGATATACATAGAATTACAGTAAGAACGTGTTATGAAACTGATAAGCAGGTAGATATCTTACCACATCATAAACCTATAAACCTATGAAATGATATAGGATATTAATATCAATTTCTCAATAGCGATTTCTATCACTTCACTTAATTGTGGCATTAATTTCTTTCATGGACTATTCTTTTCATCTCCTAAATATAAAATAAGTGGTCTTACATACTATTTATGGACTTTATAAGAATATATTAGTATAATTAAAAAAAGCATATTTTTTATCCCTTTTTTATACTTGAGTTTCCCAATAACAAATAAAGCGCCAAAAAATTGATGTAAGTACTAAATAAATTCAATTGATTCTAAAATAGGGCAAAAGAGATGTGAAATGTTATGGTATAGGAAAAAAAAAAAAAAAAATCGCACAAAGTTTGATATTGACTGTTGTAAATGGTCATCATTTAACATTGTTTTGTGCCTAAATTGTTAATTGAAGAATGGGAATGCTATTTATTCATTTTTAGTAACTTTATTTATTTTTCTTCTATTAACTCTTGGGTGAGGGTGAGGAGATTTTCAATATACATAACATTTATAAGTATAGAATTTGTTTTCAATCATGAAAACATAGTCATCCAAAACCTTGTTTGAATAATGCAGGAAAGGATGGCAAAAAGACATCGAGAACAGTTATAATCATCGTTATTCCAATTGTTGGGTGTTTGATCCTACTTGCCAGCATTTTCATCATCCTAAGAAGGACAACAAAATACAAGTCAACGCCATTCCTAACAAGGAGAACACAACAGAAGCCAACCCAAGTCCATGAGATTTGCAGTGCCGAATCTTTGGAATATGATTTCGAAATAATTAGAGCTGCAACTAATGATTTCTCTGAAGCTAACAAGCTGGGAAAAGGTGGATTTGGGGCAGTTTACAAGGTACCATTAGTTGCAATAAACATTAGTACCATGTCTGAAATGAAATAAGTTCGCAATAAATTCTATGATCCAATGTTTAGGGAAAACTTGTCAATGGTCAAGAAATAGCTGTCAAAAGACTATCAACAGGCTCGAAGCAAGGCGATCTGGAGTTCAAAAACGAGGTATTGTTAGGAGCTGGACTTCAGCACAAGAATCTAGTCAAGCTTCTGGGTTTCTGCCAGAAAGAAACTGAGAGGATTCTTATATATGAATTCGTGCGGAATGCAAGTCTAGACCAGTTTGTGTTTGGTATGTCATCATAATGAGAATTTTCCCAGTATATTCTTCTTCTGCACAATTACAATCTATTCTAACATTGGAGGGTTCTACTTAAAATGGAAATTTAGACCCGATCAGGCGTCAAGAAATGGACTGGGAAACACGATGCAAGATCATTGGAGGCATTGCCAAGGGACTGGTATATCTTCATGAAGATTCTCGTCTAAAGATTATACATCGTGATCTTAAACTCAGTAATGTACTTCTAGACGCAGAGATGAACCCCAAAATTGCGGACTTTGGCTTGGCAAGGTGGGTTGTGCAAGACGAAACTCATGGTAGTACTTGCAAGGTCGCTGGAACATTGTAAGTACAATTAAACTTCCTTAGTCCTATAAACAGAGTGATATTTCTATGTTGATCAAATTGACAAAAAATAAAAATTATTATGGGACAGTACATATGCTATGCTACTGGTTTATCAGTTTAAATGATTCTCCATTATAATGTGTATATATATAATTTTTATGCAGTGGATATATGCCACCAGAATATATATTCCACGGACATTTCTCTATCAAGTCAGATGTATTCAGCTTCGGCGTGATGGCCCTGGAAATCATCAGTGGACAGAAAAACAGCAAATTTCGTGATAAGCATCAGAATGTAGAGCACCTACTGAGTTACGCCTGGAGAAATTGGCAGGAGAAAAATGGAGAAAATGTGATAGATCCTTTTATGAGAAATAGTTCTGGTTTCCAAAATGATATACTTAGATGTATTCACATTGCCCTTTTGTGTGTTCAAGACAACATAACTGACAGGCCTACAACGGCATCCGTTGTTCAGATGATGAATAACTCATCCCTGACCATGTCAATACCCACAAGGCCTGGATTTTTCCTGCCAGGAAGATTGGATAGTGAAGATACTGGGACTACAATGGAATTGGAAGAATCAAGGCAATGTGTTCCATCAAGAAATGATGCATCACTCACAGAGATGTATCCACGTTAATTTCCATTTTTTGGTATCTACTTTTATCATTAAAAAAATAATTTATTTGATTTGATTTGGTAATTGATGAACAAGGTTTTCTCAGGTGCGAATCTTGATTTAAACTCAAAAACTTGAATTACTTGATTTCGAAGAAAGAATAAAGAACGCTAGTGTAGATTCTTCCTACCACACAAGAAAGGCAGTGTAATAATGGTTAGTAGGTTTAGGAGTATTTGTATAAGGAGTATCAGAGTTTTTTGAAATCTTCATAGGTAGTATTTAGCGTAATTCAATTCTTGGAATTTTGGATTTCTGTGAGCTCCATGGATCCTTGCACATTAGTAAATTAGGCTTGAGTCTTGGCTCAAAGAGATGAACTTTAATATGACATGTATAAATAAATAAATGAATGCAATAAATTAATTTCTATTGAGACTTCGGCCTAAATAAATTAATAAATAAATAAGTAAATTGCAAATAAATGATTCGCAAATTAATAATAATTCTCAATATAAATTGGGTTTGAAAATATTAATTGGGTCAAATTGAATTGGTGTTGGGTCTAAGCCCAACATTTGATAAATGAATAAAATGGTTTGGCAAATTTAATAAAATCAACAAATAATAATAATAATAATAATAATAATAATAATAATAATAATAATAATTAGGAAAATACCTGGAGTTACACGAACTCAGTCAGCACGCCTATCGAGTTTGTCACATATCGGTATCTATTTTATCTTTAATAGAATTTCTATTCTCAAATATTTTCTTAAGTATAGACACTTTTCGAACTTAAGTTTTTATTAAAATCAAACATGAAATAATTTTCAAACCAACTATATAACATGATAAACAACTTCATTTCACTCATATACAATTTTGAAAATATAATTTATTTTCAAAATTAAGATTTAATTAATAAATAATTCACTCAATAATTAATATTTAAATATTTAATTAACCAATTAACAAAAAAATTCACACAATACAAACTAACATCGCATAAAACATATCACGTACATCTTGACTTAATTAGTATCTCACTTGCAGCATAATTATACAAGAAACAAAATATTTATTTACTATTCACAAAATACTCCCTCCGTCCCACCTTATCTTGCACACTTTCTTTAAACGGTTGTCCCACCTTATCTTTCACAGTCTATAAAAAGAAAGTTATAACATAATCTCCACACTCAATCTCCACACTCAATCCATATTTAAAAAGTCAACAAACAACCAAAAAGTAATTTTTTTTAATACTCGTATCGATCCCCCCTCCTCCTGTGCAAGATAAGTCGGGACAGAGGGAGTATCTATTTACTATTCATAAAAATACCTTCTTATTATTCATATTTATAAAAAATAATACAAATTTTCATAATGTGTATTTTTATTTTTCATGTATTCTAAAGTTAGTTCTCATATTTTATATTATGGGTTTTCAAGAAAATTAAATATTCTATGAATATTCATTTTTTTAAAAACATCATAAATTGATTTTTCCTTGGAATAAAATTCTACAAAAATACTTTTTATACTTCTAATTATTGATACATCATATTTTGATAGTAATCGAAATAAAATTATTTCCCTTTTATTTCTAAAAATAGGCGAAAATATTAAGGCTACTCCCGAAAAAAATTATATTTTATTTTCATACAATTTAATGAGGAATATAGTACTTTCATCATCATACATAAATTGAAATGTGACAATATGTTATTTATAAGAATTAAAAGTTGTAAATCACTTATTTTTCTTGTATATTTCATTATAATCTTATTATCTTTCAAATTTTACTATAATAGCTTCCAATAATAATTTTACTATTTTAACAACATAAATAACTTTAAAAATATATAAATAGAACCTGAAATTTTAAATTTTAAATTTGTAATTTGTAATTTTCCGAAAAACATAAAATTATAAATCCATTTAAAAAGCTTCTAAAATCTATATTTCACTCTTTAATTCCCTTTTAAATTTTCCAACTTCAAATATATCATGTATATAACTTTTTATAATTATATATGTGGAAAAAAATAATATTTTCAGATGTTTTACTATTTTCGAATTTATCCATTTTTTTCAAAAAAAAAACTGTTTATTAGTTCTAAAAATATTCAAATCCTCTTTTTAATTTTCTGATCGACTTCAAATATATCATATATGTAGCTTATTATACCTATGTATGTAAAAATAAATAATATTCCAGATTTTATTTTATTTTTATTTTCGGATCATCTAGTTTTCTTTTCCAAAAAAAACTGGTTTTTAGTTTTTAAAATATTTTAAATCCTCTTTTTAATTTTTTGACATCAAATATACCATATATATAACTTATTATATATTTATATACCAAAAATAAAATTTTCAGAATATTAAAAATAAAATCACCAGTCTTATATTTATATTTTTTTCTTTGAATTTATTAGAGTAGAATAAACTAAAAAGATATTTATCCCATCTTTTAATCATCCTTTTTTATTTTTCAACCATAAATATATCTTACACACACTTTAACACACCCATTTACATCATAAAATAACTTCTCAAATTTTATAAAATTTTGACATTATAACGACGCAAAAGGGTCATTTACTAAAAAATAAAAAATAGGGAAAGTTGTTTTATCCCTCAACATATTCTCAACAACAAAATAAACAACCAATAATTCAACAATATTTAAAGAAAACACTAAGTACATAGAGGGGCTGAGCCCCTTTTATATCGTTTACATAATAGTAGTTTAAAGTAATATTTCTTCGATTTTCACGGGGGAAATAATGTTTTCTTGCCATCCTACATGTTATAAAAACATGATCCTCGGGCTATATATAGGCTTTAGAAAAATTAATATCGAAGACAGAAAGTAGGAGAAGAACGTACACTGGAGTCGGAGGTTCGACAGAACTAGAACTCTCGAAATATTTCTACTACTACGAGAAACTAAGAACTACTACATTTGAGAGAAATTTGGGAGAGAAGAAGTCAATTGGTGAGTTTTTGGAGTGAGGGGAGGTAAGTATTTAAAGAAAACAAAAAGTGAATAGTAAGGAAGTTACTATTTTTTATATTTTCTATATCCGGCAATTTTTCTATTTTAAAAATTAATTCCATAAACTATCTGGAACTCTTTTTTATTTTTTTCTTTTTTCTACCATCACACATACTATAATAGAACGTTCCACCCTCAAAGCATTTTTTCTTTTTCAAGTAAAAAAATTATATCTGTAAATTTCTTTTTTTATAACTGTATTTCGTAAATTATAAAAAAAATTACTTTTAAATTATTCTTTTTGTAACTATCTCAAGCATCATTTTTTTATCATTCCATTTTTTCATTTTTACCTCTTTTCTGAGTCTAAATTATCCGTATTTTTTTTGTTTTACAACTGTATTCCGAAGACCATATTAAACTCATTTTTAAACTTTTCTTTTTTCATTTATCAAAAGTATAGTTTTTAACCATTCCATTTTTTAATTTCATCCTTTTCTGAGTTTAAAATTTTATTCGTAATTATCTGTTTTATAAATGTATCATGTAAACTATCAAAACCTCATTTTTAAATCTTTCTTTTTCCAAATATCTCAAGCATTATTTTTTATCATTCCATCTACCTAGCTTTATCCTTTTCCAAGTCTGAAATTTATTCGTAAATTTTCATTTTATAAAATTATCTTGAAAATTATCTAAAACTTGTTTTTAATTTTTTCTTTTTATAAATGAATTAAATACAGACTTCGATTATTCCAATTTCCAAATTTGTTCTTTTTCCAAGTCTGAAATTTTATCCGTAAAATTACTGTTTTATACCTGTATCTTGAAAACTATCCAAAACTAATCTTTAAATTTTTCTTCCTTCAAATACTTCATACAAAATTCTTGACCATTTCATCTCTCTAGTTCTACCCTTTTTAGAGTCTGAGATTATATTCATAAATCCTGGAGTTTTATAGATAGTGTTATTTACTTGTTATAAACAAAATTTTAAATTTTATTTGTTTCATATATATTGAACCTATTAGTGATATCAATAATTGATTCTATCATATCTTGTATAATCTCTGTAGTTATTTACTTTCCTTGTATTTAGGATCTCTTGTACTCTATATTTACCATCTCAATACAAGAGTTATCTTGAGGCAAATATTCCTTCCTAACATGGTATCAGCCTAGGTTTGGCTTGAAACTCTATTCTCTCCTTTCTGCCGTCACCCCTCTTCTGTGCAGATTCACGCCATGGCCTCCCCTGATACACCTTCTCTTCCTCTTTCCACCATGATTCACATGGTCAACATTAAATTATCCTCTTCTAATTACTTGTTATGGCATGCTCAAATTGAGCCCATCCTTACCAGCCAACAATTCATGCCGCTGCTTACCGGCCACTCTTCCCCTCCTCCGTCAACGGTTCGAAACGCCGCCGGAGTTACTGCCCCTAATCCCGAATACACGACGTGGCACCAACGTGATCAACTCGTTAAACTCTTTCTCGTATCCACTCTCACGGAGGAATCCATGGCTGTCGTCATCGGCTGCAAATCATCTCGCGACGTTTGGACCGCGTTGTCTCGGGCCTATAGCCACAGCTCCAAAGCTCGCGAACTCAGCCTGAAGGATGATCTCTTGTCGACCAAACGTGGGGACAAATCAGTCGCGGAATATGCGCGACACTTCAAGAATCTGAGTGATCAACTTGCTGCTATTGGGAAGCCGATTGATGAATCGGACAAATCACATTGGTTCTTGCGAGGCCTCGGTTCATCCTTTTCTAGTTTCACGGCGGCTCAGATGGCCCAGGACCCGCTGCCCGACTTCCCTACTCTCTTTGCTCGTGCCCAAAGCCACGAATTATTTCAAAAATCTCTTGATCAAACTGATGTTTCACAGGGTTTTTCGCAGGCTGCATTTACTGCCGTTAATCGTGGTCGAGGCCGAAATGGGGGCAAGGGTCGCGGTTCCAATAATAACAGAGGCCGCGGTGGTCAGACTTCCACCAACAATCGTGGCCGCCGGAACTACACTCCACGTTGTTTCTTCTGCCGCGAGACTGACCATGATGGTTTTGATTGCCCCAAACGGTTCGACCGTAACTATGATCGCTCCTGTCGCCCGCCGAACACCGCTAACCTTGCGGAAGCCTTCTCCGCCGGCTGTAATGTCTCTCCAGCCAATCCATCCGATTGGTACTTGGATACTGGGGCGTCGGCCCATATGGCCTCAGACACATCTCAATTGGACAATGTCTGTACTTATTCTGGCACCGACCACGTGACGGTCGTGATCTTTGGGGTCCTGCGCCTGTTACATCAGTGTCTGGTTTTCGCTACTATGCCATATTCATAGATGATTACTCTCGTTTTTGCTGGTTCTACCCCTTGCATGCAAAATCTGACTTTGTGGATGTTTTTATGCATTTTCAAAAATATGTTGAAAATCAATTCTCTCACAAAATAAAGCAATTTCAAAGCGACGGAGGAACCGAATTCACAAACAATCGCTTAAAACGACACTTTCTATCTTGTGGCATTCGACATCTCATCTCTTGCCCATACACCCCAGCGCAGAACGGCCGTGCTGAGCGAAAACACCGCCATATAACCGAAATGGGCCTTGCTCTACTGTTCCACTCGTCGGTTCCTCTATCCTACTGGGTCGAAGCTTTTAGTACAGCTATCTATACGATTAATCGGCTCCCCACTGATGTGCTAGGCAAAAAGTCACCATTCGATGTTATTTTCAGTCAACCTCCTGCCTATGATTGTTTTCATGTTTTCGGATGCAGGGTTTTTCCATGTTTGCGTGATTATGCAAAGACAAAATTTGAGTCGCGCAGTCTACCGTGTGTTTTTCTGGGCTATAGCACATCTCACAAAGGCTTCCGGTGTCTCGACCCTTCCACCAAGCGGGTTTACATTTCCCGCCATGCTAAATTCGATGAATATTGCTTCCCCTTTGCCGCTTCTACTAACTCTCGGGCAAGCTCTTCTCTCACCATCTCTGAATTTCTTGATGCTTCCGAATCGGTGGACCTTGACAGTAGGTCTGATCACACGTCTCGGCCTCCCTCTTATATTTTATGTGCAGATGATATCGATCAACAAACACCCACCGTACCATCGCCAAACCCGATTCCTGCCGGGTCATCACCACAGCCACCTGCCGACCCTCCTCTTATGCGCACTCACCCCATGCGCACTCGGGCACAGTCGGGTATCTTCAAACCACGTTATCCTGCCGATATTACACTAGTCGAAAGCAATCGCCTATACTCCGCTCTCACTGCCGTCTCTGAACCCAAAGGAATTCGCTCTGCTCTAAAGCACTCCCATTGGGTTCAGGCCATGAATGAAGAAATGGACGCTCTTCGTCGAAATCAAACATGGGATCTCGTTCCTCGGCCACCAAACACGAACATCGTAGGATCTAAGTGGGTTTACCGCACTAAACTCCTTGCGGATGGGTCAGTTGATCGATACAAAGCTCGTCTGGTCGCACAGGGTTTCAGCCAAATTCCTGGGTTCGACTTCACTCACACTTTCAGTCCGGTAGTGAAGGCCTCCACGGTTCGGATTATCTTATCTCTTGCTGTTATGCATTCCTGGCCGTTGCATCAACTAGATGTCAAGAACGCTTTTCTCAATGGTTTTCTTACAAAACCCGTCTACATGTCTCAACCTCCGGGTTATGTTGATCCTTTACGCCCTGATCACGTTTGTCGTCTTAAAAGAGCGTTATATGGTCTCCGTCAGGCTCCACTAGCCTGGTATCAGCGCTTTCGCGCCTTTCTCCTTCAGCTCGGTTTTTTATGCAGCAATGCCGACACATCTCTATTTGTTTTCTGCCGGGGTAAGGTTCTTATTTATCTACTCGTTTATGTAGATGACATTATTGTTACTAGCAACAATGCTTCTTCTCTCACTGCCCTGTTGTCTCGGCTACGCAAGGAATTCGCTATTACAGATCTTGGTCGTCTTAGTTATTTTCTTGGCTTGGAAGCTTCTTATCCCTCGACTGGCCTTTTCCTCAGCCAGTCAAAGTATGCTCGTGACATCCTCGCTCGTGCCGACCTCTTAGACTCCAAACCTGTTTCTACACCTCTTGCTCCAGGTGCTTCGCTCACTTCTGCAGGACCTGAGTTCTCTGATCCTACACTTTATCGATCCTTGGTTGGTGCATTACAATATTTGACCATTACTCGACCCGATATTGCTTATTCGGTGAACACTGTCAGCCAGTTTCAGCAAAAACCCACTATTGATCATTTCCAGGCCGTAAAACGTATACTTCGCTATATCAAAGGCACTCTTGGTTTCGGGTTATCATTCTCTCCCGGCGAATCTTCTCTTCTTGGTTATTCCGATGCCGACTGGGCACGATGTTTGGATACTCGACGCTCCACATATGGATATGCCATTTACCTTGGTCCCAATCTTATCTCTTGGAGCGCCAAGAAACAACCAACCGTATCTCGATCAAGCTGCGAATCCGAATACCGTGCCTTAGCAAACACGTCCGCTGAACTGATTTGGGTCTGCCATGTGCTTCGAGATCTTCGTGCACTTCCCTCGTCACCTCCAGTTCTGCTCAGTGACAACAAGAGTGCCCTTTTCCTCACACAAAATCCCATCTCTCACAAACGAGCCAAGCACATCGACATCGACTGTCACTTTGTGCGTGAACTTGTTGAAAGTGGTCGCTTGTCCACTCGCTTCGTGCCTTCTTCCCTTCAAATTGCCGATATTTTTACAAAGAGTCTGCCACGCCCGCTTTTTGAAATGTTCCGGTCCAAGCTACGCGTTGATCTGAATCCCACGCTCCGCTTGCGGGGGGGTATTAGTGATATCAATAATTGATTCTATCATATCTTGTATAATCTCTGTAGTTATTTACTTTCCTTGTATTTAGGATCTCTTGTACTCTATATTTACCATCTCAATACAAGAGTTATCTTGAGGCAAATATTCCTTCCTAACAGAACCCGATAGTAAACTTTTTTTATTTCTTAAAATTCACCTTTTTCTGAGTCGTAGGTGCGGATGAGTTTTGGCATCGCGGTATCACTTTTCCGACAAAAAAAATCGCAAAAATTATTTTGTTAGTTAAATATTATAAAGAATGCATGAAAGTATTTAAAATTATATTTTGAATATTTTTCTAAGGATCCAGATGTTTGGGGTACTACAATGTTTGTATTGAAGACTCACCAATCTTACTTGAGCAAACAAAAACATTGCAAAAAATATTTCTTTTTGGATCCTGGATAGCATTCATGAAAGTCGGGCAGTCAACTTAAACTCTGAAACACACAGCATGTTTATATTTGTTTCCCCCTTTTTTACAATTTTTCACATAAAAACACACAAAACTCACGCAAGTCACAGACAAACACTTGGGAGTTCAAATTTCAGGTCAGCCCCACCTCATATCCTAAACAAAGTATCTTCAAGGTATGTGCCTCAACTTCTGTTATTTTCAAATTTTTTTGAGTTCTTGAGGGACTTAACACTTTATGTTCTTATATGCTTTGAAGTTCGAATTCTTTGGTTATTTGCGGATAAAATGTGTTGATTGGTGGATATTGTTATCTCTTGACCATGAGAAGTATATGAAATTTGAATTGGTTCAATTTGGAATTGAAATTTCTTCAGGGCAAATTGTCGAACACTTTATGGACGATTATGTTTATGCTTAATTCGTCAAATTCAAGGCCAATTGGTGCCTAATTTTGTGTATTGCTCCAACAATATGCTCAATTTGGTTGTGTTAAGGAATAAATTCATGGTTATTGTGGTTTAGAAGGCAAGTGAGTGCAAAATTCATATGATCTTGTTAAGTTTTGGAGTCTTTTGCATTATGTTTGCCTACATCTCTTAAATTCAAACAATTAAGATTAGAAGTTGATTTAATGTGACTCAAACTAGTTGGGAGTATTGTGCATTATCTCAAAGCACATACTGCCAACCTTGTTTGAGGGAGCCATGTTGAAATTTGGGAATTTATTGCATTTTAAATAGAATTGGCTCCCCCATGTGTGGTTAGTGATTATGTGTATTTCAAACTAGACGAGTATGTGCATTATGATGCATTATCTTGTATTGATCAATTTGTCTCAAACATATATTTAAGGCTAGTTTAAAGGAACCTAGTTGAATTGAATTTGTTTAATTTCACTACAAGAATTTTTGAAATAGACAACAGATTTTATCTGTTGTCCAGTTATAAATAAGTCTGTTATTAATAGTGTTGTTGTTAAAAGTACTATTTTAACTACAAGTAAAAATCGTTGTCTGTTCCATGAACAACAACACTTCATATAACAGATATAATTTGTTGTCTTTGTTAATTTTAACTACAGTTTTTGTATCTGTTGTCTAATCTTAAAATCGTTGTTTTTGTAAGTTTTAGCAACAGTTTTTCCCCGTTGTTCTACAATTTAAAGCATTATTTATTTAGTGTTAATTTTCGAATTTAGCAGCTCCTTTTAGTTGTTGTCTTTTACCCGTTATTCTTCATTTTAAATCATGTCTATTTAACAGATAATTTAGTAAAAATAATTAGCCGTCTCTCAAATATGCATTCATAGGTCAAAATAAATCTCTCCAATCCAAGATAAAACGTGATTGGATAATATCTAAAAATGTGCAATTCATCAAAAAGGATAACATGTATACTCCTTGCCACTTTACGCCACAAAACATTAACTAATTTAAATCTAAGACTTCTAAAAATGTTTGAAACTTCACAGCAACTTCTTCAAAAGATATGTACCTTCTTTGTCTTTCTACCAATGGAAACATTATAAACGAGTATGTTAACAAAAGAATGAAGCCGAAGTATCAAGACAAAATATATAAAAAGAAAAAAAAAAATAATTAAGACAATTATATGTGGTTCTATTCATTTTGAAACCACATTAATCATAAACTCATAAATCATTCCTAAGAATCCACATCAATCATAAACACATAAAGTCACCGGCTGCCCAAGCTCAAATAGTCACACGAATAAATCAACAAATTGATGATCTAAAATATCATAAACCATTTTTTAATAAGAAAAAACATGTAAGGTGGAGTGAGACAAAAATAATCCAGTACAATTGACATACCTTTCAAATTTAGTCATCATAGACGTAATCTTGGACACACTCTGCCCACTCACTATGAACTTCATCAATGTCTACCACACTGTATTCCGCTTGTTTAAACTATTAAATACAAGAAAAAATAATTAATTCCATTTTACGAACGCATAAAAATAACAGATAAGTAATATTATTTATGTAAGAAATTACATTAGTTAAAATTACCATCGATCGTAGAGAAACCCGATCAATGGTTTCAGTTTCTTCAGTGATTTGTCTCATGAAACGCATTACATAGAAACCGCACTTAACATCACCGGGTTGGCGAGGACCCTAAGTTAAAAAAATGTTAATAAAAATACATGTAAACCAAAATACATATGTAATCATATTTGAAGTAAAAGTGCTTACAGGTATTATTTCCCATATTGGGTGTTTTTTCCCTTTAATACCCTTGGCTTCCTTAAAAATTGTTAATGCTCTTCATACGTTCAAAAGTGTTTAAGTCAAAATGTCACTTACTAAATAAAAAAATTAATTGATAAAAAATATCTAGACTTACTTGTCCATAATATATTTCCAATCGGAACTTCGAATTCTATGATTCATAGGATCCATTAACAAGACAATCTCCTTGTAAGGGTCGATGGCACTGAGAATCCAATGATACCTATACACGTACAATAATGAGCCTTTGCAGCTATAAAATGGGAAATATAAGATTTTGTAATTAGAGAAATAGTTCTTACCCAACATTACTTGGCACCAAGACTAGCTGAATTGGTGATGACCTTATCAGCCTATTTGCTACAAATTGTGCCCTTTTATAATTCGAGTCGTCTAAAATCTTGGGCAGAATGGGCCGAATTTGCCTCAGTACTTACAAAACTGTTGCATATAAAATCAAATTTTGGGGCCTAGGGCATTTGACGGCAATTCATATCATAAGAAAAAAACCCTATTGAGCCCTTTAAATATTTAGAGGCCCAAATATTTTCTTGGGTTTTGTTTCTTTTGTGAAAAATGTATGACATGTATTTTATCTATTTGATATATTTTGTGGATTTCATCGACTAAATATTTTATCTATTTGATGAGTCAACTGGAAACACCGTCACATTATTATCAATTATATAATAAAGGTAAAAAAGACTTAATTTAGCTCAGTAATCGTCCCTTATTTAGACGTATGGGTTAGTGTGCATTGATCATGATCATGACCCGAGAGGACTAGTGCCTGCAGGAACACGAATATTTCTTAGCTTTTCCATTATTGTTTCAGAATATATTGATGAAGAAAGACAAAACATATAGGTTTGATTAAATCCAGTAGGACATTTGTTAAGTTTTTAGTGATATAATTCTGATACCTCTGCCACACAGTAAATAAATTGGCAACAATGACTATATTCAAGGAAATATACAGAATCCAAATTGAGAAAGAAGAATTGCAGCTTACGTTATATCTTAATCAAGATGAGCATAGTATACTCGATGTGGATAAAAAACAATCACACATGTAGATACTGCATAGTTATAATAAGATTTTGCATAACAAAGGAAGAAACAAACTAAAGCGAACAAAAAGTTTAATGGAAATAAAAGACTACTTGATTAATGATTGGTGAAGAATGATGAGGGCCACAGGGAGTCTAGTCTGGCCGATATAACGAGATGTGAGTAACCCTTGGATTCGGAGAAATATCTGGATAAACTCGAAGAATGTCAAGGAGGTCATATTTGCTGAATAAAACAAATATAATGACTTGAACTCAGAGTCCCCTACCTTGAGAAGCGCTTGTAATGAATTCCCAGGTAGCCGATGTGAGGTTACCTCGCCGACCACCTGGCAGATAAAACAATAGTTGTTATGTTCTAGCTATTGCCTTGTAGCAACAGCAACGTTCATTAAACAGCTTGTAGCAGCAACAACGTTCAATAAACAACCAGTAAGGAAAGGAAATACATTCCTTTTATCATGAAAATTTTCAGCAAGTTATGACTAGTTCAACCTGGGATTGAGCGCAAGTTTGCATTTCATGAAGAAAGAGAGCATTTATGCCTAGCATGAAAGAAGCAAAATTTGGGGCCAAAGAGAAATTACAGCGACATGTTTAAATAAATATATTCTAGAACACCTAATTGATAAAGAGTATTGTGGTTTACAGATGCATCATTCAAGTCTTACTAATAGTAGCGGCACGTACGAACAGGTCTAGTGATGTGAAGAATAAACCGAGTAGTAACAAAAGTTACAGAATGAGAGACCATTAGTAGTTACCGTCCACAGTTCGTGCATCAATGGCAATGAAGTCCACTTTCCCAAATGTTACTTTGAAGTTCCTAGCACCAAATTCTCGCTCATAGCGTCTGACAATCGGAGTAAATAAGACAACAAATTACATTCAGAATCCTGCTCCTAGGAATAAAGCATAGAGTTGTGTTTTACTGGGATCATTTCTTAGTAGTAGCAGCATATGGCATACCTCTGGCTTAAGGGAGTTGAAAGTTGCATAACCAATGTCATGGTTTCCAGAAAGATAGTATACTTTTATGTTTGAAGATTTCTGAATCATATTTATATTGAAAATATGCCTAAAATGGCCCAAGGATTCCTGCCATCTAATAGTATAATGAATCAAAATCTTCCATACAGCAGGAGTTAGGATAAAAACAAGTAACATATGAGATGTTTAATCCCTCACAATTGTCTAGATATCATTTAAGGAATAGTCAATTTAAATATTTTACCTTTTTATTGCACAGAGAAAAATGAATATCTTGTCATTTTACAACTGGAACGTGTAGCAAACATGCATCTGGCAGAGGTGCTATGTTTCAGGTTAATTATGTATCTTCCTTTTCAAAAATCACACCATACGCATACATTGAAAGTACACTAAAATGCTGGGCTTTAATTGCTTTTAATAAGACAAGCATAAAATCTCAGTTTTTCATCGCTTGTGAGCTTCACTTAGTGCCAAATCATTCATCGTCACTTTAAGGATTCCCAATTGGATTATCAAAAATTTCAAAGTGAGAGAAACTGCACTTACTCTTCATCTGAAAGTCTGTCACCCCAATCAAAGTAATCACCCAAAACATAACAACGTCCGGTTTGAAGGGCAATACAGATGACAGAAACGCCCTGCGCATGTATAAATCTGTATAGAACTAAGCAATCTCCAGAGCAAATGACTTTGGAGAAAGATGCAGAGAAGTTCTATCCATGAGCTGTCAATCAATACATACTTGGATTCAATGGATAACATTGACTATTAAGCACATAAACAACATCAATAAACTAATGAATTCGTTTTCTCCGGAAGTTTACCTGAGGGTCTGTAACCACAACAATTTTCACATAATTACTCGAAGAATCAACTCCATTCAGCTGAGAATTTCAGATTAAGCACCGCGAGAATGTTCACACAACATTAACACAAAACAACATCAAACTCCTTGCATTACTCTACAACTAATTAACTCTAACAAATGTCTGATTAAAAAAATAAGGAATAAATTAACCCTAATTACACCAAAAATCAAACTACGAATATCGAAATAGGCAATTTGAAGTGCAGATCCAGACTTCAACAATAAACAAACATTACAAACAGCTGAATAATCAGTCAATCAATCACATCTACTTCAACTCTACGGATGGATAGAAGATTGCAGTTGAATTAATGGATTTTACCGAAGATTGAAGATGAGGCCATGAACAACTCCAGAAGAAAGGTACCAGAGATGCAAACCATTCTCCTTAAAGTAAATACAGCGCCCAAAATATGCTCAGAAACACAATCAACTTCATCTCTCTCTTCTTCTCTCTCTACTTTATGAGAGCACATAATTCCTTAATCTCAACCGATCAAAGTCCTACTAATTCAGAAATTCTACCTTCGACCTCCCTCAAATTCAAAATCAGTTCACAAAAATAGAGGACAAACTCCCAAACCCTTCGATAGAGAGAGAGATACAAAGCACGTAAGACCAAACGGAACCACAATCCGCGAATAAACAATACTGACTAAAGCAAGAGAAGTGGAGGTAAAATTGGATGATGATTTACATTGCATTCAAAAATCCACCACCAAATACCAGCAAAATTCTACTGAAATCCTTCATTACTTTTGTGAAATTTCACTGAAATTGTGATTTGAGAGGGAAGCGAGATAAAGGAAGAAAGGCGCGCTCTTGCGCGCTTTTCTGATTTGGGCTGATTTGTGCTTTTCTGGTTTGGGCTGATTTGTGTGTATTTCTGATTTGGGCTTTTCCAATTTAAGGGACTCAAGTCAACTAAATTGATTCTCATAGATTGAATTGAACGAATGTTCGGCCAGAGGATTGGCTGTTAATTGGGTCGAACCTTGGGCCAAAGAAGAATGAGCGTTGGGCCTTGCACTGAATTTTAGATTAGCGAAATCCATATAATCTCTAAATTTTGTAGATATTTTGGTATATTCTGTTACCATATGTAATTTGTATTTTGTAGGTATTTTTTCTTCTTTTTTCTCTATTCACTATCTCAATATCTAAAAAATGATATCAAATTATAAATAAGAAAATAAAGTGTTTGTATACGAAGAAAAGGAAAAGGTGATATATGATGATTAATTTGTGTAACAAAAATTAAAATTAAAAGTATATTTTGCAATCGAATTATTTATAGCAATTAATGATGGAGCCTCAAAAATGTAATCGGGTCAAGCCGAGCAAAAATTTAATCTGGCCTAAAATTAGTTGGCCCGTCCCAGCTTATTACCCTATAATATATGAATTTTATCAGGCCAGCCCGATAATTCCAATGAAGACTTTATTAAAATAAAATGCAATATATACAATAAAATGCAATATACAAAATAAAATGCAATCTATAAGATAAAATCATATTTATTTTATTTCAAATATATTATTCATTATTAAAATTACATTGAAGAGTTTATTAAAATAATAATTTACAACATAATAAAAGGATTGTAAATTAAAATGCCTTTTTCACAACAGTTTTGCAAAAATGTTGACACTAGTGTTGTCTATTGGAGTAATGTATTGTCAATAAACAATAGATTTGGGCAATTGTCGTTAAAAAATGTTGTTTATTTGTGGAAAAAGGCGGTAATAGATGATAGATGTTGAAAACAGCTGTAAAATTGTTGTCTATTAGCGTGTCTGTCGCTAATAGACAACAAATAGCGGTAAAACTGTTGTTAATTGATGAATAGACAACACTGTTAGGAAAAGCTATTGTCTTTTAACTGTTGTCTATTTATGAAATTGTTGTAGTGTGTGCACATCAATCATGTAGTGAAGTGGGAGTTTTTGAATTGTGTGTTGTCGAAACTAGTGTGAGGACGTTGTGTATGTAATGATTGTTCAATTATTTCAACACATCCTCAATTCTAGTTTGAGGGAGTGTAACTAGAGCTTTGGTTGGATTCTATAGATTCTTTTACCTTAAATAGTGTCAAAGAGACTACAAGATGATACAAGCCGAAACTCTAATGTGAGGGACACTGCAGTTGAAATGTGGGTACCATATCGACTAATATGAGCACCCATCACTCTCCCCTTAGGGGGAGTTTGTAAGTCGTTTCGCTATACTTTTATTTCAACTATTTTGAAGATTTTGGAAATTAGCTTAAAAATAGTTTGAGGGGCGGGATTGCTTGTGTTGCAAAAACGATAGGGTTTCCTAATTGTTTACTTCTTGCACTTGCCGAACTTTTGAACTCCATTTTAGCTAATTATGTTTATTTTGGATATCTAGATTATGTTTTTGGAGTATTGTTATTTTGAACTGTGTTTTAGTTATTATGTTGGTGGGTGATATTCCTGATGCATTAATCTTGGTATTCTGACTGTGGTGACTTTTTAGGAAACTCTTTAAAAAAAAATCTTTTCTTGGAAATGGTGACACATGCACATATGAGCTTTGAAATAGGAAATCTTCGTAATATAAATAGTTGAGGTTTTTAGCTTAATTGACGAACTTCCATTTTTGAAGTTCGAATTAATTATTGTTGTGTGTATCTAATCATTTGCGTTGTACCTCTAGGCTTGCCCCGAGTGTCGTTGAAATCACACTATTGATTATGAGCATTGAAAGTGATTAAGGAAATTCTAAATTGATATTTTTTAACCTATTGATTTATTCTTGAACATGTGAACAAATTATCTCTAGTTAGCCCTTTTGAGCTTTTGGCCTTATTTTTGTTAGCTAAATTAAAAGTCTTATCTATTTTTGAACTATTTTTCTCATACTTGGATCAAATGAGTTTGAGAGAGTTGGTTGGAAAGTGGGTAAGAGAAGGATTTGGGCTTGATAAAGAAAATGAGGCAATGGAGGATAATCGCTAAGAAATAACAAAGAAAATAGAGGCCTAGTTATATTTGGAAATCAATCTTAGAATTCTTTTAACCTTATTTTTCAATTATTCGGAAAAAGAAAAAAAGAAAAAGAAAAAAAAAAGAGAAAAATGGGTCCAAAAAAAACAGAAGTCGACCAAAAAGAAATACTAGGGTAGAATGGAGCGATATGTTCTTAGGGTCATCTCCAATTATTCAAAAAATTGTAAATAGTATTTGAATATTTTGTTAGGTTAGAATTGAAAAGAGGTCAAAATAATGAACCTTTGGGTTTAATAAGATGAGTTAGAACACACCACTCGTTTTAACTCATAACTTGCAAAGAAGCAAAGGGGATGATTTGGTTGAGGTAATTTGGGAGATATCAGAGGTGAGATCATAGGAGAAGTTTTGGAAATAGAACTTGACGGGAATTAGCGAGTAAAACTTATTCGATCCAAGTTAAGTCACTCATTTTCCAAATTTGTCCTTCCTAGTCCAAAGAGCCTACATTACAACCAAATGAAAGACCTTTGTGATTTTTTACTTGATAGTGATGGAGATTGAGATAATGAGCAAGTCTATGGTAGGTCATGCATATTCATTGCACTCTACCAACAGACTAACCTCTTAAAAACTTGAGTGCTCATGTGATACACAAAGAGATTTTTGCACTTTTAGTCCCATAGGACATCTGATTTTTTCATTTTGGTCCTAAAAATTGCAAAATGACCCCATTCGACTGGCCAGTTGCAAGAATAGTCTCGTTTTGCAAATATAGTCCCAAAAAAAATGCAAAAGTAGTCCCAAACCGTTTTCACCTAACGTTTAAGGCACGTGTGTGACACGTGCTCGTTTGCTGACGTCATAATCATTTTAAAATTATTAAAAATGACGTCATAATTTCAAATTTTTTGCAGTATTGGTCCCATTGGACACGCTTTATTGCATTTTGGTCCCAACTCTCTCACTTTTGACCCCATTAGACTTAAAAAATATTTAAAAAATATAAAAAAATCTAAAAAATCTAAAATTAATGTAAAAATAAAAATAAATTTATTCTAAAATTTATTTAAAATATCACAACAGTAACCGAAAATACTAAATTTAGAAAAATTAGTTTTTGAAAAATTGAATTTTTATAAAATTTTAAAAAATGAAAATTCAACTTGTTTTATAAAATTAGATTTTCTTAAAACTTTATTTTCTAAATTCTAAATAATTTTATTTTTTTCATAAATTATTTTAAACTCTTTTAAGAAAATTAATTTCTTCCTAAAAATACTTCCAACATTTCATAGATACTTTTACATATCTTAAATGAATTTTTTTAGATTTCAAACTATTTTCTTTTAATTATTTATCAATCTATTGTTTGAATAGGAAGAAAAATCTCAGGTTCACGATAGGTTAATTATTTACAAATGCTATTAATTATCTGTGACATACGCACGTTAATAAGCAACTACTCCTGGGATACAACTTTAACCCGTTTTATTTGAATTATTATTAGGTAAATTATTCAAATAGGGTTGACAAATCTGTAATTTTGAAATCTAAAATAAAATATTTAAATATTTTAAAATATCTATGTAATGTCGGAAGTATTCTTTTTTAAATAAGTGAATTATCTTAAAATAATTTAGAATAATTTATGAAATATATATATATATATATATATATAAATTATTTAGAACTTAAAAAATATTTTTTTTAAACAAAAATCTAATTTTGATTGATCCAGCATGTTATTTCCAACCAATCACATATTCCGAAATTTGAAGCCATGATAATATTAATAAAAAAATGACAACAAGATTAACACGTGAAAGAGAACAAAATACAGACAATTGATTTTAATTCATATAAAATCATAAAGCAGATCATTGATTTCAATTCATAATTTTCTAGTTTTTACATAGTTTTCTAGTCTTTCATAATTTTCAGATTTTAATTCAGAATTTAAAAATATTTTTCTAGTTTTTACATAATTTTTATAATTTTCAGATTTTAATTCAGAATTTAAAAATATTTTTCTAGTTTTTACATAATTTTTATAATTTTCAGATTTTAATTCAGAATTTAAATTTTTTTTTCTAGTTTTTACATAATTTTCAGAATTTAAAAAATATGTTTCTAGTTTTTACATAATTTTCAGGTTTTAATTTAGAATTTAAAAATATTTTTCTAGTTTTTACATAATTTTCAGATTTTAAAAATATTTTTTTAGTTTTTACATAATTTTCAGATTTTAATTCAAAATTTAAAAATATTTTTCTAGTTTTTTACATAATTTTCATAATTTTCAGATTTTAATTCAGAATTTAAAAATATTTTTCTAGTTTTTACATAATTTTCAGATTTGGTACCAAAAGTGCCAATTTTTTGGGACTAATTCTGCAACTGTAACAGGGGACTAACATGCATATAACGTTTGGGACTAAATTTGCAAAAAATTTAACGGTTTCCGTAACAGAAGGACTATTCTTGCAACTGTCCAGTCGAATGGGGTCAGTTTTGCAACTCTTGGAACCAAAATGAAAAACTGAGATGTCCTGTGGGACCAAAAGTGCAAAAATCTCGATACACAAACTTGTGAGGATATTATGAACAAATCGCAACACATTTCTTGGCTTACTATGTTGCGTGTGTGTTATGATGTTTTTATCTGAGATACATTTACAATTGAACCCGATGATACATATGTGTTTTCCTCTGATCAAGAACATACTCTTTGATTGGTTCTTATTGCTTGAGGACAAGCAAGATTCTAGTTTGAGGGAGTTGACAAACGGGATTTTCATCTATGAAAACCCGTTAGAATAAAGATTTTATTGAATATTTGTGTATTCTAAGCTCTCGTTTGTCATATAATTTGTATTTTCTTTCTTTCGAAATAAAAATCAGTTTTTAGTTTTATTACAGGTAAAATAGGCCCGAAAATACGACGGACAGAAAGGAGTCAGAGAAACGAGGGTGAAAGAGCAAAGGGACGCAAACATTGGGCAAAAAGAGGTGAAATTGAATTTTTTTATCCTGACACACTTCAGTATTCTTCTCATATCATGAGCTATACATGTCCAACTGAGGGGCGGTTAATGGCATTAGAAAGCCAACTTAAAAGGCTACAACTTAGTCAGAAATAGCCAAAGTCAAATTCAGATCAAAAGACCATGAAAAATATCTTTGAAGTTAGACTACGGGTGCAGTTTTGGCCGTGAAGTGCACCCATGCACAAACCCACACGACCCGTGCGCCAATCTAGAAAAACATGTCTCATTATTCATAGAGCACGGCCTGACCGTGCACCACTGTTCAATTATGCATGGATTGTGCACGAAATTGGTAAAAAATGCATGGGCTAGGCTCAAAACCTTCATATTGTGGCCCATGTATTCTAAAAGCCCTCAAATGTGTATAATAATGTTCCCCATTCCGATTTTAACCATCAAGAAATTATTTGTATAGTATTACACTTGAGTAGAGAGCAAAAGTGGAGAAGGAGGAGATCAAGCGAAGATCAAGATCAATACAATTAGGTTATATCTTTCCATTTTCATTTTTATTCGTATAAACTTGAGTATGTCTATGTGTTTATGAATATTATGATTATGGTTGACTAAATTTGTTTAATCTAGGAATAGAAATTAGATTATGGGTGTTTAATTATTTTTATCTGATTGATTGAATCTCGTGTTATGTTATTAGCTCATTAATCACTTATATTGCTTGTTAAATGATTTGGCTCATTGTTTAGAAATCTATTGTGTGTTAAATTTGAACTGAGAGGGGAGATTTAACCGAGATCACATAATTAGCATGATTATTCAATAATAACCGAGAGGTTTGAGATAATCGTGGAGGAGGGGGTACTGGTCTTAAGATCGTATGAGAGTTGTATATGATTAATCGATCACAAATAGTGACAAATTATGTAAAATCAACACGTTATTCGCTCCGAGAGGAGTTTTTACATATTTTAGTGATCGTCTCTTAATGACTAAGTATTCGGTTTAAAGATTTAATCGATTGGGCTATAAATTATTGATTACCCATAGTTGAAATATATTCCTAGATTGCCCTTATCACTTGTTTAAATCCTTACTCGCTTGCTTTTTATTCAATTGCTCTAGTTTAATTGCTTGTTTGTCTTAATTGGTTTTAAAAACATCAAAATCTCAAATTGATCGTCTAGTTAGCCACTCTATGTTTATTACAATTTTCTTACCCTATCGATACCAATCCTTGTGGGATCAACCTTGTACTCACCTAGTGCTATAGTAACACATTTCACTTGCGGTTGTCACATTTAGTATCTAAATTAAGTGTGGGTCGAACCCCAATCCTTCCCAACTTATAAATAGGGGTTCTCCGAGTCCTAATTCATCATATCACATCTGATAATAATCATCTTGGAGGTTTAAATTGAAGAGCAAGAAGCATGAAGCAAAGGAGATCAAGATTCAAGACTCCTGGTTTAGTCATTTATCGTTTATCGTTTGTTTACTTTCAATGTTTGTCGATAAGCAATTATTAGTTTTGACTATGAACATGAGTAGCTAAACACATTTGTGTTCTAGGGTAAGAAAAGAGGTTGTGATTGACTATGTTTTGAATATTCTATTTTATTTTAGACTCTGTTCTATGTGTTTATCTTATGTGGTTGTTTTATTTTATGAATCGATTCATTTGGCTAATTAGTCCATTCTACTTGCTTAATAATCCAACGCCCAAGAGATGAGGGTTATTGATAGGCTTGCAGCATCTAGCACAAGTATCAATAATCGTCCGAGAGAAATGAGATATCTGTGTAGGCATTGGTCTTAGGATCCCTTTGGAGTTGTGTATGCAATAGTTAACCCGAGAGAATAATTATTCATACGTAATCAACACGTTAGCATTGTCCGAGAGAAGGGCTAATTAGAGTAGTGATCGCGTAATAAACATTCAAATTCAGTTAAAGATCTAGAATATTAGGATAATCATACATAAGAAATCGTAACTAAAATCGAACCCTAGAATACGTATTTTTATTTGATTTATTCCTTCATGTTAATTGTTTGCTTCTTTGAGCGTTCTACGTATTATATTTACTTTTTATCCACTTTTAGTTTAACAACAACAATCACCTTAATTTTGAGTCTAGATAGGGTTGGATTATTCCGATTAGGGTGTTAAATTAACATAGGAACACGGTCTTTATGGGATTGGCTCTACTCACTTCTATCTACACTAGCACCGTTCACTTGTGGTCATATTAGGGGTATAGAAATAGGTGATACACGTTAATTATGCATGTATTTAGGTCGATTTAGGAACATATTTTTATCATATATGTGCATATTTGGTCGAGAATTATTTATATTTATCATATTAGGCCATTTAACGTGTTTTGACTTATTTTAAAGGTTTATAAGTATTTTTAGGTCGAAACGTCTTAGTTTACAATGATTGGACGAAGGAACAAGTCAAGAAGGAGAAAAACTGGTTTGAATCGGCCCAAATCAAGGCCGCCCCAAAACAACTCATCGCGACCGCGTCTGGCGAGCGGTTGTGCCAAAAGAAGTTTAGAAAGTGAGATTGCACTGAGCACTCGTTGCAACCACAACAATAGTTGTTGTTTTAAGCTATTTTGGGGTCAAACTTTCATGACCGTGATAGAGCTTGCGCGCGGCCGCGCCAGAATTCCGAATTTGAAGAAAATCTTAATTTTATTTGGATTTTGACCCTATTTTCGCAAGGACTCATCCCCAATATATAAATAAGGATACAAGCTCGAGTTATAGAAAGGAATCAGGTATAATAAAATACTCTAAACACTCGAAAATGCTTGGAAGCAAGGATCGAAGAACAAGGCGTGACACGATGAAGATCAGAGATCCAAGAAATCATGCTTACTTACTTTTTCTTGTATTCATTTCTTTATGATATTTGTTTACGAATGTTACATGGATTTGAATTTAGTTATGAGTAGCTAAACACTTTTGTGTTCTAGGGCTAGAAAGTAGGTTACGTATGATGATGTTTTGATTTGTTCTTTAATTCTAAGACTCCAGTTTATTGTTTATCTATCTGTTTGTTTTCTTCTTATGATTAAATTTGAATTGATCACTTAAGTTAAATCTACATATTTAATAGTTCTGCTCTGAGAAGAGAAAATTGTTAATAGACGTACGACGCACAGCGTAATTGTTTATGATTGTGTAGGCACTGGTTAAGGTCCTTTTGGGAGTCTTTAGATTTAGTCGACTTGGAAGGATGATTAAGTCTAGTAGATCAACAACCTAATCACTTCGGGAGGAGGGTTAGGTTTACTAAAGTGTCGTCTAATAAACATTATAACTGGTTTAAAAGTCTGGAATTTTTAGGTTAGATCAAACATTAGAATCGTAATTGAAATCGACGCCCTAGAATATGTTTACCTCCATCAGAGTTTTCTTTAAGTATTCAATCCCTTTTTTTTCCAAGTTATTCTTTAATAGTTAATTACTTTTATGCAAATTAGTATCAGGTTTTACAACAAACTCTACCATTCCATAGTTTAGTTAGGAGAGTCCTAGATTATTCGGAGTATCGAACTACGCTTTAGAATCAATCCCTGAGGTTCGATCTTGACTACTTCTACTTTTACCTACACAGTATACTTGTGGTAAACTAGGGTTAGGAAAAGCAATTGTCAATAGGGTGTCTGGTTTTTGGCACCGTTGTCAGGGACTGGTAACTGTGTTAATATCTATCATTGATAAATAGTTCAGTGGGTAGGCTAGACATTTATTTTTCCACACTTTAACTTTCAGTTTTATTTTGTGTTTGGGCTTATCTTGTTTTCTTTGTTTGTGATCTCAGGTAGTGCATGCAAACCTGATCTAAAGGAATGAGCAATCTAGTCCCTTTTAACCCTGAAATTGAAGCAACTACTCGAAGATACAGAAAAAAGGAGAAATTCATTATTCAAGATGGCCGATTTATCGGAAAATATGAGCTAAGAGGAGATTATTAGGTGCTTGTTAAGGATAGTGGCTCAACAGGACTAGAGCATGCAAAATATTAAGACTTAGGTGAATAACATACCTCAGCAACGTTGGTTGCAACCACAAATGCGCCCACTGGCTGATTCTGAAGAAGATCAGACACCTATAAGGGACTGCTTCGACCCGTACCCAACTGAAACTATAGAGGAGTTGAATTTTCACCAATAAATGCCAACATCTTTGAACTCAAGCCGACATTTTTATCTATAGACCAGCCAGACTAGTTCGATGGGGGGTCACTGGAAGACCCCAATGTCCACTTAGGCCGATTGAAGAGAGTTTTGGAGACACTTAAGGTGAATGGAGTTCGGCATAATCAGGTCAAGTTTTGGTTGTTCGCCTTCTCTCTCAGAGATAAGTTGTTGGCATGGTATAATGCACTCGAGAATGTCACTGCATGAGAAGATCTAAGTACTAAATTTCTATTGAAGTATTTCCCACCAAGCAAGATGCTTAAATTACAGAGTAAAATTACCTAGTTCAAACAATATGATGGAGAACCTTTCGGTGAAGCCTGGGAGCGATTCCGAGATCTTCTCCGGCAGTGCCCTCAGCGTGGATTCAATGAGAAGCAACATATTTTCTGTTTTTATGATGGGCCACTTGGGCCCACAAGAGTACTCGTAGATGCAGCATCAGGTGGATCTATATTGGTAAAGTATATAAGGGTTGCATTCTCTATTTTAGATGATTTGGCTATTACTAGTTGGCAATGGCCGAATGAGAGAAACCAGCCGAGCAGAGTAGCTAGCATCACTGAGACCAGGCCAATCAAAGCACTTTCGGCTCAAATAGCGGCACAGTCCAAGCAGTTGAGTTTGCTTACTAGTGCCAATTCAGCCAAGCATACTGAGTCTATCTTACAACAGCCACCCATGCAGAAAGTAGTTAAAGATTCTAATTATGCTAATCAAAGAAACTTCAACAACTTTTGTGGCAACCAACAACAATACATTTAGTATCAGCCAAGTGCGAGGAATTTTCCTAATTTCTCGTACAGTAATCCAAACAATTCACTCCAACCGCCATCGGGCTTTACAGTTACAAATGCTAGAATACATGATAGAAAGAAGCCTACTCATGAAGAGATCGTACAGTCTCAATTAGTTAAGACTGGCAATAGGGTATACAAAGATTGAAAAGACTGTCAGTAATTTGAGTTTAGAGATGAACAAAACACTCGTTAGCTACAAGCTGAGATGAAAGAGCTCAAGGCAAATTATGGGTCTAAAATGAAGGAGCTCAAGGCTCAACTGAGCCAAATAGCACAAGTTATAGGGTCCTTACACCAAAGAGGGTAATTCTAGCGTGATACTTTGGTAAATCCAAAGGAACAATACCAAGCCATTCATCTGAGGAATGGTACCGAATATGAAGGACCAAAGTTGGTGGTTGACCAAGAAAATGTGGTGGAGAAAGAGCACATAGAAGAAGAAAGTGCATCCAAAGGAAAAGAGAAAGAGAAATAGTAAAAAAGGGGCTGAGAAACCAAAATCTATTAATATCTCTGATGCTCCTAAAAGATCCCTCCAATTCCTTTCCCTCAAGCTTTTCGTAGAAATAAAGTAGATGAAAAATTTACTAAGTTCTTGGAAATATTTAAGAAAATTCACATTATCATACCTTTTTTTGATGTGTTACCGCAGATGCCGAACTATGCAAAGTTCTTGAAAGAGGTGATAGCAAGGAAGCAGAAGTTGGAAGATTACGAGACTGTCAATCTGACGGAGGAGTGCAGTGCAGGCATTCAAAGGAAGTTGACTCAAAAATGCAAAGATCCTAATAGTTTTACCACTACTTGTCTTATTGGGAATGAGGTATTTGAGAAAGCATTGTGTGATCTAGGAGCTACTGTTAACCTTATGCCTTTATCTATATTTAAAAAAGGGTTAAAAATTTAAATCAACCTGAACTATGCGAGTTTTGACACTTAAGTACCTAAACTTTTTTTTTTCACCGATTGCACCCCGAAGTACACGAATTCGACAAGTTGCAACCTCCGGCCATTTTTTCTGGCCAAAATTAATTCACGTGACCTGCACATGCTTAGTTGGGGTTCGGTTGATATTGTAATGATTTCTGGGGCCTTTTTGTAAAAAATTAAAAATAAGAACTAGGACCCAAACCTAATTACACCTAAACTTATGTTTTACCCTAATGTACCACTTTTGCCTCTTCTCTCCTCCAAAGTTGCGACCCAGAATTTGCAGAAAGGTGAGGAAGATGAACTTGAATTGCAGCTGTGGTGTTCCGGCCGTTGAGAGGACTTCTTGGACAAATCTGAACCCGGGTCGCTTTTAGGATCATCGCATTGAAGCTCTCGGACATGTTGTTCTCGACTTTATCACAAATACAAACGGTAGCATTAAATAACCATTATTCGATGGTATGTGCAACCACTTCAATCTCGTAATAAGAACCTCCGGCCATTTTTTCCCCGGCTACACAACAACAACAAAACGCAAATTGAGAGGAAGAACAAAATTAGGCTTACCCGATAACAGTCACAAGTAGCATAGCGGCGACCCGGGTTCAGATTTGTCCAAGAAGTCCTCTCAACGGCTGGAACATCGCATCTGCAATTCAAGCTCATCTTCCTCACCTTTCTGCAAATTCTGTGTCGCAACTTTGGAAGAGAGAAGAGGCAAAAGTGGTAAATTAGGGTAAAACATAAATTTAGGTGTAATTAGGTTTGGGTCCTAGTTCTTATTTTTAATTTTTTAGAAAAAAGGCCCCAGAAATCATTACAATATCAACCGAACCCCAAATAAGCATTTGCAGGTCATGTGAATTAATTTTGGCCGGAAAAAATGGCCGGAGGTTGCAACTTGTCGAATTCGTGTACTTCGGGGTGCAATCGGTGAAAATAAAATAGTTTAGGTACTTAAGTGTCAAAACTCGCATAGTTCAGGTTGATTTAAATTTTTAACTCTTTAAAAAATTAGGAATAGGCACAATAAACCCACTATATCTCTTTGACCTACCCACGGGGTATTATAGAGGATGTTTTATTAAAGGTTGGTAATTTCATAATTCCGGCAGATTTTGTAGTCTTGGATATGTTGGAGGAAAGTCTCTTTTATTCTAGGACACCCGTTTCTAGCAACGGGAAGGGATTTAATTGATGTACAAAAGGGTGAACTTACTTTGAGAGTTAATTATGAGAATGTCACATTTCCTATTTATAAGGCAATGAGATTTCATAATAATGAGGAAGTGAATCAAATTGAACAATGTAGTACTATTCATTGTTTAGATGCTACCTTGGATAGGAAATTGATTTCTTCTATTGATGATGACGCCTTAGAAATATGTTTGCATGACTCTATGTTTGCCTTGAATGACCTTTACTATACGAATCTTTATCTTGTGGAATGTGTTAGTGCCATGAATTCTCTGCAGGAGGCACCAAAAGAAAGCACTACGAGTGAAGATATAAGCAAGGAGGTGGCATGCGAAGAGCCAAGCGATAGCACACTCGAACCGAACTGAAGTCATTGCCGGATCATCTACGGTATGATTTTCTTGATGATGAGAAGAAAAACCCGATAATAGTTTTCTTATTTGTTGCTGAAAGTTACAAATTGTTGAGAGTCTTGATGAAGTATAATTCTACTATAGGATGGTCAATTTCTGATTTAAAAGAGATTAGCCCAACTGTCTGCATGCATAAAATCTTAATGGAGGAAGAGCATAAGCCAAGTGTTCAAAATCAACGTAGATTTAACCCATGGTGCAAGAAGTAGTTAGGAAATAGGTACTTAAATGGTTAGAGTAGGGGTATCATATTCTCTATATGATAGTAAGTAGGTAAGTCAGACCTAAGTGGTTCCTAAGAAGGGGGAAATGACGATAATGAAGAGTGACAATTATGAGATCATGGCTACTGCACTAGTTACGGGTTGGAGAGTTTGCATTGACTATAGAAAGTTAAATGCTGCCACCCATAAAGGATCACTTTACCCTATCCTTTTTAGATCAAATGCTTGATCGACAAGCGGGTTACGAGTAGTATTGCTTGCTCGACAATTAATCAGGGTACAACCAAATTATGATTGCCCTGGAGGACCAAGAGAAGATTGCTTTTGTCTACCCATATGGTGTTTTTTCTTTCCATAGAATGTCATTCGGGTTGTGTAATGCCCTTGCCGCTTTTCCCCGTTGTATGATAGACATATTTGAGAGCATTATGGAGGTTTTCATGGATGATTTTTCTGTCGTTGGGTCATTTTTTTACCATTGCTTGGATAAGTTGGCTCAAGTTTTGCAGAAGTGTGAGGCACCAATATGTTCTTAGCTGGGAGAAGTGTCATTTCATGTCAAGGGATGGTATAGTTGTCAGTCATAGAGTTTCTGCTGCAGGTTTGGAAGTGGATCAAGCCAAGGTAGTCGCCATAGAAAAACTACCTCCTCCAGTGAATGAAAATGAAATAAGGAGTTTCCTTGGACATGCATCTATAGAAGATTTATTCGAGACTTTTCTAAAATTTCTAAACCTTTACCTCGCTTACTAGAAAAGGATATTGCTTTCATTTTCGATGATTCATGTGTGCAGGCTTTTGAGACATTGAATAAGGCGTTGGTTTCTGCCCAAATTTTGATCACACTGGATTGGTCCCAATCGTTCGAACTGATGTGTGATGCTAGTGACATGGTTGTTGGGGCAGCCTTGGGCCAGAAGTGGAACAAGTTGTTTAGAGTTATATATTATGCGAGCAAGACCCTCGATCCAGCTCAAGCCAACTATACCACCATCGAGAAGGAGATATTGGTCGTTGTCTATGCGTTCACCAAGTTCTGGTCTTACTTGATCGGGGCTAAGACTATTTTTTACACTAACCATGCTGTTATCTGCTACTTGTTTAATAAAAAGGACTCGAAGTCGAGGTTGATTCGTTGGATACTCTTATTGCAAGAGTTTGACGTAGAGATTCGAGACCATCGAGTGTGAGAATGTTGTTGCCAACCACCTACCAAGAAATGTCAATGAAGCTGATGAAGAAAGGCAAAAGGAGGAAATCAAAGAGATATTCCCGGATGAGTACATCATGACGGTAGAAGATATACCATGGTTTGGAGATATGGTCAACTTCTTGGCTTGTGGTGTTACACTTCCCCATTTTATGTCTCACCAAAGGAAGAAATTCTTCCATGACATGAAGTTCTACATGTAGAATGATCCTACTTATACAGGAGGTGTGTTGATACTAACATCCAACGGTGTGTCTCCCGACATGAAGCGAAGGACATCATTAGGCAGTATCATTCGTTACCAAATGGAGGCCATTTTAAGGTAAATAGAACAGCAGAAAAGGTGTTACAAAGTGGATTTTATTGGCCATTGATCTTCCAAGGATTGCCATGATTTCATACTGTAGAGCGGTCGGTGCAAAAGAACTGAGGGAATCTCCAAGAAACATGAGATGCCTCTCACAAACGTCATTGAGGTTGAATTATTGATGTGTGGGGCATTGATTTCATAAGATCGTTCCCTCCTTCACAAGGGTTTCAATACATACTTTTGGCGGTGGACTATGTGTCAAGATACATGGAAGTTGTTCCGACAAAAACTAATTATTCCAAGGTAATGTTGAAATTCCTTCAAAAGAACATCATCACGAGGTACGAGGATCCAGGAGCCTTAATTAGCAATGAGGTTTTTCAATTTTGTAACAAGTGGCTAGTGGAATTATTGGTCAAGTACGGACTCAACCATCGAGTGACCACACCGTACCATCCTCAAGCCGACGGTCAAGCAGGATGGGCTAATCGGGAAATTGAGCAAATTTTAGAGAAATCAATTCATGGGAGTATGAAATATTGAGTAATGAAATTGGATTATGCCGTATGGGCATATAGGACGGCATACAAAACTCTATTGGGGATGTCGCCATATCAGCTCGTCTTTGGCAAGTCATGCCATTTACTAGTTGAATTAGAGCATAAGGTGTATTGGGCCGTGAAGAAGCTGAATTTTGACTTCTCTTTGGCAGGGTTGACACGCATCCTCAAACTTAATGAGTTAAATGAGCTTCGATGTCAAGCTTTTGAGAATTCTTGTAAAAGAAGCGCACAAAGAGAATCCATGATCAGTTGCTCAAGAGACGAGATCTCGAACCAGAGAACAAGTCCTAGTTTTTAACTCTCGCATAAGGCTTTTATGGGAAAGTTGAAGTCCAAGTGGTCGGGAACAGTCACAATCAAGAATGTTAGACCATCGGTGTGATTGAGTTGCTTAATAAAGTTGGAAGTTCATTCTGAGTCAATGGACAACGTGTCAAAAGATACTACAAGCTGACACAAATGAAAATTGTACATGAAGTGAAATTAAATTAACTGAACTTGAACCTAAAAAGATCGTCAAGCTGAAGACGTAAAACATAGCGCTTGTCGGGGAGGCAACCCGACGGTTACTGCTTCTTCTTTTGATTTTTGTTATTTATTTTATTTATTTTTTTTTTTGTTATTTTGATTTTATTTTAGACACTAAAATCATGTGAGTGATGAGGCAGTCGGGTGAGTCATACAGTCACAGAAAATAGAAAAATGAGCATATAGAGTGAAAATTCGGCTATGTGATTGGAAAAAGAGGCCAAAATTCGAGTTGGAACAAAAAAAGGACCAACCTGGCTGGGTGAAAAATGCTCTGTAAAGTTGAATCCTCATTGACTAATGAATCTGGCGGGGCACATTCAAACCGGACGGGTCGGGCTTTCTTTCGGTATACACGCGAGCATGAAACTGGTTGAGCAACACTCTTTGGCCCGGCCGCACAGAAACTATCCCAGAAAGTCCATTTTCCACGATCACATGAAACCTTCCACGTAAGGTTAGCAGGCCGGTTGGGGTAAGGTCCCACAGGCCTATGTACGCGAGAGGCATAAATATTCCAGGTTTGTTCATATTACTCTTTCTTTTGCGACTAGGGCAGAAAAAAATCACTTATTCTCCCCTCTTAATCTTTTCCTCCACAAAATTTCACCATCACACACATTAACGTACACACTACATTAACACATTAATTCACCACCCAAATTCGGATTCAAGAGGAACAAAAGGGGCGAAAATATAAAAAATTGAAGGAGGTCGAATTTCTTCAATATACTCTGATTGAGAAAATTGCAATTTTGGTCCCATGGGACTAGGGATGCAAACGAACCGAATCGAAGCGAATATTAAGAGATTCGATTCGAATTCGTGAAATTTGGCTTCGATTCGAATTTGATTCGATTCGCCAATCGAATTTCAAATCCGATTCGAATTCGATTCGATTTTTTTTTTTTTAATATATTTGATTCGTGATTCGTAATTCAAAATTTTCAATAAAAAATTGTTGCCATTTAGAAAATATTCGATTTGAATTCGATTCGAAATCAAATTTCAAAAATTAAAAACCCTATGTTTACTAAGAGCATCTGTATATATATTTACTATTAAATATATTTTTTATTTATTATAATTATATTATATATTTAATATATTATTTATATATATATCGAATCGAATCATCGAACTTGACGAATCGAATACATATATATTCGAATTCGATTCGAAATATAAACGAACATAAAAAATGATTTGAATTTGAATTCGAATTCGAATTTTACCGAATCGAATCATCCTAAACGAATTCGAATCACGAATCGAATCAGTATAATTTGATTTAACTTGCATCCCTACATGGGACACGGGAAATTTTCATTTGGTCCCAATACTCTCACTTTTGACCCCATTGCATTTATGGTCCCAAACCTTTTTTCAGTTGCATAAATAGTCCCTAACTTTTGCAAACTTGACCTCATAGCTTTTCAAATCGTTTGTTATAGACGGAAGCAGTCACGTGATTAGCACATGACTGTTTAAATGACGTTATGCCCTCACTAAATGCCACTTAATGGCTATTTTCTTCAAAATTAAACAACGTGACCAATTTTCCCCCAATCTACGAAACCCTAGATTTCTCTCAAGTCAAATTCAACAGAAAACTCTTGCTTGGCAAGCTTAATTCATGCAATACAGTAATATTAGTGTTACATTTTGGAGGGTGTTTCAATGGTGACGCGAAGAAAGTGGATGGTGCCCTACCCTGCCCCCGATTATAAAGAACGTAAGTCCATATTTTTACTTTAAGTTACATTGTTTCAGTAATTGTTGTAAGAGAAATGGTGTATGAGTTGTTATCTTGTTCAATACAGGCTTTTAGGTTCAGATTCTGGGGGGTTTTGGGAAGAATCAATATTTTATGTTTGAATGTATGGTGTGGTCCCTTCCCATGTGATGTTGCTTTACTTTTTGTCCAACCTGGCTTCTTTTTTGTTTCTTTATTTGTGTTTTTGTTGCCTAGTACAGCTGGAGAACATTTACACACACCTGCACTCTGATTTATGTGTTGTAGTGTTTATTTATTCAATGGGTGGGTGGTAAAATGTGCATTTATGTCTGCTAGGTGGGAAAGAGTATTGGTATACCCTGAAACTTAAGCATGGAGAGCTGGTGGTGAAGGATATAGGAAAACTCGATTGGATAGAAGGTACTTGCTCTGCTTTTGATTGTGTGGATACAAGAAAAATTGGGATAAGATATCTTGATAGCTTGGCTGAACAACTTAGGTATATGGAAGCCAAGAAGTTCTATGGGATGGATGAAGGAGGTGGTTTAAAGATGGTTGAGTCTGAGTATGACCTTTGGATGGTTATTCAAAGGTCCAAAGGGAGGGAGATTACTCTTTTCTAGAAGGGAAAAAGATTGTTGTGCCAATAGAGGAGGAGCAACCTGAAGGAGAAATAGTGTTTGTGGATGAAGATGATACCATTGATGGGCTGGTATAAAACTTAAAAGTGAGTTTGATATGTAAGCAGAGGAAAAGAAGATGTGTGTAGCCTCCCCAACAGGAACATAGCTTGATGGTGGTAGATGAACAGGGAGGGGCTGGAGAAGGCTCATTGAATGTTGTTGACTTGGGGGATACTGACACTAGTGATGAGTCATTTATAGGCAAGGAAGACAGTTGTGATGAACTTTTAGATGACATTATCTTTGATGAGAACGTTGATCTAGAAGTTGAGTGGGTTGGTACAACCCTAGTGAAACATGTGAATGATGAAGAGACTACAGAAAGTGAAGGGGAGTGGGATGATGTGCACAACAATGAATCAGACTTTGGTTCTGTTACTTCTGATGAGGAGGCTGAAGACAAATAGGATGCCATTGATTTTAGAGCCTCAACAGCACTAGACCCACAATTTAGATCGCAGCAGATATTTTGTACCAAACAACTCTTCAAACAGGTTGTTAATAATTATTCTGTCAGAGTTGGTCATGCCGCAAAGTTCACCAAAAATGACGGTAGAAGAATTTATGCCAAGTGCAAAGCAAATGGATGTGAATGGCATATAAATGATTTGAAGGTGAAGAATGAAGAGACATTTCAAATTAGGGAAATGGACCTCACCCACACATGCCCAATGCAACATTCTGTTAACAATGCCAACTCTAAATGGTTAGCCTTAAGGTATGAGAAGTCTTTCGCAACAGATCCTAAGAGGAGTGTTAGAGGTTGGAGAAAAGAAGCTACTGAAGAGCTTGGAGTGTATATATCACCATTTCAGGCCTACAGGGCAAACCAAAAGGCTCTTAAAATGATTGAGGGTGACAGCACTGAGGGATATGGGAAGCTTTGGGACTACGCTGGTACCTTGCTTGAAAAAAATCCAAATTCTACAGTTATATTGCAAGTTGACAAGACTCCAGAAGGCAACAAGTTTAAGAGGCTTGTATGTTTGTCTTCATGCTCTGAAGACAGGTTTTAAATCTGGTTGCAGACCTTGGATGGGTGCTGATGGATGCCACCTAAGAGGTCCCACACCAGGAGTTTTATTAACTGCAGTAGGTATGGACCCAAACAATGATCCATATCCTTTGGATTATGCAGTAGTTGGAGTAGAGAATGGTGAAAACTGGGAATGGTTCCTACAGTTGCTGAGGGAGGATTTGATGGGTGAAAGAGAGGATGTGTATGCCTTCATGTCAGCTAAACAGAAAGGCTTTATTTTAGCATTTGAAAAGGTATTGCCAGGGGTTGAAAATAGGTTTTGTGTTAGACATCTTCATGGTAATATGAAGAGAGCGGGCTTTAGAGGAAATGCTTTCAAAAGACTCATTTGGAAGGCTACAAAAGGAACAATAGTCCTAGTTTGAATAGGGCAATGGAGCAAATTGGAGAACTTGATCAAAGATGTTTAGAATTGCTAAAAGACAAACATCCCTCTACTTGGTCAAGATCACACTTCAATACTTTGGGAAGTGTGATACTTTTGTGAACAACATGTGTGAGCAATGGAATTTTGCATTGCATAATGCAAGAGGGAAATCTATATTAACTATGTTAGAATGAATAAGGGAGTACTGCATGTCAAGGCTGCAGAAGAACAGAGACAAAAGAAGGTGGGAGGGGAGGAAAATATGTCCTAGGATAAGGAAGATAGTTAACAAGATGATGGAGGAATCTTCAGACGGCGTGCCACTAAAGTCCAATAAATATAGTTATGAGGTTTCAAGTTCAGATGGAGGCAGGTATGCAGTTGATCTTCTTGGAAAGAACTGTGATTGCAGGAGGTGGGATGTATGTGGTATCCCCTGTAAGCATGCAATCAGTGCCATTAATGCAGCTGGAAAGGACCCTGAGGATTTTGTGCATAACTGTTACTCAGTAGATACATATTCTGAGGTCTATATGCATGCAATTGCCCCAATGAATAGAGAAGAATTATGGAACAAAACAGGTTATATCCCACCCCTTCCACCAGATTTTGGGGAAAAAAAAAAGGACGACCACAAAAAGAAAGAAGGTTTGATGCAGCAATTGAGGATCCTAAAGGCAAGGGTAAAAGCAAGCAGAAAGGCACTTTACTAAAGACGCCCAAACAAAATTTCAAGGTCACATGCAAATTTTATGGTGAAGCTGGACATAACAAGCTTAGATGTGCTCTGAGAAAACTGCAAAAGGAAGCTGAGGCAAAAAGGTGGGAAGCTTCAGTTCAGTCCAGGGGTGCACTCAATGGAGAAGGCACATCAAGTGCAGTAGCAGCCCATGCAACTGATATCAATACCTAAGATGTTGGTGTTATTATCTGGTAAAGTAAATGTTATTTTTGTTTTTCATGTTATATTCTGTCCTTTTACTAAGGTGTTATTATGTAGGAAGAAAATCTTGTAGAAAATCGAATGTGAGTCAAGAAGAGATAGATATCCAAGCTGAATATCCACCTCTCACCCAAGAAGATGAGATGAATCTGATGGAAATTGAAAATGTAAGTAACTGGTTTGTCTTTCATGACATGCATATAGTTTGATTTTCAGCATTAAACGTACATCCTAAGCTAACTGTAGGCTGCAATAGCAGAGTCAGAGAAAAACAAAGAAAAGTCAATCACCAGAGCTGGGAGAAAGAGACTTGTGAGTGCAGATTTTTTTTTATTCATTTTTTTTTCACCCCTCCAACAGACAAACCCCTGTTTTTAGTGTTGAATCTCAAGTTTTAATTCAAAGATTATGTCCAGGCAAAAAAAAAAGGGCTCAAATAACTAGAGAAACTAGTAATGTGGAAACAGAGATGGTTGACAATGCAATTAGGGAGCCATATTCAGTGGCAGCTTCAGTCAATGCTCCCCCACCAACCCAGCCTGGGGTAAACATTAGAGCTCCACCTCCAATGGCATTTCAACCCAATGTATTTATTGGAAGACCCACACCAGCCATGAATGCTCATACAACACAGGAGAAAATGAAGGTCATTACACAAGGAGGCAAGAAGTTTGTTACATTATCCAGTCTAAAAAAAAAAAAAGAGGATCCAAAGGGTAAGGGAAACTGTTAGTGTAGTTTTTTGTTCAGGCAAAGGCTTGATTGATTTGGTTGGTCAGTATTGATAAAGCCAAATGGATTAGTATCACCTTTATGTGTGTGCCTTCATTTTTATGTCTTTGCAAGCTTTTTGTGTTTCTGAGGCGCAACATTTTTAGAAATGTGATAGCAAACCATTTGATTTTTTTGCCTTTATGGAGTTAGCAAATGGTCACGTATCGTCGGATGTGTCAAATTAAATAGTATATATATAGATGAATATATATACTAAACCTTAACCTATAACTCTAACTACTAGAGCGATAAGTAAGGTCAATCCCACGAGGAACGACAGTCTAATGTTGTTTTGATAGGTCAAGCAATTGTAAAATTTAGATAAGAACAAAAATAAATACGAAAGCAATAAAGGTGGGGGGTTTTGTTTGTCAAACTATAAACTACCAAGAACAACTATTTAACTATGATCAACTAAACTTAAGATTCAATTAACAAAAGATGACAAGATAAGTAGATTGGTTTTTGGATTTTTTAAAGTATGATTCAAGTATTCAACCCTTGATCAAGTATCCCCTTGTTTCAAACAACCTATGTAATTAATGTCATTGCCCAATTGGTTAGCTTTGGAACTCCTACTCCAAGATTGATAACAAGCACTATCAATCTTGTTGTCTCTTAAGTATGATTAATCAAAATAAGCTCTTCAATTAATCCTACTCAACTTATCAAATCCAAAAACAAGCTTTTTAAGAATTAGGGTTTATTACCAAAAGCAACCTGATGTATACTCGTTTTTACCACTTGCAACCTATTTTAAAAGTCGTCGCCGATTGCAACCTGACTTACTCTCGTTTTACCGATTACAACCTATTTTATAAATTCCGGCAAAAATTAAGAGCGTGTGCCACACGCGCGTAATGTTGAGCAAGTGGTAAAAACGGGTATACCTCGGGTTGCTTTTGGTAATAAATTATTTTTCTTTTTTATTTTTTCTTTTCTTCCCGCCATCATTTTCTCTCTCATCCTCCTTTTTAACAGAGCTAAATCGAATATCTAAGAGTTTGAGTTTAGTTCATTAATTATCGAGTCGAACTCGAGCTTAATTTGTCAAATATATGGACGGCTCGTGAACTTACTCGAGCCTCTAGTGAGTCTAATCGAGCCCAAATGAATTCAATAAATATAAATTACAAATATGTTACTAATCATTATATAATTAAAAATAAGCTATAAATTCTTAAAATTATAATATACCTACTAAGATTAATTAATTACATATATACAAATGCATGGTTTTAATTATATAATTATATATTTTATTATAAGTATAACTATAAAATTAGAAATTAATTATAAGCATTAGCTTAATATTTACCACTACAAGAAAAATAATTGATTGCGACGGAAATTTCCGTCACTAAACTGAAAAATTCCGTCACAATGAATGAATAGTGACGGATTAGTGACGGAAATGTTTTGTTACAAAAACCTTTGTCACTAAACCGATAATGACGGATTTTTTATTCCGTCACTAGTTTAGTGACGGAAATTCCGTCACAATTCTAAAAAAATCCGTCATAAAATTATGACGGAATATTTCCGTCACTAAATGGCAACGACTAAAATTCCGTCACTACAGGATTAATGACGGAATATTTCCGTTACAAATTAATGACGGAATATTTCCGTCACTATCTTGCCTATATTAGAAACAGAATTATTCCGTTACAAAAAAAAAAATCCGTCTTTATTCCGTTACTATACTATCTAATTTTTTTTCTATAATTCTCTTTTATTAAGTGTAAATTAATTTTCATAACAGGTTCTACATTAATTTTTAAATAAACATATGGATGATCGAGATTAAATGATCGTGTGAGATGAACGGCCTTGATTAATTCACTGTTAAAGTAAAATCGACTATTCAAACCGAAATCCACTTAAATTCTATCTTGAAATAAAAATAAAAACAAAAAAACAAATTCAGAAACGACGATTTAAACCGTACCGTCGATTCATGGACAACTACAAACCGTAACTAAAACCGTGATATACACGATTCGTTCAGTTCAGAGAAGGGATAATTTTCGAACCATCGGTTTAAAACAAAAATCAACAGATTGAATCGTATGCCCACCTCTTGGGCTAGGACTGGGCCCGGCCAGATAGAGAGTGCCCTAATTGACATTTCTTCATAACTTGAAAATGCAATTTTGATTGGACAGGTGGAATATGTGAATTTGAATCTGCTGCACAATCATAATTCCAGAAACTTCTCCGATCACTCCGGCTCGCCGGAGACTTCACTCCGGATAACAAGCTCACCGTATTCCGCCGCACCTGCCGGCTTTTCATATCACGGAGATCCATTTCCGGTTGCAGCTTCAGCGGACCAAACATCATAACAAACCACCGCGGCTTCGAGACCTTCCACCCTTCCGATTTCGTCGAACTCTTCGACAAACTCCGGTGAATATCAGTAATTTCAGGTTTTACAATCAGCGCCAAATTCGAATTACGGCGAAACTTTCTCTGGTCAATTGAACGGAACTTGGATCGCGCCGAGTTCATCTCGGGGAATGAGTCGGGGCAGCGTCGAGATAAGTGAGTCGCGTCGTCGGCGGAGAGTGATTTGAGGATTTGGTGATGATTGTTGAAGGGGACGAGTTTGCCGCAGAAGATAATGAATTCGGCATTGGACATCTCGGAGGTGAAATTGGTGAAGAATTCGAAGAATTCCGATGGCTCGGAGGATGATCGGCGTTTGTTAAACGAGTCGCGTTTCTCCGGCGAGGAGGAATTGAGAGGGAAATTGTTGAGGGAGATGATTTCTTCTTCGTCTTCTTCATTTGGAGGTTTTGTTTTCTGATTAGAAATGTTATCCATTTTTTTGGGGAAAACTGAATATGTAAAAACCAAGCAAATAGTTCTCAATAATTAACAAATGTCTTGGTGGTAAGTAACTTGACTTATTTCCACCAGGTCAGCGGTTCGAAGCTGGCGTAATGCTTTTATTTTTTTAAGCATGGGAGGTCTAAAACGACGTCGTTCTAGGCATGGGAGGTCTAAAACGACGTCGTTTGGTATAGTGGCGGAATGGGAGGTCTAAAACGACGTCGTTTGGTATAGTGACGGAAATATTTCCGTTCCTAATTAATTAGGGTCAAAACGATGTCGTTTAGTGAATAGTGACGGAATTCCGTCACTAAACTAGTGACCGAAAATTCCGTCACTGAATAAGTGCATTTACATGGGCATTAAGTAATGACGGAATATTTTCCGTCACTACATAGCAACGACTAAAATTCCGTCATTAATCCGTCAATATAAGATTAATGACGGAATATTTTCCGTCACTACATAGCAACGACTACAATTCCGTCATTAATCCGTCAATACAAGATTAATGACGGAATATTTTCCGTCACTATATAGCAACGGCTAAAATTCCGTCATTAATCCGTCAATACAAAATTAATGACGGAATATTTTCCGTCATTACGTAGCAACGACTACAATTCCGTCACAATTCCGTCACTATTCCGTCAATACAAGATTAATGACGGAATATTTCCGTCACAACATTACGGTTTAATGACGGATTTTTTTCCGTCTCTAAATTCCGTCATGATTCCGTCACTAAGTCGTTGCTAATAATCAAACACTCTTGTAGTCTCTATCCGTGACTATTCCGTCACTAGTCCGTAATTAGATTGTGACGGAAATTGTCCGTCACTAAAATCAGTCACTATTAATAATATTTTTTGTAGTGTACGAACTAGCTCTCGAGCCAACAAATAAAATTGCTCGCGAGCTAACGAATCGAATATCATCAATCTTAAGTTTGGTTCGTTTATTTTAACGAGCCACATTAGACTAGCCCGATCGAGCTTTTCACGAACCGAGATCCGAATAGTTTACGAGCGAATTGGTTCGTGTACATCCTTATCCCTCCCTTCTCTCTCTGACCTAATTCACCCTCATCCTAACACCAGTTCGTCTCCTCTCTCCACTAATTTCCGTAAATTTCTTCAACACGAATCCTCTTCTACATTTATGATTTATAGATCCAGAAGAAACTAACTCTGAATAATCAAAAATTCGATCATTATCCAGAAGAAGTACTTTGAACAGTTCGGTGAAATTTTGGAAGTTGTGGTTATCACTGATAAAGCTACTGGAAGATTCTATACATGCTACTGTTGGATAAGAGTTCAATTCTCTTCGGTTTATTTCTCAGTAGAAAATCTAGCTTGGAGTTGTTCTTATTTGTATGTTTTTGTATCTATACTCATTCATTTCTTCAAATTATCCTGTTGAGGATAGTTCAATTTTCTTCAATTTATTTTTCAGACAAAGATCTAGGTAGGAGTTGTTCTAATTTGTATGTATTTGTATCTATACTCGGTCATTTCATCAAATTCTCCTGTTGAAAATGATGGAGGGAAGAAAAGGAAAAAAAAAAAAAAAAAGAGTTTATTACCAAAAGCAACCTGAAGTATACCCGTTTTTACCACTTGCTCAAAATTGCGCGTGTGTAGCACGCTCTTGATTTTGGCCGGAATTTATAAAATAGGTTGTAATCGGTAAAACGCGAGTAATTCAGGTTGCAATCGGCGACGAATTTTAAAATAGGTTGCAAGTGGTAAAAACGGGTATACCTCGGGTTGCTTTTGGTAATAAACCCTAAGAATTAATAGTCGAGTGCATTACGAATCAAGACAACGGAGTAAATTCGACATAAAACTCGTAAGTTCGGTTCTAGTGGTCAAAACCTATGTTATCCCCAATAAAACAAATCTAGCGTTTGCTACCCTGGAATCGGATTCATAAAATTTACGGATTATAAACCCAATTCTAGCAACACACTAACAAATATCCAAATGGGCAATCAAACCACAATTCAATTCATAAGTGTGAATCAACAATCCAAATAACATAGAACATTCCAAAAACATAATCCAATCGATTAACAACCGAAGAAATTACATAAACCTTCTCAACCCAAGGTTCAACTAATGATCAAGCTCTGAAATAAGGGTGCTAGCCACCCATTACTCCTAATACAATCAGTAAATCAAAAGAAATACAATAAGACATGATAAAATTATAGAAGAAACCAAGAACTTGGGTTGAGGAATGAAAGGCCTTCAATCTTCTTCCTAGTGGAGTCCTTGAGGATGATGGAGGCTGGAAAATGTGTTATTCAATGTCCAAAGATAAGTTAATTTCGAAAGGGATGATATATATATATATATATAGGGGAAGAGTTGTTACTTCAGTTTCAAAATCGCGTTCAGAAATTTAAAACAGGGTAAAGGATCTCGGCCGAGATGCAAGTGTATCTCGGTCGAGACGTGAAAAAGGGGTTTTTCAACTTGTGAATCGAGGGCTGATCTCAGCCGAGATGCAAATGTGTCTTGGCCGAGACATGAGAAAAGAAAATTTCAGGCTTTTTAGGGTTTGGCTTATCTCACCCGAGATTGGTTTTCATCTCGGCCGAGATGAAACCCTTGTCATCGTACAAGTGTTGACTCCCGCCTGATCCGTCCGGGAAGATTTTATACCTTGTTTCCGGACAAGGGTTTATCTACATTCTGTACTCCCGAGTACTAATCAATATACTACTTGCATTACATCATATTAACACAATAAAAAGAGCATCGCATCATGCTACGCATACATCAATAATCTGTCAAAAGAATTTGTTACATACATGTTCATTTTTCAATACATTTTATTTACAGTATGCATTACATTTATAAAACAACTTATCTACCTATCACCTCCTAACCAATACCCTGCGCTCCGGCGCTGAGGCCCGCCTCGGGAGCTTCTTCGAGTCCTCCGGGATCTGGACACACCCCGAGTCTGGGCTCCGGTCCTCCCACTCCTTTGGTCCCCTCGCCGGATGGGACTCGGATGCCGAGTTGGACCTAGGGTGTTCGCCCATCCTACAGGGTCCCACTCTGCTGGGGCCATCACCTCAATCTCCTCCGCGAGTCTCTGGACTTCCTCATCCGCGACTATTACCGGGCTCGGCTCTCGGATCACAACTCCGGTTGGTTTTTTAATCGCACCCTTTGGCCTCCTCCGGGGAGCTTTCGATGATTTACCCCGGCTGCAACTAGCAATATTTTCCTCCGCAACACGCCGCCATCTCCTGCGACCTTTTACGTCTTCATACATGCTGAGGAGTATCTCTAGCACCTCCCGCTTCCTAACCACCTCGGCGGAGTCTGTGTGTCCGGCCTCTATCAATACTGCTATCTCCTTCTGAATCTCAGCAGTTCGCTCCTCAAGCTCCTCGAAGGTTAATAGGCCGAACTCCGACAGGATCCGCTCATACTCCCTTTGGTGGACAAAGAGCCGCTCCACTTCAGCGCATTTTGATAAGTACTTCAGCTGATGATCCAACACTTTTTCTTAGCCTCGGTTCTCGCCTTTTCGGCCTCGGTTGCCTTCTTCTCTGCAGCGGCTAGTTTTTTCTCCAACTTGGGGACCACCGACATCCTCAGGTCGTCTCTCTCCCTCTGCAGCCAGTTCATTGACTGCATCAACTTTTGAATGACCTCGTGAAGGACTTCGGTGTTCTCCTGCTGCACATGTGATATTTAGAGCACGATTATAACAACACCAATAAACAACACATATCATGTTCTAGCTCAAGGCATGATTTCGGTATTCGAATCAAACAGACATTGACAAGTCATAATTTATAAATCGACAAAACCGCAATTACAGCACAGTGTTTGTTACAATTACACAATTAAAAACATGCGCTCCTATACTACGTCTTCGCCTGAGTTAGGAGGGGCACTGACCTCCCCTGGGGCCGAGGTGGTGATACCCGGCTCTGTGACTGGGTTAGCTGCCAGTTGTAGGACACCACCCTCCTCGGGAGCCGGTTCCAGCGTCTCAGGCTCACTCCTTGGGGTGGGGCCCTCTGTCACGGCTCCGGCACGTGCATACCCATTCGATATCCCAGGAACTCCTCGTCCTGGTCTACGGTATAGCTCATCACGTCCTGAGCCGTCAGAATGGTCCCCTTCTGGGCCAATGCCTCCACAAGTGGCCACTCCAGCATCTGCGACAAGGTGCTGTAGTAGGCGGCATCCACGTTGCCTACGGCTGCGCATACCTGAACTCCTTTTTGTACACGTCTACCTCCGGGTACGCATCCTTCACCATCTCCAGCACCTCGGAGCGCGTGGCCACATCGCCCACCTCCACAAAGTTCGTCAGAAAATTCACAAACGTTTCCGTATGCGACAGCTTCTTGACGAACGCCCTCAGCATAGCTCCCTGGCCCTCAGCCTTCTTCTTCAGCTCCTCCCGAGTTGCGGCTAACTCTCCCGGGAGAAGGGTCATCTCCGCGACTTCACCTCGGAGACGGGCGGCTTCCTTCCCAGCCTCGAGCGCTCTGCCCCGCACTGTCGCCTGGCCGCTATTGGCCTCAGCCGCCTCGGCACGAAGCTTGTCGCACTCCCGTGGAGTTTCCTCAGCTCGTCGGCCAACCCCTCCGTCTCCTCCCTCTACATCCGCTGCCCAAACCCAATGAGCCCTTGGCTCAGGGTCCATACCTCCTCCATCTCGGACACCTCGTGGCCCGCCACTCCTGTCTGATCCTGCAGGAATGATATCAGACATGGCCAATCAATTAAAAACTTCACGCATGATAAAGCATACCATCGAGGTGGGATCCGTGCGCATCCTCTTTGAAACAGAGGACGGTGTCAGCATAGGCCCCGGCCTCTTCTTCATCCTCGGGGTTGCATCGGACCTCGTGGCATCCTCTTCGACCACCTCGCCACGCCTTTTCCCCAAAGCCTTCTCCACCTCGGGAGTTGTGATCTTTGGGGTTGCCGCTTTCTCGGGTACCGGAGTCTGCTGCGAGCTCGCGGCTACTTCCTTCTGTAGGCTGGTTTTAAAGCGCCCCACTGCAGCAAACAGTCAACATATTAGCGGGCAATAATAATGAGTACACAATCACTTATGATAAAGAGTTCCTACCCTCCACTTTAGCCCCGGCTGAAGAGCCCTCGCTCTGAGGCGGCGAAGTCCTCGCCTCTGGCCCCTTCGTATAATACAGGCTCAACCCAACCTCCTCCAACTCCTCCTCGGTAAAAACTTGCTTCACTGTCCCCGCCTGCTCAAACACCTCCACTGATTCAGGTACACCCTTTGGTACCCTGTCTCCGACTTCCTCCCGCCTCCACCACGGGATCGGCTTTGACTCCTTTACAAACAAAAACTTAACCTTCCAGTTTTCAACCTTACTCAGGTTTTGCACCTTGAACCCTTTTTGCGGCCTCAGGTTCAGCGAGCACCAACCCTTCCCCTTCCCGATTGATTTCAACTGATAAAAATACCTAAATAACTCTACCGAGGGGTCTACCCCCGAGGTCTTACATACTACCATAAAGCCTACTATTTGCCTTACGGCATTCGGCACTAACTGCCCTAGAGCAATACCATAATACCCTAACAGCTCAACCACAAAATCCCACAATGGGAATCTTAAACCTACCCTAAGTTGATCTATAGACACTGATATAAACCCCCGTGGTGGACAACAAGCCCTATCATTGGGTCCGGGTATTATATATTCTACGTCTATTGGAAAGTAGAAAGACGGGATCATCGCCTCAATTTGGGCCTCGGTAACTCGAGGCACCACCGAAGCAACCTCCAGATTCACCTCCTCCTCTAGGCAAGTGGGAAATCTCACTACCTGGGACCAGATTTCCCTTAAATCGGCCCTATACACTTTCCTACTTTCACTCCTCTGTGGGAAGATAACTCGCATAGGTGCGGCATCAAAAGGGCTCTCCTCTGTTCCCACAACCCTAACGCTAGAAGATTCTGAGGAAGAAGACATACTTACTTGATATTTGGAAGAAAAGTGCACAAAGGTTGAAGCAATTTCCAGGAACTTGTTGAATTCTTTCTCGTCTTCCCGCTAGATTTTGATTGCAATTCACAAATGAAAAGTAAAGTGAAACTGTCACTTCCATTTCCCTCTAATACAGAGAATCAACGGCCCAGATCGCGATTGTTCAAATTCAGTGGCTAACATTAGCGCGTGCTTTACACGCGTCCTTGGGTTGAGCACCAGCGTGTCTCACACGTGCCACGCACATGCTGAGCACGTGCCCCATCAACTTAAGATAATTACTTCCCCAAGAAGCTTTGTAGTTCGACTCCGGTTGATTCTTTCACCCCGGGGGTTATTTACTTCGACTCCAGTTGATTCTTTCACCCCGAGGGCAATTTACTTCGACTCTGGTTGATTCTTTCACCCCCGGGGGTAATTTACTTTAACTCCAGTGGACTCTTCCACCCCGGGGGTGCCCTAGTTCAACTCCGGATGTTTCCTCCACCCCGGGGTTGTTTCCACGCACCTACGTATGGTGTCATCTTGCCACTTCACAAGGCTCTAATACTACTCCGATGCAACTTTGGCTACAGTTCATACACCTTGGCCACAAATGCGTCTTTTAAACCGAAGCTCCTACCTCGCTCCGACTGGTGAGGGGCATATGATAGGTATGGCCCAATCTCCCCGGGTCGGTCCAGCCCGCCAAATGGGTCAATTGGGCTCAAGAGCGCAAGCCCAACACAGCTACGCCCATGCGCGGCGTTCTTGGGAAGTTAGGAAAAGATCCCCATGATCTTTTCCAACGGCCATGCATATATGATTGGCGGATTTGTAGGGATTTTGTTAGGGTTGTTATTGTATAGTATAAATAGGAGAAGTATTGTTAAGATTGGGGTTCCAATTCTGAATTCTAAAATCACTACTTGTAAGGTTGTACTCCGGTATTCAAAGAAAGATAGTGAAACATCTCGAAAGGTGATTACCTTCACTCGTGGACGTAGATCTCCGGATCGAACCACGTAAATTCTTGTGTCGTATATATTATTGCTTGTTTGATTATTGCGTGGAATCATCTTAATCATTAACCACTTGATATCCGTGTTACGGCTTTATCAATTTTTTATTGAGCAATTCGGTGGTAATGTTTATTAGTGGTTGCTAAATATTGACGTTTAATCATGTGATAGAGGTAGTTCTTGATTAATTGGATTGAATTAAACATAATATGTGAATTTGCTCAAATAACTTGTTCAATTACGTAGAAAATGACTAAATTTTCAAATTGTTGCAATTTGATTTGGTGAAAGCGTGTTATGTGTAGGGATTAAATATGCCTACTAAAACTCGTCGAGACAAAGGCAAGAAAAAATGGTGGAATTGGAACCTGTTCCGAAACCTATCCTGGAGTCTGTACCGGAGCCCATGGTGGACCCTCTTGATAGCCGACATTTTGGCATTGTCCTAGAGAATGAAGCGCACCAAAAATGTTGGAAAATTTTGGTGACCTGAAATGTTGTACCAACTAGGTATGCAGACAATGAAATCACGAGAGCAATGGGTATCCACGGTGATGTGTGGAGGCTACTCCAAAGAATGGAGTGGGTGAAGTTGATGCAGGTCCAACAGACATATAGGTGTACGACTCTCGAATTCCTGAGCACTTTGGAGATCCAACCGCCGGGCTCAATCCATGATAAATCACTAGTAGGCATTAAATTCCAATTACATAATGGTCTTTCACATTAAGCCTATCCGATCTGAGGGAAATTTACGGGCTTCCAAAGGGGCATACACATACACCTCCTTATGTCTATGACAAGAATGAATTTCGGGGATGGTTGACAGAGGCTCCAGGCGTGGTACCACCATTACCTAGCCAAGGTAATAAGAACAAAGCGGCGTGTATACGGAATCCAGTATTCAAGTACTTTCAAAATATGTTGAGCCTTATTATCTTTGCTCGGACCGAGATCAGGGCATGTAGACATTCGTAATATTATGACAGTGTATTCCTTGAGCGCGTGATCTAATAATAAGAGAGATTCTTCTAAATTGTTACACTTTGAAGAGTGAATATGGCGATGAATGTTCTATTCATGCTGAAATCTCACGATCTTAATAGAGTATATTTTAGACAGGGATGATTTTGCTTTTGTTATATTTAAAAATCTAAAATATGGTGCTTTAATTGATTTCACTCATGAGAATAGTACACTCATTCATGTTGACATGCTTACGTCTATTATTTGTTCAAAGAAGAATATCTACAAAGATTCGGACGCTCCAATTACTTTTAACAACGGTATAATTAAAAACTTATTGTCAACTCATTTGGAAAACATATTTTTTTTAATTATTTTGAATCAGTTAATTATTATGTGACATTTTTTCTCTTGTGATTTTCTTTGAATAATTTATACGAGGAATTTGTAAGTTAAAAGAGTTTCATCATTACTTAGAAATTATATGCTTTCCACTCCTTTTATTGTCGAGAGTCGTTCAACATAAAGAAGACTTTGTTACAGAATGTGTATGGTGAAAAATACTGGGTAGACTCCAAAAATGGTAAGTGAAACTCATTTACGTTAATATTTGTACAAAATATCAACAACATATAAATCATTTTTAAAAGAAGATTAACAAATAAATTTATTCTAGTCAGATTTGTTTATCTATATAGATTCTTCCACGAGAATTTTGTCATTACAATCTCATGATTTGGTTGATGAAAATAGAGATTCAAGATTCATTATGAATGGAGTTACTTTCAGGATTGGTGTTGTAATTAAAGACGAGGATTCAATTATTCTTTTAGAACACCTGGAGTTTTTTTCTTAGTTCAAATGAAATAAGTTTGGGAGTTGAATTTAAACTTAAAGTTTTAGATTCTGCAAACATGGTGTTTAAAGCATCATCGAATCATTAAATTATTTTGTTTTCAGTTTGTATTGTTTGTAGTAACATTTAATTGGAGATTTTTTTGGAGTCGTCTCACTCTTAAGGCGTGTTGTTTTATTTCATTCAATTTATGGTAACTATTTAAAAGTATTAAGCAATTTTAGTCATATATCTCAACATTGTGTGCTTATAAAAAGTTTCAAAATAATCTAATTTGTAAAGTTGAAATTAAAAAATAAATACTAGTTAACTTAGGAAAAATGTTAATAAATTTATTAGAAATTCCTTAATAATAAATTTGCCTATTGAATTTTGGGTACTTTATAAAAATATATCTCATTATTTGCACATTAATTTATAGGCATGAATTAAACACTATAATTAATTCGGATGATATCAACATTAATATAAATAAAATCGTAAATGAAATATTTACCACATCCGATTTTATCAATAGTAAATTTAATATGAACAAAATGATAGCATATCATATCTAACTTAATATTTCAAATTTTCTATAATTTTTTATAGACATAATTAAAAGTCTTGATTGGTAATTACTCCTTTATTGTGGTTCTTTTTACTGACTTTTTGAAATAGACAATAACTCATTTACTAAGAGAAAATAGTAGTATAAATCTATATTCTGCCTAAATCATTGACAAATGTGTCTATCTGCAAGGAAGATTTGAAAATACATTTAATTTGAATAATGTGTGTTCTAAATCAAATAACTAACATCCTTATTTATTAAATAAGTTACGCGATTCAAAATCTTATCAAAACAAGTTTTTTTTTTCATTTTATTATTTTTTCTTTTTTTATTTACTTTAGATACCATGTAAGTTCCAATCCATTAACATCCTTTTGCATTTAATATATACATACATATATATATAGGTATGAGGAAAATGGTGATGGAAGTTCAAATTCTAGAAAAAAATATAATTTCTAATCGACATAAAGTGTTGTCAATAATTGATTAAAACTTAATTTTGCTTCTGTTTTTTTTTTTTTTCTCATTCTGCATTTATAACGTAAAATCTATGTTTTTGTTAACATATTTCATATTTGAATGCTAATAGTTGAGTTTTTAGTAAAGATAATTGTTTCTTATATAATTTCCATTTCCATTAAGATTTTTTTTTAAGGTTTTTTAAGAAGTTTGATTATTATATATGTTAACAAAAAAATTTGTATTGACACAACATTTGTTAGATATCGTTTCTGTAAAATGTTCACCGAGATCACTTGCTATGACACTTTGGTATGTTACATATACTTTAACAATTTTTTTTCGAAGTTTAATCATGTTATTAAGTTGAATCAATCTAACGTCTATTTTTATAAATTTTGTAGGAGATTTCAAGAGAATTTGTGGATTCTTTTCGTCTATATTTAAATTGTAATTGCACTATTCAAACCAATAGGAATATTAAGTAGGGTGTTGAAATAAAGTTTGGTCCTGATGAGAACACTTATTTCGGTAGTTGGAGTCAATTTGTTGACGTAAATCCACTTAACGATAGTGATTTTATTTTTTTCAACTATGCTCCTATATTATCAAATTTCTTTGTTGACATTATTTGAAAGATATTTGTAATCGATCAAAAGTATTCTACTTGATTTTTAGAGATAAATCAATTTCTGCAAGTCAGGTAAAATTAGTTTATTAAATTTAAAAAAATTATAACAATTCCAATTATGATAATTTTATAACTAATATATTTATATATTTTTTTTTTACTATAATGTATATAAACTATGCACCCCGTGTTGACACCGAAAAAATTTGTGAAACGTTTGAAAATTGGTATTCCAAACAGTTTTTGCTTCGAGAATATAAATAGAGAAGTTAGTTTGGTGTTAGTTGAAATAATTAACGGCGAATATTTATTGACTTCTAGATGTCCTGCTTTTGCAAATGCTTATGATTTTTGTGATGGAGATATTTTGCTTTTAGACTACGAAGATGGAGTTGGATTTTTTGTAATTATTTTTTCTAGGACATCAAATGTGTTAAACAAAAGATGTTCAAGTATTGAAATTGTTGACACCGAAGTTTAAAAAAACTTGACTTCAAAGGGTAATGTTAGTTTTAGAATTATATATGTGTGTGTGTGTGTGTATGTGTGCATGTGTACATTTTTTCTTTGTATTAATTCTATTATAAACTCTTCCTTTTTAGATATTTCCAGATTTTATTTCAATTGTGAAACTCGATATTGGGATATATTGTTGACGCTTATTTGTTTTATTTGCACAGCCGATTCCAAAATAATTTTGAACCATGCATCTCAGCAAACTTCGCCCTATGGGTAAGATAGTAAGTCTGATATGGTTTAAACGATAATAAGGTTATATTGAAGACGGATGGTCACAAATATTAACTCAAAAATGGTGTCGCTCGGTTTTTTTCAGACAACAACATTGATGATGTTGTTAAATGGTGTCGCTCGGTTTTTTTCAGACAACAACATTGAAGATGTTCATTGCATGTTCAAGTTAATTGATGAAGAAAAGCTTATGTTTAATGTTATAATAATTTTGATATTATCTATTGTATGCTATTTTAATTTTATTTAGATAATAAATTATATTTAATTATGTTTGAAGTAATTCCAATGATTTACAACTAATCTCGAAACTGTCTCTCACCCTATCTTATCAAAGACTATCACTCAAATTCCAAAGACAATAATTCCTGACCAGTCGTTGCACATGTCGGATTCTTTCTTTAAAAAAAAATGTATTTTTTAATTGAAAAACAATTTGTTGAAGTTTCAAAAGTAATTAACCGCATAATATAAAAAAATTGGTGTATTCTTATGATAAAGTTGAACATAATACAACAAGGAACATTGTCTTCCAAGCTTTGTTTCTAAATTGGTTTTTGTATTTTTTATTTAAATATCTTAAGTTTTTGAATAAAAAAGATGCAAGATTTTTCTTATTCTTCGATTAAATATTATGATTTAAATTTATAAATATTCAATGAAGACTTCATGTGCAACAGCAAACAGGGATGCCCTCTACCACTTTTGATGAGATCTAATAGGATAATTTGGGATGAAGCTCCCATAGTTCATAGACATTGTATCGAAGCTTTGAATAAAACCCTCAAAGATCTCATGCAATTAAGTGGATCAAGTCATTCTGATTTACATTTCGGGGGCAAGACAGTTGTTCTTGGATGATATTTTACACTGATTCTTTCTGTAATATCAAAGGGTTCAAGACAAGATGTTGTCAATGCTACTATAAATTCATCTTATTTATGTGATAATTGCAGAGTATTACGACTTATGAAGAACATGATGTAAAAAATGTGGCAGTTAATGAAGGTTGGAGACACTTTGTAAACAAGAATGCATTGAATGATGGTTATTACGTATTTATCAAATATGATTCTTCCTCATCTAAACTATATATTGAATACATGGTCATGATGGAGGTGTGGTAGGCGTCCCAGAAAAAATAAGGTCATTCTACGTGATTTTTAATCAGCATGAAGTTCTTGGAAATGAGGTAATAATATAATATTAACAATATGTAATCCGACATTGATTCGAACAAGGTTCTTTTTTTAATTAATATATGTCTAATTTGTTGGCTAAATTTTATTTTTATTTGGATTTTTTTCAGTCTGTTTTGATGTCAAAGAAAATTGGAGAACTTTTTGGAGGTTAAAATTCCAAATTATTTGGCATTGGAGAATATAGATAGAGAAGTTTGGTTGGTTTTGGTTGAGAACATTGATGATCAATATTTGTTCACTTTTTGATGAAAAAAGTTTGCAAATGCAAATGAATTGGTTGATGGTGATGTTGTTGTCTTCATGTATGAGGGTGAAAATAATTTCTTTGTTATTGTCTTTTCTGGATCATCTAAATTATTGTGTGAAAGATACGTACCAAGTCGAATTGCAATTTCTTCCCATCTTAAAAAACACGTAACTTCAACAGGTACTAGTAACAATCTGTATATTTTTCAAATTTTTAATATGCTTCACTGATCCTTTTTTTTTTTTTGTTATTTGATATTTATAGAGATCAATATGCAAGATGTTGGTCAAGACAATCGTGAGATTATTTGTTGTTTGGACAATGCTGAAGATGGTGATAAGTCACGGTTGATTACAGACCAAATTGGGAATTCTGTTTAAAGAATAAAACAGAAAAAAACTGTTGAAGAATGGATTAGAAGATTTTAGTCAATAATATGGGTTCAAGGATGTGGCTAAGTATAGTTCCAGAGTCGTAGATGAATAAAGACTTTGTGATTTATGTTTTTTTTTTTATTTTTTTATTATTGAAGTTGAATTTAGATCATATGAATATATTTCATAATTTCTTATATATGGTCTATTTTGAACGTGTTTGAAATTTTACAATTATCCTCAATGTTATTTGATTAGTTCTGCAAAATGAATCTATCAACATTTTCATTTTTTTTAGAATTACTTAGTATCTTATTGTGCTCTATATTCAATCAATTTTTTCAATATTGATAACGGATTAATGTAATTTTTTTTACACTTAAATATATATTGTTTGGGATTAAACCCTTACACTTCATAGATATTGCATTTAAAATTTGGATAAAATCTTCAAAGGTGTCATGCAACTAAGTGAATTGCATAATTCATGTCTATCTTCTGGTCGGAATACAGTTGTTCTCATGGGAGAGTTCAAATAGATTGTTCCCATTATAACATAACAAAGGGTTCAAGACAGTATGTTCTTCACCCTACTATAATTTTGTCTTATTTGTAGGATGATTGCATAGTATTGCGACTCACGAGAAACGTGAGAATACAAATGCGTCTCAAGTTAAGGCATAATATTGTAACTCAAGATTATTCGGTCAATAAAATAAATATGCAACCTCTTTTTATTATGACTAAAGTTGATATGATTAAAAATAACAATATTATGTTTTAAAATAATAAAAAAAAATCACCATCCGTGCATTTTGCACGGGTGAAGAACTAGTTATCTTAAATATATGTGCTTTTGGGCTATATTAGCTGAATTGGGCCTGTTTTAAAATGAATGTTGTCTAAATTAATTAAAGCCCAAATCATTTGGGCTGATAGTTTTAACCGAATTTTGTTCAATAATGGGAAAAAAATCATGTATATTATGTTTGATTACTTTATTTAAAATATTTAAAATTTATTTTGTTTTTAATCTGAAATTATGCTAAATTGAAATGAATTAATTCATTCTTTTCGAAGTTTTAATTTATGTCAATAGGTATTCAGTTGTTACTAATTATTTTAGTTTTCTCTTTAGTTCATTAAAATGTGTTTGAACAAAATGTTTTTATGTTTTAGTAAACAAAAAAATATTACTAATATATACCAAGTAATTTAGTTCGAACTAAAAAAAATATATTAATATGTGATATTAGCTATTAATCGTTTTTTCAAAAAGATTTTTTCATTTTTTTTTTATTCTTAACGCTAAACCAATAATTGATGTAGGACCTAATTGATAATCTCTTTGATCTATTTTTGGGCTTGTTGATAATTTAGATAAACTAAGTGATAAATATTATGAGTAATAGGGATTTTTCTATTTTTCAAATAACTTAAAAAAAAAATCAATTGTATAATAGTTTGTTATTTCTCTTTCAAACATTTTACAGTACACTTTATATGTCCCATGATTAAATATTACTCGATTTTAATACTATGAATTCAATTTTATTTATAACCAAATAGGATTATATAGGTATGTTATAATAATTTTGGTGTTTATACTTATCTAAATCGGAACTACTTACACAAAACACAAAATGTTTATATTGAGATTTTGCATTTGTGTTAAAATTATCTATTTATTATTTTTGTTTTTTCAGAAAACTGTAATCAAGAATGTACAAATATTGTTGGTTCTTCTTTCAGAATTGTCAAACGAGGTACGTTTGGTGATGATGTGGATTTGAGTAATGTGTCATATCCCTTTTTCAAGTCTCCATTTGTTGATATCACTAATGGTAATTTTTAATTGTTTAATTCACTAAATCCTATATTTTGTATAGAAAGCACTAAATGAATCCGTCTATTCGTGTTTTTTCTTGGATTTCGTTAATTAAGATTTTTTCTTCTTTTTTTTTTAGTGTCAAGAAATGATACTTTCAATTTACGAAAAAGAGTTAGTAGGACGGGCAACTATTTTGGTGACAGCCCTAGTTAGAGTGCAACTAATCCATCAATTGGTGAAGACACTAACATAAAAGGCAAGAATGTTGAACCAGCAAGAGAACCATATGGTAGTCAGATATCTAATGAAAACTTAATTATAGGTATTTAGAAATTTTATTCGATTTTATTATTTAATTAGTATGTGCTATAAAACAATAATGGTTGTATTGATTAATTGATTTTTATGATTTAAACTAACAGAAAATCCGAGCAAGTTTGTTATTGGTAGCACTAACTCAACAAATGCATCGATTGTTATTGATTTGATTGTTGATGAGAGACCTCTGACACCAATTGTTGATCATCAGCAACCTAAGCCGAATAAGGTTTCAAAAAAGTGTAAGTTGATCTATTTTATTATTTTGGTATAATATTGCTTATACCGATATGTTAAGTAGAAATAATTATTAGTTAAATTATCTAACATGTGATTTTTTTTCATTGTTTTTTTAATGTATTTAGTGAGTGCTAATAGGGCGCATAATAACAATCATTTTCCAGTAGGTATGAACGAAATATTTTTAAATATTGATTCCGCTTTAAGTATGTAAGTTCGTCAGTTATACTATTTGACTCTTTTTTTTTTATATAAATTGTAAGTTAACTGTGATCGATTTTTTGAGTTACAATTAAAGTTAATGTCATTTCGAAAGGATCTTTCTGTGCACCGTACGCGCAACTACTAGTTGGAGGAAGACCAATTTGGGATGAAAACCGAGCTGAACCGTAACAGGTCAAATATAAAACGGTCGGCTCGCTTCCGCATGCCCCAACCCCAATTCATTTCGACTGCACCATAACATTCTTCTCTTCTTCATCGGAGACGAATAATATACATTGCTATTCCAGTTCGTAAACTATAATAAAATTAAATCGTAAAGAAAAAAAAAAAGGCAATGTCGTTGAGTGGTGTGTGGCAACTACAAAAGCTAATTGTGAGTTTTTGTAACTGGGGCGGTAGCAGCCGAGGCATCAGGTGAATCAATTTGCATTTTCTTTTCTTCCCGTAGATTATTATTGTCGGAGCTTGAATCAATTTACAAGTAGTAGGACGGTTTATTTGACCAGTTTGTTGCTTGTTTAAGTTTTATGTATTAGTGAGATTAAATTCGATCTTAGTAGTAATGTGACTGAGCAAGAATAAGATTACCCCAGAGTATGTTGATGTTGTCTGATATGATATGATACAAAGATTCTTGGTCTTACCGTAATAGACCTGATTCTGAGGCCCATATTTTCATCATACCTGGGTATAAAGTTCTTCATTTTACTGGAGATATAATAACTATGCCGGTGATGTATGAAATTTATCAGAACATTGAGATTTGCTTATGTTGTCTCATGTCAAATGTGCTAATTATATATCTGTGTCTGTTGTGGAACATTTTCTATCGAACATCAAGCAAGCCTAGTACTGATTTTTTCAATTTGTACAAGAATCTGATGTTTCAACATGTTTGAGGTGCTAAACAACATTAGAGAGTTATAGTCTTATCACCAATAGAATGGCGTATAGTCTTCCCATTAATATTTTTATTACTAAAATGAACCACAATGAGCTTTACATCATTGGGCTTGTAAGTGCTGAGACTTGACCAATTAGTACTTCTTTGACCCACGCAATATCATGCACACACTGACATAAAAGTTTATCTGTATATGTTTCTATGTATGTTGTCTCTCTTCTCATGGTTATATGTTTGGTTGTATTAAAGATTTGAAGTAGAAATGACCAATATTATTTTCATTTTAGGATAGGAAAAAGAGCCTCATGTCATGTTTTCAGAGTGATCACAGCAGCAATCTTTAGTTTCTTTTTTCCTTTTTGTGAAGAGTAATTATTATGTATATTTAGGGCATTTATGGAATCTCATATGCCGTCTTTCAAAGAAAAGAACCCTCACCTTGAGGTTGCAACTGAATTAAATCGTGGTTATCATCCCCTTCTGAAAGGATTCTATAGTTAGACCTCTCTCACTCACTCTCATCATTTTTTTTCTTTGTCTTTGTACAATAACTAGGTGCTGGCTATTACTTGTGTATCCAAAATCATATTTTTGTGTTTGATTAACATTCAAACTAAAATTCTTAATATGTTCGATGGAATTCTAATAAAATCTGCAATTGCAAACTTATTTACTTGATGGACTCTACGTAGTGGCTGCGGGCATAGAGATATAACAAGTCTCTAGCTATTTATGCAGAAGTTTAAGAAATACTCGGTTGAGAAATATGATCGATATCCCTGGAAATTGCTCTTTGTCATGACTAGAGAGCTAAAACGTTAATTAGTCCAATTCTTGACGGAGGCATCCTTCTTTTTTATACTTCCCTATTGAGTACGAATGAAACCATTCAATTCTTACCCCATTGAAGGCTTGCAGTTGCAGCATCTTCACTTTCACATTTTCTTTATTCAAATATATGGCCTTATGCACTGAGTTTAGGTTCTGGTGGCACTTATGAGTATGTGTAATTAGGACAGAATAGTACATAAAACTGTTTTCTACACTATAAAACAACATTGTTACTGAGTATGTGATGATAATTCCGGAAGGAGCCACAATTGGTCCTAGTTTTGATGCAATAGGATCCGTAAGTTCTCTGTTAAAAGTTAATAGCAACTGATCCTTCCAAATATCCTTCAATATGGATTAAGCTTGATGACATATTAATTGGCATGGCTCTGTTGCACCACCATAAGCAATGGTTTAGTACCTCATGACAAAATTAAAAGATACATTTATGAGCAACGGAATGGAATTATTAATTTTCAGAAAAACTTATTTTACAATACCATATTAGACCAAAGAAACTTTAGATGCTCGAGTGACTACCATACTGCTGTAAATGAACTTCATGCTTAGTGCACATTGAGGAGGAACGGTAACAGCTCCAATCTGATGTGCTGAAGTAGGTCCATTGGATCAGTTTAAGCTTCAGTTCCCTGATATTTAACAACCATTTTCCCTACTCCAATAAGAAAAGAAATATATCGCCAAATAGAGTACCATTACATCGTAATGGATGGAAGACAAGAAAATGTTTAGGTGTCAAATGAAATCACGTCTGAGCTATTATCTTCGTCATCAGAAATAATTTGTTGCTCTCATATTTTACATTTGATATACTAGATATAAACATGAACATATGTGTTGACCGAACATGGCATTGAGGTATAATACATTAGCCGAAACCACATAGCTGGACAAAAGCTTAGTTTGTTGTTTCATATTTCAACATTTTGTTTGTTTGTCTAAAGTTGGTCATTTCTTGTACCATGATGCTTATGCGTACCTTAAATCTAGTTTTGGTTTATTTACTAAATAACAATTTTATATTTTTAATCACAAAGTAAATTGAAGCATAATAACACCCACCCTTATTGAGTTAACCCCGAGGATATTTTGCTCCCATGAGAAGGAATCTCCAGGTTTTTTACCAGAAACTTAATTTATGTGTTGTGCAGAAAACAAAAATGAGCGGGTGGTGTGTGTGAAGAATATGGCTCCGGAGGAGATACTTGAGTATGCAACAAGGCTAAGAAATTCGCAAGGAAGAGAAGTGTTGAAACTAAAGACAAGGCACGTGACGAAGCACCCTAGTGTTCAAGGGACTTGGACAACTGCCTTGAAGATGGGATCAAACTAACCTTAAGGGTTGCTTTGAGGTGTTTGTTCTATGTTTTGTTTCATTTCAGGAATTGATTAGTGAGAACTAGATATTTTGCTTTTAAGCTCATTTAATCGATTAAGTTATCTGATTGAAAATGATATTTTTGGTCTCGTTGGGGTCGTAAAGCTTCATGCTAACGATTTCTGTTTACAGATCTAAGTCCATTTCTTGATTTGCATTACTTGCTAGCAAAGGTGGTAAGTGGTTCAGCTCGCTGGGACAATGTCATGTGTTGAACAGGGCTGGGTACTATGGGTTGTCATTTTTAGGAATTCGAGGTATAATTTCCAGTAATATTTCAAAATTACCTATTTTATAAATGAGTTTTTGAAATGAAAAAGGTTGTTAATGAGTATAGAGAAACACAATTTTTTTAAAAAAAGCTAGTATAACTAAATTTAAATAAGAACATGAGTCATTTCATGGAGCTCCTTAATCCATGTGAGACTTTCTAAAACGATAATTATTTTGAAAGGAGGGAGCACTATGATTTTTAGACTATCTTGTGGCCGGTTGAGTTTGTGGCCCATTAAGACGGATTTGTTGGCCAATGGTATTTTCAATCAAGATTTTGATGACCTAGTCTATCAAAATGTCGAACGGAATATGTCGGCTTATTGGGTCAGGCTGATTTGTCACCTCTACTTGTGCTCGTTTCTTAACAGGTCATATTACAGATTTAAGATTTTGTCAAGGTTCTGCAACAAGGCTAGGAAACTATGGGTGTGTTTGTTTTAGGTTGGCCTCAGAAGATTGAGAGGATGGAATCTCAATAAAGCACACTTATTAACAGTCTTAGTCAAGTTTGACTCAACACTCTCCAGCCTTAAGCAAACACACTTATATTATTACCTTGTGAACGCAATGTTTGTTGTTGACACTAGGAAAAGAAAATATTGTTATTGATATTTACAGATGAGAAAATAGAAAAGGGGCCAAAAAAGCTACTCACGTCCCAAAAAATAATTAATATATATATAATGTTTTGATGTTCTATTCTATTAGCTTGTGTTAAAAATATTTTTTTTATAAAATTAATTTCATAAATTAGTAACATATAATTAAATAAAACACATTATTAATATAAAAAAATATTATCTTCGTCCCGGTTAATCTTGCTACACTTTTCATTTTCGTTCGTCCCAGGCGAACTTGCACACCCCTTAAAAAGGAAAGTTATAACACAATCTTCACCCTTAATCCACCTTGAAAAGTCAACAAACACTTAAAAATAATTTTTCTTAATACTTGTGTCAACCTCCCATATGCAAGGTTAGCGAGGACGGAGGTAGTATGACATAAGCAACAACTTATTATTTAAAAAAAACAATAGAGTAATTAAATTGTTAAAATAAATGATACCTTTGTAAAGTATGACTTTACAGCGTATATAATAGGGAAAAAGAAGGAATAAATCTCCGACTTATTTATTGCATCTTTGTATATTATTCAGCAGATTCTTTGTTGTATCATCCGTAAATATCTTTTGTACCAATACATTATATAGTGGATTTCTCCAATTACCTCATCAACGGTGATCAAATCATATCATCACATGGTATCAACTAATTCACCGAACCCTATTCTTCTCCTTTCAATTTTCTGCTCCTCTCATTTCATCACGTCCTCTTCAATGGCAGATTTATCAGCCACTATTCCTCTCAACACTCTTGTCCACCTGCTAACAATTAAGTTATCCTCCTCAAATTATTTACTCTGGCGTAACCAAACCATTCCCGTAATAACGAGCCATGACCTCTTCTCTCATGAAAGTGGCTCGGCTCATGTAATCCCTGAAACTATCGTCAAAGCTATTGCGCCAGCCTCCAATTCCGCTAAATCTATGGTCACTAACGTTTCCCTTGCACCTAATCCTCAATATGCTGCTTGGTTTGAAAAAGAACAGAAAATTATGAGTGTACTCCTCTCTTCTCTCTCAGAAGAAGTCATGGGGTGAAGTCATCGGTTGACGGTTGTACTTTGTCGCGATCTGTTTGGGTCGCTCGCGAGGCAGCCTTCAGTCGCTCCTCTGTCTCTCACGCCAATCAACTACGGAATGAACTTATTTTGTCTCCATCGACGGTCGAAGACTACAGCCGCAACTTTTGTACCCTTTGCGATTAACTTGCGTCAATCGGCCATCAGGTCGACAACATTGATAAGTGTCACTAGTATTTAAGCGGTCTTGGTCCACAGTTCGTTAGCTTTTCCGACACATGCATGGCCATGTCACCAATGCCTCCATTTCGTTACCTTATTCACCAGGCTATCAATTTTGAGCAATTCCAACGCTCCATGGATGTTGCCACCAACTCGCTCCCGGTTTTTGCTGCTGACACTCGATCTTCGACCCCATCTCATCCCAAAACCTATCAACCGGGCATTCCTACTAATTATGGCAGCAACAACATTTCTCATGACCAAGCTAGCAACCGAGCTTAATCTGGTTCGTCTGTGGGGAAGTCGAAAAAGTCTTATGTCTTGTATTGCCAAATCTATCACCAACCGAATCATTACGCCGACCACTGCCCTGACTGATATGTCCAACAATTTAGACCGCGACCCATTTGGCTCAGGCATTTGATACTCAATGCACTATTTCTCCATCTCAAGTCTCGAATTGGTATCTTGATACTAGCACTTCAGCATCATGACCCCTCACACTTTCGATATGGACCCTACAGCCTTATAATGGTAATGATTATGTTATGGCTGAATGGATAAGAGAACATTTGACTAAGAGGCTTTTGAAGAATAGAGAATAGGTAGGGTGTGTCCTAGGATTACAAAGATAGTTGAGTGGAATGCTGAGAAGTTGGCAGATTGTGTACCTATAAAGTCTAGTGATAGACATTATCAAATTTCAATGTTTGAGGGAGGACAGTACACGGTTGATATTGTGGATAGGACATGTAGTTGTCGAGCTTCGTAGTTGAGTGGTATTCCCTGTGCTCATGCTATTTGTGCATTAGTTAAGCAAAAGATTCGCCCACTTGATTATGTTGATGAGTTCTGTACAGTTAAGTCATACCTCAAGGCTCATGAAAACCTAATATTGGGTATAACCTATGAGGCATTATAGGGTGAGACTTTGTTTATCCCCCATTGCCCCCGACTTTGGCACCAAGAAAACCAGAGGTAGAAAGCCCACAAAAAGAAGATTAGAACCTGATGAGCAGCCAACAAAAGGTAGAAAGAAGGGCAAGGTAAAAGTGATCAAGATGTGAAGACAACAAACTACATTGAAGCATAGGAAATGTGGAGTTATTGGACATAACTCTGCCACATGCAATAAACGGAATGAAACCGAGGTATAATATGTTGAATGTATGTTATTGAATTTTTAAATATTTACTCTTCTATTTGTTTATTGATCAATAAAAAAATTATGTAGACAAATGTTGAATTCCCTGTTACAGAGAATTGTGATGTTGGCAGCAGTGAAGTCAACCCAAATAGTGCAGGCAATATCTCAAAGGTAGGCTGTACTATCCTAAGAAACTTTGTTTTATTAATTTTACTTAACATGCTATATTTGTATTTATGGTAAGGCTCAAAGTAAGGGTAAGAAGTAAGTGTCAAAGACTACTAACAAAAAACGAAATAGGGCTGCTGGAATAAGAACGGTATGATTAATTTTAACCTGAATGGAAGCCTGAATTATTAGTTGGTTTAGAGCACATCGTTGACTGATTTTCGGATATTAACTTAGACGATTTCAATATAGGCTGAAAGTACGAGCCATGTGGAATCTGTTGAAGACATACAACCTGGTAGCTGTGAAATGAATGTAAGTTTAAATAGGCAAATGTATTAGCAATTATGGTGTATGTTTTAAATGCTGGTCATCTTTCAGATTTTCAAATTAACACTGATATGTTCAATTTAAGCAGATGGGCACCACCAAATTTTGTTGTCCACCCTAACCCCGATGAAGCTGAAGATGAGCAAGAAATGAATATGCAACAGAGCCAGGTTATAAATAGCGCATGGAATCATGTTGCTTAGCCTTAAAAGTAACCTGGGCCTTCAATGTTTGAGCAACTCCGGATGGGACAGACTATAACATGTCTACTAGACCACGGGTCCAATCAGAGCTCCACCACCTTCAATATCGGCTCAGTTTGTAACGTTCAACAGAGGTACAAACAAATGTCACAACTTCAACAAGATAACTATGGACAACGAAGGAAGGAAGTTCATGGACTTGTCATCCCGGCCTAATGCTGGATGATTCCTATGTTTCTGCATTTTGGACAATAGCGTTTGTATTTAGGAGATGAAATGTTTCATTTTGTGGGTTATTACCTATGTTTCTGCATTTTGGACAGTAACATTGGTTTAGGAGATGAAATGGTTCATTTTGTGGGTTATTAATTCTGCATAAGGGCAATGGCCTTTAGTTTTTGGATGATGAACAGATTTCTGCATTTTGGAGATATGGAATGAATCAATTTAGTACTATTTTGTCATTTCGTTGGATTGTTTATGTTGAAATAGTTACTTCAATCTCGTCTGCCGCAGTTTAAATTGGTTGTAATTTCCTTGGATTGTTTATGGTTAAAATCTGCACAATTTATTAAATTCCTTGAAGTTCCATTACTGAAATAGCATGTATTATGTCTTTTGTAAAGGAGATTACACAGTTTCAAACACCATTAGAATTGAAGTATAATATATTAGAGTTCTTTACATTTACAAATGTAAAGGAAAGTACACAGATGCAAGACAAAAACCATACTACATAGTTGTCATTCATATTTTCATTACATCCTAATGTAAGCACATCAAGCAGCCATTTTCCAACTAGTGCTCCCATGATCAACAAACACCCTAAACAAGAACCAAGAAGCCACAAATAGAATAAAGAACCTAAACAACACCATCAATTGGTTACGCTTATTCAAATATAGAATTTCATTCTTCAATTCTCTATTAGATATGAGTAGTTTCTTGTTATCTTCTTCAAGGGAGCTTCCCACATCTTGCAATAAGGTACTCATTTCCTCCATGCTTGATATTACCATTTCAAGATGTTGGTTTCTTGCAGTGAGCTGACTGCATTCTATCTTCAAACACTCCAATTCGTCGGTCGACTCGTTGCGCCTTCTTAAAAGTCCATGGATTATCTTTCTCGATCTCTCACAGAGCGGTGGTTCAATCCATTGAAGGAATTTATAGTATCCATCTTGCTACAAATGATTTCAAGAAGTTTTCATAAAAAAATAAAAAAGGTCCTACGACGTTGAATTTAACAATAACAAATCGAAAATGTCAATTAGTTACCGGGTCCAATGGACAACCCAGAAACCTTCGCCTGACGTTATCATCCTTCCAAGAGGTCACAATTTTGGCTGCAAGGTTGCAACGGCAAGAAACATGCCCCATCGTCCAACTTTGTTGCGACTCCGCCATCCGACGCGACATGGTTTGCAAGGACGGCTTCAGGACTTACCTACACTAGCGCGAATACCAATTAAGAAACTTGCAAGAATAGCAACTCGATTTAGAGAGTGAAAGGGGAAATTCGGGTTCTTCGTTTTGCTTCCCTGTATGAATTGTGAATGAAGAAAGAGATTAAATAAAAAGAAAGATGATAAAACATTTGCTGATGTGGATTTTTTTTAATTGCCTTTTATGATAATAATTTTTTTTTAAATCCACGTAAGTTGTCGGAGCCACGCTGGACAAGAGCGACCGCAATTTTTTTGCACGTGACCCACACGTGGTGTTTTCCGGCGAAATTGGTTATCGCTGGCCAAATTAGGACCGAAAGGAATCCAATTCGAGAGTTGTGGGACTAAATTAAATTTATAACCTTTTTTGGGATCAAAATAGCATAAGCCAAAAGTTACGGGAACAAAAAAGCTTTTAGTTCCTTTATTTTGTATTTACTCCAATATTTTGTTTCACAAGACAACATTTATTTATGGATAAAAAAAAATTATAGGTAATTCAGAATTTAAATTGTACGAACCTGAAACTGGAACTTCTTTTTATAGTTATTGGACTAATTTTCTTTCTTTTGTATAGATTTCTTCTCTTATCTAGTCAGAGCTGCAAACAAGCTAGATTTTCGTTGAACAACTCGTAAGCAAGTTTGTTCAAAATTCAATTAATAATAACAGTAGTAATAATGATGATGATGATGATGATGATGATGATGATGATGATAGTAATAATAATAATAATAATAATAATAATAATAATAATAATAATAATAATAATAATAATAATAATAATAATAATAATAATAATAATAATAATAATAATAATAATAATAATAATAAAATGATGATGATGATGATGATGAGAAGAAGAACAACAACAATAACACAATCATGGGTGAGCACGGGTCTCGGAGATAATCCGCTCCGCATCGAACCCCGGACCGAAAGTACTCCAAATCGATAATATCCGTTGACTAATTGACTTTATCTGAACCGAACCAAATCGATTTTTTTTGTTGTAAATTCGAACCGATCCAAACCGAAAAATCGAAATAGAATCGATTCTAAGTAATCGACTATGGAATTTCTTTTATACATTTAATTAATTTTTTTATACTATACTATTGAACCATTATGAATTTTAGTAAATTTTAACAATAATATAACTATTGTTTTAGTATTTTATAAAAGATTTAGTAATTAATAATAGAGTACAATATTTATAATAAATAATTTTCTTAATAAACATATATCTAATAACTATAAATATATGAACAATGAATATGTTTATAGTTTATATAAAGAAATACATTACTATTATATGTTTCAATTCAATTCTACATTTCTTTAATCCAACCACTAAAATTTATTATTATATCTAATATTAATTTTTTTCATATATAAAGGTCAAAATTCTAGACCTGAACTTACTGCACATAGTTATTATCCTACACCTGAATTTCAAGTAGTGGCTCGTTGCTCGTTCCCTTCTTCTTTGATTCTCCATCTTTCTCGTGCACACTCCTTTTTCTCTTCAAGTCAACTTTAATTTTACTGTAGTTAGTCATATTAAATTTACCTTTACTTATTGACAATGTATACGACTAGAGCTTTATTGATGAAAAATAATCAGTAAATGTCCAAAGAGGTTATCGATAGCTGATAACTTAAATAATTTAGTGCTAATCTTTTTTGGACGAGATAACTTCTTCAGTAACTTGTAATTGTTTTTTTATAAGTTATGGTTTTGAAACTTGTCTTAATATATAACTTATAAGTTGTTTAATATGACACTTTTTCTTTAACAATATGATATTATTGTAAAGACAACACTATAATTCTTTCGTGCATTTTGCTAAAAATATTAAATGGAAAACTCCGAACAGCTCCGAATAATCGGACCGAAAGAACCGATCTCCGGAAGGAACTGAACAGATTAACGGAGCGGTTCTGGAGATTTTATTTTGGAAATATCCGAATATCACCGAGGTTTGATTCGGTTCTGGAGATTTTCATATCTCGGGACCGTGCTCACCCGTAACAACATCAACAACAACAACAACAAAAAAATAAAAAACACCAATATTCATACTACATATAATGTAATATTCTTATGCTACCTCTACCTTTTATTATAGTGAACATTTGATTAAACTCATTTATTTGTGAGGATATTTAGGGAAATGTGCGTTTATTTTTCATTAACAAAATAATTAGTTGATCACAAGCATAAATATCCACGAACATGATCAAATAAATTTACCAACATGCGAGTGAACAAAAATCACACTTTCAAACACGGCTCGACCCAGTTTGAGTTCAATTAAAATTAAGTGAATCAAACGCAAGTACCAACATGCACGACTTGACTCGGTTTGTTAACAGTCCTACTTCTAATATTACATTTGAATTTTTTTTTTATTTATTTGGAAAAAAAAGTCCTTCTTTTTGTGATGGGGTAATTAAAGTGATAGATTCTTTATTTATTTTGAATTAATTTATCAGGCAATATTCTTCTAAGAGAAAGAGAACTGTCATATTATGAAATTTCATCAGCATATATTAAATAAAAAATCATGTTAATTTAGGTACATATTTTGACGTGCATATTATATATCCATACTGAATGAATTAATATACTCCTTTTAAGATAATTTGGTCAAGCAACATTATTTTTCGATATAATTTTTTTTTTTTTTTTCTCATTTAATATCAAGCTTGGAAAACATTTTAAGTTTTCTCTAGAATCGTTTCTTTTTGTGGCTAGATTAACCCAACTAGTTTTTTAATTTATTTCAGATTAATTAATTCATCCTACACTGTAATTTCCTATATATTAAAAAAAGGAGGAATTGTTAGATAACGAAATTTTTTAGGTATATGTCCTTCAAAATATATAATATTAAAGGCTATTTTTGTATATTTCATAGTTATTTGATTAGGGGCCAAAATCAGTTCTAGTCCTATAACTTGTCACTCGTATGATTTTTCATTCCCAGGAAAAAGTTAAGAATTCAATTTAGTTCCGTAATTTAGGAAATTGTGCGTAATTGATCCTATTTTCGACGTCGGTGAGCAAATCGGCCTAAAAATTGGATGTTCTTGTCAGGTGATACAAAATTCCTGTCAATTTTAATTATGTAACACCCACGAGTGACGTGGAATTCAAAGATAAAAAAAGGAAAAGATGGATTTTTTTTTCTTTTTCTTTTGGATTGAGTTTAAAGATGGAGTTTAGTAAAATATATGAGGAAAAATCGTAAACTGAACTTCTGTCATTAAGAATAAGAAAAAGAAAAAAAGAAGTAGCTTAATTACTAGTTCTAGGTGTCTTTGTTAGTGGGAAAGAACTGATTTTTCCGGGTAAGAGGGTCGGAAGGAATTAAAAATATATGTAGTATGTTTGTGTTTTTGTTAATGAAATGAGGGTAAGAGGTAGGAAGGAATTAAAAGTATATGTAGTGTGTTTGTGTTTGCATGTTGTGTTTTTGTTAATGGAATGAGTGGTGAGGTGGCAGAACACATCATCAAGAAGGCTCTATAAGAAACCCACGGATGAGTTCTATATCATTATTAACATAGTGTGTACTTACATTTTTCGTAGAAAGAATAGCATGGTATCTTTAGTTTAGAATGTTAAGTTATTTGTATTCGATGCATAGTTGTTAAGACTCGTTTGATCCGAATAAGAAAATGGGTAAACATTAAGACCCACTCGACCCGTATCACAAAACGGGTCAACTTATGGATCACCCTTGACCCGTATTACGAAACAGGTCAAAATATGGATCATGATTTGTGGATGGTACGTACAACCATCAATGAATAATTTGGTGATGTTTATGAGATTGAAGATAAAAATTTGATGTTTATATAAGGTCGAGTCGGATATAACGTCCTTAGATTTTTTTTGTGCTTATAGTGATATTACTTATTATCAAGTTCATGTAACTTATTTTTGAAGTAGCAAGTCAAACAGTTGAGACTGATATTCTAAAAAGCGTTGTGCGAGGATTTTGATAGTTATTTTGTCTGGTGTGATTTTGTGAAGGATCTTAATGCCAACACAGAATTAGGAATTTGGGTTTGAGCATTCCCCATAAGGTGAAGGTCATCCAATTCCAAACTAACGAATAAGGAAAAAGAGATTACAGAGAAAGTTTTTGGGTAATAAAGAGAGAAACAGATATATAGAGATTTATCCACCTATCCTCATCACCATACTAAGATTGAACAAACAAATGTTGTTCATTAAAAAATCTTTTTTTGTAATCTTTTCTCCTGTGCAACTTTGGAACGGAGATGGCTTTCCCTAAGGGCATCTCCAACGGTCATTCTAAATTAGTGCAAATTTTGCACTAAAAAAGAATATTCCTTATAATTCATTTATTTTCTCGTTACTTTTATTTCTTTTGTAATATAAATCACAATATATGTATAAAATCACATGGAATATAATATTTTCATATTAATATTTTAGTTTATATTTTAATATAAATCAAACTAAATATATATATATAATATGTAAACAAGAAAATGATTAACACGAAATTAAAAATAATTTATTATTTATGGTCTATTTGTATTTCCGTTTTAGTAATGTTGTATTTGATTTTGTTTAGTAATTTTCTGTAATTGTTATTTACATGTTTCATACTTATTATGTAATTTTATATTTCACGCTCGTTTGTAATTTTATCTAATATTTGCCTTCTGCAGTAATTTAAATCATATGGTGTTTTATCTTGTTATTGTTGAATTATTTTTTTTCAAAATTTTATGTAAAAACCTTTTTTTTCAAAAAAATAGTTTCGATACATAAATACACTATCTAATACTTTAAAATATACATAACAATTAAATACAATATAAAAGAAGTAATAAAAATAAAGAAAAAAGAATAAGAAATAGATAGTGCAACAAAGTAGTGTGCGCTATATATAGTGTGTGAATTGTCTCTAAACACTAAAATAGTGTTTGATATAGTGCACCGTTGGAAACAAAAAAAGTGGTGTTTACCACTAAAATAGTGGACTGTTGGAGATGTCCTAAAAATAATATGTTTAAATAATTATATAACCAAAGAATATTTGTTCGGTTTGATATATAAATATAACTTGAAAATTAAACCCTAATACAAGTAAAAGAATTATGTGAAATGTTACAATTCTTTCAAAAGTGATTTCATGTTTATTAGTTTTGATTATTTGAAATTATTGAGTTTTTTTGTGAATTAAATGTGAATATATGTCACCGAAGGGTAAAGACTTCTAGATCAAAGACCGGATGTCAAAAGTTTATACACAAGGAGTTGAAACTATTTCAATCAAATAATAAAGTTTTTAAATGTAACATGAAAATTGAAACAATATTTAATGCTTAATCATATTCTAATTTACCAACTTTAGATATCTCAAGTCTTTTAATATTTGTAATTCATCATCTGATACTTTATTTCTTTAAATTATGAAAAGTTCAGTCTTGTAAAACCATATTTATCACGTGCAAAGCACGCGTACCTAACTAGTAGAAGTATAATTTATATCATAATTGAAAAATATACAAAGTTGGTTACAAATGTTGATAAAGTTTAAAAATCATGTTGCAATTGAAAATGAACAAAAAATCTTAATTTTTTCTTTAATTAACCCAGAAATAAACATTAGACAAACATCTTCGCTAGATTCTAAACATGCTCAACAAAAAATTCCATAAAACATCCTCCAAAATTCCTAAAACTCAGCCAAAGATGCTAAGCATAGTCCTAATCATCTTTCACAGATTTGGTTGATTTCGCTTGCAACGGTTTAAACAAAGGACATAACGCATGACTACGAATAACATTAATAATAACGAAAGTGTTGGCTGCTAAGAACAGTAGACTTGCCATCCAGAGTTGAAGGAATACATTTTTGCCACGAAATTCAAGCAAGTAACCCCACATCAACCAATGACTTTGGGCTCCAATCCACACAGATATGCAAGCCAGTCCTCTCCATTGAAGCTTCATGTTGGTCCATGGAAGTATTAGAGGAAGTAGACAGAAGTACCACACAAAGTACTGTGCTGTTATGACCTGTACACAAACACGAGCAGATAATGAGGACATCGATTGTCTAGGGTGGATTACACCCTACACCGTACATTATGCCAGGTGTGGGGTATCTTGATTTCACAAAAAAATTAAGGGTGAATACTGTATCCGGTATATTAGACACGGTGAAGGGTCCAAGGAATTATCGTCTAGATTCTAGAACATTGATAGTGTTGTAAGAAAAGAATCAGATACCAGATTCTGACTAACCTTGTTGAATGCTACAAATGCCAAAGTCTGAAGGAATAAGCAGAATGGAAAGTCGAGGGCGAAGCGGTAAATCAAAATCAACTGGACTATGAGCTGTGGCAGAAAAGAGATGAGCTTTTCAAGAATTGAAAAATCATGTTCATAGTGGAGATATATGTGGTAGAAATAGATGGAGAAGTTGTGACGTGGGTCTGTACGGGTGAGATGGTATAGCAATGCCTCGTGCAAGAAATCCCATCCATATAAACAGAAACACAAACAGGTCAAGATGAAGAAAGTAGAGCCAGAAATAAACCCAAACATGACTCTTCTCCAAGTGATCAGCCTTGTGAAGAAGTTCCAAATGTAGTGCAAACCAATAATCTTGGTGTTGCTCAAATCCCAGGATGATTTTGATGTTCAAGAACTCCAGTGCACAAGGGCAGGGTTCTTACCAGGTTGAACATATGGTGGATCAAGAAGTATGACAATGGGAAGTGCATATATGATTGGATATATCCTCAGGTGAACAACAAGCCCATACCAAAAGGCAGCCTGTACGAGATTGCCTGTAGTCCAAATGAGGCATGCAAAATTTATCACTAGATTCTAACTGGGATTTTCACAAAATTCTAGATTTGCAGGTATTCCATAGGAAGTATATGAAGACATGTGGCAGTGACGTGTGCTAAGTCAATCAACATATACCTCACTTTGGCTTCTATCCTTGTTAAACCACGCCTTATAAAGCAGCCAACTTATCCAATATGATATACATACTATTGATGATGCAATGAACGATGCAGCGTATAAGAATCCTGAATTTTTGTAGTTTCTACTTTCTTCCTAAAAGTTCTTTCCAGTTTCTACTTTTCGTTTTCACGTTCATTTTTAGTACTGCCTTTGCACAATTACTGTTCCACGACTCAGGTGGGTAGATACTTGTTTTACTTGAACCTAGCATGGATGGGGCACGGTGTCAACATAACATGATAATGAACTTAATAATACTTCAAGTGTCATGCAATTGAGCGCAGCAAGAATTTACAAGACACGTGTGTAAAGGACATCAAGATAAGCATAGATGTGATGGATGATGTAGACTAGGAAAGTATTTCTAGAGACAATCACTGAACGACAATTTTACGTTTCATTTTTTGCAAGCAGTATCAATATCACCTATAACATCAACAAGACGACAATGCAAAGATATCTAAATAAAGTAATAACTGAAAGGTATAGAAGCCGTACCATTCATCAAACATATCCAGATCCACAAAATCATGGAGCAGACAATGGGCTCACAGTTCCCACGCGTTCCAATTGTGAAGGTGAATGGGTTGAAAAGCCATACCATTGTAGAGTAGGTGCATAGTTTCTCAAGAACTCCTCTTAACTTCAAAATTCTGTGGATAAACAACCCCACCAGTAGATCTGTCAAGTGAATTTACCCTATGATTGTCTGATCACTGTCGAAAATAAAGAACGTTATGTAGGGCATAAACGGGTAATTGACAGACATATAAAGTTGCAACCATTGCTCGTCAATGATAGCATATCGATACAAGATTCCTCATGAAGAAGAACCTTTCATTTTTTTCTTTTTTCTGAACACCTATATATAGAGTTGAAAAATGCCATAATTTCACTAAGAATCGAAGTTCTGTTTCCAAATAGAAGGGACCTATTCTCAGAAATTGGTTTGGACAGTAAAGTTTTGCAGCATAAATTCTGCAAATTCAACTACATATTATGACAAAACTTCATCGCCAATGTTAACTATCAAAACATGGTACAAATTATCAAACTATGATGAGAATTACCAATCAACAGTAAAAACCAAAATTCAAGATCTACTAACAATTATACTAAAGAATCTACCACATGACGAAAAGTAAGTCAAAGTTTAAATCTAAGCTAGTTCTATTGCTATGCATAATATATGTATATTTGGTGTAAATGCGTAGAAAGAAGCACACAAAAGGGACTTTGTGCATGAATTAAGACAATGTAATTGTACCTGATGCAGAGAAAAAGAATTTTCCCCACGATCGATGAACATATGAATTAGGCATCAGAAGAAAGGCTAACAATGGCGAATAGCGATAAGTTAATCTTTCATAAGGCGATTTTCCAGACACCATTAACGCAGCAGCATCAGAAAAGACAAAGTAATCAACATCTGTGTATCTAACCTCCATATGAGCATCTTGCCACTCCCCATACAATATCAAAAATACACGAAACAACGCTAAATAAACAAGCAGGGATTGGAATCTTATTTCAGGCATTTCTAATATTTCAAGTCAATTAGTAGCTGATAGTGAACACATCTTCAACTGCAGATGCTAAACAACACAAGTCGACTGACAGAGGGCATTGCCATGTTTCAACCGGGCTACTGTCAAAATCCATATCTCAAACATAGCTGCAAAGAGAAGGGTGACACGATGAAGACAACAAAAACAATTAAATCAATGAATTAGTTAAGAAACCTAAACTAAACTAAACCTAAACCTAAACCTAAAATTTCTGAATTCTAGAGAGAGAAGCTCCTCCTTCTCTCTAGAACCCACTTTGCACACACACACACACCCTCCGACCCTCGACTTCTTTCACCCCACAGCCGCTGCCAACCACCGCCCTGCCACCGACCTCCGCCACGCGCCGCCGTCAACGACCACCACGCGCCTCCGTCCACCACTATTTTCCGCCGGAATTTTGACTAATGACCTGCTACCCGGACTGTAGCAGGGTCGTCCAATCTCGTCTCAGACGCTGCTGCACTGTACCGGCGCACACAGCCGGTTTTCGGCGCCCCCTTTTACCACCTTCCGCCACCTATGGCAGCCTCTTTTGACCCATGGTAAGCCCTTCGTCCATCTTGGCCCCTTTCTCCCCTTTCGCCACCCTCATGGTGGTGGAATCATCTCCTCCACTCCACCCTGTCTCATTCACGGCGACGGAACAGTGTCCGCCGGCCCCTCAACCTTTGCTTTTTGGATCTGTTTCCAAGGCGGTGCCCATCGAAGGCCCTCCCTCATCGTCTAATCCTATGGTACAACAACCAATTTCATCTAGGGGACACTAACCCTAGTTATTGCTCTCATCCCCTTTTTATTCCAAGCTCTGGGCCAAACCCTTGCAGCCCTTCTTTAATGGGCTCGGGTATATTGGGCCCATTTGTTGACTTAAATTCTGAAAATGGCCCTTATCATCTAGGCCGGCCTGCTTCGGCCTTTCCCTCTGGCCCAGCTAGTAACGCTGCTGATCCCCCCCATTTGGGCCCACCCTTTTCGGCCCACCCTCCAAAAACTCCCCTTGGGCCCCTTCAGCCCTCCCCCACTATGGCCCTTTCTTTGGGCCCCTTCCCTTATAATGGCCCAATTCCTACTCCCCACCCTTTAGCCCATCACTCATCATCTTCCCAGCCCACTACATCCCCCCCAACTTCCACGAACCCACCTCCCAGTAACATTAGCCATGCCACTCTCCACCCCTCAACTCTTCCCTTTCCGTCACCCCTCATCTCTTCGAACCCCCCTCCTTCTCCCACCAACCCACCTCCCGACCCTTTCAATCCCTCTGTCAACACCATCACCCCTATCCCCGTGCATGCTTGCACCTCTAGTCCCAATTCGGCTATACCGGCCCCGACTCGTGTGGCCCCTCGAACGTTTGTGGACGTTCTCGCTCGTCCCAATCCTACCATCTCCGTGCTAAAGCCGATCGCCGCCTCAGACCCGTGCATGTTTGAGGGAGAGGTACGTCCTTGTGGCACCGCCAACAAAATAGACAAGCGTTTAATTGTTGATTTCTCATCTAGTGATCTCAAGCATGTGTTTGTTAAATACAAAAATTATCTTATTGGGAAATTTTCGCATGCTATCCCCACTCCCCGTATGATCGTGAACGGCCTAGCTAGTTTAGGTTTTGAGGGGAAGGTTACTTGGATTTTTTTGCATGCGTCCCATATCTTGATCCGTTTTGCTGTTGAGGGGGATTACACCAAGCTGTGGCTTGGTAAGTCGACCGTTATATCCGGGTGTCCGATGCGGGTCTTTAAGTGGACGCCGGACTTTGACCCGAAGTTCGAGGCACCTGTTGCCCCGGTCTGGATTAGACTTCCAGGTCTTCCCATCTACTTGTATAACCGGGAGACACTTCATACCGTTGTTCGCCTTCTGGGCAAGCCCCTACAGATTGACCAGCCGACCCTCGATCAGAGCAGGGGCGATTATGCTCGCATTTGTGTTGAGCTCGACCTCCTCGAGGACAGGTCTTATGAGACTGAGATCAACGTGGAGGGTAGGACACATGTTCAGAGAGTCATCTACGAGTTCATCCCTGACTATTGCACAGAATGCCGGCATGTTGGGCACAAGGCCCAGGATTGCTACATTGTGGGGAAGAAGGAGCGCCCGCCTCCCCCAACAGGCGCCCCCCAGTAGCTCAGCAGCAGGGCCAGACCGCCAAGGGCCCTGCCAAGGACCCTGCCCCCGGGCACAGAGGCCGCTCTCGTCGGAAGAGCCGGCATCAGCGGAGTCGTCGGGTTGGTCCCCCGGGCCGGCCGAAGGACGCTCACTCTCCTCTGTCAAAGCAGAGACGGGCAGCTGGCCCGCAGCAGAGGAGACGGAGAGCGCCGACTCCGAGCTCCGAGTGGCAGGAGGTCCCCTCTAGGGATCCTCGTAGGACGGGTATCTTACCCACTGAGGTCCTCCAGGAGGCAGCCAGTTCCTCCCACACTTACTTTCATGCCCACGAAGATGAGGATGACCTCCTGGGAGATGATGATGATAATGCCTTCCCGGTGCACAGGGACGATGCGGACCTCTTCCGCGAGATGGAGAGCGAGGACACTCTCGATGACCCTACCGACGACGATGAGACTGAGGGTAGAGAGAACTACGTCTCTGAGGGAGAGATGGAGGCACCCCTAAGCAGGGGAGAGCACACTCCCCCTGCTCGTCTGTCCGACTCCCGACCACAGCCGCCCAGGTCGGTTGAGCATAGCCGCATGGCCTCGCCCGGGGAGAGGAGATAGCCACTCAGTTGGCCATCGTCCCCCTGTCGACGTCCCCTCCCGCCCAGTGCACCCTGAACCGAGCACAGGACGCGGTCTCGAGAGAGTCCTTCTCTTCTAGTGCCTTTGTTTCGCCTCTCCCCTTCGTTTCGGGGAGAGGCAAGCAGATTGAGCAGTTCCACAGGATGTGCACCAGATCGCGTTCGAGGAGTGGAGAGAGATTGTATGATGTTGACGCCTCTGAGGCCACGTCCGGGGACCTCTCCTTTGGACGTGGTGGCCGATCTGGCGGCCCCGTTCAGATCCTGACGCGATCCAAGACTGATCCTAGCATTTGGGCCCGCCCCTCTATGTCGCGAGACTCCACCTCCCCCTCTGTCTGATTATGTCGACACATTTCATCATTTGGAATGCTCGTGGCGTTGCTAATACCGCCACCCAGGATCACATTCAGCTGCTTGCTCGGATGCACCGTTTGTCCTTCTGTGCCATCCTGGAGCCTATGGTGGATGTTTCTCAGCTTCAGTTCATCACTCGCCGTCTGGGTTTTGTCAGTGGAGTCAGCAATGCCTCTGGGCAGATTTGGGTTCTCTCGGCCCTTCACTACCATCTTGAGGTCGTCTTGGACATCGAACAGGCCCTCCACCTCCGTCTCTCCGCGCCCATCTTTGCCAAGCCGGTCTTCCTCACCTTTGTCTACACCAAGTGTCAGAGAGTTCGTCGGCACGCTCTTTGGAACACTCTCCGTGATATTCGTGAGGATGTTGGTGAAAGGCCCTGGTTAGTTGGGGGGGATTTCAACATCTTTCTGCACGAGCATGAGCGGCAGGGTAGCCTGGCCAATAGGACCCGTGCGATGTTGGATTTCGGGCTCATGATTTCGGATACGGAACTGATTGGTGCTGGATACACGGGATCCGACTACACGTGGGAGCGTGACCCCCTCAGGGAGAGGTTGAACCGTGCCTTGATTAAAGAGGCGTGGTTTTCCCTGTTCGGGGTGACGAAGGTCTCCCATCTGCTGAGGTACAAGTCGGACCACTCCCCCCTCCTCCTTGAGTGCAGGTTCTCTGACACCGTTCAGAAGTCTTCCTTCCGCTTCCAGAGCATGTGGGTTAGGCATCACACCTTCACCGATACCGTTCGTGAGGCATGGGCTCTGCCTACTGGCCACACTGGTATGGTGAACCTGCAGCTGAAGCTCACACGGCTCAAGAAGACGCTGAAGCAGTGGAACTGGTCGGTGTTCGGGAACATCTTCCAGAGACTTCAGGACGCGCAGAGCGCCCACACTGCTGCCGAGTTGGCCTATGATAGTGATCCCACTCTTTCCCGTCGGTCGGACATGCATCGGCTCCATGCCGAGTACCAGCTGACCCTAAGGATGGGGCAGGATTTCTGGAGGCAGAAGCGCTGTCAGACCTACATCCACAATATTGAGGCCGACGACGTCACGATCTCTGATCAGTCTGGGATTCGGGCCTCTGCAGTTGACTACTTCCAGAACTTACTCAGCGTGGATGAGGGTGATCTGGGGGAGCCCATCGATGATTTCTTCCCAAGACTGCCGGAGGGCACTAGTTTTGACGATCTGTGTGATGTGCCGACGGGTGAGGAGATCAGAGCTGCTGTGTTTGATATTGACCCGACGAGTGCCTCGGGGCCGGACGGGTTCTCTTCCCTGTTCTATCAGAGATGTTGGGAGATTGTGGGACAGGATGTCAGGCTTGCAGTTAGAGATTTCTTTTCTGGCACCCCCATGCCCCGTGGTTTCATTGCGACCGTCATCACCCTGATCCCGAAGAGGCCGAACCCCTCCTCCTAGGCTGACTATCGCCCGATCAGCCTCTGCAATGTCACGAACAAGATCATCTCCAAGATCCTGAACTCCCGTTTGGCGCCCCTCCTCCCGTCCCTCATCGCGCCGAACTAGAGTGGCTTCGTTCAGGGGAGATTGATCTCTGACAATATGCTGCTCGCCCAGGAGATGGTCCATGAGCTGAATTACAAGATCAAGGTGCCTAACCTTATGCTGAAGCTCGACATAGCCAAGGCCTATGATAGGGTTCAATGGCCTTTCCTGAGATACGCTCTGATGAGGATGGGCTTCCCTCAGCGCTGGATTGACTTTGTCAGGCACTCAGTGAAAAATTGTTGGTTCTCGGTCCTCGTGAATGGGAGCCCGGCGGGTTTTTTCCACTCGAGTCGGGGTCTCCGTCAGGGAGACCAGCTCTCCCCTGCTCTGTTCGTTTTGCCGGCTGGCTACCTCTCCCGTGGGCTGGATGCCTTCGTTAGGGACAGGCCGCGTATGGCGTACAAGGCCCTTGGCTCGGCCGATCCCCTGTCCCATCTCGCCTACGCTGATGATGTTGTGATCTTCTCTCGCGCTGACCCCGAGGGCTTATTTGATTTGGACCTGTTCTTTAGCCACTACTCCGCTGTCACTGGTCAGTTGATTAACAGACAGAAGAGCAATTTCTTCCTCGGAGCCACTTATGAGGAGTCCTGGAAGGACCTTGTGACGCACTTGACTGATTTCCAGCTCGGGCATCTTCCGGCCACCTATCTGGGTGTCCCTCTGTACCGGGGCAATATGCGTAAAGCCCTTTTTCAGCCGATTCTTCAGCGTCTTATGAGCAGCATTGCTGGGTGGTCCCATCGCCATTTGTCTCTGGGTGGCAGGCTCGCTCTGATCAAGAGCACTCTGAGCACCATCTCGCAGTAAGTGCTTCAGGTTATGGCCCCCCCGGCTAAAGTCCTTCACACGATGAGTCAGATCATCGCCCGGTTCTTCTGGAGCCATGATGGCGCTGTTCGGAAGCGTCATTGGATTAGCTGGAGGAAAGCTTGTCTCCCGACAAATGAGGGGGGCCTCGGTATTCGTGACTTCTCCGATCTGGTTGAGGCTTTTGGTATGAAGATGTGGTGGCGTTTCAGGGAGGGCAGCTCCCTCTGGGCCCGGCACATGCGGGACAAGTATTGTTCGCGTGGCCTTGTTGTTCCTACCCGGGCTCGTGTTAGGACCCACGACAGTACTCATTGGATCCGACTGCGTAGAGTTGCTCCGCAGGCTTAGAAGCAGATTTTCTGGGCTCTTGGTGACGGATCGGTCAGTTTTTGGGATGATATTTGGCTCGGGCACCGTCCGCTTTCTGATATTTATGCCGACAAGTTAGCCCCTTGTGATGTTGAGTGGGACCTGAGGGTTCAGGATCTTTGGTCGGACGGGGATTGGGATATTGCTAGATTGCAGTCTGATATCATTGACACATATGACCTTTCCCAGAACCTCTTGAGTGATATTATTCAGGTTCCGATCATGCGGGATAGTGGGGATTGCATGCGGTGGAGACATTCTCCGCATGGCGATTTTACACTGACGTCTGCTTGGCAGCTGACTAGACTGAGATTGCCTCGCAATCTTGTCCTTGGTGCCATTTGGACGGACTTACTACTTCCGAACATGTCTGTGTTTTTATGGCGTTTTCTATTCCTTCGTCTCCCTACTGACTCCCATCTCATCCCTCTTGGCTTCCATATTGTGTCTAGATGTTATTGTTGTGCAGCTACTGCTTCTTGGCAGACGGAGACTATACCTCATCTGTTTTTTCAGGGCAGCGTGGTCCGGTCGGTGTGGGATTACTTTATGGCATGGTTTGGGGTGGAGGTGCCTTTGACCTTCGATCCCTTTCTCTTCCTTAGTTTCTTCCTACATATGACACCGGCACACATTGAGCACGTGACTTTCATTATTCCTTGTCTGATCCTTTGGTTCACCTGGACGGAAAGGAATAGTGCAAAGCATAGAGGTAGGGCTTTTTTATCTTCTCACATTGTTTTGCAGGTTGAGCGACATCTGGCGTTGCTCCTCGCGAGCAACCGTCTGCCCCCCAGGGCCTGGACGGGTTGCACCCCTGCAGCCCGTTTCCTCCACAGTACCACTGCCCCCCCGGCCCCCCTCAGACCCCCCATCCTGGTTCAGTGGCGAGCTCCCAACTCCCCTTGGGTCAAGCTCAACACCGACGGCTCCTTCCTCCACGACACGGCTTCGGCTGCTGCTGGGGGTCTGATCCGGGGCCCCACCGGCGATCTGACCATAGCTTATCATCAGTCACTCCGAGCCTCCTCGAGCTTTGATTCAGAGCTTCAGGCATTGTCGATTGCACTCACACTCCTTGACGACGATGTCACCCACATCTGGATCGAGATGGACGCAGCGGCGGTGGTCACGCTCCTCACCTCGGGCAAGCTTGGATCTTGGCAGGTCTCCCACTCACTTACACGGGTGCGGAGTCTGTTGAGAAACAAGACTGTCCGGATTACCCACATCCACCGAGAGAGTAATCGTCCGCCGGACCACCTAGCTGAGCTTGGGCATCATACCGAGCCTCTCACCATGTACACTCCGGCGTCAGCGTCGGCTTATCTTCTTTCACTAGTCCGCATGGATCAGTTGGGTTACCCCAACTTCCGAACCCGTTAGTTTTCATTACTGTTTTTATGTTGTTACTTATAGTACTCTGGTTTTTCTGTTTGTGGCTCTTGTACCTTTTTGAGCCCCTTGTTATCTCTCTCTGTTTTTTCCTCTCTTTCCGACCGCCTTGAGTTGTCAGTTGGTCGGGTTGGGAGGAACCCCCTAGTACTGTTCCTCTAGTTGGGTGTTTGGGCACTTTGGGCCCAACTCCCTCATGATTTGGGATTCTGGGCACTTTTAACTCAAATCCTTGTACGTATGATTGTATTTCATCACTTTATTTTGTATGCACAGGTTGGAGACCGAGCCTCAATCCCCCACCCTATACGGGTGTTTTCCTTAAAAAAAAAAAAAATCCTAAACCTAAACCTAAACCTAAACTAAACCTACAATCAAACACTACATGCCGGCACTCTCCTCTTCAGTTTTAGATATAATAATAAAGTACCATTAAGCAGTAGTTTAACATTGTAAAAATATCCAGAAATTAAAAAAAAAAAAAAAAAAAAAAAAAAAAAAACACTAAACCCTAAACCTAAACAGAAAAATTACAAAAAAGTCATTTTCCTGCCAACTGTCCAACAGAATAAATGAATGAATAATATACTAGAAATTGTGCAGGCTGATGCGTTGAATTAACGAAAAAAGGCTGCAAATATTAGCACACCCTGTTGCACCTTAGAAGGTGTGCAGGGGTGTTTGCAATTGTTTATTCCAAGTGTTTTTCAGCTTATAACTTGAGAAAAATTGTTTTGGAGCGTTTGAGAAAACACTTGAGCTTTAATAAGAGTGATTTTAGGCCAAAAGCTAAGGTAGAAAATAGTTGTTTTTTTCCAACTTTTTGGTAAATAAATAGAAGTTTTTTCTAATACTCATAAGCTAAACGTTGCTTAAGTATCAAACACCCCAACTTTTACATTTGACCAAAATCACTTTTATTTTCAAAAGCTACTTACGTTTAAAAGCAATATTATCATAATCTCTACTTTTTGTTTAACTCAAACTTTTTATTTAAGAGATCTTGAGGAGTTCGTTTCAACTTTGTCATGAAGTTGCAAAATTTAAAGTGAACCACATACAATTTTAGCCTTTAATATAATCATCCCTGCCATTTCATGTTTCAAGACTTCAAGTTTAATTTAGGAACAACAGACTTAAGATCTAATCACCAAATTCTCAAATCCATTAAGAGTTTTAAAATCTCGAATCACAAAAAGAAAAGAATTCCATTATTGATTATACATAAATCCATGGCCACCAGAAATATTATATACTAAATTTCAGTAAACGAACGCACACAAACATATGCTTGAATCCCTCTCCAACTATTTCATAAAGATATACACATTACGAACATAACCAGAAAAAGGATACTAATGCACAGAGAAGAAACCAGAGGACATCCGTGTTAGTGATGATGTTAAATATAATTTAACAATATCTCAATTAAAAAGTTCGAGGAATCACACAAAAGAAATGCCTACAAATCAACCCTTACGGGAATGCGAGAGAAGGAGAATTGAGCAGCAGCAACGAACCTGAGAAGTATGCTATTGCGACAGCGAACGTGAGGAGAAATGTGCGGCAGCGGCGGACAGCTGCGGAGGCGGCGGATAGCGACGGCGAAATGGCTTGCTGTGTTGGAACTTGAGGAACTACAGAGGGGAATTGGGTGGCTGTGTTCCTGTTGAGGAAAAATACGTAGGGCTGATTCTTTTTTATTCCTTTTCATTTTTAGTTGCCTTTCCACAAATCTTCTAACAATTTATATGAAAAATATATTCAACTAATTTTTTTATTTAATATTCATATTACATATATATAAAAAGTATATAGTACTATATTATTTTAGATATGAAATATTTCTTTTGAGTAAGTGTAATACGTTTTGAAGTGTAATACGTTTTGATATTCTAAATATTTTTAAATAAAACAAAAAGCTGTGATATTTATTGAGAAACGAATATTTCTTTTAGAAATCATGTTATTTAGTTTACTTTTGTTTATTTATTTGTATCTTCATAATTTTTGGGTTGTTTTAAATTATTATTAATTTGTTGATAAGATCATCATTAAAGACAACACAAAAGTTAATAGCCTTTATATTTCAATATATTTATGATAAAAATCATATTAAGTATTTTTTTCACGAATTTCAATTTGTCGTCCATGTGGCGTTTCGATATCTAAGATACTTTTATATAAAACAAAAATCATATGCCATTTGAGAATAGTATCTTCTAAAAAAATTATTAGGTTTACTTTTGTTTTCTTTCTTTTATCTCAATAATTTTCAGTTGCTTGGGTTATTTTTGTTATGAAGATTTCATGGAAATGACACAAATGAATGTATTAGTAACAAATGGCGCATTTAGCAAGAGTTATGATCATAAGTAGATTTGGTATATTATATCAATAAAAAGAAATTATTTAGCTTGAGAGGTATCTAGAATAAAATTCAAGGCCCAAAAGATATTGTAAAGTCTTTCATTTATCTCAATTAATTATTTTACCGATAACAACTAAGTATGTTAATAAAGGAAAAATATTGTTTAGAATAAGTATAATATGAATTTAATAAGAAATTCATTTTTTGCTTGTAGGTTAGGAAATAATTTACATTATAAGTTTTTTTTTAAATTTAAACTATATAAGATGTAGATTGATTCGATAATAGATAATAGACAATCAATAGTTACATATCACAAATTGTATTGTATGTGCGCATAGAGATATAGTACCCTTTATTTTATTTTATTTTTAGAATAACAACCATATTAATTTTAATGGATTAAAATAAATTGGTTTATATAATGGCTTTTTTATGCTTCTGTCACATTAATTACGTATACATTTTCATTTTGGGGCAACTTACTGTTTATAAATTTGTTAGAATCCCATTATATATGTTAGTATCTTTGGACAAATAAATATGTTTCGGATTGTGAGCTTCTTATGAAATTACATGTCTTGATTTATTATGTTGGAAAAAACAATAAATATTATTTTGTTATGGAGTATATCATGAAGTTGATGTATGCCTTTTTGGATATTACAGGTTAATATTGAATTTACAGTTGCGTATTCTTGATACACTTTCAAATACTCATTTCGGTCTAAAATAAAAGTCATTCTAAAGAAGAAAATTTTGTTTAAAAGAAAATGTTATTTTAGCAAACAAATAATGATTCTTCCAATTTTACCCCTAAACACGTCCCAACAATTTTTCTTAAAAACTCATGAGTTTGGTATTACCTTAATTAAAAATTCTACCTATTAATTTAGTTTATTGTTTAAAATGGAAAATAGATATTTGTCGTGAAAGAGATAGATTTGTTGGAATATATTTGTTATCCCAACCATCCTTCGTTTTTTTTATAAAAATTCTGAAGTTATTTTTTATTACCGGAGGGAGCATGATTTTTGCGTCGATATGTACTACATTTGCCAATTTAATTGCTATGAATATATTTTCTCATTTTCGGATTGGTGATATGTAGTGCAGATTCTCTGTTACAGTAGGTGTTTCATCTATTGATATATTTATATCTATACTTAATATAATAACAAAATTCGCCCAATTCAGAAACTATCAAGGCCTAATTTTCCATAAGTTAAAGTATACTTAATGAACTAGAGTATTAGAGTAGGGCTATAAATTGGTCAATTTCCAATCTGAATGATTCACATGCATCTAGTATGGTTCATAAGTATGTTTATTATTTTTATGGCTTTTTGGTCTATTCAATCATTAAATTGTGAATTAGATCGAAGGGCTTTTGAGGGAATAAATGGGCTTTGAAAAGTAACACAAATCTAGGTCATCCGGATCGAGCGTATGTATTTGGAGTCTAGTCTGACCTATTATCCTAATTGTTAATGTATTTAATGAATTAAACCTAGAGAGCGTGTTCTAGGCTGTTCAATTAAATAGGGTTAGCTAATGATCGTATCTTAGTTGACTATTCTTAAGGGATAATTCGGACCGACAGAGCTTGTTGTCGGTTTAGGGTTAGAAGGTTGAGGGATAATAGTCAGGTTTAATTAGTTAATTAATTTGTAGACGAATAGGGGGATACTGAACTGAGAACTAGTATTATTTTGATATTTATTTAAGCCAAGTTAGTATTGCTTAATTGAGTCTTTGAGGTCTTTAGCATTATAATTATTTATTTGTCTAGTTAGTAAGTAGATTATTAAAACTCAAAACCCCCTTGATTTACTTTTATTGTTAATTATTAATTTTAGAAGCATAATTAATTCATCCGCTCCTTGTGGGATTCGACGCTTACTTATCGCTGCTACTAGTTAGTAGAGGTAGAGAAGGTAGTTAATTTGACGTGCCTCGACAGCGCGGTCAAAAAGGTTGAAAAGTGTGTTCAAAACTTCAAATATATTAGGAATGTTGATGTCTTTCTAATTTAGTCATTACTACTGCAATTATTGTTGGGAAATAAGCGAACAAACGAAACGAATAAAGCAAATAATAAGCGTGCAAGAAACAATAAAATCGACACAAAGAATTAACGTGGTTCACTAACAACTTGTTAGCTACGTCCACGGCCAAAAGGGAAGGATCCCAAATCAATTCCAAACGAGAGTTCCAAAAAAATATCAATAGTCGAGTATCTATCAATTGATACTCGACCCAAACAAATTCCAACGCTTGAACAATCAAGCCAAATTCAAAGCTAAACAATTCTAAGACTCTCTGATCTCACTATATCAAAGGACTCCAATAGGGCCTGTATATAAGCCCCCCAAAACCTAACCCTATAGCAAAAGGAATCCAATTGGGCCTAATCCGCGTAGGCCCAAAAAACTGCTCGCCAGTCATGTCTCGGCCGAGATGCAAAGCTGTCTAGGCCGAGATTCTCTTCCAGCAGCAATTTCACCAAAAACTGACTCGTCGTCTCGGCCGAGATCTCTCGTACGTCTCGGCCGAGATGTCTTTCCAGCGCGAATCTTCAACTTCTTGTCACATATGGTCGCGGCCGCGACCACCCGTCCACGGCCGCGTCTTCCAACGCGACCCAATTTCAACAATACCAAATTCAATCCTCCACCTCGATACGAACGTCAATTCTAGCCCAATTAGATTCAAGGCACAAATCCTAACAATCTCCACCTTGCCTTGAATCCCCAAACAATGTAGCTTCTTCAGACGAAGCTCCACCTCAAATCAAACCTCCTCACAAAATTCAAACAAAACCAAACTCAATTTTGCGCCAGTTGTACCCAATGTACCAGATGCGCCTTAAGTACCAATTTGTCCCAAACAATGGGACACTAACAACTTCGAACAGCTGCAGACCGAACCAAAGTAGAACCTTGCATCAAATACAAAGTTCCCTTCTTAATACCCTTCAGAACTACATTCGAACCTTTGAAGACGTTCAAAACTCCACCTTCACCTTTGAAATTGAAACCACTGCTGTCTAATCGACTCAGTGAAATCAAATTTCTCGTCATGAGTGGAACATGTCTGACATCGTTCAATGTACGCAGTCTACCATCATGTGTTCTCACCTTAATTGAGCCTATCCCAACCGCCTTGCATTTGGAACCATTGGCCAATGAAATATTGCCACCTTCCTCCTGCTTGTAGGTTGTGAACCACTCCCTACGCGGACATATGTGGTATGACGCCCCCGAGTCAAGAACCCAAGAATCAGATTTACCTGTCTGTTTCTCAGCGATTAGGGCATCATCACCATCAGAGTCTGCTTCAATTTCCACAACAGAGTCAGCAGTGCTTTCCTGCTTCTCCTTCAACATTGGACAGGCATACTTCCAATGCCCTTTCTCCTTACAATAGTTGCAGATATCTCCTGGTTTAGGACCTTTGGGGCCGGAATTCTTCTTGAACCTCTTCCCCAGATTTCCCGAACCTCGATTATTGCCAACTGCTAAGGTTGCACCTGATTCTCCAGACAAACCACTTGCCTGATGGCGCAACTCTCTAGAATGCAGCGACGACCTCACTTCTTCTAGAGACACAGAATCCTTTCCAACAACAAACGACTGCACAAAATTCTCATACGATGGTGGTAGAGAAACCAACAAGATCAACGCAATATCCTCATCTTCCAATTTCACATCAATATTACGTAATTCTAATAAGATTTTATTAAGTTGATCTAAGTGATCGCGAAGAGACTGACCTTCACTCATACGCAGTCCAAACAAACGTTGCTTCAAAAGCAACTTATTGGCGAGCGACTTCGTCATGTACAAACTCTCCAACTTCGACCACAACCCCAGTGCAGTTTCTTCCTCTGCTACCTCGGTGATGATGTCGTCATCGAGACACAACATGATTGTTGAGTGCGCTCTCTCATCCAAAGTGGCCATCTCGGCAGATACGGCCTCTTCCTTATCGCCTACTTAGCCTTTGCCTTTGTCCTTCTTTGGCATCAGCGGCGCCCATAATCCTTCACGCTTCAACAAGGCCTTCATTTTAATCTGCCATAGACTAAAACTCTCCCTCCCATTGAATAATTCAATTTGCACGCTCATCCTAGACATATTTCCCTCAAAGACAGCGGCAACTCGAACCAAGCTCTAGATACCAGTTGTTGGGAAATAAGCGAACAAACGAAACGAACAAAGCAAATAATAAGCGTGCAACAAACAATAAAATCGACACAAAGAATTAACGTGGTTCACTAACAACTTGTTAGCTACGTCCACGGCCAAAAGGGAAGGATCCCAAATCAATTCCAAACGAGAGTTCCAACAAAATATCAATAGTCGAGTATCTATCAATTGATACTCGACCCAAACAAATTCCAACGCTTGAACAATCAAGCCAAATTCAAAGCTAAACAATTCTAAGACTCTCTGATCTCACTATATCAAAGGACTCCAATAGGGCCTATATATAAGCCCCCCAAAACCTAACCCTATAGCAAAAGGAATCCATTTGGGCCTAATCCGCGTAGGCCCAAAAAACTGCTCGCCAGTCACGTCTCGGCCGAGATGTAAAGCTGTCTAGGCCGAGATTCTCTTCCAGCAGCAATTTCATCAAAAACTGACTCGTCGTCTCGGCCGAGATCTCTCGTACGTCTCGACGGAGACTTCTTTCCAGTGCGAATCTTCAACTTCTTGTCACATATGGTCGCGGCCGCGACCACCCGTCGCGGCCGCGTCTTCCAACGCGACCCAATTCCAACAATACCAAATTCAATCCTCCACCTCGATACGAACGTCAATTCTAGCCCAATTAGATTCAAGGTACAAATCCCAACAATTATATGCTTATGGTGAATTATATGTGCTTGCAGATTATTTTTAAAGTGAACTTACTGAAGCATATTGGGCTGAATTAAGTTTTTTCTATTTCTTTTTGGTTGTCAAAATCATCAACAATAAGTGTGAATTTTATTGTCACAGAAGGAGAATTTAATTTGTTTGCATTATTGCTTCTTTCGATTTTAGACTCACTTATATATTTTTTCATTGTGTGTTGCATATTTATGTAGTCAATTCAAGAAATTATCTTAATTAGTCGGTCGATGCTATGTTTTTGTAATATTTTGGTTATTCATTTTTTCCTTGACATACGTAATTTGTCGAGATCATTTTTTTCTGTTTTAGGAGGCAACTGAAGACTTAAAGGAATATTCGGATTATATTTGTTTTCTTATACGTCGCCTCTTAGAAAACTCATTTCCTTTTTACCTTTTTAGTGGTTTATCATGTTAACATTGTTCATTTTGATATGTGTGTAAGAGTTGAGTGAGCAAAGAAGAGTATAATGCAATTCTTAGATTTATTCTTAATGTAATTCTTAAATTTATTCTTAATGTAGTACTTTTATAATTTATTGTGAAATTATTAATAACCTTTTATTAATAATTTATTCTTAATGTATCTGTTGAGCTCCTATTATGACTAAAATATGTAGTTCTTGCAATATTTTGTTCTTACAACATGCAGTTCATAGTAATTCTTTTAACTTGCAACTTTGGATCGCTACTATTGATTTCAACGAAAGTAAATGAGTTCAAAAAAAAAAAAAAATCCATGTATGCCTACTGTAATATTCCAAAATTTTAGTCTATTATTTAATTCTAAAATATTATTTTACGCGCTCATATAAATAACTAGATATATTATATAATTTATTACGTCTTTCTAAAGTTGTTACTTGATTATTTGTAACAAAAACAGTGAAATAAAAATATTAATATGTAAATTTAGCCAAAAATTCTATTTATAATATTTTGATTCTAGGCTACTTATAAAATTAAGATTTTATATTCGGCCCTCATTCGGCCCTCATTTTGATTAAATAACGCCTGGTATTTTTCCCAATTATTATTATTATTATTATTATTATCATCATCATCATCATCATCATCATCATCATCATCATCATCATCATCATCATCATCATTAGTATTATTATTTTGTTTATTTATTAAGTTGGCAAATCATTTTTATCCAATGTTGGGTTTAGGCCCAATACCAATTCAATTTGGTCCATTTAATATTTTCAAGCCCAATTCATATTGGGAATTAATATTAACTTGCGAATCCATTTATTTGCAATTTGTTTATTTATTTATTAATTTATTTAGGTCGAAGTCTCAATAGGAATTAATTTATTGCATTCATTCATTTATTTATAAAAGTCATATTAAAGCCATGTCACGCATCACTGTTAAATAGTTTGCATTTTAATTATTTTCAGGCCTAATTATATCATTGTTTAATTATTTTTAATTCATCTTGTAGCAATAATTAATTATTAATTTTAGATTCAATATTTCATAGAAAATAAATCATTCATTATATTTTAGACTATAACATTCATTGTCCATTTCGTTATTATCAAACCCTTAAGCCCAAGACTCAAGCCCATTGCACTAATAATGCAGGGCCCATGTCATGAGCCCAAAAGTATTCTCTACGGAGAGATTTGAATTATAAGGTCTCGTAATAATTCCGAATTCTTTGCAACCAATAACACTTAAAAATAGGACTTCAAGATAACCATTCTTGTCAACGAGTCTCCTGACCTAACTAAACACTAACGTAAACCTAAGTATAAATACAAGATAGAAACCATGAAATTGTGATTATTCTCCTAATCAGTCAATGGCCTTCGGCCACTATCAGCCTAATCTCGTATCCTTGCTATTCCAACATCACCGCCACTATGATTGCTAACTCCCCGTGGAGATCCAAACATAAAATTCCAGACGATACCTTTGTAAGATTCAGACCCGTTTCTGCTGACAAATCCACCCAAGTCGATCGTCCCTCTGTTTAAGTCAATAAGCAATCAAGAAGAAGGTAATCCTCGTTCTTTTTGTTTTTACTTTAGTTTTGATCGGAGTCTATAGTCCAATCTCCGACCACCCTCCGTGAAAATATTCTCAACCCACACACAAGATAAACGAAACTCAATTTGATCGTACGAACCGATCACTGTCACCCCGCTCTTACTGTATTTTTCTGGTCAACAGTGGTGGTTAAGGGGGCAGTTGGAGTAGAAATAGTGCGTAGGTGAATCAATGTGTGTTTGTGTGTGTACCAGTGCATGATTTCTGTGTGATTGTGTGTGGAATGCGTGAATCAGTGGGTGCTAGGTGCGTGCGTATCAGTGTGGTGTGTGTATGTTCAGATGTGTGCGCTATTATGGGTGCTGGGTGTGTATCAATGATGTGTGTGTGCAGGTGTGTGTGGTTCTTGTGTGCTGCGTGTGTGTCTCGAGTGAGACAGTGTGTGTTTTTGTGTTACAATATTGGTCAGAGTATGTTTGCATGTCCATGTGCATGTGCATGTGTGATTAAGTGTGCATATGTGTGTATAAGTTTGTGTAGAGGTGTGTGTATGCGTGCTGTAGAACAAGGATGGAGAGGGAGGGATTTATTTACTTTATCCTCCTTTACAATTGGGAGGTATTAAAGGAGACTTTAATTCTTCCATTTATTAAGTAATCCTGCAACTCTTAGGAATTTCAGAACCATCCAATCCTTTAACAAAACTTTATTATAAGTTATTGCTATCCAGTTCAAAGGTTATGCAATTCAGCCCATTCCTTTTAGTTGTTGACTATAATCTTAGTATTTCAATTCCTCTAATTAAGCTTTAACAACAATAATATTAAGACATATGCCTTAATAAATGTAGGTTGCAAAGATCAAGGATTTCGGACATATCATTTGCATTATTTCACTCATTTTACTCAAGACACCAGGTGGGAGTTGGGAGTTTATCGCTTTAGTTATCTTTACTTGACTGCCTACGTGTGATTTTATTTTCAAGTTGTTACTTGCCAATACAAGTAATTATTCAATTTGCTATTTGCCAATACAAGTTGAGCTTATTGACATTATGCTACTTGCCAATACAAGTTAGCTCTATGTGTCTTGCCAATACAAGCACATCATTATGATACTTGTTACATTATACAAGCACATCATTATGATACTTGTTACATTGTATGCCTCATGTATTTATAATTATTGTGATAAGTTGTAATCCTCCACGAGCTAAAGAAAGCTCACCCCAACCCAATATTGATCCTCAATATTGATACTTTCAGGTTACCTCGGTGTGGGTCGGTGGAGTTGAACCTCGGTGTGGGTCGGTGGAGTTGAGGCGGGGCTCGGAGCATATGATAGTCATTAAAATTTTAGTAAATAATTTACCATTTATATGTAGTTACTTGAAATTTATGTGGAGGTATTGAAATAGCTTGTTGTGACTAGATTAATAGGTAAAATATTAATAAAGTTACATGACTATTTACTTAATTATCTTCGAAATATGTGATATTTGCATAAATTAGTTGCTTGAATGTCTATCTAGATTTCAAATATTATGTGACCATGCATGAATGAATTATTATATGATCTCTTATTGAAATAAAATAAGTAATATGTTTATGAGCTTGTACTATAACTTGATTGTACCTTGATTTGATTTGCATTTTATATAGGCTTGTACATCAGGTATGCTTGTATATTCACACACACAAACACTTATACTTAATAGGATAAATTAAAGTACACTCGTATATATGGGTCTCCTTCCATACTGTCAATGTAAATTAAAGTACACTCGTATGGGTCTCCTTCCATACGGGCAATGTTATATTATGTGTCCATACGGGCAATGTTATATTATGTGTTGTTAATTAATTATATTATAAGCATGATTAGATGTAATGATTAAATTATATTTTTGTTGGAGGTGTGATAAGTTTATCTTAATAATTTTATTCGTGACATGTTTATTAATATTATGTTCCCATAATTTACTAATAAATAAATTATTTCGTGATAACTTAGTTGCTGATTTGCAAAATCCCGAGCATGCTTTAATTATAAACTTTACTTGTATCTATGTTGTTACGGTTGTCTTCACTTTCGCTACAATCTAGGTTGTGTAGGTACTTATTTAATGACTTATGACTTGTGTCCCCGTTGTTACACATGATTTATATTTGTATTTATTTAGGTAATAAATAATAGAAAATTGTGATACAAGTTTATATATGTTCTAAATTAATTTTTATAAGCATATCAATGTATGTAACTAAATAATCCCTTATTGAAGATAATTGTGTTCTCAAATAAATTTGATACATGTGTATAACTAGTGAAATATTTTAATGAGGGTATTTTTTTTAGGGGTAATACAAGCTTATTTGAAATATTTACTTAGTGTCGTGTTAAGTAAAATTATGTACTTAGTGTCGTGTTAAGTAAAATTATGTTTAATTGTGTTATTTGGATTATTCAATGTGCAATAGATTTTAGTATTAAAGTATTGACTAGAATATTGTTTAGTTGTTGATTTTTGACCAATTGTGATGAGGTAATACATTCTAGATGTTGCTAGTAACTATTCAAAAATCTTTGAATAGTTAATATTATTAAATGTGTCTTAGATAAAAGCATGATGAAATGTTTAGGAATAATTTCATGTTATTATTTTAGTGTGAATTATTTTTTCATGATTACTTATTGCTAATAAATAATATGGGATTGACGAGTAATTTTTTATTTATATATATTTTTTTTGTTACATGTGTTACGAAGTTATATAATTTTCAAGTGCATAATGCAGTTAGTTGATATAGGATATTGATCGGGATTTAAATTTTGAATTCAATATTACTTGAAATAATTTTAGGGGCATGTCCATTCGGTTCTTTTAACGATCTGACTAATAATTATCTTTCATATGGAAGAAAAAAAAAACTCATGATATTAATTATTGGCTATTTTAAATTGCCTTAAAACATTTTATGAAAATCAAGTCGTTACAGATGCATTTCCATTTGGTTCTTTTAAAGATTTTATTGTTGATTATTCTTATTTAAATTGTCTTAAAACATTTTATGAAAATCGGGTCGTTACACCTGCGAATTAAATTTTTTATCTGATATTAAACTTGAAGAAAATGTATTCATTGATTAGTATCACGATACCTTTTACATTCCTTTTTTCTTTTATTTATCTTATTCATATACATTGTTATGTCTTTAAAACAACATTGGTAGATATAGTGAAGGTTGATCCATATAAATGAAAGGATGTCAAAAACAAGCCACAAAGAATAATGGAAATAACATTGCAAGATGTTGAGTAATTCTTTTTGTTATCTCTAAAATTTGTTGAAATAATTCAAATTACGAGACTCATAAAATCCATGTGCAATACTCTTCTGGTGTAAATATATATTTATATTTTAAGACTAAGTACGATAACATGGATGATATAATTAAATTTGATTTAATTTTGTTTGAATAAGTTTGTCTATATAAATTCAGATTTATTAATTTGAATAAAACTATTGCATGTTCGAAATCGTAATTATTAAATCATTAATTAGAATGATTACATTTGATAACTTTGAAAGGAAATTATTATGAAACAAAGTTTATTAGAAATATCAAATAATGATTCTGTATTTACCAATGAATGTTCATATTTCTTGATTTTATGGATATATTATAATTCAGATCTGCACAAAAATTACCGCATATATAATTCATGTTAATCTATTTGTGTTATGTGTTTTCATAAAATTTTGATAATAAACTCTTACCAAAAACTTACATGCATAGATCTTTTTATATATAACGGGATTATCCGGTTCAGCCACATTAATTTTTATTCCAAAAAAGAAAAAAAAAACACTCAAGTGATATTTTTGCCAAAAAAATGATATTTTTCTTCGAAAAAGTGTGATCTATTTGTTTATTAAAGACTTTGTTTTGAATCCATCATTGTGTTTGAAAAAAATTTTAAAATTTTTTCTACTTTCATTTTGTAGAGACACAAAAGCAAATTACTGATATACATAGAGAATGTAATGGGTCAATTAATTTAAAATATTTTAAATATTAATTTTTTAATAATTATTAATTATTTGTTTATTGTGTCTAATAAATTCATTTTATCACGATGTTAAATTATTAGAATTAATTACCTCAAATATAGATTGCATATTTTTTCAGGATTATTGTCATAAAAAATTGTATCATCTAATTGTTTTTAAATTTAAGGGATTATCAAACTTGATAGTGAAAGATATGAATATATTTAACTGATATTTTCGTACATATCAAATATTTGCTATATAAAATTTGTAATCTATATAAATCAAAAAACGTTAATTTAATTTAAATTATTAATTTAAAATATTTAAAATATTGATATTTTTTTTCATATTGGCGTCAAGGTTGTGGTATCATGAAATTAGATTTAAATTATTCTTAAGTAGCGAAATATGTATGTTGGTGGTTATATGAAATTATTATCATCCTAAATGGTATCATCTAATTTTTAAAATGATTGAATGGACTTGTTTCCTATCTTAATAGTCAATTCATATATTTTGCTTCCACTCCAAATGAGATTTTGCTTATTATAAATAAACTTGATAGTTGGTTAATATAAATTTTAATCATTATCCATTTCAGAATTTTTCGTATATACCAAATATCTGTAATAAATTAAAATAACACTTAACCATTCAAATATAAAAAAAAAAAAAACAATTGATATAAATTAAACACATTTTATCATCTAATTGTTTTAAAATTTAAGGGATTTGTCAAAGTTGATAGTCAAAGATATGGATATAATCAACTAATATTTTCGAACATATCAAATATTTGCTATAGAATTTAAATCTATATAAATCAATGAAAACGTTAATTTAATTTAAATTATTAATTTAAAATATTAAATTCTTTTTCATGTTGACGTCAAGGTTGTGTTATCATGAAATTAGATATAAATTATTGTTAATTAGCAAAATATTTATGTTGGCTATTATATCGAATTATTATCATCCTAAATGGTATCATCTAATTTTTAAAATGATTGAATGGATTTTCTCCCATCTTAATAGTCAATTTATATATTTTGTTTTCACTCCCAAAATGATTTTACTTATTATAAATAGACTTGATAGCCAATTAATATAAATTTGAATCATTATCCATTTCAGAATTTTTTGTACATACCAAATATCTGTAACAAATTAAAATAACACTTAAATCCATTCAAATAAAAACAGTTGATATATATATATTTTTTTTTAATTTCTCAAGTATTAATTATTTGTTATTGGATCTATAAAGTTCCTTTTATCATTATATTGTATATTATTTGTTCTTATAAAGCTGAAATATTTTTCTTTAGAATTTCTAATTACCTCAAATATAGATTGCATATAAATAGTTCACTTTATTTGCATATACATCGTTTTCTATCATTTTATTATATATGTTTGATTGAATATTTTATTTAAATTTATTGGTTCTGACAAAAGTTTAATTTTATTACAAAAATATGATTTGCTGGCCATTAGAAATTAGTATAATCATGAGTTGTATTATTAAAATGCATTAATTAGGAAGATTATTTGTAATCAAACTATATTTAGAGGGTGTTTGGCTGAGCTTATAAGCTCTTCAAAATATCTTATAAGATGTTTAAGAGCTTATAAGTTCATTCGAAGTGTTTGGCAACATTTTTAAATAAGGTCTTATTTTATTTCAGAATAAGTTGTTAACAACTTACAAGCTGTTTTTAAAAAAGTAAGGAGAGTCCAACTTATTTCTCAAATAAGATCTTATTTTGAATTTCTACTTTAACGATTATTATTTTAACTACGGAAATGTCATTACTAACATCTTATAAGCTCTATTTCTTATTATAACCAAACACTTCAACAACTTGCTTTTTAAATAAGATCTAACAACATATAGTGAACATTCTTTTAGTGTCATCCAAGTAACGCTCATTTATTACACTTTATGCAATTATAATCTAAATTAACGTTCTATAAAATAAACTTATAATGTTTTTTAATTATAGATTGTGATAGATTATTCATCCATGTAGTTCATCAAACAGCGTTGTTAAAATGAATGTATGCATGATTTTGATCATTTTCCTAAATTTATATATCAATTCCCGGAGCACAAACTTACGCATGTCCTTTATTATTACAAATAATTTATTCGAGTAATAAAGTTTTAGTTTTTTAAATAGGTATGTGAGACATATCAACCATATTTCTGACATGACTTGCAAGATATTTGTATATGAATAAACAAAAAGTTGGAACATTTTGTTAAAAAGAAATGAAGGAAAATTGTTCTTCGACAGAGGTTGTGAATCGTTGGTTTCCGACGCTGATATTGAAATATTAGATTGTATTTTCGTTTCATATGCTGGAAATAGAGGTGGCAACATTGGCCCAATCCGATGGGCCGGCCTAGTAGGCCCGATATTTTAGATGGGTCGGGCCATACAAATGTAGGCCCGAAGTACTATGTGGCCCGACCCGAAAATTTAAGTATATTATAAGGGAATATCCGAGGTTGGACCGACTAATTTTAGGCCCGATCAAATCTTCGCCCGGCCCGGCCCGGCCCGAAATATGGTATTGGCCTTGCGGACCCAATCCGATCGCCCGAAATGCCACCTCCAGCCAGAAATAAACAGTTCTACACTACAAAATTTGCTGATGATTTAGTGATGAAGACCGTATATTTTGGGAATTGGTCTGTTCTGGGTATTTTTTGTTTTTTCCGTTAAAAATATTGTTTTAAGTTTATCTTGGTGAATTATAATATTCCTTTACAATAGTAGTTACTAACTTTTCTTTATGGTTTTTTTTTTTTTTTTTTTCAGCTCAACCTTTTAGGGATAATTTTTAAGGATAGGAATCTATCACAAGTTCAACCAATCTTTGAAGTTCAATTTTTAATTATCCTCAGTTAAACTAAAATAATTCTTTGAACATTATTATAAATGTATTATCTTTTTTTTTTTATCCAGTCCATTTTTTTTTTATTTATAGTTATTATTTCGCCATATATTTGTAAACTTTGATTGTGGTGAATCAGTTTAATTATAAACACAAATACAGTGAAGACAAATGATGGAGAAATGTCACTAACAGATTTATTTTCATTTTAATTTAAACACCCAAAAATCGTCAGTGGAAATAATTAGATTCCAACAATGGATCACAATGCACCTAACATATTTGTATCCATTTTCAACTTAAATTTATATTTCATAATTGCATTTTGTTATATAATTTACTACACTTAACATTTGAAATTATTAATTATACTTATCATTTGTAGTAAATAAAAGGAAATGTAATTAAAATTCGCTTAATTACCATAAATAAAAATGTTTAATTATTTATGCAATAATAAAAATTGTAAATTTTAACTTACTTGAAACGTAAAATTTAAACAAAGAAAAAACACTAGAAATTAAAATAAAATTAAATCATCAAATTTTGGTAAATCAAATTTAATTCAAAAATATATTGTGATGGATATGTTTTCTACAATTATAGTCATCATTTGTAGTAAGTCAATGAAAAAGTAAATAAGTTACTTAAAATTATATGAAATTATTGTAACCATTAATTTTGTAATTGAAATTATTCATCTGCCTTAATTAGGATCTTAATAATTTCCATAAATAAATACCTAAAACGTATTATATAAACATCTTCATCCAACTTTTGCAAATCTATATTAAATATAAAATAAACAAAAGAATATCTTCTTATGGTAATTTTATTCGAAAGGAAAAGTTCTATAGGTTGTATCAAATGCTTTCAGGAAAATGGTTGTGATGAAAAATAATGTGTAAGTATATTTAAAGATATTTATTGTTCTTACATTGGTAATTTCATCATTTTTAATGTTGTTTATTCATAATATTATGACAACGTATTCCTCTAGCGCATGATCCAACTAGAGGTATGCATTCGGCTAACCCCAATAGAACTGAACCGAACTTTTGATCGGCCAAGTTAATTAGGGAATCCAAAACCGAACCGAACCACAACGGTTCGGTTCGGTTAAAACCAAATTTTTTCGATTTTATTCGATTTCAATTTCGGTTACTGTTAAATATTTCTGTTTTGTTTTTGTATCAATAGAACCCAAAATAAAATCTGCTTTTGTATCAATATTGAAGTTTAATGAGAAAAATTAAACCACAAACAAAGTAGAAATAACATAAATTAAATGTGAACGATGAAATTAGAAATGAAAGAAATAAAACTGGAAGAGTAAACAAACTAAAAGTAAGTCACTAATCTAGAAAAGTGAAGTCATTATAATTTGTAAAAATTAGACAAGAAAAGAAATAGAAAAAATGACGAAATTATCATATGTAATAGAGAAAAAATAAATAAATAAATGTATATTCAGTTTTAGGTTCGGATCGATTAACTAAATTCAAAAATCAAAATCGAATCGAAAACCGAAACTAGCAAAAACTAATAACTGAAAACCGAATCGAATTTTTGGTTCGGTTTTCGGTTACAACCGAATCGTCGGTTTAGGTTGGGTTCAATCGGTTAACCAATCCGTGCACACCCCTAGATCCAATAATAAAATGGATTCTTTTGAAAAATGAATATGTCGATGAATGCTATGTACACGCTGATATGGATACTGACGATAGAGTGTATTTTAGACAGAGATGGTTTCCTTTTAATAATCTAAAATCTAGTGATTTAATTATTTTCACTATTGACATACTTACGTCTACTATGTGTTCAAAGAAGAATATCTACAAAGATTATGACACTCCAATTACTTTTAAAAAAGGTATAATTAAAAAACTTATTTTAAACTTATTCGGGAAACATATTTTTTTAATAATACTGATTATTATTTTAATATGTTTAATCTCTTTATTTGTTTTTTTGCTTGAATTATTTTTGTAGAATCTGCACGAGGAATGTGCAAGTTAAAAGAGCTTCTTCGTTTAATTAGAAATGATATGACTTGTACTCCTTTAACTGTCGAGAGTCGTTCAACAAATAGAAGACTTTTCAGAATATGTATGGTAAAATATATTGGACAGACTCCAAAAATACGGTAAACTCTTACCTTAATATTTTCACAAAATATTATGCAATTTATAAATCATTATATTTAAAATTTTAAAAATTAATTAAGTTTTAATTAGATTTGTTTATATGAATCCTTCCACAAGAATTTTGTCAATACAATCTCATTGATTTGGTTGTTGAAATAATAGATTCAAGTATCATTTTTGGATGAAGTTACTTTCAAGATTGGTGTTGTAAAGGACGAGGATTCAGTTGTTCTTTTCGAAAACTTGAAGTATTTTTTTTTTTTTTTATCACAAATGAAATGACTTTGGAAGTCAAATTTAAGTTTAAAGTTTTAGATTCTGCCAACTTATTATTTAATACATCAGTGAATGCTTAATGTTTATTTTGTTTTGAATATCAATGCTTACATTAACAATTTAAGTTAAGATTCTTTTGTAGTGTGTTCAATCTTAAGGCGTGTCGTTTTGCTCAATACAATTTTCAATAATTATTTAAGAACTTTAAGCAAATTTAAGTCATATATTTCAACCCATTTGTACTTAAATAAATACTTAAATAAATGTTCAGAGTGTTTTAGTTTTTACAGTTGAAAATAAAAAAATATTTATTATTTTAATTTAAAACATAATTAATTAAGTAAGTGAGTAAAAATTCCTCAACAATAAATTTGTGAATATATTTTCTGAAAAAAAAAATATATATATAACTCATTAGTTGCACATCAAAGAGTGTCTGAATTAGACAATGTAATTAATACAGATAATATTAATAAATTTGATATGATTATAATTATAACATATCATATTTAACTTATAATTTCAAATCTTCTATATTTATTGATAGACATAATTGTAAATTTTGCTTAGTAATTACTCCTATATATTTGTTCTTTTTATTGAGCTTTTGAAATAGACATTAAATCATTTACTAAGAATTATGAAGAAAAAGTTGTATTATAATTATATGTTCTGCCTAAATAAATGATTAGTAATGTATAATGTTTAAATGGTAGATTGAAATATATATTTAATTTAAATTCTGTGTATTGTAAATCAACTATGTAACATCCTTAGTTATTAGTAAATTAGACGATAATTTTGTCATATCAAATTAAGTTTTTTCATTGACTTTATTATGTTTTCTTTTATATTTTCTTTAAATACCATTTAAGATCCAATCTATCAACAACCCCTTTCATTTAATATTCATTCATATTTATATAATACTTTATTATTAGTAAATTTGATATGATTAAAACAATAGCATACCATAAGTTAAAATTTCAAAATTTCTATAATATTGATATACATAATTACATGTCTTGATTAGTAAATGCTCCTAGATTTTTGTTCTTTTTATTGACTTTTAGAAATAGACACTAAATCATTCACTAAGAAAATATTAGTATAATTATATCTTCTCCATAAAACATTGATTTTTAACGCACAATGTTTCATTGGAAGATTTGAAGATATATTTAATTTAGGTTATGTATTTTGTAAATCAACAAAATAACATTCTTATTTATTAAATAAGTTGCACATTTCAAAATTTTATCAAATCAACGATTTTCATTTTGTTAATTATTTTCTTTTTTTTTTTATTTAAATACCATGTAAGTTCCAATCCATTAACATCCTTTTGAACACATAAACTTCGTATATATATCTTCCAAGAAAATTTTAAAATAAAATAATTCTCTCTCTCTCTCTCTTTCTCTCTTACCTTCGACATAAAACAACATTTTTTATTATTTCATATTATATTTTTCAAACTTTAGACGAATCAATGGCCGAATTTAGATCGACCGGTGCGAACAGAGGTAAAAGTTTCTTTTTGTAAATGGTAAATTTTGGTATTTTATGTTTTTTTTTTTAATTTGATGATATGTTTTTTCTTTAATACGAAACTTATGATTTTATTTATTAGTAAGTTTATTTTGTTTTTTTAATTGTAGGTTTATGGAATTATCAGTATTTCTGCATTGTTTTAACCTATAGTTTTTGCTACGACAAGCTGGTATGTGAAATTAATAACATCAACTTTGATTACACATTTTGACTATGGATGATGAAGTATTTAATTGTTAATTCAATATATTTTAATTTTTGTAGAAATTTCCTGGATTCGTGGAGGTTTTGCCTGAAAATTTAAACAAGAAATGCACTGTCGAAACAAGTAAAAAAATATCAAGCGTGATGTGGAAATGAGATTGATAAAACTTATTTGAGTAAAGGTTGGAGACAATTTGAAGACGAGAATACATTGAAAGATGGTTATTACTTATTTATCAAATATGACTCTTCCTCATCTAAATCATATGTTGATATACATGATTATGATGGATGTGTGGTAGATGTTCCAGAAAAATAAGGTCATTCTATGTGATTTCTAATCAGCATGAAGTTCTTGGAAGTAAGGTAATAGAAATGAATATTAACAATATGTAGTCCGACATTAATTTAAACAAAGTTATTTTTTTAATTAATTCATGTTTAATTTTTTGGCTATATTTATTTTTTATTTGGATTTTTTTTTCAGCCTGTCATGATGCCAAAGAAAATTGCAGAACGTTTGGAGGTTAAAATTTCAAATTGCTTTGCATAGAGAATATAGATAGAAAAAATTGGCTGGTTTTGATTGAGAACATTGTTGATTAATATTTGTTCACTTTTAGATGGACAAAGGTTACAAATGCAAATGAATTGATTGATGGTGATGTTATTCTCTTAATGTATGATGGTGGAATCAATTTCTTTGTGATTGTTTTTTCTGGGTCATCTAAATTATTGTGTGAAATATATGCACCAAGTCAAATTGCAATTTTTTCAGATCTTCAAGAACATCTAACTTCAACATGTATTAGTAACGAACTGTGTGTTTTTCAAATTTTTAATGTGCTTCACCAATCGTTGATTTTTTTGGGTATTTGATATTTGTAAACACCAATATACAAGATGTTGATCAAGATAATCCTGATATTATTTGTTTGGACGGTGCTGAAGATGGTGATAAGTCACATTGGATTAAAAACCAAATTGGGAAGTTTGTTTAAAGAATAATACAGAAAAAAAAAACTATTGAAGAATGGATTAGAAGATTTCAGTCAACAACATGGGGTCAAGGCTGTGACTACTTGCACTTTCAGAGTCATAGATGAAGAATTTTTTTTTTTTTTTTAATTTATGTGTTGTTTGAGGGAAGTTGAATTTTTTATTCCATATGAATATATTTCTTATAATGCACTATTTGAACGTGTTTTAAATTTTATAATTTTTCAATGATACTTGATTAGTTTTGCTCCACTAATACATCACGAGTTCCATTTTTTCTGCAAATGATTTAGTATCTTATTATGCTCTAAATTCAATCATTTTATTTCAAAGTTGATACCGGATTAATATAATTTTGTCTATATTCAAATATGTCTTGCATTTAAACTTAAAGTTGTATTACATACTTGCATTTTTTAGTAAATTACAGCACTTAAAGTTTGAAATTAATAGTTATACTTATCATTTTGAATAAATCAAGGAAAATGTTCAATTTGCTAAATTATGACTTGTTATACACTTGATTCTTGAAGATTTATATACTAATCTTATGAAGTCTAAAATGATTATTTGGGATGAAGCTCCCATGGTTCATAGACATTGTTGCATTGAAGCTGTGGATGAAACCCTGAAAGATGTCATGCAACTAAGTGGATCGCATAATTATGATCTACCTTTTGAGGGCAAGACAGTTTTCGGAGGAGATTTTAGGCAGATTCTTCCCGTTATACCAAATGGTTCAAGACAGGATGTCGTCCATGCTACTATAATTTTGTCTTATTTTTGGATGATTGCAGAGTATTATGATTGATGAGGAACATGATGATACAAAATGTGTCTCAAGTTAAACACCATGTGAAATTGGAAGAATTATCCAAATGGTTTTAAGATATAATATTGTAAATATTATTTATTGTGCAATGCATTTTCTTTTTATTATGACTATAGTTGATACGATTAAAAATTGCAATATTATGTTTTAAAATAACAATAACAAAACTCACCACCCGTGCAATTTGCACGGGTGAAGAACTAGTTAAATTTAATACATGACACATGTTATTAATGGTATCATTTAATAGATGTATCATTTGGTGAACATGATGAAACACTATGTAACATGTGATATCATATACTCCCTCCGTCCCGGCTTAATTTGTCTACTTGCCTTTTCCCCTGTCCGGGCTTAATTTTCTTACTTGTCTTTTCGGTTTGTCCCAAATAACTTCGCAAGCCCAAAAAAAAGAATTTTCTCTCACAATGTTTATCCTCAAAATCTCCACCCTCAATCTCCACCTTTTCGATTTTTCCGAAATAACATGTGTTGCTTATGCTTTAGATACCTATTATATTAATTATTGACAACTGACATAATCATCTTTTTTTAACTTTCAAACATTTTATATTAATAATATATATATGTATATGTGTGTGTCTATATATATTGTAAATTTCATAATATAATTTGATATTTTTTTTTGAAACTATATAAATTTGTACTAAAAGAATATGTTCGGGCTTATTGTATATTTGTTATGGATATTAATATTATCATTTGCCCATCTATTGTTGATTATGCATATTTCTTAGATAATCCAACTCTATCGTATCAATCAATTCTATGTATATATTGCTAATTTATGAAATAAATAGCTTTGCTCGATGGTGTCAATATTAGTTATTTATCAAATAGGTAGGTAGGTGATACCGAAATATAGTTTCATTTGAAAGATTATTTTTAATTTAAATTTTGTGTCCTAAACGTAAGTAAGTTGCTTGATTTATCTAATTTTTTCATTTAAGTTTATAAAATAGTATACATTATCGTTTTTTATTTTGAAATTATTAATATTACTATTTTCATTAGATTATTAACTTCTTAGGTATGAGTGACAATCCAATATAATTACATCCGGATAAATCATATGATAAGCATGATACAATAACACAATTCGATAACACATATTTTCAATTAAGTTAAAATATTTCTAGTGCTAAAATACAATAACAAAATCCGAACATAACATAATAATATAATTTACCACACTTATCTCAAGGAATTGAATAGACATGTTTGTGTGTCAATTCAAATATTATTAAGATTAGTGTATATTGTTTAATTAACGTTAATTATTAAAAACATGCAAAAGGATATTTAAATAAATGTTGATTCTTCTCTTAGTGGTACCGGTACCACAGTGGTACTAAAGTAAGACTCATAACTATATTACTACTACTAATAATAATTTAGTATTAAATTAGAAAAAATATATAAATCATGCAACGTACAGGTGAAATACTAGTATAATAAAAAATAAAAAATATAACTTTCTTAAGAAAAAAAGAAAAACTAAAAAAAATATAATGAAAAATAGTAACTAGGTCTAGTTCTACCCCAACCCGAATTCTCTATCCATACCCGACCGAATTGAGCCCGGACCCAGCCCACGAGTCATTTTCTAGAACATATATATATATAGAGAAAGACTTGGGTCGAAGTTCCAGAACACTTGAAGAAGTTAATGGCGATGAGATCTGTTTTCCGTGGTGGACTGCGTCCTTTAATGGAGGGCAACTGGCGATCGTCGCCATCGGGCCTCCGGTACTTCAGCGAAGACAGGGGTCGTGTACTCAATGAAGAAGAGCGTGCTAAGGAGACTGTTTACATTCAGGTGATTTTTTTTTCTTTTCAGAATAATGTTTTTATTTTCTAATTTCTGGCTATATAATTCGATGTTTTTTTTTTTTCCCTCCCTATTTTGGGTGAAGAAAATGGAGAGAGAAAGGATGGAGAAGCTGAAGAAGAAGGCGGAGCAAGAGAAAGCTGCAAAGGAGAAATCTGACAAGGTCGTTATCGCAACCTTTTCTCAAGATTTGTTACTATGTGTTTCATGAAATTTCTATCATATTATGATTGCATGTTTGGTTTGATCCTGTTTCTTGTTTTATAGTTTGCTCTTTATTTTGGAACTATTTGTAGTTTTAGATTGGTTAAAGACTTTGAGGTGCCTGGAGATTGAACTTCTGTGTCATCTTTCAAAAAATGCGGAGAGCAATTTGAATTTATTTATTTATCTTTGTCAACTTGTGGTTATGGTCTCAAATCATATTAAGTTTAGGAAATTTTGTTTATGATCAAATCAGATGTTAATTTATGGAAGGTGTGCTGTTTGTATCTTGAAAAAAGTGAAATTATGGAGATTGTTAAAACTGCATATTGATATTATTACTATTATTATTTCTTTTTTCTTTTTTAGCCAATTGAATTGATATTTGCTCTTGGTTTTGATTCCATTATCTCCCTACCATAATTGCATCCTTTACCTCATTTGCTTCTAGCTTATACTCACTGCGCACTTCAGATAAAGTGAACTATCGTATAATGAATCAACCTACGATGTGTCCTTAGAAAGAGAGGGGGTGTGGGTGGTTGAAGAAGAAAAAAAAGAAGAATGTAGTTTGTGTCAAGGATACACTTACTTATACAATGACTGGTTGTTGTTTTCTATTTGGAGTAAAACATGGCATGGTTAAAAGTAACATGAAATGTCTACTTGTAGGTTTGAAATCATGGTAAGGATTACACTGCACTTTGATCAAAATAATATTGAGAGGACAATGAATAAGTATAAATTGTTCCTTCATTTTTCCATTTTTTCTTTTTCGGAACCATTTCTTCACATGATGCCAAATGAAAGCAATAAATTGATGACATAGCTTGTAGAAGGACATCACTTCAATTTCTACAGGGATGCTAGCTTTCACAATAACTGTATTTTGGGTGTTGATCTGAGTTGTATTTAGGTCAGGTGGCATGCGTTTTACAAATAGCCCCAATCTGTTTTCTCTGATTTGAAGTGAAGTTGGTTGCATCATTGTTGAAGTTGCTTCATTATATACCTGTACATGATTTAAATTTACTGGTTATATTACTGCAGAGTTTTGGTAATGTATATGCTCGATTCTTTCGTTTCAAAATCATTTGATTTTTCTTGTGTTTATGCTTTCACCAGAAGGCAGAAGAGTGAAGAGGGTTTTCGTAACAGCTGAAGTAGGTCGTTGGCACTTGGATGACTTCGTATACTTTCTGGTTTCTAGCTTACTGGGAGAATAAAGATGTAACTGTGCAACTCTTGTTTAGTCTTTTGATCTTTGTGTACGGGTTTGGTGATGTGTGAACAATTTCAAGTGGTTTGTAGAGTTGCTTTTACCTACTTGTCTGTAATGCAAATTTCAGTTTCGTAATAAGTTTCTAGTCTAATTGCCTTTTTCTTTCTTCAGATTTGCCCATTCTAAAGTAGGTGCGCCACGCTTACTCCTCCGAACTTTTTAAGATTTATCAATTTGGCATATAAACTTTAATGTCAGCACTGCACTACGCCACTTGAGCTATACAATTCATTATACTTCACCATCTTGAACATGTTCAGGAGGCTAGAGGCATCTCCACCGGAGATAGGCTCTGGGCATTCTTGACAGCAAACTGTATTGCTATGTAAACTTTGGATCTGGATACCTTGTTAGGCGGTGCTGGGTATGAAAACGACGTCATTCGTTCGTTTTGGTACAGATCAAAATGACGTCGTTTTAGTATCCAACACACACTGCAGGGCTGGTCACCCAGCAGAGGATCAATTTCCATAGAGTTTGTGTGGTAAGTGCTAAATTGGAAGTTTATGTGATAATAAACATTGAAATGTTCAGGTGACATGGTATAATTAAATTAGTATCAGTCATGGGTTAGGAATTAGCATGTCCTAATTCTCCACCTTGTATGGTATTGATATCAGGTTCACATTATTAAAGAAAACTAAAAATGGTACATTCTAGTTGCTAAGTCTTCATACTTTAATGCAAGGTAAATTGTTTCTTCACTATCCAAAAATAGATCTGGGAGTTTGAACGTTTCAAATGCAATTATTCATGTCCAAACTAGTCACCAGTACACACAATCATGGGCGTGCGCAAAATAAGCACCAGGTATAGGATTTAGTCCACCCAATCATTGTGATGATGAGCTCTCCCTTGTTTCCATCATGTGATGAACCAAACTGTCAATATAACTGTTGCTTCTACTCTTACTCCCAAACACCTCTCTCATTTTTCTTGCATTTTCTCTCACACTTCTACCCTCTTCCCCAACCATTGCCAGCCTCACTGTCTCAGCAACCGATTCACTCGTAAAAGATCCATCTTTCTCGTTCCTTGGTATCTCCACTCCCACTTCCTTCTCTTGCAAAAGTCTAGCATTCAGCCCTTGATCATTCATAACTGGGAACAAGATCAAAACTCGTCCAAAACCGAGCGCCTCAGTCACTGAGTTCCACCCACAGTGCGTCAGGAACCCTCCCACGGCTGGGTGACTCAGAATCTTGATCTGTGGGGCCCATTTAGTGTAAACCATTCCACTGTTTCTAACTCTGTCGAGGAATCCATCAGGCAGCATCTCCAACAGATAGTTTCTGTTTAGTACCCAGAAGAAGGGAAATCCAGACTGCTCTAATCCAAGGGCAAGTTCATGAGCTTCTTTCTGTGTCAATGCAGCTTCAGTTCCAAGTGCCACGTAGACTAATGAGTTGTCTTTTCGCAGGTCTAACCATTCTTTGATCTCCAGCCAGTCTGTGTTGCTGTAAGTTTCATCGTCTTCGTCACCAATTGGCAGTACTCCAACTGGAAAAACAGGTTTCTGGTAGAGTTTGTGAACGAGATGGAACCATTCAGGTTCGAACTCAACACATGATCTGAAGATCACTATGTCACTTCCATCTATGCAGAGTCCAAATCGGATAGGATCGGACGTCCCTGAATCGTACTCATTCCCATCTGCATCTGTTTACAAGGCACAAAACCAAGATTTCAGGTCAAACCAGAGAGAGAGAGAGAGAGAGAGAGAGAAGCACCTTTCTCCATGTTCCTTGTCATTTCATGAAGATGAAAAGCCATGTTGGAACCAAAAGGGATCCACTCAGGCACCTTAGTATAGTCCTCAGCAGTGGTCCTGCTATGCTTTTGGCTGGTTAGAGCAGACGGAGGCCCCAAAAACACCATGAAAGCAGCCGTAAAAAGACTGAAATAGGCTCTAGAGACACCGATTTCTTCTGCAAGTGAGGGCAGCCAGTGAGAGGCGTAGTCATAGACAATCCAATCAGGTTTAGGCTTTGTATCCTCAAGAAATGAACGTATCTTCGGCTCAAGCAGATCGAGTGCTACTTTCAACAGTTGTTGCTTGACATGAGGGACGTCCATGGATGACTCTGCATGGGGCGGCAAGTGTTCGACTTCCGGCAAAGGAAAGCTGATCAGATTGATAAGGTGGGATAAATCTTGTGGTACTTTAATAGCTCTTTGAAGGTTTCTTGGGCTTGAAATGAATGAAATACGGTGGCCCTTTTGAGCTAAGTATTTCGACAGCTGAAAGAATGGCCGCAGATGGCCTATGGCCAGCCATGGAAACATCACTATGTGAAGAACCTTGCCTTGTTCTTCTTCCATGGTGATGGAGAGAAGACAATAGGAATTGTCAAAGCTAGAAGAGGTTAAAAAGAGTAGGTACTTGAATATTATTCAAGATTTTAAACTTTGATATAGTAGAATATGATATATTATCTTGACGATGGTGTAATGTGTTACTTTCCACATTTAGAGTTGATTTTTGAGGGCCCTTCTATGCAAGTTGCATTTTGGTTTTCTTGGCAGGATTTTTCTTGAAATCCAAAATAAATTGTTTTTGTCATTCATGCATGTGTGACAGGTAAGTTGGTCCTATCCTAGACCAAAGGATGAGTCTAGGATTATTTTTTTGTAATTCATACGGCTCGTATTTTGTCGGAGTAACCTTTCTGATTTTATATTAAAAAGTTGGAATATCTGTTGGTTCACCTTTTGGTAGATTCAGATGCGCTTGTAATTTATTAATATATGGTGAGACCATTCAGTATGCTTTACAATTGTGTGATTCTGTGTTATACTAAAATATTGATGTACAGCAACAAGTACCTTTATCCTGAACCAACTTATGTTACGTGGATGGCGTTGCAAGCTGAGCATCAGCTTACCAACCACCAAACACTGATCTTTATCTAGAACCATCTTATGCTATTTGATTCTGTGACAACTAAATTTTCAGTAATATTTGTACATCAGACCTTATACCAAATTGAGACTGCACAGGTAGCAGAATAATCATAAGAACAGAGTGAGTCAAGACTCAGTAAAACGATTGCAAGGTACAATTCAGTCACCAGAAAAAGAATATCAAAACTAACCCTTTTAACCAAAGTATAACACTTTAATTAGAAATCCTGTAATCTTCTTATATACAACTACGCAACTAAAGAACATCTGAGCTATCAAACCTACCCAACTCTCTAGTCACCACGCCTACCTACTACCGTTCTAATCTCCTCTGATAAGCAAAAAGGCAAAGGCAACTATACAAATTCATCTGTTAGTGTATACAGAGGTATTTCAAATATATACAGTGAAAATAGCTTTCCTCATTCTTCACGGCATAGAAAAACTATAATCTTGGAAGCCTCCATTAGCGGCCAGATTCGTAGGGGTCGGGGGAGGCACAGTCAAGCTATCCATGGCGGTTGTGATATCATGAATGCTCGACCTTTTCCGCTCTTTCTTTCCTGACGTGTGGCGGAGGAAATACTTTTGAGCATGGCTTGCAACTTGTGTTGGAGTCCGCGTCACTACTACATTCCTTGAAATGCTTCTCCAGTCACCTTTGCCGTATTTGTCAAGCCCAATCAAGAACCGCCTGCAAAAAGTACAGAAAACTGAGTTTAATAGGCAATATATCAAGGGTTATTACAATAACAAACTTGGCCTTATATAAGGATAGTTGCAACAAGCTAATCTTAATCCCACTATTTAAGGTTCTATCATTGCAAATGTTAAATGTTATGGAAGTGTTGAAGCAGAGTCACGATTTGATACTCACAAGCATCAAGACCCGACAATATGATGCCTGGTTCACAATAAAGCTCCTCACAAGCAGTCTCTTTCTTTTTTTTCATTTCTTTCTTTTTATCTGTTTTTTTCAGCGAAAGATTTATCGAATAAGACATGGAAAGACTCTACTTCCCGTGACAAAGTGCAGTTGAATCATAAGTTGGACAAAGCTAAAGATACGGCTCCATCACATAATATGGCATTCTAACTCAAACGAAGTCTTGATTTCAACTACAATAGTTGCTGTGCCTACTTCAACTGTAGTCTGTGCCTCCGAAATGAAATGCACGGAAATTTCTGCCGAATATATGTATAAAGGAGACGGAATATTGATCCCTAAAAAACAAATCTACGCTTTTCCTTTCAGCATTCGAAAAAAGATGTACATTTCTCCTAAAATATTTTGATTATTTACACTTTTAGCCCTTTTTATCTTACTCAGGGATATAATCCATATATTTCTTCAATCTTTTTCTATAAAGTAAGTAAGAACATCTATCTCCAAATACCCCTAAAATCTCAACCAAGAAACATATTTCCCAAAAGAGTGATGTGAGGTTCATTTATACATCAATAAACTTGTCTCCTTAATTCAATAACACTGCACTTAAACAAATTAATGATCACAGTAACTATTTAATGAATTTAGGCCTTGTTTCTAATTAATGGTCCCAAAGAAACCATGTAATCATTGAAAATATGTACCTTTTCTGTTCTATCCCTTAGAGTTTTGCTTCTCTAGAGAACCCTCGGTCTCCTTTAAATCAATAGGAAGATTGGATCTATGTGGGGGTTACTTTACCGCTCGATACCACCCGCTAGCGGGTGGTATACGGGAAGTTTTTTCCTTCGTTAGGAAGTTCTTATCGCATACAATATTTCGTAAACAAAGGAATGTCACCGATCTTTTTCTTTCTATCTAAATAATAGAATCGAGTATTGAGTTAAGCTACTTTAGCTCAAGTTACTATAAGTCTATCTCCCATGAACTATTTGTGTCAATGGATTTCAGCCCCTCAAAATCATAATGAAACATTTTTCATGTACCCAAACAAGAAAGGGCAAGAAAAGAACATAACCGCACTCAGAACTAAATCTGGTAACTTATTAAACTAGAAAGAAACATCTGTCAAAATCTCTGTTTTCCGCAACAATTAACATTTCAAAATTAAAGAAATTAAAGTAGAATTACAAAACAAATCAATAAATATAAAACAGAATTCAACAGAAACAAAATGAATCGCATTTTCCATATCACACGTGTTAAGGAAAACAACAGAGTGTATAAATGGTATATTTGAAAGGAAAAAAAGGACAGAAACCTGTGTTCCTCTTCGGTCCAAGGAGTTCCCTTCTTCCTTTCGACTTCAGAGTGGCGGCTCCGATTTCCAGCCGACCCAAATGAGATCTGACCCGGCACCCTCGACCTGGCACCATCGTTTTCCCACCCAATCGACTCATCAGAATAGCTTGGCAACTCAACCCGGCCTGAGTCAATCTCAGCAATATCATACAGGAGAGCTTCGTAATGCACTTGTACCTCCTCCGGCGATTTCCCTGGGAGAAATTCTGCAATTTTGCGCCACCGATCGCCGATTCCGTCCGGAAATTCGACCAAAGCCTTCTCGAAAATCTTGTCTTCATGGCGGCTCCATGATGCGGCGGAACTCATCAAATTATTGTTCTCAAACATAGTTTCGTAAAAATTCATACAACAGTGGGGTAAAATCAACGGATTGTTCCAAGAATTCTGTATTTTGTACGGTGGGGTTTTTATTAGGGGATTGAGCTTTTGGGGGAAATTGGGGGTGTTGTAGGGTTTATATATGTGGTGAATTTTTGGAAGTTAGTGAAATGATAAATTAGTAGGCTAAATGAGCACGTTTTAAAGTTTGATTGGTGGAGCTGGCTGTTGTCACCTGGAAGCCAAGTTCACTTTGACTTCTTAATCTATATATCATAAATAAATGTAGTAAATAATTTCTTAGTTCAAATAGCAGCCTCTTGTAATTTTCTTTCTTTGCCTGTTAATTTGCGGGGTTTGTTTGGCATGTTAGCTGTGGCGATTTAACCATCGTGGAGTTGGGTGGAGAGTTATGTGCGACATCTTCAACGGGCTAAGGAAGTGTTAGCTCCAGTTAAGCTGCGGGTTGTCTCTGTTGTTCAATGGGAAAAGTTATGGGTCAGGGAGATCCGACTTGATGTGGATACGCATTTGGGGAGGAAGAAACTGTTATGGTGTTGCTTTTGTGTTGCACGATGACATGGTTGGGTATGTTGCCTCGGGATGTCACCTGATAAGGCTTGGGTCGGTAAATACGGGTGAGCTTCAAGCATTAGAGAGTGGTATACGATTCTGCTTGGAGTGTGGGTTTACTGATGTGCGAGTTTTTCAGATTCTTTACTTTATGTGTATGCAGTCACGACATGTGAGTCTTTTGGATTATAATGGTCTTTTAGTGGATGAGATACGAAGTCTACTACGAAATAATGACTTTTAAGTCTTTGGCATATGTCGCGTGACTGTGACTCTGTGGCGCATAACTTGGCACAATTTTCTTCTTTTTCTACCAATTCGTGTAGTTGGATGGGGCATGATTTCCCTAATTGAGTTGAGAGTCTTGTACTTAAGGATTTGTAGTATGATTAAGTAATAATATTTTCTCGTCCTAAAGAGATGGGTTTGAGTAAATAGCAACATTTTTTTTTTCCTAAATGCAAGATATTTGTATTAATGAAAACAGGGAACACAAATACAACACTTTAACCTAGAAAACCAAACAGCCACAACTCAAGCATGAGGAGAAGAGGAGGACAAACGAAAACTAACAAATTATTGCTGCAATTCTATTCTTCTGAATGAAACCAACCGGACCAAATCGCTCTCAATACCATGATTGCTTACATGACTCTGAAACAAGCTATGAAGACCAAGAACTACACCAACCAACGTTCTAACGAATCAAACCACATTCAACGCCATGATTTCTTGCATAGTAGTTAGAGAAGTGTAGAAGTATAGCATGATGTAGTCGCGTGCAAGGAAAATTAGAGGAACAATTAGTTAGTATACTTGTTTGTATTCACTGTTAGGAGTATATATAGCTGAAAATACATGTAACTCATTTGAGAAAAGAGAATAGAAAATATTGACAGTTTTGTTTACGGTTATCACAAACCGTTTTCTCTCTCCTTCATAGCTCAACATGAGCTCATACCTTCTTGCTAAATCTGCTCTCAATATGGTATCAGATGAAGAATTTGCCTGTAATTTGCAATTCTACTCCGATTAATTCTTCTATCTACTCGATTTATCTACAGAATTTTGATTCCCCTCTTCAATTTTTCTTTCGTCTGTAATTTTTGAGCTTCAACCTAGCTTCGACTGCTCACGATAATGGCTCCCCCAAGGAATCAGAATCTAAATTTCTGAAAAGAGACATGGCCTGCTTTGTCCACCGGGAATTCCTCTACTCAGAATCCAAACTCGCAACCTCCAAATGCAAATTCACCGGAACACCCAGTTGAATCACCGACAAATCTGTATATGCGAGATTCCGATCCTCTGATGCTACACGGATCTGATCACCCGGGTATGACTTTGGTTTCTCATCCTTTAAATAGTAAGAACTATTTACCATGGAGTCAGTCAGTTCAAATTGCATTGCTAGCTAAAAATAAAATTGGTTTTATCACGGGTAGTATTCCAATTCCTACTGATGCTACTTCACTGGAACAATGGATTCGAGTTGACGGTATGGTTTGGTCTTGGTTGCTTAATTCCATATCTAAGGAAATCAGTGAATCCTTCTTATATGCAAAGGATGCAAAAACTCTATGGGCAACCATTACTCATCGTTTTGGCCAAAGCAATGGACCTCATATCTACCAAGTTCAGCAAGATCTTAGTAATATCACCCAAGGGAATCAACCACTTGTAGTTTACTTCAATAAACTTCATAAGCTGTGGATGAGTTCAATTTGTTGAAACCTACACCTCGCTGCACATGCGGAGCATCCAAAGAATGGGATGATTTTGAAATGAGTGGGAAACTTATTCAATTTCTCATGGGTCTAAATGATAGCTACGATGATGTTCGAAGCAATATTCTTATCATGGATCCCTTACCAGACGTTGATAAGGCTTATTCCTTGGTGCTACGAGTCGAAAACCAACGATCTGTCCAACATTCTGCTGTTGATACTACTGATACGTCAGCCTTCTTTAGCAGGGGTCATAATGGCTCTAAAGGATTTCAATCTTCAAACAGAGGGGGCAAAGGCAGAGGTACTCCTCGAAAATCGAAGGAAGAACGAGCGAAACTGATTTGTGAGCATTGTCATCTTCCTGGCCATGAAATTCATGAGTGCTTCAAATTGAAAGGGTATCCCGATTGGTACTACAAACCGAAGGATCAACGACATATCAATATGGTTGATGGTCCATCAGATAATGATTTTTCACAACAGCACAATACAAAGACTATGCCCACTAATTCTGATATTTCCGCACTGATTCAGAAAGAGATTGCTAAGGCTTTAGCCTCACAAACTTCTACTCATACTTCGGCAGATAATGCTGGTACTTCATATACAAATATGGCTGATTGTACAACACTTGGAAACTATAACTTTGCCTTCACCACATTAGGAGACTTGGCTGCCGATTCTTGGATAATTGACACCGGTTGTAGTAAACATATATGCACTATCCCTTCCATCATGACTCACCTAGTTCCACTACACTGCCCTGCATTTATCACTTTACCTGATGGCTCTCAGCAAAAGGTCACACATATGGGACAGGTTATCATTTCCGATCATCTTGTTCTGACAGAGGTGTTTTTAGTCCCAACCTTCAAGTTTAATCTGATGTCTGTCTCTCAGCTTGCTTTATACATGTGTATACAAGCCAGTTTTGACGGTGATGGTTGTGACATCAAGGATATGGATACTAACGTCTCATTAGCCACAGGTAAGATGGTCGGTCGATTGTACATACTTCAGATTCCATCATCAGTCAATAGTGTTGTTGCTTTTGGTCTAAACGCTTCACATTATTACAAAGTTTTCGACTCTTGGCACAAACGATTTGGACATGTTGCCCCTTCCACCTTACAGCATCTGGATTTTCTTAAGCACTTATGTACACCACCTGTGTTTGAAGCTGCGAAAGCTTGTGATACATGCCACTTTTCAAAACAAACACGGTTATCGTTTCCCCGCAGCTCCATTCAATCTACTCGGATACTCGAGCTTCTCCATATCGATATTTGGGGTCCCTACACCAGGCCTAGCATTACAAATACTCCATATTTCTTAACAATTGTGGACGACTTCAGTCGAACAACCTGGATATGCCTTCTCTGCTAAGAAACAGGCAGTGACTTCTCTTGGTACTTTTCTTCGCATGATTACAATTCAACTTGGGCAATCCGTAAAGAGCGTTAGAACGGATAATGGTTCCGAATTCCTCAGCAATGACTGTCAGCGATTATTTTCTGAGCTAGGCATTTTTCATCACAAAACTTGCACCTACACTCCTCAACAAAACGGTGTGGTCGAGTGGAAACATCGCCATTTATTAGAAATTGCAAGGGCTGTTATGACTGAATCCACAGCTCCAAACTATCTTTGGCCACATTCTATTCTCACCGCTGCCTATATCATTAACCGGTTGCCTTCGTCTATCCTTAATTGGAAGTCACCGTTCGAGATAATGTTTGGCAAACTCCCACAATATGAGATGTTGAAACCTTTTGGGTGTCTTTGCTATGTCACTAATGTCTCTCTGGATAAATCCAAGTTTTCTGCCCGCGCATTTAAGGGCATTATGATTGGGTATCCACCGGGACAAAAGGCCTACAGAATTTTTGATATTGAGTCTCGTAAGATTCTGATTTCACGAGATGTGGTCTTTATTGAGACCGTTTTCCCTTATGCTGCTGCTCAATCAAGTCCTTATACCCCCACTCTTCTAATTCCAATCCCTGAAGACGACACCGGAAACCTGCCTCAATACCAACCACTTCAGTATTCTGCTTCTGATAACTGCCCTGCTGCTCCAATATCTGATCCTCTACAGACCTGCCACAACATAAGAAAGCCATTGGGTGCAAATAGGTTTTTAAGACGAAGTTGAACCCTGATGGATCCGTTGATCGATATAAGGCACGTCTGGTCGCTAAAGGATATAATCAAATTGCGGGAGAAGACTTTCTTGATAGTTTCTCGCCTGTTGCCAAACAAGTAACTGTTCGTCAACTAATAGCAGTGGCAGCAATCAAGAACTGGCCACTTCACCAATTAGACATAAACAATGCATTTCTCCACGGATATATCGACAAAGAAGTTTATATGCAACCGCCACTTGGTTATGACAAGGCTAAACTAGGCCAGGTATGCAAGTTAACAAGAAGTCTTTACGGCTTAAAACAAGCTTCTCGTCAATGGAACAATCAGTTTTGTTCCACCTTGCTGTCTTACAGTTTTACACAATCTGCCAATGATCATTGCTTATTTACATGGTCTTCTAAAAATGATTTTATGGCTCTTGTGGTATACGTCGATGATGTCTTGATAATTGGTAATTCTACTGACCAAATTGTGGCTTGCAAACAGTTCTTACATGAGGCGTTTACAATCAAGGATCTTGGAGTGGCAACATATTTTCTTGGCATTGAAATTGCCCGTAATGCCCACGGCATTCATCTATGCCAACGTAAGTACATCCTAGACATCCTTCAAGATGCTGGTATGCTGGATTGCAAACCCGCTTCAACACCCCTGCCACAGGGTTTAAAATTAGCAACTGACAGTGGTACTGTTTTGCTAGATGCCGAACTGTACAGGCGACTCGTAGGTCGCCTCTTATACTTGAATCTGACCCGCCCAGACATCACATACGGGGTTCAACAACTGAGCCAGTTTGTGCAGACCCTTCGTACTGATCATTGGCAGACGACATTGCATCTTTTACGCTACTTAAAGGGTACATCTCATCTTGGTTTATTCTATGGGGTTAATGACACTTTACATCCTAGCTATAGTGACTCCGACTGGGGTTCCTGTCCTGATTCCCGAAAGTCCTTAACTGGATATTGTATTTTCATAGGACGTTGTCTTGTTTCGTGGAAAACGAAGAAGCAAACTACAGTCTCGCGCAGCTCAGCCGAAGCCGAATATCGTGCATTAGCCAGTACAACATGTGAATTGGTCTGGCTCGATTACATCTCCCAAGATCTTCGCATTCCTCTTGCTAAACCCATCACTCTTCTTTGTGACAGTCAGGCTGCTACTCATATTGTACAAAACCCCGTCTTTCACGAACGAACCAAACACATTGATATTGATTGCCATATCGTACGTAATAAATTCAAGGAAGGTTTCCTAAAGCTGATTCATGTCTCGACGAAGCAACAACTTGCGGATCTTCTTACCAAGCAACTCGGAGTAACACAGTTTCGTAATCTCTTATCCAAGCTGGGCATGTTACCTCTTGCTCAGCTTGAGGGGGGGATGTAGAAGTATAGCATGATGTAGTCACGTGCAAGGAAAATTAGAGGAACAATTAGTTAGTATACTTGTTTGTATTCACTGTTAGGAGTATATATAGCTGAAAATACATGTAACTCATTCGAGAAAAGAGAATAGAAAATATTGACAGTTTTGTTTACGGTTATCACAAACCGTTTTCTCTCTCCTTCATAGCTCAACATGAGCTCATACCTTCTTGCTAAATCTGCTCTCAATAATATAGATCCATATAAGTACCAAACCAGAACACATAACAATCGATATCATAGAAGAAACAAGACCCCATAGAAGCAACACAAGCAACAAATGCTCCTTGAAACTAAATCAAATAACTCAAAGAATATAAAAAGAACTAAGATTCGAACAAAATGAGCACGATCAACTTTAGCCTCATAAAATAAATAAAAATAACGGGTCCTTTTCAGCAATACATCACTGTAAATCACAGGATGCACACTGGTTCCCAGGCCCCGAAGCATTCCAATCTAAGCAATTCATTATGGTAGGCGGAAGTGAGGGTTCTCAATTACCGTTTGTTCTAAGCAACAACGTTCAATCTTCATAGGTGAAAAACATCAGCCAATAAACTCTCTATGGAAGTAGTACAAATACATGAAAAATCAAGAATGTGAACCAAACAATATCCTTTGGAAAAACAAACAAAGAAACAAAGGAACGAGGATAAAAAGATCTCACCTAAGCAAAACATGATGGAGGGAAATCACTGACGATGAGGGAGAGCACCAAAAGAACGAGAATAAGAAGATCTCACACAACTAAAACCTAGTGGAGAGAAATCACTCACAATGGGGGAGCTGACGCACGATGAGACAGAGAGGTGCACGGTGGCGCGTTAGGGTTAGTTTTTATTTTTTTAATTTTCCTTTTTCAAGACTAGCCATATCATTAAAAAGAATCTCAGTTTTTTTGTAGGATGTCGGTGTGGTGTACTTGAAAGATAAACTGATAAATAGAAAGATATGCATTATTTAGAGTGCTTGGAATGTTTTTTTATTGCATTTTATTATCATATAATTGTTATTTTTCTACTTATCTACACTTTGAATCAAAATACTCCAATTGTTGATTTTTCATATTAAGTGCAATGACTTTGGACCTTATGGAATGGTTTTGGGTCAAGAGAAGATATTTGGGTTCGAGAAGAGAAAATAAACGAACACATTAGATATATGGGCCAACATTGGATGATCCAATATCTACCCGAAATCATCCAATGTTGGCCCGAAAGCCCATCGAATGTGATTAATCTTTTAAAAAGACCCAACCCATAATTGGTTATAGGAGGCCCACATGTCCATCCCATAATTATAAGGGAATAACAGGTTAAGAAAAGGATGCTTATATATATCAGCATACGTCCAGATTAAAAGGGGGAATCAAGAATTGACGAAGGAGTAGAGACTGACGGCGACAACTCTCAAAACTGTTCGCCATATTTCGTTTTATTTATTTAATTCCGTTTATTTTGATTATGTCTTTGTTTCATCAGATTTTAGACAATAGTTTAATTATGTGTAACTAAACTATTTTATACTAGTTTGAAGGGATGTGGAACCCTACTCGTATTTTATGATTAATTGATACATAATTACATTTCGATTTCTATCCAATAACTTATTTGTGTTACTTGATCATATAACTCATGATATTTTGATTTCTTGATTTGATAGGGTCCATCAAATTAGGTTATTAACTTATCAATGCTAGATTATTAAATTGTACAACGTAATTGTTACAATTTTATAATCGTAAGTAACAATAACAATTAATTCGTTAGGGGTAATACAAGTCTAGGCCATCCGAATCGAGCTTGTGTATTTGAAGTCTAGTTTAACCTATTATCCTAATAATTAATGCGTTTAATGAATTAAACCTAGAGAGCTTGTTCTAGGCTGTTCAATTAAACAAGGTTGGCTAAAGAGCTGTTTTACTTAACTAATATTAAGGGATAACTCGGGCCAACATAGCTTGTTGTAAGTCTAGAGTTAGAAAGTTGTGAGATAGATAATCAGGTGTAATTAGTTAATTAATTCGTATACGAGTAGGAGAATACTGAACTGAGAACTAGTATTCTTTTGATAGTGATTTAAGTCTAGTTATTAGTTTAATTGAGTACTTAAAGTCTTTAGTATTAGTTGTTTAGTTGATTAGTTTAGTTAGTGGATTGATTCAAATCAAAACCCCCATTTATTTACTTTTATTGTTTAGTTTAACATTAAGAAGCACAATTAATACAACCACTCATTGTGGGATTCGACCCTTACTTATCACTGCTACTAGTTAGTGGAGGTAGATAAAGTAGTTTAATTTGGCGTGCCTCGACATCGCGGTCATAGACTCGATAATACAGTTTGCAAAGTCGAGGCACAGAGTTGGGCTCGCTATCCATAAGACGATATTGTCCCCAATTAAGTGCTCTCGGTCTCCGACAATCGTCCCCAAGATACAATGGCTTTTAGCCTTGAGATCGCAGCACAACAAAACCAAAGCTTTTGACGAACTACTCGATACTCAAGACTTTTTATTTGAGAATTCAGGAAGGCTGGAGTACTAGAATATAAATGCAGATTGAATTGCAGGAGTGAAATGAAATGTAGATTCTGGGGTCTATTTATAGTTTTCGAGAGTTGTGGTACTTTTTCGAAAAGACACCTTTTGACCCTTGGTGGCACCAGTTCGGCCAAGCTCGAACTAGTTCGGACTTGGACCCACCACTTCGCGGATCCGGGCTCGTACCCACCCGATCTACTTCGGTCACTGACGTCCGACCCGGTGTGCCCTTGTACCACCTCGCTGGCAAGCCACGTCATCGCACCCGACCCGAACCATCGAAAATCCACGAGCCACCCGTTTGAACCATTCAGACAAAACTTTAAGGCTCCTTGCAACGACGCGTACATGCGACTCTAAAGCGACATGTGTGGGCACCAGGGCTAGGGCTCGGATAGTGCGGAGCACCATCCTCGGGTCCATTTAGTCATAGACTAAAATCCAACTAGGGTCAACCATAAGGGAGCACACCTGATAACTCCTTATTAGTGCTCCTCTTAATAAGGAGCATCCAATTACTCCTTCTTTCCTATGTGGGACAAGTTCCCGCATTTCCATTAAAACTCTTCCAACTTTTCATGTTTAAGTTGCAACCTTTAGACATTAATTTTTCATTCACCCTAAATTGAAATTGAGAATATAAATACACTAAATTCATCTACTCGAAACGTAGATCGTGAATTTACAACTTAATTCCATTTTTAACAGATGAAATTCAAAGTTAAAATTGCTTAAAGATTGATCAGCACCAATCTTCCAAAGCCAATTTCTAACATTTTTTTATTTGAAAAGAGAGAACATAATTTTGATAATAATAGAATATTTAGGGATTCAAGAGAAACGATGGATTTTGTTGTATATATGGCGCATACGCTATGGATGGAAAATCCAAGATGATATATGAAGTTTTAATTTCTTAATCAGAATAATCAATTTTGTGTGAGGAATAGTATATAGTTTGATTTGAAGATATGGGATACAAACAACGGCACATAGGAAATGAGGTCAGTAGTTCCAAAGGATAATCTTATGGCAAATAGCATTGGTTATGTCAGTTGTCTTTTACTACCATATATAAGAAAACTAGGACTAAAGTATTATTTGGCATTGTCAACAATTCATAGTTTGAGTTTTATTGAAAAATAAAATAGATAAAATAAAATAATGTCGCGTGAATTGTTCTGGAATAATTATAAATAAGGTTTAACATTTCAAAGGAGGATATCCCTAATCTTATCATTAAATATCTTATGTTTAACAAACATTTTTTTCTCTTCAGAAGAATAACTATAATTTTCTAGTCATTCAACATTTATTAATTAAAATAATCCTATTATACCTTTAGAATAATTCATTTTAGGAAAAAATAATATAAATGTCCAATATGTTTTCTCTATTTAGAAACTAGGACATTAAGTATATCAATTTTTAAAAATGTCTTCTAATTTACGAAAAATTGGTGAAAATGCCCTGTGACCGGCTATAGACTGTTAACTAGCCGGTCACTTGTGAGCTGTCTTTTTACTTTCGGAAAAATTGGTATAAATGATCAGTATGTTTCCCTTATTTAAAAACTAGGACATTAAGTATACCACTTTTTAAAAATACCTTCTAACTTACAAAAAAATGGTGAAAATGTCTCGTGAACGTCTATAGACTGTGACACAACCAGTCATCAATGAGGTAAACCTTTTTTTCTGACGTGACATTAATTTTTCATTTTTTTTATTTATTCTGTTGACTCACTTGTTAGGATGGAAAAATAAAAATAAAATATTAGTTTGAATTTATAAAGAATTATAATCCCCAATAAATTGTTTAAAATTTAGAAAAATAAAATTTTATTTTTGAAATTTATTTTAAAAATTATAAAATTCAAATATTTAAAAATTTATTTATGATATTTGTTTCAAAAATTATAAAATTCAAAAACAAAAAATTTATTTCTAAAATTTATTTTAAAATTAAATTGATTTAAAATACAAAAAAAAAATATTTTTGATATTTTTTTAAAAATTCTAAAATTTATTTAAAAATCAGAAAAATAAAAAAATTATGTCTTTTTTAAATTTCTAATATTCATTAATATTTTCAATTTTTTTTACTTCTCTAATGTTATTATTATTTTATTTTAAATTATGAATTGAGATAATTATATGAAATATTAATAAATAAATTTGAGATTAATATTTAAAAAAAATAAAAAACTAAATTGTTCCATTCTTCTTCCCTAATTACAACATACTAAACCCTGATATTTATGGAAGTCATGCAATCTTACAAAGACACCAACATGGAAGACAAAGAAGAAGCCAACAATGCTTCGCCCAGCCTACCCATCCACTAACTAATCGGAACCTGACCAATCACCGGATTCTTCGCCTATTCGGCTCCTCCCTGTCGAATTCGCCACTGCCAAAGTCGACGACATATTTTTTTTCACACTAACAAATGAGACAACAAAAGAAAAAATAAAAAATAAAAAATTAATGCCACGTCAGAAAAAGAGCTTCACCTCATTAATGACCGGTTGTGTCACAGTCTATAGACGGTCACGTGGAATTTTCACCAATTTTTTGTAAGTTAGAAGGTATTTTTAAAAAGTAGTATACTTAATATCCTAGTTTTTAAATAAGAGAAACATACTGGTCATGTATACAAATTTTCCCGAAAGTAAAAAAGACAACTCATAGATGACCGGCTAGTTAACAACTTATAGCCGGTCACAGGACATTTTCACCAATTTTTCGTAAGTTAGAAGACATTTTTAAAAAGTGGTATATACTTAGTGTCCTAGTTTCTAAATAGTAAAAACATACCGGACATTTATACCAATTTTTCCAAAGATTAATTTTAATTTTAAGAATAAGTTATATATAATTAAATAAGTCAAATCAACAAATAAAAGAAGTCATATATCTATTGTTTTTAGAAGGTTCATTTATTCACCAAATTGACTAAAACTAAAAGATTATATATTTGTCAAACCGTTGAAGAAAAAACACAATTAGTGTGCTTTCGTCAAAAGTAACTGATGAAGGGCAATTTAGGTATTCACTAAATATTATGTAATTGTGAAATCCTTGTATCGACACCCTATATAAAAGGGATCTGATGAATAAGAGAACCCTGATTATTCCGTGTCTCTCTTCCGTCTCTCTTTATTGTTCTTCTTTTCTATTTTCCTACAACACGTTATCAGCACGAATTGCTCCATATAAAAATAAAATAAAATTGATGATCGAGAAAAGGGAGGCAGATCGCAGACGACATCACCGCCTTAGGCTTGTTGTTGATCAAAGAAGAATAGAGAACTTAATTTCTTCGGACTTCCTCCACCCCCAAAGACCTATGTGGCCTCAATTACTCCTACCGTGTTGAGACGCTTGATTTGAAATATCAAAGATAAGTATTTTTTTGCAATTGTTGATATCTATTATATAATTAATTTATTGTATGCTCATACATTGGTATACATTGAAAGAGGTCTAATTTGACTTGAAGACCACATATTACATTCATTAGTTTACGAGGAGAATGAATTTACATATATTAAAATAAATTTGTTCAGATAGATATCTTGATGGATTATTATGAGTTGATACCTTGTTTTATGAGCTACCACGTCTTTCACGTGGATTAACATATATATATTTCAACTGGATATATTTGAAGGCCAACATAATTTTGTTAACAAATATTTATTTTCTTTATGAATGTAATTGGTCTAGACTCATTTAATTGTTGTCGAGATTCGATCTGCAGAGAGCCAGGGTAGTCGAAGACTACATTTGTTACATTCAGATATCTAAGGACTCCTAAAATCTCCTTGTTATATCGGGTGCAACCATATGGACTAGGAAAACACTTCAATTGTCAAGGTACACAATCAAACAACTTTCTCTTCTAATTGATGTTATCCATGTATGCCATCGTTTATTGGTTGAAAATAAAATACTTCAACTGCTTCAATTTCGATTGATGTTCTCGTGTATATATATTAATTTATGTACAATCTTAGGAACCATGGAATTTTACATGATATATTTTGCATGATGTTTAAGCAGCAACTTAAGTTTAGTTTCTTTATTCCTTTCTAATGCAGTTGAAAGTTACGACTTGAATTGTTCATTTATGTTATTTAAGGATTTTGTAACTAGAAATTGTGATAAATTTATTTGCATGATTATATGCGGATTGATCATTATTTTGCTTACGAGTTTGATTAAGCTCAATAAAGTTGTATATTTTCATGATAATGAAAATTTATGGGCACTTCCACTTATGCAAATAGATTGTGTGATAAAGTATTTTCACAAAGTACCAACAAAGAATAAGTATGTGACATATGATCTCAAAACCTAATTCAAAAGGAAATGATTAAATCAACTATATCAAAATTTGAATTAGTAGACTCAAAAGGAATCGAGCTACTACATTTGATATTCTTAATAGAAAACTATTTTCATGGAAAAATACCACACTCCCGCAATCATACCATCAACCGATCTTAAGGACAAAAAATCATCCAACAAAGTCAAAGTCTATGCTTTAATGAAATTGAGGCAGCACAACAATTCTAACTTACTTTGAAAGTATTCTTTAGTTAAAGGATACCTCGATGAACTGTGGATTCCCATAAAAGAAATTTTGGAATAATAGATAACTCTCTACTTTCAAAATTAATAACGACATGTTTTGTCTGAAAACAAAACTCTCTTTATGTGTAAGAAATCACAGAAGATGATATGATACAGAAAATCTATTTACTTTCCTACTCCAATGCTTATACTAACGAACCCGTATAGGCTAGAGCATGAAATAAAAGAATTATAATATTCAATTAGCTAATCAACCAGTGCAAGTAGTTGAGAGGCATGACCAGTTTCTTCTGAAAAAATAACACCACACGTGCTGGGATAAAGAAAATTCAATAGCCTAACTATGGTGAACTAAATAGTGAAAATAACCCCAAAGTAAATGGAACGAATGTGTCTGTCGCTACAGTTGTGGTAATGATACACCACAAAGTAAGGGACATAGAAGCCCTGGAGGCCTTCCGATGTGCCTACCCCAAATGGACATGGTGGTTATGGAAACAATGTGAAAAGACACCTCGGAACCCTCTAAACAAAAGGGATAGAGTTGGTAATGAACTTTTAAATAAGTGTGGAAATATTATACTTTTATATAAAAGTTGCTAGAGCAGTTAAATATAAGAGATACAGGAAGTCCACAGAACAGAGACTCATTGCATCACTGCATAATGATCATCATTGAATTACAAGTACTAAAAGGGCGAAGAAATCGTCGAATTCTCTAGATGCCTAATGACATAACAATTATAGTCACAAAACGCTCTATATGCACCAAGAGCTACTAAAACATTGTTAAGTAAAATATACTCGTGTCAAAGATTATCATTTAGAAACTACCTGTAAGAATGGAATTGAATATATTATAATACTTCTAATGAATGTGACAGGAAGCCCATCTTAGAGAAATTAATGAGTCAATCTAGTGGTATGTACTCCACTACTATGATGATCGTTGGATTAAATATTGTACCAACATGGACTTTGGGACACAAACTAATATGTTGTATTCCACAATGAACTTTGGGATGCGGACTCATATGTTGCTACCAATAATGGACTTTGGAATGATGACTCGTGTAGGCTTTGGTACAAGGAATTTAACATTCAAGTTATGACATGATGATCCATATTTAAGAAATTATATGGACATTCTTTCTTTCGAGTGAGATGCAAAAGGGATAAAAATCTGATACGATGTACAGTGTTAGTACTAATTTTATTATAACACAGTCAATGCTTTCTAAAGTACTAAAAGCACGACCAACATCTCACTCTACATTATTAACTATTTTAAGGCACATCATTCATTCTGCAAAACCTACCATTGAGTAATATGTAGGATCGAGACCTTCCTATGCCATATATATAAGCAAGATCTATTCTTACAAATAAACACATATAATATATGTAGACCTATCAAACTAGAAAGCGGGTCATTAAAGTATCTATGGTTCTGGTAAATGCTTTGACACACTAAATGATCAACAAATTATTGTCCACAAGAAATGTTGCATGTGAAAAACTCGTAGAAAATACTATATAAAGGCTCACCACCCTCACTTCATAAAGTCTATATGACTTATTAACTCTAGAGAGTTCTCATCATAAGGATTTGATGATTATTGCATCTTTGTCACGATCAATGTATAGCATCATTTCACCCATGTACATATACAAAAATGGTCTCACATAAGCCACCGTCACAAGGAATAGATGGATAATTATGGAGGATTAGGCATTGAAAATGCGCATCTATCAAACATGGGGGCTATGCAATATCACTGCAACTTTACTTTATTTGTCTCAGACCCACAGCTAACCAATAATTTATGTGTACCAGTTGGTAACCGGATTTAGCCTGATATTTTTACATTTACGCATATTTGGTTACGCAGTATATGTGCCTATTTGCGTTCCCACAACGCAACAAAATGGGTGTTTAAAGACGATTAAGTATTTATGTTGGATATGGATTCCCAACTGTTACCCGCTATTTGGAACCTTTAATAGGCGAGATCTTTTTACCGCAAGATTGACGGAGTGTCACTTTAGTGAGACAATCTTCCCGTCGTTAGGGGGAGATAAGAAAAAAAAAATCTAGGGGAACGACATGAAGTGTTTCCCAATATGTCTCATTAGGATCCCCACACTTCATAATATAAAATGAAGTAAAACGAATTATCGATCTTCAAAGTATGGAAGATTTAATTGTTGATGCATTTGCTAAAATCGCTAAAGTGACAAGATCATATATACGAGCTGCATATGTGCCTGTAAGGTTAAAATTCCCCAGTAAGGGGCACAACACCGTAAATAAAGGTGTTGCAACCACACTTAGTGTAAGGTTTACGCTCAAGATTAATGCATCCGCAATCTCTTGCATTTGCTGATTTATTATCTTTCGTTGGGTGCACTGATTTTTATAATGATGAGGTTAATAGACAGTTGAAGCACTCAATCTAACTATTGTCCTTCTTGGGCTTATTTTCACCCCTCGACTTCGATCTACCTTAATTTGAATTTGATCTGGATTCTGATTTAGCTATGTTTCCTGTACTCAAGGTTGATCTCGTGACCACACCAATTCTCTCCAGCGAATTTCTTTGCTAATGATCAGGTCTCTGACCTCATCAAGCTTCAGTTTCACCTTCCCTATTGAAGTACTAACGGCAGTCACCGTCCCACTCTAACTTTCTGGTGAAAAAGATAACAAAAATATGGCTTGTACCTCATCATTGAAATTAATCTGAAACGAGCTCAGTTGGGCTATGATCATATTAAACTCATTTAGATGAATAGTCACTGTAGTATTCTTTGGCATTCATATGTTGAATAACCACCGCATCAGATGAACCTTGTTTGCGGCCGATTGCTTCTTTCACATCTCAATCAGAATATTGAACATCTCCTTGGTAATTTTTGCCTTCACCGTGTGAAGAGCGATGTTCCTTGACAGCGACAGACGAGCCACATTCATCACCTTTCTATCTAGTAACTTTCGCTCATCGTTCTTCATGGTTTCATAATTTCGTAACTGAACATTGATACAGATTTACCGTACAAGTAATTATCAATCTACAACTTATAGAACCCAAAATCTGTTCCATAAAACTTCTCAACTGGTGATTTCCCTTCAAACGCCATAATTGCTCCCACCAGATCCTCTAAACCTGATGTTATGGATACCAATTGTTAGGAATTAGGGTGCAACTATTGAGAATTTAATAGGACGAAAAATAAAGAACACAAATTCATTAACCCAGTTGGTCAAGCTCCATAACCCAACATGCCATGTTTATTTTTTATTTCTGTTATGTTTAGTTCAATCACCACTCTTATTTTCGTGTGGCCTAACTTACTCAAAAGTGTTTAAGCCGGTTCTCACGAAATAATCCTCCCTGTGGATATGATAACTCTTTATATTACCTCTGTCTCGTACGCTTGCGACCCGAAAAAGTGTTATACTCATATCGAATTAGAGTATTTTTTTACGATAATTTCAGCAACGCCTCACATCCAAACTTTGGTACCAATTTTAACGTGGAGGGGGGGTTGTCTAACTCCTCTATCCAAGAACAATATTGTGTCATAACTGGATGTGGGACGCCCTTGGCTAAGGATATAAACAAATTGTATCGAATCTAACAGTACACGACTTGAGTTTTGCTCATTAGACTTTTTAATAGGTTCGAGTTGGAGTTAAGTGTTTATAGCTTGCTCGAGTTTGATTTCGTCGACGAAATCCTGAGCTTACAAATATTTTAAGCTCTATTTTCTGAAAGCTCCATAAGAAATTAATCGAGCACAGCTCGAGCTCCAATTCATTATGCATGCAAGGGAGCTCCAGTCGAGATTGAGAGCTCATTATGCTCATTTTATAACAGTAAAAGTATACTTATCAAAAGTTGCATGAACATACTATTTATTATTTGAAAATAAGGACAAGAACATATTAGTTACAAAGAATACTATAAAAACTATCCATATTAATACTGAAACCAGCAAAACAACTAATTCAACATTTAAAATATTATATATAATTCAAGTTGGCTTGCGACCATACGAATTAAATACTTATAAGTTCGAGTTGGACTCAAAAAAAGCATTTGAAGCTCAAATTTTAGGCTCGAGCTCGATCCAATTAGATTGACAAATAATCTTAAACAAATATTATTTCAACCCAAAATTCTAATAGTTTGCTAATATTTTTTTGTTTTATCACATCCCTGGACCAACCACTCAGAGGGTGTTTAGCTAAGCTTATTTTAAAGATATTATAAACTCCAAAATCTTATAAGTTGTTTCAAGAGCTTATAAGATGTCTTTCCCAAGAACTTATAAGTTAATACTGTTGGAAATTGGTTTTGGAAGGTTTGGTCTTGACCAATCTTTGAGCATATTCAACTTTGGATTCCATTGGTTGAAAATGGAATTAAGTTGCATATTCACAATCTACGCTTTGGGTAGATGGATTTAGTGTATTTATGTTCTCAAAATAAATTTTGGGTGAATGAGAAATTAATGCCTAAAGTATACAACTTAAACATGGAAGTTGGAAGAGTTAAAGCGAAAAATAAAGGAATTTGTCCCACATATGAAAGATGGAGAAATTTAGAATTCCTTATTAAGAGGAGCATTTTGATAAGGAGTTATCGAGTGTGCTCTCTTATGGTGGACCCTAGTGAAATTTTAGTCTTTGGCTAAATGGACCCGCGAGCCTGATTCTGAGCGTGCGTACGTTGCACATGTCGCTTTAGAGACGCACTTTGCACATTGCGAGAAGCTGGAGGAGCTTTCAATTTTTGTCATGTTGGTCCGGACAGGTGGCTTTACGGGCTCGAGGTGGTTCGGGTCAGGTTCGATGATGTAACACACATTGCCCCCTGTAATGAGGAGTGTCAGGTTCGTGAAGGTGACTCAGGTCGGATCGACCTACGCCCCGCGAGTGTTCGAAGCGGGTCGGTCTGTGGTGAACGGGCGAGCCTCAGCGACAGCAGAGCGTGGTTCGGTGGAAGGGAGCGAGCGCCCCAGCGGATGGGTGTGTCCAAGTCCGAACCGATGCCACCAAAGGTCAAAATTTTCCTTTTCAAGAAGGCACCACAACTCTTCATAAACTATAAATAGACCCCCCATTTCGCATTTCATTTCACTTCAACAGAAAAATCTGTTATTGCATTCTAGTGTCTCTAGCCCTCCCAGATTCGAGTATAAAGAAAGTCTTGAGTAGTTCGCCGAAAGCATTGATTTTTTTGTGCGATGATCCCAAAGGTAAAAACCGTTGTAGCTCAGGGAGTATTGCCGAAGATCGAGAGCATTAGAATTCGGGACAATATCGTCTTAAGGATAGCGAGTCAAAGTCGTGCCTCGACTTACCAAATTGTGTCTATTGGGTCGTTCTTTCAGGTACACCTCACGAAACTCCAACAGTGTAAGACGATATTTTGTGTATTTAAAAGATGGCAACCACCACTGTTCCAGGAGTACCTGTTCACAATGAAAGACCGGCGAAGTTCGATGGAAGCAAATTGATGAGGTGGCAACAGAAGATGTTGTTCTACCTGACGACGCTCGATCCGGTTCACTTCCTTAAGGAAAATGCTCCCAACCTGGAGGAAAACGAGAAAGATGAGCAAAAGAGGACGGAGTTCGACGCATGGAATCACTGTGATTTCTTGTGTCGATATTACATCCTCAACAGTCTCGATGATTCCCTCTACAACGTCTACGCGGTTACCAAAACTGCAAAGGAGTTGTGGAGATGTTATTATCTTGGTGTACCTAAAAAACCGCCAGTTCAAGACTTCACTTTCACTGAGCAACGAGTACATTTGATAGCATCTCACTGGGAATGTTCAAAATCGAAAGCTACCTATCTCGATGCAGTGGAAATTTATCTGGCTTTTTTGTGTGCCAGCCTTAGTATGCATGCAATAAGTGTCATTCATGTGGGAAATTATTGAAAATTGGCTTTGGAAGGTTGATGTTGATCAATCTTTTGACAATTTCACTTTTGGATTCTATTGGTTGAAAATAGAATTAAGTTGTAGAATCACAATCTACGTTTCGTGTAGATGAATTTAGCGTATTTATGTTCTCAAACCAATTTCAGGTGAATGAGAAATTAATGCTTAATTGTGCAACTTAAACATGGAAAGTTGGAAGAGTTAAAGGAAAAATATGGGAATTTGTCCCACATAGGAAAGATAGAGAAATTTTGGACTACTTATTAAAATGAGAACTTCGATAAGGAGTTATCAAGTGTGCTCTCTAACGGTGGTCCCAAGTGGGATTTTAGCCTTTGGCTAAATGGACCCGAGGATGGAGTAAAGCACTATCCGGGCCCGAGACCCCGACGCTCACGTACACATCACATATACCGGTTGAGTCACTTTAGAGGCGCACTTTGCACTTCAGATGTACGTGTAGTCGCGAGGAGCTAGAGCAGCCTTAAAGTTTCAGCAAGTTAGTCTGGGCAGGTAGCTTGAGGGGATCGGTTCAGGAGCGGTGACGTGGCACACATGGCGAGTCAGAATGGGGTGCGTCGAGTCCGCTAAGCCGACTCATGTCGGACCAACCCACGAGTGATCGAAGCGGGTCGGGACCGCGACGAACGGGCATGACCCAGTGAAGGCGGAGTGACCACACTGCCGAGGTGCAGTAGAATTAGTAATGGGGGGTGGATAGATTTTTTAGTTTCATAATGGTTTTTCTTCTTTTTTTATTTGATCATGTGTAATTTCTGAATAAAAATAAAATTGCAAAGAAAGTCACATCACATATAATTCGTCACGTCATGCGCAATGGTTGGATTCCCCTAAATTAGAGTGACACATGTTACTCACATGCTAATTTTCGGCGAATTATGTATTTTTCAGCCAAATTTAGCCTTTAAATTGAACAATTTCTAGATTTACGGGATTAAATTGAAAAAGGTGAATTATGTGGGATCAATATCGTTAAAGTAAATAATTATTGGACGTTTTGTGATTTTTTTCCTTTTGACTAGTGTAGGAAGTGTGTGTAGTGTTTGTATTATGTGAGAAGTGTGCGTACATTGTGTAGCGTTTGTAATGTGTGTACAGTGTGTAACATGTAAACTTTGAGTGTAATTGTTAATATCTTAAAAAATATTCCCTCTGTTCCAAAATAAATGATATTTTAGCTTCTTAATCATTTTCCAAAATAATTGATGTTTTAGGTTTTTTTTTTACCATTTCTCTCTATTTTGCCCCTATGTAAATCCAAAATATGTTTAACTTTTCAACCTTCCTGTTGGTTTATTAGGCCCAATTCGGGCAGCCCAATTAATCCCCAGCCCAAACCCAATGGCAGCCCCACCCCTTCATTGTCCCCCACCAGATACATTCCCCCTTTGGTCTATGTCCCTTTGATTTACGTAATGCCATTTAATCCTCCATGGTTTTCTGCTCCATTCTTCTCTATAAGAATGGAGCCCCTTTTCTTTGTGAGGAGTGTAGCAGAATTCATAGAGAGATACACTTTGTGTGTGTGAGAACTTCTGCCACCATTAACGACTCTTTTTCTTCGTCTACGTCTTCCTCGTTCCCTTTGTGGGTCGGGTGGGTTGAGTGCTAGAGAAGAGTATGGGTGTTACCGGGGTTTGGGTTAGGATTTCTACTTTGTGTGGGAAATCACCCATTGGGTTCCAATTTCGCTGCTGTCACATTATCGATCGGAGACGGGCTCAAGGTTTTTCTGAGCCAAACTCGAACCTAGACCGCGGTTCGATTCCTAACAGCGGTATCAGAGCCACGGTTGTCAAAACCGTGGTCTCTTCGGTGTGCAAAAATCCCTCCGTGGGATTGAAGGGTTTTCCGGCGAAAATCGAGGTCTGTTCGTATTCACGTAATTCCTGACGAAGAATCAATCTCGGCCGAGACTCACTCAATTCTCGGCCGAGACGGGTGTCCAGCGAACCCTGTCTTTGTGAAAAAATCTTCATCTCGGCCGAGACTCATTTCTCTTCTCGGCCGAGACGGGCTTGCCGTGCCTGCTTGCTGCTTCTGCTGTCTAACAATCTCGGCCGAGACTCTTCCCATTCTCGGCCGAGACGGGTCTGCGCGAAATCGTGATTTCTTGCTGTACAACAATCTCGGTCGAGACCTCTTTTTCTTCTCGGCCGAGACGTGCCTGCCGAGTTCAGCAAAAGAGTCTGCTGTAAAGATTTCTCGGCCGAGACTCATCCTCTTCTTGGCCGAGATTGGTGGTCCGTGGTCCAGTGACCAAAATCCAGCTGCCCAGCCCCCTTGGCTGTCCTCCCGTCGCGCCTTTGCCCGACGTGAGCCGAGTTCCTCTTCAGTTTAGGTAAGTTGGGTTCTCCTCCCGGTGAGGACCCGCTCGGGTAAATTGGCTTGATCCTTTAGCTACCGTTTGGGAACGGATAGGTCTTTACTGCTTTCGTAGCTGCCGTTTGTGAACGGATAGGATTGGCTGTACGTGCTGGTAGTTTAGGATTATCTTTGTGATTATCTATTTAATTGCTTCCGCTTTCATTTTGATCTTTGTGATTTGTTTGTCTTTGCACTTTGTGTGTTTGCATTTCCTGTTCTCTTCCTGGAGATTGTCAAGTGACCCCCTGCTCCACTGATAAATCAGTGTTGAGAACTGGGAAATCCTTGATTGTTATATTCTCCTTAAAAACTGTGTGTTTTTGTGATGGGTTCTATGTCTGGGTACAGTCTGGCTCCGTTTGACGGACGTTCAGACTTTGGCATTTGGCAATATAAAATGAAGGGTATTCTTGTACAACAGCGTGTGTACAAGTGTATCAGTTTGCAATTTTCTGAGTCTGATTCTGACGAGAAAAAGGCTGAAATGGATGAGCTTGCGTACTCATCCATTATCCTTAACCTTTCTGACTCGGTGTTAAGAAAGGTTAGTGATCAGAATACTGCCAAAGGGTTGTGGGAAAAATTGCAAGAATTATATACTGAGACTTTACTGCCTAGTAAAATGTTTTTGCTTGAAACGTTTTTCCGGTTCAAACTTGATTTGAATAAAGACATAGAAGAAAATCTTGATGTTTTTACAAAACTGGTTCAAGACATTAAGAAAACGGATGATAAAAACATTGATGACTATACTCCGATTGTGCTCTTAAATGCCATCCCTGATACATACAATGATGTAAAATCTGCTATTAAATATGGTAAAGATCAGGTGAACCTTGAAACTGTAATAAGTGGCTTAAAAAGCAAAGAAATGGATTTAAGAACCAATCCGAGTAAGAAAAATTATGGTGAGGTTATGTTTGTGAGAGGGAGGGCTAAAAACAGGAATAGTCAACCAAACAATAACCAGGGCAATCATGATAAGAAGAAGAAAGATAACCGCAGTAGGTCTAAATCTAGGCCCAGACCTAAAAAATGCTATAACTGTGGTGAGGTTGGTCATTTCATTAAAGAACGTCCTAAGAAACAAAAAGAACAAGCCAATAAAGCTTCTGGAGATGAGAAAACTGGTGATGTCTTTATGGTAACTGGGTCATGTGATGTGTCTTATGTGAATTCTGTGCATTCTGACACTTTGTGTGAAAATGAATGGCTCATTGATTCTGGTTGTACTTTCCACATGTCACCGTTTAAGGACTTGTTTTGCTCATATAGAGAAGTTAGTAATGGGTTTGTGTCTTTGGCTAATGAAAAGAAATGTAAAATCTTTGGGATTGGGGACATTACATTAGCATGTGCATCTGGTTTTGGCCTAACACTTAAAAATGTTAGATATGTGCCTGATTTGTGCAATAATCTGATTTCCTGTGCTGCATTAGAAGATGATGGGTTAGAAGGAAAATGGGGAAGGGGCATGATGAAAATCATGAGGGGATCTTTGGTGGTCCTAAAAGCTGAAAAGCGAAATAACTTGTATGTTTGTTTTGCCAAGTCTACACCTGGTTTTGTAAATTTTGTCAAGGAGGACAAAACTGAACTATGGCACCGTAGACTTGGTCACATGAGTAGTAAAGGGTTGGAAATTCTGCATAAAGCTGGGTCATTTGGAAATGATAAGCTCTCGTGCATGCCCTTCTGTGAGTCGTGTGTAAAAGGAAAACAACATAGAGTAAGCTTCCCTGTTTCCCCCGTCCCCAATAGGTCTAAATGTACTGGCATACTTGATTACTTGCATGCTGATGTGTGGGGACCTGCCAGTGTTCCCACACATGGCGGAAAGATGTACTTTCTTTCGATTGTGGATGATTTCTCAAGAAAAGTATGGGTTTTGCTGTTGAAACAAAAATCTGATGTTTTTGAGAACTTTAAAAATTGGAAAGTTTTAATTGAAAATCAAACAGGAAGAAAGATTAGAAATCTTAGGACTGATAATGGTCTAGAGTTTTGCAATAATTCATTGAATGAGTTATGTGTAAAATCTGGAATTAGGAGGCATAAAACGGTTCCCTACACACCTCAGCAAAACGGTGTGGCTGAAAGGATGAACCGAACTCTACTTGAAAGGGTGAGGAGCTTGTTGGCTTCCTCTGGACTTTCAAAAGAGTTCTGGGGTGAAGCAGTTTGTACTGCTGCCTATCTAATCAATAGGTCCCCGTCTGTGCCTTTAGACGGTAAATGTCCTGAATCTGTTTGGTCTGGAAAATCAATTGACTTTTCTAATTTGCGAACCTTTGGTTGTGCTGCTTTTGCTCACCAGAAAGGTGATAAACTTGAACCTAGGTCTAGGAAATGTGTTTTTCTAGGATACCCTGATGGTGTGAAGGGTTATAGGTTGTGGCTAAAAGATGAACCTGGTTTTAAGGTAATAATAAGTAGAGATGTCGTGTTTAACAAATCTGACTTTCCATGTTTATCTGCCTCTGTGGTCTTGCCTGCTTCTGACACTGCTCCTTCTGAGGTGGAGCAATCAGACTTATCTGCTTCTGATATGCATGACTCAAGTGTTGACTTACCTGTTGAAAATGAGAATGTGGAAGATGTGTCTAATGTGCCTGATAATGTTGATTACCAACTTGCTAGGGATGGACCTAGAAGAAACATTAGTACACCTGCTAGATTTGATTACTTCCATATTGATACTCATGCTTTCAGTGTGTTTGAATCTGTTGATGATTGTGAACCTAAGACATATAAGGAAGCTTTGAAATCTGAAAACTCTAAAAATTGGTTAAATGCTATGAAAGAAGAAAAGAACTCGTTGCATGTTAACCAAACCTGGACCCTTGTGCCTAAACCGGAACATTGTTCTGTTGTTGACTGTAAATGGCTTTATAAAATCAAGGATGAGGGTGAGAGAGTTAGATTTAAAGCTAGGCTTGTGGCTAAGGGTTTTACTCAAAAAGAGGGGATAGATTATACGGAAATCTTTGCTCCTGTTGTTAAGTTTGTCACTGTGCGCATTATGCTTGCATTAGTTGCTCATTTTGATTGGGAATTGAAACAGTTGGATGTTAAAACTGCTTTCTTGCATGGTGACCTTGATAAAAAGATATACATGAGACAACCTGATGGTTTTGTTGATCCTAAAAAATCTGATCATGTATGCTTGTTGAGTAAATCCTTGTATGGTTTGAAACAATCATCAAGACAGTGGAATAAGAAATTTGATGAATGCATGATGTCTTTGAAGTTTAAGAAAAGCCTTTATGATCATTACTTGTACTTTAAAGATAATGCATCCATGCCTATCTTCTTGCTCATTTATGTCGATGACATGCTTTTGGTCAGTCCTTGTCTGAAATCGATTGAACATGTTCAAAAATGCCTTAGTAATAAGTTTGAAATGAAGTATCTTGGTGATGCTAAAAGAATCCTAGGGATGAACATAGAAAGAGATAGGAAGAATCGAACTTTGCTTTTAAATCAGATTTCCTATGTGGAGAAGATTTTGAGTAAATTTGCTATGTCTAGTGCTAAGCCTGCTTCTGTGCCTCTTGCTGCTCATTGTGTGCTAAGTAAGGATCAGTCCCCAAAGACTGATTCTGAAATTGCTGAAATAGCTAAGGTGCCCTATTCTAATGCGATTGGTTATGTGATGTATTTGATGATTAGTACTAGACCAGACATTGCATACACAGTTAGTTGCTTGAGTAGGTACATGTCTAACCCTGGTATGCCTCATTGGGATGCTGTGAAAGGGTTACTTAGGTACCTTAGAGGGTCTTCTGATGTTAGCTTAAAATTTGCTAGATATGCTAGAGGTGTAAATTTGATTGGCTATGTTGATTCCAATTATGCAAATGATAGAGATAATAGGAAGTCCACTACCTCCTATGTGTTCACTTTGTGTGGGTCTTGCATAAGTTGAAAATCTCAGTTACAGCATGTTGTTGCATTGTCGACTACTGAATCAGAATATCTTGCTATTACGGAAGCCTTGAAAGAGGCTGTTTGGCTGAAAGGCCTATTGTCTGAAATTGGTTTTTTGGACGATAAAGTAGTAGTATATTCTGATAGTCAGTCAGGGATTCAGTTGTGTAAAAATCATGTGTTTCATGACAGAACTAAGCATATTGATGTTAGGTTTCACTTCATTCGTGACATTGTTGAGAAGGGAATTGTGTGCCTTGAGAAAATTCCTTCTCAATTCAATCCTGCTGATATGGGAACCAAGTGCTTATCTGTTGAGAAATTTCATTCATGCATGAGAACTTTGAACTTGGATCCTAATGATTACATCATTTGTTTATGATGTTCTTAAGTTAGACTTTGTGTCTTATGATTTTGACTTTGTGTCTACTTCTTGCTTTGACTTTGTGTCACATTCGACTTTGTGTCGATTGACTTTGTGTCTTTCCCTTGGTGAAAAATAACATGCTTTGTGCTTGTTATCTCCTGTACTCTGTGTACGGGAGTTTGGCAATGATGATTCCTCCGTTTCCGTGATCGATCGACAGCTTAAGCGAATTGGGCCCAAAGTGGAGATTGTTGGTTTATTAGGCCCAATTCGGGCAGCCCAATTAATCCCCAGCCCAAACCCAATGGCAGCCCCACCCCTTCATTCTCCCCCACCAGATACATTCCCCCTTTGGTCTATGTCCCTTTGATTTACGTAATGCCATTTAATCCTCCATGGTTTTCTGCTCCATTCTTCCCTATAAGAATGGAGCCCCTTTTCTTTGTGAGGAGTGTAGCAGAATTCATAGAGAGATACACTTTGTGTGTGTGAGAACTTCTGCCACCATTAACGACTCTTTTTCTTCTTCTACGTCTTCCTCGTTCCCTTTGTGGGTCGGGTGGGTTGAGTGCTAGAGAAGAGTGTGGGTGTTACCGGGGTTTGGGTTATGATTTCTACTTTGTGTGGGAAATCACCCATTGTGTTCCAATTTCGCTGCTGTCACATTATCGATCGGAGACGGGCTCAAGGTTTTTCTGAGCCAAACTCGAACCTAGACCGCGATTTGATTCCTAACACTTCCACTCACATTTGATTTCATTAAATCTTATCTTGACAAATTTTAGGGGCTATATTTGATAATATATTTGTTTCTTAATTATTTTGGTTTTTTTTCTAAAACATCATCTATTTTGGAACGAATGCAATAAGATGAATTAGAGGAACGTATTTATTTTAAAATTTATAAACTCTAACGATTTAATTTATAGATCTTATAAGATATCTAACATTTTATTTTATTAAATAAATTTAAAATATTAAAAAACTCTTAAAACATCTTATAAATCTCACCAACCAGCAGCGGACCCCTCTAATATCCGAGGAATTATGTCGATGCACCTGTGTGAATTGACTATTTTATTTGATTGGATGTAGCATTCAATTTGCATGTTATTGGTGAATCAACGGATAATGCCTACTGTTAAAGGCCACTCCATCTATTTATTACTATATTTAGAAAAAAGTAAGTCAGGTCGGCAAAACTTTGGATATTCCCAATCATCAGATACTATACCAAACCTCACCTCTTCTTATCACCCGACCGCTGCATTTTATACTATTATTATTATTATTTTTTTTTTCAATATAATTCTAACAAAATAAATTTATTGATGAAATACAAACTTATGTGATATAATCATTTGAAAGCCTCTGATTATTTTCTTCGAGGTCTTAAATCATTAAAAATTTCACATATCTTAAATTTCTTCGCAACTTTTTCAGTTGTGGTATATTTTCTTGAACTCTTGACATAAATAAGATGACCATTTATATATATATATATATATATATATATATATATATATATATATATATATATGATGAGATCTCTTGCCGTAGAATGACATGATTTAATTCGTCATTTATGATTCGATGACAGCTCCTTCCTTCAACATGAAGATATGATTTGATTTGATTTTATTAACAAAATATCGATAATTATCTTCAGGGTCGTACCTAAAAATATTTGGACCTGAGTCGAGTTTACTAAGTGTGCCCATAATTCTTTTTCCTAGTGTATAAACTTAAAAAGACATAAAAAAGTTGAATCATAATTTTTCTCCCGATGTACAAACTTAAAGAATAACATGAAAATTTTGAAGCATTTACAATATTCTAGGTATTTATATTATCATAGGTATAAAAAAAAAAAAAAAACCAAAGTTAAAAGTCAAAGAGAGATTCGAAACTCTGTCTTTAAATTGTTAAGAAAATACACTAACCATTAGACTATATCAATTTATTATCTATAAAAGTATATCTAAATATATCTATATATCATATAGAGGTACCTAAATAAATTCGGACTCCTAAAATACTACAGTTTTTCGGAGCCCGAGGTGACGGACTCTCCCGACTAATAAAAGGTCTGGCCATGATTAACAAGATTGTATCTTGATTGATAAGAAATAGAGATTTGGTACTTAACAATATTCAATTAACTATTTAATTTGATACATTTTATGTAGAACTCCTTTTCACAATATACTAGTGCAATTTTTGACTATTTGGTGAGAAAACTCCTGTTATAAAATTTTAAATAAAAAAGTTAATTTGTTTAGCGATATAGTTTAGTTGTTGGGTTCTAATGTAAGATTTTCTCTTGTGCAAAATTATTTTGTTGACATCATTAACATTATTGTCTGTCCCGCCGTCACCAGTACTTGCTAAAAATAATGAATCATATTTCCATCCAAGTCGCAAAGGAAACACTCACCATGGCTGTGGATAAACATTCAAGGCTAATAAAAAAATGACACTCACGACTATTACCACTTTTTCACTTCGCCATATAAATTATTAAATTATCGTTAACTTATATAAATATTACTATTCGAAAGTTGTCAATCATAATACCGTTTAAATTCATTACACATTTGATTTTACAAGACCACCTTCTAGGATAGAATTTGGGTGATATTCTGACCTGCAGGTTTTGAGTAATAATATTTAAATAGATTGACGACGATTTAATATATTAATAATTTATATACGGAAGTAAAAAAAATGTTAATAGTTTGACGATCATTTTATAATTATCCTTAAACATTTATATTTAACTGTCTTACAAATCTATTTTTATATGGTGGAATTACGTTTATGTAAAAGGTTTCGCTCTTGGTGCATATAGGCATGTCAACGGGGCGGGTCAGGCCTGGTTTCTGGATTTTCTGACCCGCCCCGCCCCGCCCCTGCCCCGCCCTGCCCCGCCCCGCCCCGTGACCCGTCACGGGGCAAAAAAATCCGCCCCGTGATCTGCCCCGCACGGGGCGGGTCTGCCCCGCCCCGCCCCGCCCCGCCCCTATTTTTTTGTTTTTTTTTATAAAAAAAATTAGTTTTTTTTGTTAAATAACTTGATTTTTTTTGTTGAAGTCAATAGGATTTTAATTTTTAGGTTTACATTAACTTTGTTTTAATATTTTTATTTTTTTAAAAATTTAATTATTAAAAAATAGAATTTAATTATTTAAATTTAATAGATCTAGTCATAATCTAATATATTAGCTAGACATATATATATATAACATATTATATATAAAATTTTATATTATAAATACATATATATATTTTATATTTCTTTGTATATATATACATATCTATATAATAATACATAATATATATTTAAAAAAAATTATACATATATAGGGACGGGGCGGGGCGGGGCGGGGCAAGGCGGGGCGGGATCCCTGACCCGCATTTGACCCGCCCCGTGGACGGGGCGGGGCGGGTCGTGCCCCATTCTTCATCGGGGCAGATCTTGCCCTGCCCCAAAGGCCTCGGATCGGAGCAGATCGGGTCGGGGCGGATCAATTTTGACATGCCTAGGTGCATACGAGAGCAACAATTTTGAAAAAAACAAAACCTTTTTGTGATAAAATCATTTTACATCAAAAGTAATATTTTATTATAATAAAAGTAATTCTTATCTTATATATAGAAGACAATATTGCATAAGTGTTACTCATATTTTTAAGGGTGTTTTCTAATCTTATAAACTCCTCAATAAATATTATAAACTCTAAAAATGTATATGACAAGATAAAATGTTAAATAGCTTATAGGATGTTTAATAATTTCATATAGCTTATAAGCTAAAAAATTAAGTAGTTCAAGTTCATTTTACTTTATTAAGATCTAATTACACTCAAACGAATTACACATACTATACACTTCACACGCATTACACAAATACCACACACTAGCTATACCATTGCACGCACTAACCAAAATATTTGTTTGATGGTGAGTTTCAAATTCATCTCCCAAATTCATAGTTAAATTACAAATTTATATGTTCCATTATCTAAACACACTTCTTAATTTATATAAACTTATAAAAAATTACATCTTATATATAAACTTTAACTTATAATAATAATAGTCACAACAGAGGTAAGAAATTTGAATAATATGCTGACCTTGTAAAGATGTGAATTATAGAGGTAAAAAAAAGAAATAGAAAAAACGTGGACATATATTACTTTAGGTTTGTAACCGTGACTTGTGAGTTATTTGCAATCAAGATTGAAATGCCAAGATCGTAAAGTATTTTTATTTAACAAAAAATTGAAATGCTTAAAATCGAGTTTTAACAGTATATAGGGAGTAGTCTGGATCTTTGTTACTGAATGATTCATGTTTTGTTACATTGAATTTAATACACAACACATGTTAATTCGTCACATGTATACAGAAACGGCATAATATGGAAAATGAACTTTAGTTTGTGTAAAACAACTTAAGTTAGTGTAGAAATAACTCCATCTGTCCCATAAAAATAGTCTTACGGTTATTCAGATTAAGAAGTATTCCCTCTATTCCATATTAATTGTCGTTTTAACTACTTCTTCCTATTTTCAATTAATTGACTTTTTAGATATTTTTCACCAATCCTACCAATTTTCTCTCTGGCTCAATCTTATAATATCTCTACTTTTCAACCTATTACATATATTTTTATTTGGTAAATCTTTATCCCCTAATATTAACTAAGGGTAATATTTGTCAAAATATTTCATCCTTAATTCTTTCATTTTTTTTCTATAACGATAATTAATATGAAACTCTAAGTTAAAACATAAAACTTTTCTATACATTCTCTTTAACCCCCTATATCTTATTTAATGTATAAATATATTTGACTGATATTGAGTATATAAAGACATTTTAATTAGGTGTAAACATAAAAATGAAGTATTAGTGATGTATTTAATATAATAAGTGGTTTGTTTTTGTGGGATGAACTAAAATAAAGCTTAAGTTTATTTTTTTGGGAACGGAGAGAGTATTAAAGTTCCAACATAGGTAGGCTAAATACTCGATGGATTTACAAAGCTATTGGGGTTATGTACAACTACATATACGCTTATTAATTCAAAATTTTCATATTCTACCTTTGGCCAATTTACTTAATTTTTTCTAGATATATAGATTCTACGTCAATTCTAATAAACTAAATATATCATTTTCAACCCATCTTAGGAAGAAAGATTGAATTAGGAAGGACATCTAAGAAAAATTGAACTACGAAACTTCATATTTTTAATATGAAATCATGAACATTTTTTCCAGTACAATTATAGTCGAAGAGGAGTTCAGTACACTACGTAAATTACGAAATACTGAGTTACAATCAAAGTCCTATCATATATTATGAAGCTAAGATTTATGTCACAATCAACAACCGATCGAGTAAATTATAGTTAAGTTCCATAGACACGTAATTGATTTTATTATATAGTGATCTATTCTTGTTCACTTTATCCATATATTCAACCTCTGGATGATGTAATCTTAATATATAAATAAAAAAATTGTCAAAGTGTTGTTTAGCAACTGAGACTGAGTCAAATCAAAATTTTGGACTTAAGCAATGACAACATTATTACGCACAACCAAACCAAACCTAGCTGTCATTTAGCTCAAATGCTTGTGATATTGATAAACTCTAAATTAAAGCCCACGAGATCTCCTGTTACACTTTGGTGTTACATCTTGTGTTTCACACATTCACTAACCGACACGTGTATAGTATGATGTCACAAATTAACATGTGTCACCTAGCGAATTGAGTGTAACAGAGGATGAAACACCTACTGTAACAGGGAATCCGAATTGAAATTAAAGGCCATCGGATTCGACAGTTTCGTTTTGGAACGTTACAATAATAGACGCTATATGCGCTACGCTCTCACATCTTTTCTTTTCTTCCCCGAAACAATCTATTTCATTTTTCTTTTTCTTTTTCTTTTGAATATATGAATATTTGAAACATAAAACGTGAATCATGAATCGTGAATTCATGAATCGTGAAGCGTGAATTAAAACTATAACCTAATAACAAACCTTAAACCCTAGGCGGTAAATTTGAACTTGAACCATGAACTCATGAACACGTAAACCATGCATTAAGAAAAAATAAAGAATGAAACAGGTTGTTTAGTGGAAAGAAATTAAAAGAAAAGACTGAAAGAATGAAAAGTTGAGCAGTAACTCATGTAGCACCATTATTTGTAGCACTCAAGATCAATCCCTCGTTTCATTTTATGAGTATGCTTTTTAATGCCTATTTCTTGACTGTTCATATCTTCTACTACAAAATTAATTTTTTATTTTCTTCTACATAATTTTAGGTGTGTTTGCTTGAATTAGGGCTAATCCATTAAGGGAGAACCCAACCAAAGTGGTATTTGGTATATTAAGATTGTTAGCAATTCATTATGTTAATTTATTTTCAATACAAAAAAGGGGAAAAATCCTATAAAATATTAAGTATCATATATTCTAAGTAACTCTGACACATACTACAACATTTTTCAATTTAATAATATAAATAAACTCAACTCATTCTACAACCAACATCACCAAATACCCATTTTTATCCTTAATCTAATTCCTAACCTTTTTTACTTCAGTCAAACAGTACAGCAACACTCCTCAACCATAAACAAACACAACCTATATGTTCGCTATATAGACATAATTACTGACTTACGATTCTTTAATTGAGGATTAAATTAATTCAACTTCCTACTGAAATTAATTCAGTCAACTCCTATCAATTGATATTTGGTGAATCAACAAATATTTTTGCATAATGGTCATTCAGTAATGTAGAAGGAGATATATAATATTTTATGTAAGAGAGGATCCGAAACAACCTCCATGCTATGCAAATAAGTAGTGTCGAAATATGAATATTTATATATTTAGAATATGAATGAATATCCTATAAGGAACATTTTCTTTTTATGCCCACCTACTTTCCAAAGTATCTAAAGATACAAACACTTAAATATGTCATATTAGGTGGGTAAAAACTTCCTATATTAGAATTTTCCCTCGTGCGATGCATAATTCAAAATATTTTTATTGTAAAAAATATCAATATCGAATAATCGATCAAATTAAGTGAATAACTTAATTATTGTTAAATAGAACTATATTAAATTATTTAATAACTTTTCATTTCATTAATAAAAATTTTTTTTTTTTTTTTTTTCAACTCATATCCAATGTAAATAGTTCAACTTACAATAAATGTTCAAATATAAGCACAATAATCAACCAACAAATAATTTTTTATTTCAAATTTAATATATTTTATCAAAATATTCAATATCAGTATCAGATTAAATTAAAAGGAACGATGATTGCTTTTTTTTTTTTTACTTATTACAAATGAAAGAAATAGATTAAAAAAAAAAATATATTAGTGTCTTTGTAATGTTGGAAAAATCAGAATATTTGAGAGAGAGAGAGAGAAAGAGAAAGCTATAAAAAATGAAGCAGATCTCTAAATTCTCTCTATCCCTAGCATAGAAAACATTTATTCATGTTATTTCATTTTTTGTTCTTTATAAAAAAAAACAAACATTGTCGTGAATCTAGAAACTGAAAAATAGTTAGTTTTTACTATTTTTGAACAATTGTAATACTGTAAGAAAGATAAATATATGATTTATTCACAAAATGAAATTAAGGTTTTAAAAATATAAATAAAATAACTAATATTTTAAAAGGATTAGTTAATAACTATTTATAAATTGAAAAAAAAAAAGACAAAAACAAGTTTATTTATTTGTATTGGATACCCAATTAAAAAATTTAACTCATATTACATAAACAAATCTAACCTAAATAATCGAGAAACAATTGTATGTTTTTAATAGGGTTAATTACCAAAAAGATCATGACCTTTGGTCCAATTTTTTATTGCGACATGACCTTTTAAACTTAATAATATTGATCACCATTCATCAATTATAATTTTTTTTTCAATTATAACATCCGCCGAATTTTTTGACATCTAATTGTGTTACCACCACCACCACCATTAGCTAACATGTGACGTGATTGTCCTACTTTTATAACCTCTTTTGTCATTTCTTCCTATAATTGTGGTGAATCGTTAATTGAAGTTATTATGTCACGTCTTTCATTCTCAATTAACGGCAGTGGAAGTAACGGATTGTAAAATTGATAAAGGGTAAATGATGGTATCGGTATGGTGCATCTGAAGATAGTGGTGAAAACACAATCAGATGTAAAAAAAATATAGTCCATGTTGTATTTGAAAAAACTTTAAAGTTGGTGATTAGTATTGCTAAGTTTTAAAGAGCGTGTTGCAATTGAAAATTGGACCAAAGATCGTGATTTTTTTGGTAATTAACCATTTTTAATATAAATTATTTTAAAATATGCAATGTAGTGTCAAATTAAAGGTCATGAAAAATATTAATTTTCTATATTTTACATTAAAAATAAAAAAAGAACAAAAAAGTACTTGCTTTTTTTATTTATTTATTTTTTATTGTAAAATATATCAATCAAAAGCTGTCACCTATAAATTTTTATATAGCAAATTGCCAACAAAATTCAAATTTAAAATTGGGAAGATTTTATCATATATATATACAAATCTTTACCATATATATATAAATCTCTTGTCATGTTATTTATGATTTAAATATACCTCGATTTCACATAAACTAGGATAACAAATCTAGCAAAGACGAGCAAATAGTGGTGCATTATGTGCATAAGACGAAGGAAGGTCATTTTACCAAATTAGAAGTCCAAGTGAGCAAACAAGAGGGATTAGCAAATCAACTAATTATACAACAATTAACCCTAATTCAAATTATTAAAGACCGCAACGGAATTACTAAGTCAGGGCAAGCTAATTCATTATGCAATCCAATTAATCCTTCAATCCCCACCCCAATTGAATAATGCCTAAGGAGCAATCCCTTAGTACATCCATCTAGATCGACATATGTGATTCAGGTTCTTCCGTCGTCCCTCGATGGCATCGTGGAGAACCAATATACCCTAGGTTCGCGACGCCTACGATATAATCCATACAATCCCACAATGTCAATTGTAATCATCAATCAAACCCACATCAACACATATTATACTAAAATTCACAATCCTAGGGTTGAGGTTACTCCCTAACCCCGGAAACAAGGAAACTACTCACAAATCATCAAAGCACAAACAAGAATTAATAACATCAAGCAAGAAAGTAATAAAAACTGAAAATAAAGAGAAGGAAGAAGAAAATGCTCAATATGTTGAAAAATCCTTATAGAACTTCGATAATCTTGACGGGTGTCACAAGCCCGTGAATAATCTCCAAGTTCTCCTTCGAAGATGGTCTCCTCCTTGAAGAGGAGGAAGAAAACCCTACCTTTCTACTAAGAAATTCTGAAGATCTGAACTAGAGAAAGAATGAATTGTGTAGTGTAAGTTTTACAATGGAAGTTTGTTACAAAATGAAAGGGGGAAGGGGTATTTATAGATCTCCAACCTTACACATGTAAAAAAGACATAAATTCTACAGGATATGCCCTTCAAGTAAGGATAAGAGGGTAAAATTACAAAAGGGAGTGCTTGGCCCTTTAAAATATTGAGTCGAACCCTTCAATCACGTTTGATTCGTTCTTCTTGGTAATTTTGTACAATATTCAACCGGAATAAGCTCTTGATTCGAATTATAAAGTTTTAGATCTTTGTCTTTGCTTCATGTGACAACTTGAATCATCGGAATCCGACTTAGAACGAAGAAATTATGGCCAAAGTATCAAACTGCGATGCTCGATCGAGATATAATCGAACAGGATACTAGACCCGTGAGGGCCGGTACCAGATCCGACATTGACTCACTGAGCTCCACCTCCACCCCAGTACCGCACCGATAACAAACCCAAGCAAGCCGTTACCGGACCAGCAGTCCCCTTTTACACTTGGTGTTCAGACGTTGGCTCTGACTCTATTCCTCTTAAGAAGGGAATAACGATAAAGGGATGGGATAAATCACCCCGCATACCGTGCACTCCTATTGCGCATCGTTTTATTTCGTTGTCTTTATGTACTCTTTTCTTATGTTTTCTCGACCCAATTTCTTCACAAATTTTGTTCGCGACTCGATGATCTTCAAGATAGGCCTGACTTGGATCTGATTCGGGCCTATTTAGGCCTCGGTATGTGGGCCAGATTGAGGAATCATGTGTAGTTGACCTCCTCTTCCCTTTGACATTGTTTTGACCTATTTCCACTCATTTTCTCGACTGACTTCTTCATGAATTTTATTTATGACTTGACGAAATTCGATTTAGGCCCGACCCGAGCCTAATTAGGGCCTGATTAAGCCTCAGTATATAGGCCGGAGTGGGAAATTGTATGCAAATGGCTTCCTTGAGCTCCTGAATTTTCCTAACCTTCAGAATGCAACTCAAAACACCCAAAACTGCATCAAATCATATCAAAAATGAAAATCAACCCGAAAATATACTTAAGCTTTTCACTTAAACATTATAGATACTCACTACTCACACAAGAATACGAACTCAAATATACTAAAAAAATGAGCATTTCACGTTCATCGTGTATCATGTTTACAAGGAACCTATTTGCTAAACCTTCAACCAAAATGGTTGGTTATCATATTTGTAGACCAATACCCAGCAGGTGGGCTATTCAAATATTTTAGGGTTCTCATAGATTCATCCTGCACATAATCCAAAATATATTGGTTGAATAATGAAGTTGAATTTTGTTGCTTGTTACTATTGTTATAAGATCTAATTTCAATAATACATCATGAAACTATGCAGTACTTCATGCATCGACATTGATGAGAATATGTCATGCTTCTTATCACATGAACTCAAAAAAACGGAGAATGAAATGTTCAACAATTCGCTATTGTCAAGATCTTCCAGATTTATTTGCAAAATATTAGCCACCAAGTAAATCTTCAGGGGTGCGAACTTTGATGTGTTGTACTTTTTTTCCCTTGTCTGGTTTTTATCCTATTAGGGTTTTCCATCTTAAGGTTTTCAATGAAGCAACTATATGCACCTAACATGAATTTGCGTTATGCACGCTTTTCCCTTTTGATTGATTTTGTCCCATTGGATTTTCCTACTTAAAGTTTTCAATGAGACATATTAATACTCAAAGTAGCCCCGAAGACTGAGCCTGAACATGAAATGTCTAGAATCAAAATAATCATAAAGGTTGAGTCATCAAGTTTTCAAATTATGCATATTTATTTTGAAGGCAAATAGGTACAATTTTACTTTGGACTACTTCCCATACCAATTTCGGGCTTGTAATTTTTTTATGAAGCATCTCTATACTCATCCAATTGATGAAAAGAAATAATGATAATGTGTTCAAAGGGAGTGTTATAATTAGAACAATAGTTTATATATTTTGTGGACACCGTAGCTCATATCTTGAAAGTGAATTTAAAAGCACGACAGTGCAGAAGTACAACAGTTGCGGAAGCACAATGATGCCAGAAGCACGACGGTACTAGAAACGCGACAATGTGGAAGCACGACGCTGACAGATTCATGATTTTGCGGAAGCACGATAATGCAAAAAGCACGGAAATACAGAAGCACGACACTACCAAGAATCATGATAGTACTTTAGTAAATTTTTTTATAAATAGACTTCATATGTTTAATAAAAACAATGACCTTTTTTTCGAGATCACTACTTTCACTTATGGTCTAATTCTATTAAGAATATTTTATAACAAAAGTCAATTATTAGGAATTTACAAGTATTAAAAATTTATACCTTCGTTAAGTTAAAAAAAAGAAAAAAACACGCGCACATCAAATATACTTTATACTTTCCGACAGATGGAACAATATATAAGGGGTGTTTGCGATTGCTTTTGATTTTGAAAAAGTGATTAAAATTAAAGATTCTATAAAAATCACTTATGTAAAAAGTATGAAGTGTTAGCAAAAAAAGGTAATTTTCAATAAAAGTATAAATTGGAGTGTTTGTTATAGAATCACTTATGTCTTTTAAAATATATCATAATATTTACAGAATTTCCATTAATTAGATAAAAGTATTAAATTTCTGTTTTTAAACTTTTACATTGGAAGCACTTTCTTTTAAAGTAGAAATTAATTTTAGAAATATTATTTCCTCCGTCCCGAATGAACTTGCACACTTTCCGAATTCGGTCGTCCCAAGCAAACTTGCACACTTTCCTAATAAGGAAAGTTATAATATAATCTCCACCCTCAAAATCTCCATCTTCAATCTCCATCCTGAATTCACCTTTGAAAAGTCAACAAAATCCCAAAAAACAACTTTTCTTAATATCTGTGTCAACCCTTCTATGCAAGTTCATTTGGGACGTAGATAGTATAAAATAATTTTTCTCAAATTATAAGCCGAAAATCTCTTAGAAAAAATAAATACACACGCTAGTAATAGCACACTTTGGTGAAACCCGATTCCTGCTACCTAGACTTTAGGTGGTATATATCAAATATGGCCGGATAACCCGGCTTATAATAAAAAATAGCCTTCCTATTGTTTGACTAAATTTAAAAAAAAAAAATAATAATATTTTCAGATTTTGAACTTCAAATTTGAGAATTCCCCTCATTCTTTCTCCTATGTATTCACTCTTTTCTCTTCTCTTCCTACTTTCTCATTTTTTTCTCCAACTCTCTCAATTCTCCATTTATCTTCTTCTTTCTTTCATAGCTCCATCATCATTCATGTTCAGATTATTTTTGCAGGTGAGTTTTAATTCTTTCATACTTATATGATAGTTTTCTTTTCCATTCTTCAAGTTGTGCAAACAATATGATAGTTTTGTATAAAAAACGACTGAGTTATTTAAAACAACATGGTTGTTTTGTATTTAAACAACCTAGTTGTTTAAAACACTGGAGTTGTTTTTTACTCAAATAACCTAGTTGTTTAAACAACTTGGTAGTTGTTTAAACAACTCGGTAAACAACTAGGATGTTGTTTAAACAACTCAATTGTTTAATATGTCAAAACATGAGTTGTTTAAACAAGAGGCTATTTTTTGATTATTTAGAATAAGTAAGACCATTCTTGATAAGTCATACTTTGACTAGGCCATTTATGAAAATACCCCTAGATTTTAGCCGTCTTTAGTACAGGAGACTACCAAATCAGTATCGAAAATAAAATAAAAGATTATGTACCAAAATATCCCTGGAGAAACACAAAACTGAAAAAATGATGTGGCAAATCCATCTTATCCAAAACATTTGCCCGGTGCATATTTGACTCACCAAAGCAACGTGTCGGCGCCGCGTTCAGCCACGTAGACCAGGTGTTGAGAGGCGGCGTGACATCTGCTCATCCAAGCCCAAGACTTACCGACATCCCACCCACTGCCACTTCACGCTTTCATCAATTCCAAATTTTAATTAAATCCACCATTTCTATTTCTATTTCTATATATTGCATCCTACTTGAAATCCTTTCCGTCATTATTGTTTTTTTTCACTTACTCGGTTGTTGGAGAAAATTTCACAACATCAACTTAGGCATGTTAGTTTAATATCTACAAGTGATTGGAAAATTAGTGAAAATGTCAGCTATGTTACCACTATTTTATAAAAATGATTTTAAATTAAAGTTTTTTTAATTTATAATAATAACCTGTATATTGCCAAAAAGTTTGGTAAAAAACGCTATGTACCATCTTTTGCAGATAAACCCACATATTATAGAGCGATGTGACAATAAGTGGCTGATGTCATGCCCATAAACTCCACTTTTTGAATGTATCATTAAAGGCATATTTGGATTGGGTTGGGCAAATCGGATTAGGGATGGTCCGATCCGCTTGTATTTTACTTTATGGATCGATCATCCAGATTGTCCATCCCTCCTCATCCGGCTCCTATTATCAACATCATGATTTAGATTATAGAAAAACAAAATTAATAATAAAATTGAAAAATAATTTAAATATTTGTGAAAATTGTTACTAAAACTAGAACAAAATTAAACGTGGAAAATATTAAGAAAAATCTATAAAGTTAATAATGAAATTGTTGGAAAATATTAAATATTATAAAAATTGATAATTATATTAAAATTTTAGATGCTAACTAAAAAATTAGAAATTATATGAAGATCTAAAATGTATTTGAATTTTTTAAAATTGAATCATAAAATTGCATTTAGTTTAAAAATTTAGAAAATTATTTGTATTAAAATATAAAATGTGAATTTTCTTATTTTAAATTATGGTAGAACAAAATAGTGGTAGAGAATAGTAATATAAAAAATTAATATTAAACAATAATTTATACTAAAATAACTTCGTATAACAAAATGGTGAGTGAGTCTTGTGTGGCGGGTCTTTTATCTCATTTCGTGTGGCGGAGTCATCCTATCTACCTAAATCAAGGGGCAAAACGGAGTCACATTTACCCAATTTTCTTTTTACTATACTTAAGTTGACACATCACACGAAATGAGATTCGTGTACCCGCCACATACAAGTTTTTGTCTAAAATTATGATGATAAAGTATATAATAAGTAATTTTAAAAAATAATTTAAATGGGGTCTTCAGGTTGGGTTGGAGGAGGGGGAGGGGGGATTTTCAATTATCTTTTTATATTTAATTTTTGATATTATATATTTTTATTATATCAAAATTAAAAATTAAAAAAAAAATCACATTTTATATTCTTGAAGTATTAAACTAATTTTAGTTTTATAAATTAATTTTATATTTTCAAATACTTTTTAGATCTTTAAATTATTTCTGAATTTTTAAATTAGCATCTAGATTTTTTAAATAATTATCGGTTTTAGAAAATTTAATTATCTTACAACAATTTTATTACTAATTTTGTAGATTTTTATTAATAATTTTTTCTTTTTTCTTTTTTTTTTTTTTTGGTTTTTAGTAATAATTTTCATAAACATTTATGTTTTTATTTTTCCTATATTGTAATTCAAATCACAATGTTTAAAGTGTATACTAATTATATATCAGAGAAATGAAGCCACATAAGCACCGCATCAACCATATGAGATGCTTGTTTACCTGCAATAGCAGGTAAAGAGACATGTTCACCAAATTTTTACAATACACATGGTATTCTCATAAACTAAAAAAGATAAACGGTATTTTCATAAATGGTGATAATAAATAGGTTATTTTCACCAATTTTTCCTAATTGGTTTTACATAGATGATTTTAAGTAATTTATTTCATCCACCTCAAAATTATGATTTATTCAACGATATTGTCATAAAATCAACGAGTTTTTCTCCATATATTATCCTCTATTTCACAAAATAGTTAACGCTCTCATACCCGTTACAATAAAATTGTCCTCTCGTGGGAAAAGAAACATTTTAGATAGTAACAAAGCATCACAAATACATTTTTTGAAACAATATATCCTTGATCACTAATAGTGTAAGAATTGGCTCAACTAATTTTTTTTGGTGGAATTTTGGTCATTTTCAGTATAAACAACCATCGATTTAATTAAACAGATTACCACACCTACTCTCTAAAGTAAATTTTCGTTCGAGGTTTTGTTCAACTCAACTCCGAACTATCTGAAATTGTGCACCTTTGGATGTATTTGCTTCCCGTGGCTATGACCTTACTTTCTTGGGAAACTATCATATCCGTAAAAAAACATGTATGTTTATTGGGTATTCAACATCTCAAAGTGCGTATAAGTGCTTTGATTCGGAAACTCGCCGCATCTATATTTCTAGCCATATGAATTTTCATGAGTTTCAAGTTTGGGACTTCCCCACTTTGTCCAGTACCTCACAGGCACCAAGTGTCGAAGCATACTGCCTACTATTCAGACTAATTGACAGTACTCTTGGGCTTACTACTCCTCGGCCCATCCTTCGGCCACCAGAAGACCCACATGAGCCAACTCCTGCAAATAGCCCAACTCTGCAGCACCCCTCCACAGTTGCACCGGCTCCTTTCGTTCCAAATCCCGACACTACTATGACAGTTCATGAGACTCCTCAAATTTCATGTGCCACCGAAATTCCTCCCGCTTGCACTCATGGTATGCGCACCCGTGCTCAAAATAATATATACAAGCCAACGAAACTCTTCACTGCTACCAAATATTTATTGCCCGCCTCCAAGGCCTTATCAGACCCGCATTGGAAGCATGCTATGGCCGAAGAGTTCACCGTTCGTAAAAAATATGGACCTTGGGACTTAGAATCGCCACCACCTAGTTCTAATATAGTTGGTTGTAAATGGGTCTTCTACATCAAACGCAAACCTGACGGCACAATTGACAGATTTAAGGCCCGCTTGGATGTCAAAGGCTTTCATTAAATGCCTGGCGTAAATTATCACGAGACCTTAAGTCCAGTTGTAAAGCTCGTCACTATCCGCACGGTTCTCTCTCTCGCTCTCACCTGTAAGTGGCAACTTCTTCAAATGGATATCAGTAATATGTTCCTTCACTGGACAATAAGGGAACCAGTTTACATGAAGCAACCATCCGGTTTTGTAGACCCCACTTCTCCATCTCATGTTTGTCTACTTCGAAAGTCATTATACAGCCTCCGCCAAGCCCTTCGTGCTAAGTATCAGCCCTAGTTATGCATATGTCTTGTTTGGTTTTCACCACTCTCGAGCCGACACCTCCTTATTCACCCTTCATCACGACCATCTTCGCCTTGTTATTTTGGTGTATGTGGACGACCTTATCATCACTGGTTCCATTCCATCTCATATTGCATTATTAACCAAACATCTACAGTCATTATTTTCCATCAAAGATCTTGGTGCACTATCTTACGTCTTGGGTGTTGACATAGCGCGTTGTAAAGAAGGTTTATTCTTATCTCAACACAAGTACACCGTGGACCTGCTACACCGCCACAACATGGATGGTGCTAAACCTATCTTCACTCTCAGCTCATTGAAATATATCCCTACACCCGGCTTTGTGGACTCCACTGAATATCACAATGTTGTCAGTGGCCCACAATACTTGATGATGATACTCCCGGACATAGCATTCATTGTTAGTCACTTACATAGGCTATGTCAAATCCACCAGCTGCTGATTGGGTGCAATGAAACAACTACTACGATACCTTAAAGGCACACTTCATTTTGGAGTCTTATTACGACTATCTCCAAACTTGTCTCTCCCCACTTACTCTGACTCTGACTTCGGCGATGACACACGTAATGGAAAATCTACTTCCGCCTATATTGTCTTTCCTGGTCCAAATCCAATCTCATTGAACTCAAGGAAGCAAACCAGCATTGCTCGCTCCTCTATTGAAGCTGAATATAGAGCTCTAACCTCTGCCGCTTCTGAGGTTTGTTGGATAACCCATCTATTTCGAGTCTTGGCCTTCCAATCAATACCACTCCTTGAGTGCTTTGTGATAACATGGGGTAACCCATCTATTCTCAAATGAAACACATCGCTGTTGATGTTCATTTTGTTTGTGACCTCTCAACGCAAGGACTACTCGGTGTTTCTTATGTCAACAGTCTAGATCATCTTGCCGACTTGCTCACTACTCCCTCGTGCTCATTTTGAACTATTACGTTCCAAAATCTTCATTCCTGATTGAACGTCATTTTTGTGGGGGCGTATTAGGGATCCTTCTAGAAATCTCTTATTTTATTAACTGTCACAAATTTAGGCAATTACTGTAGCAAGATCTTAGCATTCATTAGGTTGATTTCCTTGTATAAATCATCTATATATTATTTATACCTTGTATCGTTCATAAGATTATATGATAAAAACACATTATATCTCCCCATCAATTAGTTCCATCCTTGCTACATTTATTTTCATTATGTTGTTTAGTTTAATTTCTACTTCAATTTGCATTTGACCTCACTTGCTCGAATGTGCTTAAGTCGATTCTCATGGAATAATCCTCCATGTGGATTCGACAATCTCTTATACTACCTATGTCACTAGCAGTACGCTTTCGATTGAGAAAGTCGTTCTAATCATAGCGATTTGAAGCAACTTTCGCGACAAGTTTAATACACAATAATAATCTTTGGACATTAGCATCTTTGTCCTTTCAATGAATGTCCTTACTATGTTTAACAATTATACATACCTTTGTAGTTATTTTGTGTCAAGGCGATCACACCAGAACCCGAATATTAAGATTCACTAACTTCCAACATAATGACATAGAATTCTAAAGTCTAAATTTGGTTAGAATACAGCCCAGAAGCTATTGCTTCAAATTTCTCGTGGATTGTTCGTCTATCTTTGCAATATAATTTGATATACAGACACCCCTTTTATTTTTCAGTCAGTGTCTCCAAATTATGTACATTACGGTGTGCATGTTTAAAATTTAGTAGCTCTTTTGGATCTAATAGATTATAATGTATTTTCAATGTGCAACATTATATTATTTGACAGTACAATTGTTGCACTCCTGGAGCTATCAATAATCTCAATGGGATATGATATGGATATTTTGTGTATATACACAAAATCTTCCTCGAGAAATATTTCATGGTTTAATCTAACTTGACAATATTAGCTCGACATTGAGAACATATCATTCAAGTGAGATAAACTCAGCCTCGGGAATGTGACATCCCAGGAAAGTAAATATATGATCATATATTTCAAACACAATAAACATAACATCATTGAGTATATAACTCGAGAAAAATAATTTTATTATTAGTGCAAAACATCTCAACCCCAGGCAACATATCATTTTAGAGGGGTAATTTAAAGACATTGTATTTCTCAACTTCATATTTTTTCATCCGATAGAGGTACAATATATCTTATCTTTATCACGATAGATTTGAATAAGATAATTTTATTAAGACCAGATAATCATCTTGATGGGAATATTCACATTTGTCACGTCACCATATAGTTATTTGAGGAGGATCACCATATCTTCATATGTGTCCATAATCTCTCAATTGGCCTCTATCTCTGCTAGAATTTGAAAGTGCTCTAGGCACTATGTGGGATATCATAAGGTCACAAATCATTATATTTTAAGAAGTGTTCATCACTTTCCTTTATAATATACATAAACCAGGTATAGATTTATTTTTCTTCAAGCGTTTTCAAATGCTACTGCTAGAGTCCATATTCATAGCATGCATACTCTATGGAGAATATCATACCCTTCCCCTTTTGAATAATTTCATTTCGTGTTTCGCCATTATGTAGCTCTTAAATTAGTATCGATTTTATTGGAGTTGTGAACTTCTGATGTGCACTTTTATATCAAGGTACCAAGATATATAGTTATTTCAAGTAACATATATTTCAGATAGCGCTGGCGTCAATAAAAATCTTCTAGAATAATATAACCATCCATATTGGTGATAATAGAAAAAATAAACAAATCAAGCAATTAAGATGCAGTATAAGGCATGTAAAGAAAATCGTTACATTATTAGTGGTAAAATCACAATCAAGCGAAATCAATCTTTTGTGCAATTATGCAAAATAAGGTTAGTGCAAACATATACAAATACATGAAAGTTAGGTTCAACTAGTCTTTTGTCGAGCAAAGTTGTTATTTAAAAAAAAAAATCATGGATAATCTATTTGATCCCTTAAAAGATGTGATGCATAGACACTCTTTGTCTCTTTCAATTAGAGTCTCTTAAATAATAGCCATTATGGCGTACATCCTTAACACTTAACTAGTTTCTTTTTTATCTTCAGGATAATAATCCATTTTCCAATAAGCTAGATGGTACCATTTGGTAATGTAATTCTTGCATTACCAGAACCATCTATAATTCTTGGGAACCAGAGTTGGATTTAATTTATATTTTTCATATAGTCATACTTGAGAAATATTTCTTGTCGGATAATAGAGTTTGAGTCGTTACAATATCAAGTAGACAATATCTTCCTTTTCGATATTCTTCATTTGTATCATTAACTCATGCTCGGGAATGTCTCATCTGAGTTGGATAACTATTTACATAACCTCAAGACAGAACGATCTTAACTTTGGAAAAATACACCGTCTAATGAAGGTATAAAACATCATATGTATAATGGAAATGTAAAGTAACTTTTGAACATTTTTCCACAAATCAGAATCCTGTGCTTCAGGATCATGTTCTTTCAAGAAATCTAACACATTTAATGATTTCTTGTCATGTTTTGGGATCTAGTCACGTACAATTATAGATGTACTGGTCTCTACAATAGCAAGTGGCTCAACAAGCTCAGTCACATGTGCTTGAATCTATTTTCATTTATAATTTTTCGAGGTCTGGTACAATTCTACCAAGTGTGGGCAATACAACAGATTCTTGACCAATGTCTGATCATCCCACATCTATAACAAGTATTTACATAAGATTCTCTTGCAGGCAATTTAACCTAATTTTGATTTTTCTATGTAGATTGCGCTTGCTTAATTTGATAGCCGTTATTTCTAGAATAACTTTGGTCATATCTACGAGGACCACCATGTCTACCCTTGTATGCCCCACAAATGAGTTTATACTCGTGATGTCTATATCATCCTAAAATTCTGCTGGAATTAACATGTGCTTCAGGCACAACTATTGATCATGTAGACCGTACATCATGATTTCTCCAGAGTAACACATTAGCTTTTTTTAGCTTGACAAAAATCAACTCAAAGTATGTTTTAAATTGTATTTCTTGGTATTGTTACTGAAGTACCATGTTTGACACATACATAGTAGAGAAAAGTTTCTCTAACTTATCATATTCTGATAACTTTTTTCCCACAAAGAGCAAGTCGATATTAAAACTTTGAGTTATAATCAGCAACGACAATATAATCTTGTAACCTTAAGTGTTGCCTTTCATATTGCACTTGTGGCAGTATCACACTTATGGTTAGTCGAATTTCTCTCTGAGGATTTTTCATATTTCACACGACCTTTCTATTTGTAGATACTCATTTTTAAGATCCTCAGAAAAGTGGTGGCAAATGAATATCAGCACATTTGTCTCGGCCTCTTTGTTTGCATGTTCTATATATGTATCATTCAAACATTCAACAAGTGATGTACCTCAAAGTTGTAGTTTAATATCAACACACCATGTCAAATAATGACTGCCGGTAATATCTGGAATTTGAAACTTTTTATTTTCAAGACCCACCATTTCCTTCAGGGAAGAAGCGAAGTTGGAAAAAGAATATGAATTTAGTTTCCCCTACCTTCTTAAGAAAAATTTGTGTTGGTAATGTATAAAATATTCGTAACAGAACTAGAACATAAGTGAGAGTAGAGTTTCTCTGAGGAAATTGTCATTATCTTCATTAAACATATGATCCATATCTATAGAAAAAATTACTAAAGCATGCTTCTTGCATTGTCGTGTTTGTTTTATCGTGCTTCTTGCATTCTCGTGCTTCTTGTACTATCGTGTTTTTATTTTTGTACTTTTGGCACTATCATGATTCCGCATTGTCGTGTTTATGTCACCATCGTGGTTCTTGCATTATCGTGCTTCTTGCACTGTCTTGCTTTTGCATTATCGTTGTTCTAGCAGCGTCATGCTTCCAGCACTGTCATGCTTCTGGATTGTTGTGTTTCTCCATTGTCGGGCTTTTGGCATCGTTGTGCTTCTGGATTATCGTGATTTTTCATTGTCGAGTTTCTGGATTGTCATGTTTCCTCATGGTCGTGCTTCTTGCACATTCGTGCTTGCATTGTCATGTTTCTGGCACCTTCGTACTTTCACACCGTCGTGCTTCCGACATCGTCAAGCTTTCGAAATTGTCGTTCTTTTAGATTCACTTTCAAGTAATGAGAAAGGTGTCCAAAAAATATATGCATTTCTCTAGTGATTGATGAACGTAAAAATTATCATTTTTCTAGTATTTTTCACGTTCATATTATGTGAAGAATTTCATGCAATTGATATGTTCACGTGCAATTTTTTAACTTTATCGCATTCCCGAGTTGAATTTCCTTTTTAATATGATTTGATGCGCTTTTGAATGTTTTTTAGTCTTATTTTGAAGATTAAGAAGCTCGGAGAAATTTGAAGAGTGTTCGAGTCCATTTTTGCACTCCGGCCCGAATCCCGAGGCCCAAACGGGCCCATAATGGGTCGGGGACAGGCCCATCTTAAAGATCATCAAGCATGAAGAAAGTTCGCGAAGAAATTGGGCCAAGAAAATGGATAGAAAAGCCTCAAATCGAAGAAGGAAGAAGACAAGGGCAATCGCACATGCTCTATGTTCAAGCCCGCAAACTGAGGCCTAAACGGGCCAGAATCAGACCCGAAAAAAGCTCAAATTGATGTTCGTCGAGTCACGAACAAAAGTCGTGAAGGGGTCGGGTCGAGAAAACGAGAGCAAGGGGTCCGAAACGATGACGAAAGACGGAGGCATAAAACAGGGAAAATGGCCACTATCGGACCGGCAGGACCACCGGTAGTTGGTCCAGTGTGCCACTCAAACAACAGCCGCTGTCATGACCGGACCGGCAGTTGGCCCGGTAGTCCGTGGTCGGTCCCCTATTTCATTCCCTGTTTGTTTTTTTAGCTGTAACTTCTTCGTCCGAGCTCTGATTCGAGTGATTCAAGCGGTCACACGTAGCAAAGATAAATATCTAGTACTTTCGTGTTTTGACCAAGAGCCAATTCCAAGTCGATTCTTCCTAAAATTTCCGTAAAGTTTGAGACAAGCACACAAAGGAGAGTTCGACCAACAACTTACAATCCCTTGTGTTCCAATTTGCTTTTGACTATTTTACCCTTAATTTTAGGGGACTTTTCAGCTAAATCTTACCCTTGTATGTTTGGGGAGTGGGTGTTTATTAATACCCCCTCCCCCTTTTACTCCAAACACTTAGTCATTTTCATTTTCATTTAGAACTCTCTATATTTTGGCATTTTCAGAATTTCAATTAGGGTTTCGTCTCTCTAAAAGAGAGGAACTAGGGTTCTTGAGGAAATTGTAAGAATTGCTCCAAGGGGGTGACAACCTTGAAGTTTTATCAAAGATTTCTCGATTTCTATCACCAATAAGTTTTTCTTATTCTTATCTCTCTCTATTTTATTTTATTTGATTTTCTTGCTTGATGATGATATTTAATTTGTTATTGTTGATGATTCTTGAGTAGTTCTTCTTGTTTTCCGAAGCAAGGGAGTAACCCGAGTTTCGGGGTTGATGTCCATATTATTTTGATGGTTAATTTGATTTGGAATTTGTAACCTAGGGTTTGGATTTAATTGATTTGTATGATTTTTATATGAAATTAGGCTTTATTATAGGTTTGACTCGGTGGTTTGAGCTCTCGATAATTTAGCCTTCTTTTATATAATTGTGCACTTAGGAAATGATGATTTAGACCTTAGGCTAGGGTTTGCGACCCTCTCGAAGGAATCCAATTTGATCTTAAGTGAGCTTAGGATTAGATTTTGTGCTTTAGATTGATAAGGAAGAAAATCTAATTCGCGAACTCAAATCAATTAAAACTCGATTTATAGGATGGAGACCTATGAATGAGAAGACCTATAAAAAGAGGGAATATAGCCTAAGAAGTCTCGATTGGGATAAACAACGATAGTCTAGGTTGTGCGTGTAGAGAAATCTCGCCCCTACATCGGTCTATAATGTTGGAGAAGCCACAATAGATTATTTTGGTATACTCAATTGGTAATTCGGGGCCCGGGGTTGATTTTGTTTGCTATCTATTTAGGTATTCTTTATAGAACCTCGTTTATTCTCCAACTCTAGGGGGATATGTCACCTGAACCATATTCCGGGATTTCTATCTATTGGGACACTATTTAAGTAGGAGTTCAACCATTTATTCCCTTGTTACCTTGACTTAATGGTATTTGGACATTAACCCCTCAAAATTGGGTGAAACCGAGTTTCGGGAAGCATTTTCCCTCACTTATCCATTTCTATCTTTTTATTCCATTTAGTAAAAATCAACTCTTAACTCTAATTGCTAAACTTAGGAAATCATGATCCGGGTAGTTCACACGAATGTCCTCTCTGTGGATCAATATAATAATACCTCTGTTTGAATCTCGTACACTTGCGAGAACGGAAAGTTATTCAAAATAAACATTTTTGAACGATTTTTCGGAACAAGTTCAGTTATTTATAACAAATTTTTTATTTTTTTATTTTACTTTTCCATACACTTTTTCTTCTCCGTGAAATTAGATGCTTCACATTTAGTTTTTGAACTTGTAAAATAAAAAATTGGCTATTGTTGGAATTTATATTCATAAATACCATAAATTAACACCCTAAAATATTAACCTGGGGATTAATGATTAGATACATTAAATACATCGGAATTGATACTTCCACTGGATTCTGATCTACACACTATCGTAATACTTGCAATCTTGATTCGGTCACCCGAACTTCGTCTATATTCCACAATCCAAATTCCATGTGTATGTGCAAAGTGCAGTGTACTGTGTTTTCAAAGTATTTTTTGAGAGTGAGCATATTTTCTTTTAAGTTTCTATTTTTTCTAATAGAGATTGGAAAGGTACTTTGACCTCTATAGACACATATTGATAAGGGGAGCTTGTTTCCCTTTTTCCTCTTACATCCATTACCGCTTCCTATCTCTCATATCTTTATCACGATATAATTATGGGCTTTCCCAATCATATTCAAATACACTTCAGTGGGCCCACCCTATGGGTGATCCATTAGTTAATAATTAATCCAATAGTAATACCAATTAATTAAACTCAACCAACATCTCCCACTCGCATATGCGGGTGGGACTCTTGGCACAACTATGCACCATAAACTGTACGTTCGTAGTGGCAAATGGATCGTGTGATCCACGAGTATATTAGCTCTACATGCTATAAAACTGGTTAAGGTTATATAGAAGCTCAACCAGCTTACCAAAAGACATTTGTTACTCGTCATGTACCCCAAATAACTTTCTACCTACACAAGTCAATATATCTATTATCCCTCATGAGAGCACATATGACTACTAGATTCTTCTTTGTATCGAAATCATGTCCTCGACATGATTGACTAGTCTAAAGATATAAGACAATGTGTAAATAAAAGATAATCTTCCCTTCTAGTAGCACCTTTTAACTATTCCTTAGTTGTTTTCCTAGACATATACTGCACGATCACCGTATCTTTATGGTTATTGGTATAATGAAACAAAGATAAATGCTCAAGAAACATGGAGTGATCAGATGCTGAGAAATTAGGTGGCGATGTTTTGTACTGAAAATCATAACCATCAAACAAGTGAAACACCCCTCCCCCCTCCCCCCACCAAAAACATACAAAAACATGGTTTATGAAGTACTAATTTACGCAATAATGCAATGTTTTAAGTACAAATATTTTATGCCTAAAAATTACGTAAAATATAGAGTGATCAGATTGTATCTGCAAAGTGCAATGTACTAAGTTTTCAGAGTATTCTGTGTGAGAGAGAGAGAGAGAGAGTATTTTCTTTTCAGCTTCTAATTTTTCTGATAGAGTATCAGGAAGTTATTTTGACTCCTATGGACGCATCTGAATAAGGGGGGAAATGTTCCCATTTTTCTTCTCACGTCCATAACTTCTTCCCATCTCTCACATTTTTATCCCGATATAATTAATGGGCTCTCCCAATTATATCCAAATACACTCTAGTGGGCCAACCCATGGATGGTCCATTAATTAATAATTAATCTGATAATCATTATTAATTAATCCCAACCAACAACTATTAAAACATGACTTTTATTTTAAATGAAATTTGTTCTTTTTTTTTTAAGACATGAACTACACACACACACACACACACACACACACACACACATATATATATATATATATATATATATATATATATATTGATGTGTTTGTTACAAAAGTTGAGCTCTTTGTATAATTCTATTTTAGTAGAACTAAGAATTGTATATTTATTTAAGATAATCTGATGTCACTACTATGCATAACATATAAGTGACAAATCCCTGTACATTATATACATGCCGAGTAAATAATATTCAAGATTTTAATCATATAAAATTTATCAATTGGAAAGAAAATTAAATTACACATACTCATCTAGACATGGCTACTAATACATGTTGGGTACCCTAACCCTCCCCCAGTACATACTTAATTTTTAGAAATATTATCTTCATGTTATTTAGACGGATATTAAAACTATTAGCCTACCATCGAAATAATAAATGAAATAACGCCATACTAATGCGAAAACAAAAATTAGCTAACGATATACAATTACTAAAAATGTATGACAGGATCATTGCCTAATGCATTTAGCTATCTTATTTTCTTTAGTTTTTTTGTTTGTTGATATAACCTTATTTGACTAGTGGTGGATAAGAACCCCACTTACCCCATCCCTCACAAAAGAAGTTGATCCTAATAATATTTTAATTTGTCAAGCTCATTTTAGATCTATTCAAACCTTCTCAAATAGAGTTTTAATAGGTGAGTATCCGTTAACTCTTCTAATTTGCTATCCTACTCCAACATACACATAGATGGCTCATTGTCTTGTGAAATAACTCTTATTACCTAATACACTCAATGGTAGAGTTATAGTGGAGGAGTCTAGAGTTTAGATATAGAAAATATAGTAGTAGAACACAAATATTCTTTTAATTAGAAATATTATAGGCCTTAGACATTGTCAGAAATTTGGAATGTTATGTTGGAAAATTTAGAATTACAATGACGTTACAATGGATATTTTGTACATTGAGACTACTAAAACACAGCTTGTTCCAAATGTACAAGTGATTAGGACACAAACTCCTCAAGACAACATAATTTGTTCCAACACGGTAGATATGAGCAACTATATATTTAGTTGTAAACATCCTTGCACTGTAAATGTTGCAACTCAACAACTGGACTTACAATTGTAGAACTTCGTACTCTACATGACCAACAAAACAAGATCTTCAAGACCATATTCATGTACCTATAAAATACAAGTTAGTACAAGGAGCAGCCAAGGCGAGTCCCGAACTCTTTTCGCTAGACAAATACACCGTGCCTAGGTGCTCACGGTTACCGGCATAATATTCCCAAGATACATCAGCAAACGTCTCAAAGGTAGTAGCGCTCTAAATTATGAGCTCCATCGAACTGAAAAGTATTGAGAACTAGGCATGTATTGACAAAAGACCATGCCCAACGAAATTTCTAACTGTTTGAAAATTTATGTTTAGTTTTGATGATGACAAAACCTCAATGTAAGGTAGGAACTAGTGCCCCCATGATTTTGTAACCGTTGTAATAGATAAGGCTAGTAGTGCTTAGGTAAAGTCACAACAAGCACACAACAAATATATCAACTTTGCATGCAGCAAGGAGTCAAAGGAAGCAGTAAGGAAAGAGAGATTGCAGTGAGCATGCAATAAGGTTGTTTATGATATTCATAGCATACAACATTGCTTGTAGCAAGGAAGATCAAACCAACAAGCAAACATTAGTTATGTTAATAGTATGAAAGTCAAAGTCAAAATTCAGAGGTTTGGTATTAAATATTATAGCCAGTAGAGAAAAGATTCAAATCTTGTACTGACTATCCAATCACGTGGGGACACGTTACCTGACAAAAAGCAAAAATAGCAGTGAACACTTATATCAAGCTGCAAACACTCTGACCTAATCTCTGCAGAATTGACAAAAGGCTCTAAAGCCGTATGAGGAGCATTAAATGTCAACGGAGAAATTTTTCTCACTCTTCAATAAGAAAAAATTCCAACAGCTATAAATATAAGGAGATAGAGGACGAGCAAAAAAATCGTATTATTGAGCAACTGAAATTACTCCGCACCAAGCACTCAAGCATTCTAATTAAAAGCTTCACAACATACAACACTCTGATAATTCTTCCAAGTGTTTGTGTAATATACAAGAGCGAATAGCACGCAAGCAGCAAAGCATCCATATGAAGATTCAAGTTGCATCAAGATTCTCAAGTCAAGCTAGCTCTCAAGCTTTGCCTCGGTCCTAATCCTCTCAAACAAGGAAACTTGCCCACATCTCAACTGATATTCAAGTTTAGAGGCAGCTACCAGAAGTTGAAGAAGACTTTCATTAAACCAATCTAACGAACAATTTTTGAATTAGGAGTCTTCGTTTGAATCCGGGATGCAAAGTAGACTAGGTGTTCTGAGGAACGTGTGGATAGTAGAGGAGCAGCCTTCCAATGATATGTAAAAACTATTGTAAGGTGCTAGGTTTGTAACAGCCCGGATTTTCTTAAGTATTTTCAAGACATTTTTCAAAATCAATAAGGACGATTTGTTTTAAAAGACCGTTAGAAAAATATAAGTTATTAAGAGGACATTAACACTTCGAAAATAAAAATCATCTAACACTGACTAATGAGAAGTAAACCTTCATAAATTCAATTCACCTAAATTCCATTTAAATATGCATATGTAAATAACTGAAACAATATTCTATTAAAATAACCAAATCATGTAACACAACCATAAATAAAAGTGCATTAATTTACTAAAGAAAATTTTCTGTAAATTTTGTCACCATCACTCATCTCGCCTCCACGTGCAACTCAATCAGCCTGAAAGAGGGATAAATAATAGGAGTGAGCTACATCCAACTCGTGGGGTCCAGTTTGTCAAGACTAAATATCATGAAAAATCAATACAACAAGAAAGCAAATAGCATCATAGGGATGAACTAGCAAGTTCATAAAAATCATCATAGGACTGGCCAGTTTCTTAGGCTTAAATGGACCAGCAAGTTACAAGTAAACTTATCATAGGACTGACATTAACGTATCATGTGTTGTACAACATAACTTGTTCATGGCGGACCACCCGATGACCCTTATATCAATCTTGGACCCTTTGGGTCCCTAGAAAATTCATAAAATTGTATAACATATTTGCAATCAATTATAATAATTCAACATAATATTTAATAATGACAAATAATTTAAGTGTAAACTTAAAAGAAAGCCCCACCTTAACCTTGGAGTGGGAAGAATGCAAATACAAATAGTCCTAAGTCTCGTAACCTTGATCGTCCGCTTCTACATATATAAATATTTTGATTCAAAATTAAAAGGATATCTTATCTAAAATCTTAAGACTATTAGAAATAAATATGAAATAAATTTTATATTCTATTATCCCTTAACACACCTTAATTATGTATATCACTCACATATCCTGTATTATATATATATATATATATATATATATATATATTGCACTACACATAATATATATACACATACAATTTATATATTTATATACACTCCACACCATATATTTTAATCTAACACACACACATCACCACAAAATAATACTCAACGCACACACACACACCTATTCCTACATAAACATATGTCACGCACACACATACCCACGTACATATACACACTAACTTATATATATACATACACCTGTGCACACACATATATTCACGACACACATAGACGGCTTGTCTTACACCCCACTACTAATCCACCCTACACACATATATATATACCATCCCCTGCGACATAACCGGGTCTAGAGAAATAATTTTCTAAAATAAAATTTGTTTGCTTCTATTCTAAGAAATCTAAGAAGGAAAGTGAAAATTACCTGTTGTAGATGTGAAGAATGGAACGACCTGATGAATAGAGAGGAAAGGGTGGCGGCTTTTCTTTTAGGAAAAAATGCGTGAATTTTTTTTTGTGTAGGATTATGCTCTACGGTCTAATATTCATACTAGGGTATTAATCAGAAGCCCCATAGGAAAAGTACTCTTCTATCAGATATCAGCTAGGAGAATATCTAATGGATATATATATCTGGTCAAGATACGTAATAACTGACAGCCTTTTATGGATAAGAATAAATTATGATTTGGACTCAAACATGGCCCAAATAACTTGTTTTGACAAATATGTAATTTATGATGCATGTTGAGCTTACTAATTAAATAATATCTGAACATAAAATAATTCAGGGTGTTACAAGGTTGGACTTAGACTTTGGCCTAACTAAGTTTGTATTGTGTGAACAACTTAGTGAATTTTCCCTGCGTGAGGTAAGAGTGGACGTAGAAGGATTACCTCCACCTTCTAACCACTATAATCTTTGTCTCTACTTTTATATTGTCTTTTATTTATTGTTGTTTGCATTCTACATACATACTGCATTGATTGGTAAGAAGACGGATTTGCATTATTCTGTTGCATAAAACTCTACCTGAGCATTGCTTACTATAATTGACATAAGATTAGTCTGCTTTGTGCCTACTACCTTAAGTTTTTTTCCTATACCAGCTTTGTTGGAAGAACAATTTTCTTGTAGTAAACATCATTCTTTGCTCAAAGTATTTGAAAAAGAAAAATCGAGTTAGAGGTTTATTCACCTTCCCCCCCCCCCCCCCCCCTAAACCTCTACCAATTCGGACCAACACTAACGTATGAAGAATCACATGAAAAACTCTTGGAAAAATCTACTAAAAACATGGAGAACTCTATTTATAGGACTCCACTTGCAGGGGATGTTAAAGGCCTTGAGCAGTGGGGTTACTGTTCTTTAAGAGATGTGTAACCTCCTACCACTTTATCCAATTAAATGCTCGCTACTCCACTATCTTAGGTAGTGGTCTCTCTAACTTCCAGATATGAATCTGGACACAGGGTTGCCCAAGTTCATTCTGGATATCGTCACAAGTTGAACCGGGTCGATCCTGATTCGATTCTTCAAAATCCGACTTTACTGAGTCGAGTTAACCACTACCCAAATATGTTGCCAAATATAATTTAACATGAATATTTTTAATCATCAATTTCTCACTCACCGAAAAACAATTTTGAGAAATTTCAAAAGCTACATTTATCCTTGTGACACATACTTTCCTAAAATTTTCATTTGATCCAAATTTAATTAAATTTAATCCACATTTTAATTGTTTCAAAATCGGATTGAAATCCACTATATTAAACCGATTTTCTAACAATCTCATTTATGAGTGAAAAGTGTTCCATGCATGAATGCATACTCACATACCTAGTTTTCACAAGGCAATATTGCATCGTGAGAGGTAACTTGTAGCTTTGAACCTTTCTTAGTTAGAAAATGTCAGATATACTGACGGTTTAGTTGACACAATGCCTTAAACTACTCTACTATGGTGTATATCTTGTTAACAATATTCACACAATAAGTCTCTAACACCTCTCATTCTCATAGTTGTGTCCATATCGACCATGGACCAACCTTGGATTTCTAAGTGATTCATTAAGGCGACCTTCATCACATTTATATAGGTGGTCTGTTATCAAGAGTACTCCGCAATACTCCCCACAATTCCGGTTAGGAGCCATTGAAAGTCACGTGAACTTAGCCTCACCACACTCGCAGGTTACAACACTTGATTGTCTCTAGGCAATGGGTTCAAAATAAGATCCAAGTGCACCACTGAACTTTCATATCTAGTTGTCTCATTGAACCAAATTATAGGGATCTCCAGTCATCATGGTTTTGTTATTGTTATGATTGTTCATTGTGTGGATTTTTAAACCCATTCCTCTTGACATCCAATTTAAATGACCTCTCTTAGTTTGTGGTATCATTTCAACACGTGAAATTTATCCACTCGAGGTCTACTGCAAATTCAGGCATTTTACCACTTAAGGTACATGCATGCACAATCCTACATTAACATGGAAATCTCTTTATGAAAAACTTCACAAGTCGAGTCATTACTTCTATGTTGAAATATGTTACGGGCTCATAACTCGTATGTTACATACTCCATCATTCCCATAAAAAAAAATTATGTATTACAAAACTTTTGTCCCAAAAAAGAATCCAGTTTTAAAAATCTTGAGAATGATCTTAGACCATCTTTGTATTATATTTTAACATACATTAGCCAACATTTTCCGTACCAAAAGAATAAATTATCCCTAGTCAGTCATTTTAAATCTCTGTTTGTTCTTGATAGCTTCAACACAAGATCATAACTTATTTTAGTTTTTCTCCTATAACTTCGATTATTTAAGTGAGGGAGAAGGAGGAATAAAAGTGAGTGAGAGTAAGTGAGAGTGATTGCATTTTTTTCATCCAAGAAGTTTGACCCCCCTCTAATTTTTTTTTTCATTTTCTTTTGGGGACTTAATATTAAATTGTAATGTGTCTCACAACCGAGACATTTTTTTTGGGGGGGTCATTTCGTTTTTGGATCTGGGACGAATAGGTTCAAGAGATAAGAGAATTAAGGATACCCACCAGAAAAACTAACCCAATCCATAATGATGTGCCGGAAAATACAACATTTTTGTTACTTGACCAACCATCAGGAGAAGCAAATACGACAGGTACGCTAATCAATAAGATTGATGAAGTAGCAATTAATGCAAAAACAGCCAATTGGAAAATAAGAGTCATCCTTTTAATCCTCCAAGATACCAACAAATAAACTATACCATCTGATCCCCCTATCAGCCAAAAAATTGTAAGAAAATACACCATCAAGGGATTTTGGTTTACCATGAATCAATTGGACTTATTACTACCCCCCTGACTACCCTATTCGTACATCGAGTTAGGGGAATTTTATTTTTTATTTCGCAAATGGGCATGCTGGATTCTATATATGGATAGATCGATCGTTGGATTCACACCCGAGATCTTTCTACAGATAATAGTGGTATCCACCCCCTATGGCCATGTTTTATTCGAAGGAATAAAATATAAATTGTCTTGCGGAGAGATGGCTGAGTGGTTGATAGCCCCGGTCTTGAAAACCGGTATAGTTTTGAACAAAGAACTATCGAGGGTTCGAATCCCTCTCTCTCCTTTTTTTCCTCATTGAATAGATTTCTTTCTATTGGTTTGGCCCGGATTGCTATCATAAAGAAAGGGGCGTGGCTCGGCTATCCCACTAGAGAGAAAATTGTTACTTAGGAACGTTTTGTTTGTGCATATTAGTAAAAGGATTAGAATATACTAGATATTTTTGGTTCCCTTAAAAAACAAAAAAATTAAGGGTTGTTGTGTAGGAAAGTGTATCGTCATAAAAAACATACCCCTGCATGGTGTTCTCCGGAAAAGAAAAAAAGAAAACTCAAGACATTCAAGATAGTCTAGTATCTTGTATTAACATATAATAACCTCATGTGAAATGATCACTTAAGTTTAATTTTAACTAATAAGATAAGACATTAATTTTTCAAGCATAACATACTTTTAAGACAAAATATATTTTTGAAACATAATTTTTGTTTCTAGGAATGTCGTAATACTTTCCACAAAACTTATTTCATAACTCTAAATATTTTTGAACAGTAAGAAATTCAATTAGAATATATACAGGAATGAGATCAAATAGAATGAATACATATATAATATTCCTCCCGGTCTAAAATATTAGATACTTTATAGAAAATAATTTTATTTAAGAAATAAGTCATTTTAGCGAAAGATCCATAATTCTTTCAATATCACGCTTAAACATTTTTAACAATCATAGTATGAGAGGTTAGAGGAATAAAATTATAGTGAAGGAGAAACAGAGAAATTTGGGTAAAAGAGATAGATGAAGTGCTTTTTTCTTTTATTATCCAAATCAACAATTCTTAATTTTTAATACAAAATCTAAAGTTATTAGTATTTTGAATCTGATGAAGTACGTTTTTTTCCTTCCTTTATTGGGTTTATTAAAGAAAGTGAAACAAATGAATCCAGGACAAGCCCTAGAAATGTTTATGGGCCAAACTCTGTGACCCACTTATATTTTCAAATCAAAAAGCCCATAGCTGGGATATTGTTCTACATAAAATACTTGACTTCTCTACAACATCTAGAATATGACTTATTATACCCCCACAAAATGCATCACTTATTCAAATACTTACTTCGTCTTATAAAAATAGATCTAGTTCTAAATATACTTAAATAATAAATGAAATGTAAAAGTATAAAAGAGAGATCTAAAATTTAGAGTTAACTATATTAACCATCTTCTTTTTGCCTGTGAAAACAACTTTAAGTTTACTTCTATCAAACTTAGGATGTATATGTTTCGTAGTAAGTCACTTGTGTATGAATATTCATCAATTTTTCCTCCATTTTAACATGCCAACCCAAATATAAAATAAAGTCTCTCTTAACAAAGTCAAAAGATTAAATATAATATTTTCCGTTCCTTTTTCTAATTATAATTTAACAAAATTTATTTTACAATTTTTCACCTGGGAGCACCTAAAGTTCTCGATTTCATCAAAACATTAAATATAATATATTTGATCGATTGAGACCCAAAGTTCCCGATTTCATCAATTTGCCACCTGGGACGAGTCTTTTTCGTGAGCAATCAAAAACTTACTAAAAAATATTTAAAAATCTAAAAATAATTTAAAAAGTTATTTTTAACACTAAAAATTCTTTACATCAAATATTATATTAACTGGAATATGTTGAATTTATTTCTATAAAATCAATTTTCTTAAAAAAAAAAAAAAAAACTATATTATAAAACGTATAAAATAACATATGATAGTCGGCAATGTTGCTGCCTATTTTCGTTACGGTGGACTATGATCTCACCTACAAAATTTGAAGATTTCATTGATAGTAAGGCGGAAATAAACTAGGGTTTTAGTTATAGCTCCGTTAGTAAAATACTTTTTAATTCAAGTAATAGACTAGGATCGAATTTCTCCTCAATCAGAACTGTACTAAATACACTAAATCACCGGTGATAAATTAACATACGTGGAGAGCTTTTTAACTCCCATTATCGAGTCAGTGTAAACTATAACACTACTAATGGGTAATGCCTCTGGTTAAGGGGGGTTTAATCCACACAACTAGTGGCAATTGATTTCTACAATATAGTTATCACTGACCACTTATTATCACAAATTTCTGTACAAATTATTTGAGATCATTTTAATACTATTTTTAGAGATAATTAGCTGTCCCAAAAAATATTTGAGACGTATTTGAGACCAATTTATCATCAAATATATTATTTACATTCGAGTTATTCAAACGCCTAATTAGTGACGACATATTGTCTCTAATAATAAAATTGTAACAAATACTCATTATTTGAGACCATTTTTTTATTGTCTCAAAAGACAATTTTCGCTGTAGTGCCATCTTTTTTTTAAATCAATAATCTCATTAATCAATCTCAATTACAAAATTCTCAACCCAATAAGGAAAATTAGGATCAATCCGCACAATCAGACCGACTGAAGAAAAGAAAAAACACGCAAGCCTATGAACAATTACATTAAATCATCCGTCAAATGCATAAGCTAAATATCATCCACAAGAACCCCAATAGCAGTAAGATCTAATTCGTGTCTCGTGACAGCATGCACAGCAAACAACGAATAAAATAAAGCACGAACAACTACCTTCAGTTCTGAATCAAGATCATCAATCTCCATCAAATTTTATCTCGAATACCAAGTTAGTAGAAATTTGTACTCCAAATTTTATATTAATTTATAAATTTTAAATATGAATTACTTTCTTATTCCATGTTTGGGAGTTCAAGACTCAGCCAAACTATTCATGATTTTTATTTGTTTTTTGAATTTGTGAAGAGAGGGAAAATAAGAGGAGGGGTTTAGTTGAAGATGGGAATGAAGGAAGAAGATAGCATATCTTTGGTTGTTTTTTTTCTTTTTCCTAAATGGAGTATTTTATTATCATCAAGTGTATTGTTTTCTTAAGATGGTTCTTTTGCATGAGAAAAATAGTAGAGGTACAAAATACTCCGTGCCTTACTTTAAAACTTTTTTGTTTTGAATTGAATTAATATTAATAATAGTCGGATTGTATAAGAATTTTGGATCTGCAAGTGGAATAGTGTCGCCTAGTAATAATAGAAATGGTGATTTGTTTATTTGCAAATCACAAAAATATGCATTCAATGATTTAACATATAACGGCAGAGACATTTGTCGAGAAAGAATCCTACCATCACCACCAAAACAACTTTCTAAATCTGTGGAGAACCACTTACAACAATTAGCAGTAAAAAACAAACAGATTATTCAGAATCACAAATTAAACAACAAAAAATAATACAAGTGCGATAGCAAGCCCAAGTAAAAGTTTATTTTGAAGCTGCCAAGTTTTTTATTTGATTAGAAAAGATCTTTATGTATGTTATGTCAACATAACATCTACAAAAATCTCAACTATCTTTTAAACCTAATTCGCCTCATTCAATTCGTAGCTCAAATTAAACTAATAACATCATTGGTACAAAGAAACTATTATTATTATTATTATTATTATTATTATTATTATTATTATTATTATTATTATTATTATTATTATTATTATTATTATTATTATTATTATTATTATTATTATTATTATTATTATCATCATCATTATCACTAAATGATAGTTAATTAAATTATTAAATTAGCTACAAACATTGATGATGATGATGATGATATTATGTTATTAATGTTATTATTTTGGTATTCTATCTAGATAATTGAATATTTCATTCCTTGAGTATACCAATCATTGAAATGCTTATAATTATATCATTCATTTCTCATCTTCATTTCGTTCCTAGATTGATCCAATTCAAATATTATTTCATTGCCCAAAAATCATTTTTGGTCCCATAAGTATTTGCTTTTTCGATTTTAGTCCCATAACTATTTTCTTTTTCAATTTAGTCCTATAAGTGCAAAATTGTCCAATTTAAGGACAATTTTCTACAGAGAACACCAAACTCGCCGAAAATAGTCATGTGCAAATCACGTGACTCCAAAATTTAGGGTGAACCGCCAGAATAAGTGACGTGTCTATATTTTTGGGTGAGTTGGACTTATTTCCCTTCAACTTTTTAATTGTAAACCAAAATTATATCCATGTCATCAATTTAATCTTTTCCTAATAGATTAATTATCCATATCATCAAATCAGACCGTGATAAAACAATTAAATCGACTTCTTCTTCCCTCTTTGGCGCCGTTCTTCGCTTTTACCAGAAATCATATGAACCAAACTCTAAATTGGGGTTCCAAAGGCTCGCCCATATCGGCAATATCAGAGAACAACGACGGCTCGATCTCTGTTATAAGACGCCATTGTGAGCTTCTTGCACCGATTGTGACCTCGTGGAAGGACGAGAATTTGGGTCGGCGATTTTATGGATGTGAAAAAAGTTCCAACTCAGCCAATTAACTTGGGCCACGTTAGTGTGAGTCGCCGGAATCTACTAATTATTCGGGTCACGTGACTTACACATGACTATTTCTGGCGAGTTTGGTGTTCTCCGGCGAAAATTATCTTTAAATTGGACAATTTTGCACTTATGAGACTAAATTGAAAAAGCAAGTAGTTATGGGATTAAAATCGAAACAACAAATACTTATGAGAACAAAAAATGACTTTTGGTCTTATTTCATTCATTCATATCAATCATATTGTAAGAGTGCGCTTGTTTCAAAATTAGGAATGATAATGATAATGATAATGAGTATGAATAAGAAATTAAGGATCACTATACTATGACATCATGTAAAATGAGTAATTAATAAAATGAAGTAATGATTAATTTATTCACGTATTCTAAGCATAAAAAATTAGGCTCTTTTACCTCTATTATTGAACCCTCACTCCCCCTGTCAAGCAAACCCTAACATAATACATTGATTAATATTTATGAGTTATGACGTATATGAGATCACCGACTAGTCTCATGCAAAAAATATGTAAAATTTGGATGGGGAGAAAACAATTCCCAGCCGCTCCTCTTTAGATATTTATAACACCTATAAATCATGTATGTTAGGATTTGTCCAGAAAATATTTCATAATTTTATATATTTAATTTTGGTCCTATATTTTTGGAAATTTGTTTAATTTAAAGACACAACTTCCAAGTTATTAAGCTTATGTGACAAAAATTATATAGTCAACGATGGCAATCCACGTCATTTAATTCATCAATAGCGTCGGCATGGTCATTGAGCGTCAGCGGAGTGGTGGTTAATGTTGTTTCAACGACGAAGGTCTCGTCGCAGTTTGTCATCGTGGACTATTTTTTGTCACATCATCTTAAGAATCAGAAAGCACCAATTTTAAAGTCACATGCAGTGAGTGTGACTAATTCCGACCAAAATTTGGCGTCAGCGATGAATTGTGCCCTTAAATTGAACAAATTTTAAAAGATACAACACCAAAATTAAACATATGAAAAATATATAATGTTTCTGGATAACTCTTAACGTACATGATTAATAATGATATTTTCCATATATATATATTTGAGTATAAGCCTACTTATATGATTTTGTAACAAGAAAAAATAATTATTATTTTATAAAAAATGTAATGCACACCTTATGCGAGTACTGTGGTAATTTGATTTCAACTCCGGAACACTGAAATATTTTGTTCTCTGATATAAAACCTTAAAACTTCACTTAAGCACTAAACAATTATAAATATATATACATACACACACTAACATACACATTTATAATATCTGTCTGCAATGAATTTGAATTTTGGGGTGGACTTAATATATAATGGAGACTGATTGTACTAGACTTATGTTTAAAAAACAAAATTCATCACAATTGGATTATTCAATTTAATTTGTTTATAATTTATCTTGATATTGATTTGATGGATTTTGTGTTATTTAGATATTTACGTTAATTTGAAATTTCATAATTATTGGATTATTTCTAGGGGAAGTTTCGATAGGTGGCTCCCCTTTTTCCCGGGATTCATCGCATATAGCCCATGCCTGGGTTTACCTCCTAATGCGTCTGTTGCTCTACTCCGAACCCCGAACTCAAACTCTTGGAATGAGGATCTCATTAACAGCATCTTCACACCTACTGAAGCATCAGACATCCTTCGTATGCCTCTTCGTGATATTAGCTCAGTTGATTCGTGGGTATGGCATCCGCACAAATCGGGGAAGTTTTCGGTAAGCTCTTCGTACCATTTCATCATGAATAACTCAGCTGAATTTTTGGATCTTGCCTCGGTGTCTGCTGCTAGTTCGGGACCTCACCCGGTCTGGCACAACTTATGGAAACTTCGTCTACCAAATAGGATCCTTCATTTTCTCTGGCGAATATGCTCCGATGCTCTTCCTACTGCTGAAAATCTGGAAAATCGGCACCTCGCTTTTTCCCCGGCATGCCCTTTATGCAATGAACACAATCACTCAACCTGTCATCTTTTCTTCTTGTGCTCTTTTGCTGCATCAGTGTGGAAGGCTGCAGGTCTTTTTGATTTTATTATGTCTTTTGCCCATTCTTCTGCAGCTCACTGGTTTAGGGAGATTATCCTTTCTAGTGATCGTGAGGTGGTGGAATATGTTGGTACTCTTGCAAGTAATATGTGGTTTAACCGGAACAAGAAGTTGTTTGACAATTCGGGGATGGCTCCTCATCTTTTGGTCTCCCAATCTGCTAAGTTGTTGCTTGACTTTCGTACATCTATTGTCCGAAATCGATGTCCTCCTACCTCTGATTTATTACTTTGTCAGGTCCCTCCTAAGAACTCTATTTGCTTGTATTTTGATGGTGCAACCTCTATTCAGACGAATTCAGCTTATACGGGGGTGTTTGTCCAAGATATTAATGGCTCCTTCATTCAAGCCATGGCTAGATCGTTTGTCGGAAACGCGGGCCCCATTCTTGCGGAGTTGCTAGCTCTCAAGGAAGCTTTATCCTTAGCTTATTCGGCGAACTACACCCCATTTCATATCCTCGGAGATTCATCTGTGGCGATTCTTGCAGCCCTTAAGGAGACTGATTGCCTCGATTTTTGTCTTCCTGTGCTCCATGACATTCATCAGCTTCTCGAAAATTTCCAGACTCGCATTATTTTTTGGATTCGTAGGTCTGAAAATTTTATAGCTCATTCGGTTGCTTCTTATGCTAAACTATGTAATCTCCGTTGTATGGTTTGGGACTCTATCCCGCCTTTTATTTGTTCATCAGTGCTGGCTGATTCCAGCTCAAATTAATGAATTCCTCTTTGGTTTCAAAAAAAAAATATATATATATATAATAGCATTTTCTCTAACCTTTACTATGAATTTAACACCTTTGTAAAATATTAACTAAATTTTAAACTATTTTTGGACCAAAGCGTACGAGCATAAAGTTATGAAAACAAAAATAATGTTACACCGCTATCCTATACACATTATAAGGTCAGATCCTAAGATGTTACTTGGTTGCTTTGTATTAAGGGTGAACACGGGTCTCGGAGATAATCCGCTCCGCATCGAACTCCGGACTGAAAGCACTCCTAACCGATAATATCCATTGACTATTTGACTTTATCCGAACCGAACCAAATCGAATATTTTTATTGTAAATCCGAACCGATCCAAATCGAAAAACCGAAATAGAACCGAGTAGAACCGATTCTAAGTAATCAACTATGGAATTTTTTTTATATCATTTAATTAATTTCTTTTATACTATAATATTGAACCATTATGAATTTTAGTAAATTTTAACAATGATATAACTACTGTTTTAGTATTTTATAAAAGATTTAGTAATTAATAATAGAGTACAATATTTATAATAAATCATTTTCATAATAAACATATATCTATTAATTATAAATATATGAACAGTGAATATGTTTATAGTTTATATAAAGAAATACATTACTATGATATGTTTCAATTCAATTCTACATTTCTTTAATCCAATCACTAAAATTTATTATTATATCTAATATTTAATTATTTTCACATATAAAGGTCAAAATTCTAGACCTGAACTCACTGCACATAGTTACTATCCTACGCCTGAATTTCAAGTAGTGGCTCGTTTCTTGTTCCCTTCTTCTTTGATTCTCCATCTTTCTCGTGCACACACCTTTTTCTCTTGAAGTCAACTTTAATTTTACTGTAGTTAGTCATATTAAGTTTACCTTTACTTATTGACAATGTATACGACTAGAACTTTATCAATGAAAAATAATCGGTAAATGTCCAAAGAGGTTATCGATAGCCAATAACTTTATAATTTAGTGATATTCTTCTTTTGACGAGATAACTACTTCAGTAACCTGTAATTATTTTTTATAAGTTATGATTTTGAAACTTGTCTTAATATATAACTTATAAGTTGTTTAATTACACTTTTTCTTTAACAATATGATATTATTGTAAAGACAACACTATAATTCTTTCGTGCATTTTGCTAAAAATATTAAAGGAAAAACTCCGAACAGCTCCGAATAACCGGACCGAAAGAACCAATCTCCTGAAGGAACTGAACCGATCAACAGAGCGGTTCTGGAGATTTAATTTTGGAAATCTCCGAATATCTCCGAGGTTTGGTTCGGTTCTGGAGATTTTCATATCTCCGAACCGCTCCGAACCGTGCTCACCCCTACTTTGTATCACACATCAATAAACACATACTCTACATACCTTGAGGGAATATTTGAACTGGCATGGAGATATTCGGATTGAAGATGGTCCGTTCGCAATATATTTCACTTTACACTTTAAAATTAAGGATTGACATATCCATCAATATCCTCATCCTACTATCTACATCACATTTTACAACTTTCGGTACACCTTTTACAATTTCAAATACATTTTTTACAATTTCAATACACATCCTACCCTGCACTAGAGGTGGTAAAATCGGTCCGGCTAGATGGGCCGGCCCAGTAGGCCTGATATTTTAGATGGCCTGAGCCTTAGAAATGTAGGCCCGAAGTACTATTTGACCCGGCCAGGCCGGTCGAATGGGCCAAAAGTCTGATGGGCCCCAGGCCGATCCAAAAGTTTAAGTACATTATAGGGGAATACCCCGGGCCGAACCGCCCGAATTGCCACCTCTACCCTACACATTCCTTAAACAAAAAATACATTTTTACTATTAAAATAGACGTAGAATATGCCACAACGGAAAATGATTAGCAGAAAGAAAAAAAAAAAAAAAAAAAAAAAAAAGAAGAATTCCATTTGAAATTTTCTGGCATTTCAAATATTTAGTGAATATAATCTAAAGATGTTGTTTTAGTTTCAGATGAATAAAGAGACGGCAGCATTAAATACAAAATGAAACAACATTACTTGGATTGGAGTGTCATGATAATATAGCATATACTCCTACTGAATATTTTAAAGAAGTGAAGTTTGAGGTTTGTTGTGAGTATACCACTACAAGGAAACGGGTCTTTTGAGACCACAAAAAAGTGGTCTCAAATAATGAGTATTTGCCACAACTTAAGCAAAGTGGTCTCAAATAATGAGTATTTGTCACAACTTATGAGTATTTGTCACAACTTTATTGTCGTCTCAATAACTTCGTCGCAAATAATATATTTGTGACCACAAAAGTGGTCTCAAATGCGTCTCAAATATTTTTTGCAACAACTAGTTGTCTCTAAAAGTAGTCTTAAAGTTGTCTCAAATAATTTGTAGAGAGATTTGTGACAACAAGTGGTCACAAATAACTTATTATTAGTGACCACAATTGTAATGTCAAAAAGTCTTATGCAAAAGACTTCTTTTGTTGTAGTGTACATATATAAGGATTCCAAAGAAAATGATTTTAATTTTTATATATCAATTAATTCCAAAACAAATAAATTATAAAATTACAAAGATGAAGAAGACGAGCAGCATAGCTAAGTAAATAGTAATAGTAATGGGATGATGTGGCTATATAAGTACTTTGAAAATGGGACGTGTTGTGTTGAGTCAACTTCAGAATACTATGTTTTCATTTCATGTAATGCTCCCAATTTTGTATTTATCCCTATTTATTTCAATATAATTTCAATTCTTTTATTTTACCAAATCCTATCTTATTGTAAAACCTTCGTATATTAATACTCAATAAATTAACAAGTCCCTACTTGGACCCTTTCAATAAATTAATAACAAATATATCATCTTATCAACATCATAAATTAGTGATCTCTAAAATAGTTAATTACAGCAATCACACTAAACTATCAGCGTTTTTGCACATAAACCACTAAACTTTTCTTTGTGGCACTTATACATATAAATAATTAGGGTTTTGGCATATACAACACCAAACTTATTTTCGAATCATTTTTCGCTGAAATTCCACATGTAACTTGAGTGTTATAAATTTTTAAGGGCTTTTTTTGGTCCACACACACTTTTTAGTAGGTAGAGGAACCGCTCATCTTCAACAATGGAGGTTCTAGATATTAAGAGAGAGAACTATTGATGATTCAAATAAATTGTTATGAAAAAGAAAGGGTAAAAGAATTTTACACTTTAGCATACTAAAAAGGTTGTTTGTACAAAAAAAATCATTAATAGTTTATCACGCACAAGTCACGTGTGGATTTTCAACAAAAAATGATAGAAAAATAAGTTTGGTGGTTTATCTACTAATTGAAAAATAAGTTTGGTGATTTATCTGCAAAACTTGTATAGTTTATATGTATCGATGCAACAAAAAAAAGTTTAGTGGTTTATGTGTAAAAACGCTGATAGTTTAGTGGGATTGCTGTAATTAACCCTCTCTAAAAATTACAAAGATAACTAGAATAATTTAGTAAAGCATGAATATATTATTGTTTGCTTTTATTAAAATTTAAATCAAACCAAATTTAATCTTTAACTTTTCTCAAGACATCCAATACCTTTGGTGTGACATTCTTGAACTGTAACAAATTAACATATGAATAATTGTTGATGCTATTATTACTTTCTTTCGCATAATTGGATCTAATGCTATTGACGTCACCCTCTTTTGAGTTTTAAATTATGATATCAATAATTTCTTCTAAGCTTTGGACGTACATTTAGAATTGAAACCCAAATTCTTTGGGGACTCCATTTTTATTCGATTGAGATGAATAGTTTGACCTCCTTCATGTGTGAGTGTGTCTATTTAATAAGTGTACGATTCGTAGCAAATGTCAAAATTGTATTACCCACCATTTCAGAATGTTTGACTTCTACTGGACCACTATTATCCACACAATGCGCGGCGAATGCATATCTCATTCTTCACATCATGTGTATTACTACAAAATTAAGAATAAAATAATAAAAGCACATCCTAAAATATACTAAATCCATAAAGTTAAAATTTGCTGAAAAGTCTGGTCAAAATTAACATTCTGTAACCAAATACATGAATTTAATTTGAGTAGAAATTTGAAATTTATGTTGGAAGAAGGGGTTACAAAAGTATAAAAAGCATGGTTTGGGTTTGAAGCAGTGGATGAGCCATAAATTAGAAGAGAGTCTGATACTGATTTGCACAGTTATCCATAGTAGTGGGACTGAGACTGGGAGATGATCAGAGTTGGATAAGATAAATAGATTTAGAATTATCCAATCCTAGTTTCACTCTTGGGAACATGACAGGGTAATTTGGCAGAATCAGTGTCTGGGATCAAACATCAACTTTCAGCTCATACTAATAATTAAACCAGATGTTTTGTTTTTTCAACTTATTATTAGAGACATGTGGCCGTCTCAATAACTCGGACAAACATAATATATTTGTGATGATAAACATATTCATTTTAAGTAAGGGGAAAAAAAGGAAGATATGATGTGGGCCTGGGGGAGGCGCCCTTTTTGGTTAACGATAGTCTTTAATGTGCAGTTAAGCCTTTAAGCCCCATAACACTAATTTTTTTTAATCGCTTATTTTACTTTAAACCCCTCACTTATAAAATATCAATTTTCGCTCTATTAAACCTTGTCCGAACTCACTTCCCCAAGGCCATCTTAATTTATGGATTAATTCAAATTTACATTTGAACTAGGATTTAAAATTAAAATCTTTCGATCTACTTAAAATTCAACCCTATCTTTTCATTATTCTCTCTCTTTGTCCCCCTATCTGTTCATTCTCTTTCTCAATTTTCAGCATAATGATGACACATTTTATAAATCCTACCATATTTCATCCTTGAATAAACAAAAAATTTGCACTGTCATTCGGATTCACACGTCATAGGGTTTACACCATCCATAAACTAACATACCCTAAATTATCATAATCATAAGCTTTTGTTTGTATAATGTTCGATTTTCTTTTTTCACTATTTTATCTTCACATTATTATTTCTAATATTATTGACTTGTATTTCTCTACCAAATATTAATGTTGTAAGAGCACCTGCAATGCAGGTAGCAATGGAAATAATTTGGGGGAGGGGAGAGGTAGGATTGCATTGTGGGAGGGCGATAGCATTTGAATTAATTGTGGTAGGTCCAATTAATTGGACTTGAAGGGGTGTTTGGGGGGAGGGGAGGGAGGGCGAGAGTGGGCGAGGGGAGAGTGGCGCCCAAAAATGGCATCGGAGGGCTAGGGCGGGCGCGTGGCCCCCACGCGCGCCTGAGGGGGGTGGCGCGGTGGGGTCTGCGCCCTTTAAAGCTATTGGCCACCAGCCTTAATTTCCATTTTTTTTCTCTTTTTTTTTTTAATATTTAAATTTGAATATTAGATTTGTATGTTGTGTGATTTAAATGGGGGACATATATTACTATTGCCTACTGCCAAATTCAGTGTTCTCGGCCGTTGGCAAAATTTTTAACAAATGTGCTTTTCTATAAATACATGCAAAAATATTCATTTTTTCACCAACGTCTATAATTTTCTCCAACTATTTCTTTATATTTGTTTTTTACAAATTACTCCTATAATGGCAGGAAGATCTTGGGCGAGAAATTGGTTAAATAATTCTTCGGATTCGGAAGAAAATTCCAATCCTCATCCGCCAACTTCCACCACCAGCCCCCAAAATTTTCCTATTCGACCCAACATGATACCAGCTCCAAATTTCCCAGTTCATGCATATCCTCATATGAACCCCATGGCTACCCAGGGTGCTCCTTATGTTATGTATCCAAATGAAGGCTTCCAGTATCCTTTATGTCGCCTCCTCCTTATGGATTTTCTCCTCTGAGTGCAACAACGACCCCTCAATACTCGTCCAGAAGAGCGAATATAGACAGATCGAGCACCGACAGGGAATGAAACACTCTGTCATCGGGGACAGCTTCCCCATACCCACCATGCTCGTCTCCTATGGGGCTCGAGCATATTAACCTCGACGGAGATGCATGTTCCGATGGCGTAAGTGACGTCTCACATGAAAGAAAGGGGACATATAATCCAAGATAGAATGGAGATGAAAATGAGCGGCTAGCTCGATGTTAGATGAATATAAGTGAAGATTCAGCGATCGGCAATGCTCAAAAGTTGGATTAGATGTGGAAAAGAATCGCAGCCGATTACAACAAAAATCGTCCCGCAAGTTTCATTAAACGACCATGGGGCCCGATGAAGACAAACTTTTATACTGCAGCAAAGCACGTGTCTATATTTAATGCAAGTTACATTACTCTGAAGGAAAATTGGGCAAGCGGACGCAGCGATGCCGATATACTGATGGATGCATTGAAGCAGTAGTCAATTACTGACAAGAACATTGACTTCAACAGGCTTCTTGGAATGTGGAGGGTTCTCAGTGTTTGTCCAAAGTTGATTAACCAGCAAAACCGTGATCATCACGGTAAAAAGAAGACAAAGACTTCTGTGTCGGGTGAGTACACATCATCTTCCAACAATGAAGATGACGATTCAGATCGCATTCGTCCGATCGGGCAGAAAGCAGCAAAGAGAAAAGGCAAGGGAAAAGTTGATGCTTACGATGAGATAAAGGCATCGACTGAGAGCAACATGGAAGAGTATAGGGCCATTTCACAGCAGAAAATTGCCGAACTAAAATTTTTTAACAAACAAAGAGACTGCGACATAATCATGCGAGACACCACGAGGATGACCCCGGAACAACTTCACGTGCACCTTCAAATGTGCGATGAAATAAAGAAGAGATGAGGCTGGGGAATGTAGTTATTTTCATAGTTTAATTGTTGGACGATGTGTCATTGTTGCTTGTATTTCATTCCTTGCAAACTAGCCGTTGGAAACTACTTCTATAAATAGAAACTTGTATTGCATTTGCAGCATACCCCAAATAACAATTGCTTTCCTCATCTTCATTTTCTACCCTTCGGACCCCTTCAACAATAGCAATGTTGAAGACGATGAAGCAATGTACGACCATTTTATTGATGATGCCGATGATAGATTGTTCTTGCATATTCTTAATCAACAGAGGTTGATGCTCGATGCGGTTGAAGGCTCATCTGGTCCTCCACAAAGAAGAAGATACGTCCAATGAGATCGTGAAGGAGCGCACACCCGCCTATTCAATGATTACTTTTGCGAAAACCCAACATATAACAGCGATGTATTCCGCCGGCATTTTTGGATGAGGCGAGACTTGTTCATTCGAATAGTCAATGCCTTGGAAGCACATGATCCATACTTTCAACAGAGAGAGGGTGCATTAGGAAGAAAAGGTTTCTCCCCTCTTCAGAAATGCACATCCGCAATGCGCCAATTGGCATATTGTGGTCCAGCCGACCTCTTTGATGAGTACCTACGAGTTGCAGAAACAACAGGCATAGAATGCTTGTCTAACTTCTATCGCTGTGTAATCGACATATTTGGAGAGAGGTACTTGAGAAAAACAACTTCAATGGATTGTCAATGTTTGATCAATATGCATAAGAGGAGACATTGTTTCCCCGGAATGTTAGGTAGTCTCGACTATATGCATTGGGAATGGAAAAATTGCCCAGTCGCTTGGAAATGTCAATACACCAGAGGTGATCATGGAGTTCTGATGATAATGTTGAAAGTCGTCACATCGGCAGACTTGTGGATATGGCATGCCTTCTTTGGAGTTGCAGGTTCAAATAATGACATAAATGTGCTCAACCAATCCCCTCTGTTCAATAGCGTTCTGCAAGGAAAAGCCCCGGAAGTAAATTTCATAGTAAATGGTACGCTCTACAGTAGAAGGTACTATATAACTGATGGAATATATCCCGAATGGGCAACCTTCGTCAAGAGTTTTCAATGTCCTACTGATCCGAAAAGAAGTCATTATAAGCAAATGCAAGAGGCTGCATGGAAGGACGTTGAGCAAGTTTTTGGGGTTTTGCAAGCTCGCTGAGCAATTATTAAAGGTTCGGCACATTTTTGGTACACGAGTAAGTTGAAAGATATCATGTATACTTATATTATTTTAGATAACATGATAGTTGAAGACGAAGGGGAATCAGCAGTCAATTGGACAGACGAACCGAGCATCGACAATAACGCAGACACTCAATTTTTTCAAGGTTCAATCAGGGGTTTCAATGCATACATATAAAGAGGCGTCGATCTTCGAGATAAAGAAAAACACCATCAACTCCGGGCCGACTTGATTGAGCACATATGGGTGCATCATAACTCTACCTAGATATATTTCAAGAGTGAGAAAATATGTTTCTTTCTTTTTTTAATTTTTATTTCGTGTTGCATTGTTTTTCCCCTCTTTGCATTTTAATATATTTAATAATATTATGTTAAAAATCGAAATAATTTTTTTTTTTCGAAATTAATTTTATTTATAAAAAAATAAATCGACAATATAAGTTCTATCTACAAATTATAAATATTAATTAATTAATTATATATGTTAAAATTGTAAATAGGATTTAATTAAATTGAAGATGTGAAAATAATTAGGGTAGTTTAAGGTGGGACCCTCAAATAGTGACAAATAATGTTAATTGGACCTGGGTTGCATTGGGGGAAATATATACATTTGAGTGGGGTTTGAACTTTTGATGTGGCAGTGACGCGGCAGTGATGTGTTAGGTAGCATTTGGATGTGGATTGTGGGTGCCCTAATTCGTTTGGCAGGGTAGATAAGGCTCGGGTTGGGTACCTAACTGGGCTTAAATGGTTGTTTGGTATCCTAGTTTATTAAACAGGCCGGCCCTAGATAACTCTCAGCCCGTTCTTAATTTAGTGGTTCTCTGCATCTTGTACATCTCGCCCAAACCACGCGGTAGGGAATATGCAGTGCAACAGTAACTCTAATTACATTTTTAAATTTTACAACTTGGTCCTCTTGTTTCATCTCAAATTTCATAATTAAAAAGGCCAAATCACTCCATTCTCACCCTCTTTCCTGTCTCCTTTCCGTCCCCCATCTAGGGTTCTGCTGCGGCGCTGCTAATCCAACTCAAGGATGAGGTGATTTTTGGTCAGACTCTTATTTTTGTTTGGTTAACAAAAAATCATGACTCTTCGTGCAAACTAATCACCAGATTCTCAGAATCTTGTTCACGAGTTGAGTTGAATGATGTAATTTTTTCGTTTCTGTTAACTATTTTCACCTTTTTCTGTTTTGATTATAGATCTCCTAGTTCATAGACGTCGCAAATTCCTGTAGCTGACGCATTTTTTCTGCAAATCTTGCTTGGTGGAGCTCAGAATTTCAGCATCCATATGACATATAAATTTGTATTGTTTTTGCTTGTACCTTTGAATTTTGATTTTATGGTCTGTGGTTAAGAATAAAATGGATGGAGATATAAATTGTGTTATGGGCCTAATGTTTAGTATATTTTTTTTTTATGCCTATTTGCCTAAGATCTTGTTCAATAGAATGCAGCCAATTTCTTGTGCGTTACAATTAGCCACAGTTTGTTTAGGGACTTTGTTGTTTATGGTTAAAACGGAGGTTTTCTTGTCTTTGTAAAACTGCTAGGATAGTTGGGACATTACGAACATAATTGGGGAATTTTGCACTCTCTAATGTGTTTAAACATTCATTTCGTTGCGTTTTCTATTACGAATTGTCACAGAAATTCTAATTATAGACACAACTTCTTTGTGCTAATTTGTAAAATTATTGTTTATGCAGAAATCTTGTTTCCTTTGAGTTGTAAGATCACAAATGACAACCGTTGGGGAAACAAATGCTACGGTATACCTAATGGTTGAGGAAATTTTGCATCAAACACTAATTAACATATTTATAATAATTGATCTTGTAGCTAGAATTACAAGTAGAAAAAGAAGACAAAATGCTTTTATCGAGCCGTATAGGATGATTGAAAGAATGCCGGACCAAGTAAACCATTTGCATAGAATGGTGGGTTTTAATGATGAAAACTGTATTATTAATCTGTGAATGGATCGCAATGCTTTTGGTCGCCTATGTTTGTTAATGCGCCAATTAGGAGGATTAGTTGGTTGTAAATACGTAACTGTAGAAGAGCAAGTAGTGGTTTTCTTAGGTGTACTTGCACATCACAAAAAAATAGGATTCAGAAGTTTGATTTCTGGCGGTCGGGCCAAACAGTCTCCAACTACGTTCATATCGTTCAAAGACAACCCAGTGATGTTGCCAAGCAGATCGAATACATTGTTCTTTGCTTTCCCCAACTCAATGTCATAGCCGATCCGACTCGCAATTTTGTCAAGTGTTGACTCTGTGTTGCGGCAAAGTTGTCCTAGCAAATCATAAACCCCTTCAAGACCTTCAATTGTTTTCCGCTTCTTACTTGTCGATGGTTGAATTGCGTTCCCCTTATCACTCTGACAAACACTGTTTTCCTCTTCATTTTCGTCACCTAAGATCTCGTCAAGATCCACACGATAGTCACCCTTACAACCTCCTTGTCCAATGTTATCATCTTTCAACAGCTCGTTGACTGCTTCCATCACATCCTCGACACTTTCACTGGTTGCTCCGCCCTTACCAAAAATTTCCTGCCAATCGCCAAATAAAGGCCAATCTCGATACCGCATTGTCCTTGCATTTGGGTCATTCTGTTTCAAAAATTTCTTAGAGGTTAATCAATCAAATTGCAAACTACAATCAATAACCAAATATAAAAAAAATACAAGGGATCAAATTAGCCACCTAGCAAAGGTAAAGCCCAAGTATAACATCAAGTGTTGTCTACTTTTTTCTAGCTTTTCAATCACCCAATTAGCGTGTTATGTAGGTAAATTGATCATTCTGAATAGCAAACTAAACAATAGAACACCTACAAATATTAACAGTGATAAAGCGCAATCCGGTATCCAAGAAACTCAACGAAAACCTATGCAAGAAATATGGAAAAACACAAGATGTACGTGGTTCGATCCAGAGATCTACGTTCACGGGCTCAAAATAGCACCTGCCGAGGTGTTTCTTTCACTATCTCTTTGAGTTTACACGTAATAATTTCAGAATACAGAATGCGAACCCTAATTCCGAGTTCTCTTCTCATATTTATACTATCCCCTACTAAACCCTAACTAACTCCCTACTATCGCGCCTATTTTCCGCTGCATGGCGGTTGGGAGCGGATCGTGGGCCTTGAATCGTGGAACACGCCACAGGTTGGGCCGCGCCACATTATCTGGGATGCGTACTTCTGGACCTTCTGGGCCGGTTAGTGGGCCGAGGTGTTAACCCGACCCGAAGTGACTGGGCCACACCTATCAGATGCCCCCCCCCCCCCCAGCCGGAGCGAAAGGAGCTTCGGTTATGATCGGGGTGGAGCTGTAGGCAAGATGAGCCGTGGTCGCTGGTGAGCCGAAGTGTTTTTGGGTGGCCAAGACTGTTCCGCGTCTAAGGTACTCCGCGGCGTAGTCCGTGGAAGCTGAATCGAACTAGGCCGAATTACACCAAGGTGATAGCGAGATACCGAGTCCCCCAAAAGCAAGAAATTGTAGCGGAAGAAGATAATAATCTGGCCAAGGTGAAGGGAGCACCGGAGTGTAGTAGTCTGGCCGAGGTGAAGGGAGCACCGGAGTGTAGTAGTCTAAAACTTCCTGGTTAAGAGTGGAGGTGATGTGATTGGCGGCGCCATCATGAGAGAGAGGGATGTGAAGTGACACGCTCTGCGATTTCCAAGGAACTTGTTCCCCACGCGCCTTGGGAACCGTAAGGTGCGTAATGAGCACGTCCAAATGAAACGCTGAATTTGAATAGGCCGTATCAGGACCGTTGGTTCTTGGAGTATATATTTGGAATAATGGCACAGTATACTTCATCTTCCTCATTGCGATTTGCCAGTTTTAGAAAGCGGAAAAAAAGGAGAATTCTACGCACCTGTGATTCATCTCAAATTCAAAAACTTCTCAAACTCAAACCAAGTAAGTATGCCTTGTTCATCTTTTTCTTCTTCTGTTCAGGAAGTAGGGACTCAGAGTTCTCCGTTAGATGTGCCACCTCTTCGATTCGTTATTCCAGAGAGGAATGAGATTAGGACCGTTGAACGAGCCGACGGCAGGGAAACCAACATCAAGATGGTCGGTTTTTACGAGTGTATGGAGAATGATTTCGAAGTGTCCACAATAGCGCCGCGGATGGCATTGGTGCAGATTGAGAGAGAAATCCCCTCATTTTACCTTCCTTTTGACTTAGAATATAGTACCGGACCCCAGTGATAGGGCTTGTTGCCCGCCGCAGGGTTTCATTAGTGTGTATATAGATCCCTTGAGAATAGGTTTGAGATTGCCTCTGTGGGACATAGTGGTCCGGTTACTGAGATACTATAACATTGCCTTAATCCAACTAGCGCCAAAGGCGGTTAGACAAGTAGTCGGATTCACCGTAGTGTGCAAGAACGCCGGGGTAGAACCAACCGTAGAGCTGTTTAGGTATTTTTACCAACTAAAAGCCTTCGGTAAATCCAAGGGGTGGTACTCCTTCAGTCCCCGAGCACGAGGTGGGTTTAAGGTGCAAAACCCGAGTAAGGTGGAAGGGTGGAAGGAGAGGTTTATCTTTGTGAAAACCGGAGTGGCTCTCCCGAGATGGAGAAGGGATGAGGTACTAGATACTGCCCCGGTGGAGAATCCGGAGGCCGAGATTGTACATTCATTCCGTGCTATAGGAACCTTCAAGACCCTCTGTACTGAGGAGGAACTGGAGGGGGCCGGACTGAGCCCGTATTATTCGGGCGATGCGGTTGCCGAGGAGGGTAGGAGTTCTTATATCTTGTTTTTAAAACGGTTGTGTTGTACAGGACTAACTTCAAATTCGGTATGCAGTGGGACGCTTCGGAAAAGAGCCAGCCGGAAGCCCCGCAGTGGCTGCAGCAGCCAAGAAGAAGGGCAAAACTACTGAGGTGTCTCCCCGGGGGAAGATGTCACCCAGTCCACGACCTTCTGTGGGGCCGGAGGAACGAGTTGTGGCTGCAGGGTCAACCCCCGGAGCGAAGAGGAGGTCAGAACCGTCCGGGACACCTCCGGCACCATCCAAAAGACTCCGAACAGGGGAAAGCGTTGAGGTAAATCTGAAATGCCCTGTTAGTTATTTTTTACGCAAATGAAGTGTGTACTACCAGTACTGATTTCTGTTTTCTGTCTTGTGCGATATTCTGAAGGAGCAAGTGGCCCCCGGTCTGCTGGGGTTGGAGGGCGCGGACGCCGAGGAACTTCTGCGTTTAGCTCGGGGAATCATGGAGCTTGGCCGGAAGAATGAGATAGAGGCCAAAGAAGAGCTGGCCGCGGTGGTAAGGGATCTTCGCGCGCACAATGACAGGCTAACTCAGGATCTGACCGAAGCGCGGAAGAGGGCGGTTTTGGTAGAGAATGAAGTAGCGCGTCTGCGCGAGGTGGAGGCGGAAGCTGGAGCCCTTCGTGGAGAAACGGCTCAGCTGCGGGCAGAGATGAAGGCCCAGGAAGCAGCGATTGTCGAAGGTCAGGAGGCAATGCTGAAAGCATTTGCCGAGAAATTACTCCAGACGACCACATTTCTGGACTTTCAGACTGATTTCGTTGCTATCGGGGACACGGCCACGCGATCGTTGTTATTGGAGCAAATCAAAGAAGTCTACCCGAATGTGGACGTATACCGTCCAGAGTTCGGGTATGACTATAATGTTGTGGCCGGGGTGGAGGAGGCCTACTACAAAGCTCTAACGCACCTCCCGGAGTGGCCCCTTGTAAAAGCTCTGGCAGAGAAGAAAGTGATATTAAGGGCCGAGGAGGTTGCAAGCTGTGAGGTGGACCAAGACCAGGAATTCCTGGCATTCCGCCGCGGTGAGTTCACCTCTGGACCCCGAAACAAAGAGCCACCCCCTCGTATAGAAGTTGCTGCTGTTGCCGTAGAGGAAGAGCCAGGAACGGCTGAGGGCCGACAGGAGGAGGTGCCCGAAGAGGCCGAGGGGACCGAGGAGGAGGTCAGTCGTTCCCCTCAAATTTGATGTAGTAAATAATAGGAGTAAATGTAAATCCCCTTGATGGGACCATGGATAATGTACTCTGATTGTATTGAATATAAATGTTGTTATTGAACTGAGTTCCCTCTTATTGTATGCTTGAGATTGATCTTTCTTGTTGATTCCGTTGCCTGTTCAGAATACCGCGGAATTGCATGACACGATAAAGAAGCTCATGCAATCATTGGAGTGGTTCCGCGGAGAGAAGAATAACTTGCAAATGCAAGTAGTGCCGAAGCTAGAGAAGCGAGCGGCTGCTGCGGAGAGAAGGGCGAAGGAGGCCGAGGAGAAAGCCTGGGACCAGGAGTTGAAGTATCTGGCGAAAGTTGCTGAACTGGACCGAGTCCTCATCCATCAAAGGGAGTATGACCGGATACTGACTGAGTTCGGCTTACTGACATTTGAGGAAGTTGAGGCGCGGGTCGTAGAGATCCAGAATGAAATTTCAGCACTTATGGCGAAGGGTCCAGCCGAGTCCTCGGAGCTTGTAAGAAAGCGAGAGGTGTTGGAGTTACTCCTCAGCATGTATGAAGGATTGAAAGGCCGTGGCAGGTGGCGGCCCTCTGCCGAGGAATTCATTGCGAGTTCTAGCCGGAGCCAAGGTACTTCGAAAACCCCCCGGAAGGGTAAAAAGAAGCCAGCGGGAAAGAGCAAAGGAATTATTATTCGAGAGCCAATTCCAGTGACTACGATTGAAGAAGAGCCCACTGTTGTCGCCGAAGAGGTAGTCGAAGAGCTGGCCAAAGAAATCGAAGTAATGGCTCCCGAGGAATGGGATCCTGTGCAATGGGCCCAAACTCCGAGGTCTACCCCGCAGCCAAGTAGTCGAGCTCGCACAAGAGACGAAACCCCCAGACAAGCGCCAAGGACCAGTCCACGACGTCGGGGGGCCCGCGTAGGGTAAGGAGCCGGAGCCCAAGGCCGAGGAACGACAAGATCCCGGAGGACACGGCGTAGGTCCAGGAATAGACCTCAACGCCGGAGCGCCGAATACTGGCTCGGAGGCCGTAGATAAAAGAAAAAATATTCTTTTTTTTTTTTTTTTTTTTTTTTTTTGAAGTCTTATGTAAAAAACTTTTTGGCTTGAATCGAGAAAATGTAACAAACCGTTTAGTGAGCAAAGTTATGTAAAGGAAAACCATGAGGTGTTGACCAGAAATAAAAATTGCATTATTGGGTGTTCGGGAACACGACATGGACGGCGCCAATTAAAACCTCCCCGGACGGATCGGGCGGGAGTACAACACCCTCTCCGGTTTAACAAGCGAGAGGGGGTATGAGTCCGGAGACGAAATGTGAATCTCCCCGGACGGATCGGGAAAGAGAACCAATTGTCCGGAGACGAGTAATAATAATACGACTACGTTAGGGCGTCCCCGTAACGTAGAAGAAAGTACAGTAAAATGCACAAATAAAGAAATTTTATTCAATGGTGAGTGCCGGAGCCACTTAAAGAATACAAAGATAAATAGTAATGAAAAAGTAGCGTACAATGATCATAAAGATAAGGATGATACTTGTCATTTGGCATTCACAGATAGAAGCGTCTCAAGTTGGTAACATGCCAGCTTCGGGGAATTGGGGTTCCATCGAGATGCTCTAACTGGTAGGATCCGGAATCGTGTGCGGCAACGATACGATAAGGACCTTCCCAAGAAGCATGTAATTTCCCCTCGGGGGCAGCTTTGCTGGCTGAATTGAGTCGAAGTACTAGGTCCCCGACATTGAACTGAGTGCCTCGAACCCGGAGGTGATGATACTAAGCTGCACGTTGTTTACACCTGGCCTGCTGGATGAACGATTGATCACGACGATATTCAAGCTCATCCAAATTTGCACGAAGAGCTTCACCATTATCCTCGGGAATCAATGTTACGAGGCGGGGGCTTGGTACGCTGATTTTCGCCGGAATAACAGCTTCGGAGCCGTAAGTAAGGCTGTAGGGGGTCTCCCCGGTAGAGGTATGCGGCGTTGTGCGATAAGCCCATAGAGCTTGCGGAAGATTTTCGGCCCAAAGACCTTTAGCATTATCCAGGCGTTTCTTTATACCCGCAAGCAGCGTACGATTAGTGACTTCGACCTGACCATTGGCCTGAGGGTGAGCAACCGAGGTGAAAATTTGTTTGATATGGAGCTCCTCGCATCATGACCGGAAAGGATCGTTGGCAAACTGTTTGCCGTTATCCGAAATAATAGTGCTCGGTATGCCAAAGCGACATACAATATTTCGCCAGACGAACTTCAAGATATTTTTACCAGTGATGGCAGTAAGAGGTTCGGCTTCTACCCACTTAGTGAAGTAATCTACGGCGACGACCAGAAATTTCAATCCCCCCGGAGCGACTGGGAACGGGCCGACAATGTCGATTCCCCATTGGATAAATGGCCACGCACTCTGAATTCCAGTGAGCTCGGTTTGCGGCAGATGCTTCACACGAGAGTGCAGTTGACACTTGCTGCACTAGGTTACCAAATCGTGGGCATCGTTGAATAAGGTTGGCCAATAATACCCCCATCGAAGAATTTTCTTGGCCAACGTCCGTGATCCTATGTGACTGGCGCAAGCCCCTTCGTGAACCTCCCGGAGAACCTGATCGGCCTGGGCAGGAGCAAGGCACCGGAGATTTGGTTGTAAGTACGACCGTCGATACAAAATCCCATCATGGAATGAGTACTTGGGTGCCTTTAGAACTATCTGCCGAGCTCGCAGCTTGTCATTAGGCAAAGTTCCATCCCGGAGATACTGAACAATAGGAGTCATCCAATTCTGATCACTATCCACCAATGCCGAGACCGTTGCCTCATGAATCGCCGGATGAAATATATCTTTGACCAGAATATCCGAAGACACATTAGTGCGGACCGCGGAGGCTAATTTACTGAGCGCGTCTGCTTTGGCATTCTGTGTACGTGGTACCTTCTGGACAACAACCGTATCAAAAGTTGACGTAAGTCGGAGTGTTAAAGCGAGATACCTGATCATCGTTTCACCCTTAGCGGCGTAAGTACCCCGGATCTGATTGGATACAATCTCGGAGTCCGTGAATAGCTCAAGATGGCGGATAGCTAAGGATCGAGCGAGCCGGAGCCCAGCGAGAACTGCCTCGTATTCTGCTTCATTATTGGTCACCTTAAATTTGAATCGGATGACGTACTTAACTTCAACTCCCTCGGGGTCAATGAGAAGCACCCCGGCACCACTTCCGCGAGTTGTGGATGCACCATCCACATATAATTGCCACTTGCGAGGTGTGGGTTCAAGGGTAGCAGGGTGATGAGTACCATTGTCTGCAGATGTACGTGGTTCGATCCGGAGATCTACGTCCACGGGCTCAAAATAGCACCTGCCGAGGTGTTTCTTTCACTATCTCTTTGAGTTTACACGTAATAATTTCAGAATACAGAATGCGAACCCTAATTCCGAGTTCTCTTCTCATATTTATACTATCCCCTACTAAACCCTAACTAACTCCCTACTATCGCGCCTATTTTCCGCTGCATGGCGGTTGGGAGCGAATCGTGGGCCTTGAATTGCGGAACACGCCACAGGTTGGGCCGCGCCACATTATCTGGGACGCGTACTTCTGGACCTTCTGGGCCGGTTAGTGGGCCGAGGTGTTAACCCGACCCGAAGTGACTGGGCCACACCTATCAAACAGGATTATCGGACAAGCAACATAAACTACACTAAATAATTGAGTAGATTATAAATAGATTGTTAGCGACTAAGAAAAAAATTTCTGGCCTGCACAATGATTTTCCACAAATCACCTTCCTAGTCGATCATATGAGTCCCCTTTAAATTGAAGCCGACCCCTGATCCAGCAATCATTGTCGTAAGAGACCCGTGATTCTTCTTCCAAGTCGTCAACTTTGAGTTGATATGTGGCATTCCCTATAGGTCGGTGGTGGGGAATTCCTTCCTCATTTCAGCTTCTAGCTTGTTCAAATAACCTGCCCTAAACCCATTGTCGGATTTCTAACCTTGTGCTACGAGTTCTTTCAGAGCTGCGAGTAGTACCACTTCCTCCATATTCGATCATATACGCCTAGTTTTGTCGGTTTTGTTTCCTCTGCCACGGCCGAGGCTACTGCTCCCAGAGGAGACACCTAAATGCAAATAGTTACAAACTAATTTAACATCAAGCTAATTAACGTTAACATCGAAGGAAATTTGAGCGTCTGGAAAAGGGACGATGCGGTTGTAGAATACGTATATTTGAATGAACCAATAACACCATTATAAATTAAATAGAAAACATGGTAAATCAACTAACAAACTAATCATACCAACATTTAACTATTTCTGACAATTTTGTCCAGAGTTGTTACACAGATTACATCAAACTTCCATTTTTTAATACTTGTCATGGATTAACCCATCATAACCAAATACGTCCAAACCAAAGTCAAAATCAAGACTGAATCTTATAGAGATGAAGGTAATCTGATTAAGTATTTGATACAAATAAGGGTAATTGCAGAATATACCAATTCTGATGAACGATTTAAACTGATTAATTATTGGAAAAAAACCCATATACTATTGATAAAAAAATGTACAGCACCTATCATATCATTCCCCAATCTTACAGACTCAATGATTAGATGTCTAAAACAAAAAATACCCAATGTAGACATTTTAGCTTGGAATAGAATGTAATCACGTACCTGGATTCATCGAACTCATCGTCTACCCCTGGTACTCAGTTCTTTTTCACCTGGAAAAACCTCTGGTATAGAAGTTGCACGGAGCCACAACACCCTTTCGCGAACCTTAGCAAGAAGTAATTTAACTGTTTCTTTTCTTAAAATTTGGGGGTTAAGTGAAAGGGGTATGTTTATAATTTGAAGTATTTAGGGGGGTTATTTTGTAGATAAAAAAAAGTTTAATCATGGGTGTAATATTGGGTACCAAACAAGCACTTTATTTTATCGTGTGTTTTTATCTTATCTACCAAACACAAATATACGATGTATCTCAATCCCTATCTACGATACACATCTTGACTTAACTATCTCACCTTATCATAGCTTATCTACCAAACGAGCCCTAAGTATGATATAATTCTGGAGGCCGAAAGTACTTTTGTGAATGTTTTAATATTTGTTCTTTTATGTGTTTGGTCCAGATAGATATGTGGTGTGTATCACTATTCTGAACTTAAGATAATTTTCTTCCATCACATGTTCATTTTGTTATTTTAATAAATTAATACAACATATTTCTTTCTTGTAAATGTACTTTGAGTCTAAGGTAAAAGAAAGTATGTATACTTTTGGGTAAATCCTATAAATTATTAGGTGAGACAATTCGCAACCATTGTGAATAGAAAATTGAATGAGTTGAATGGAAGCTATAAACCAATAATCTCCAAACCTTTGTGCTTCACTTTCATTTTGTTTCCCATTATCAAAGTTGTTAAATTGTAATGCCCCATACACTAACTTCATATAATGTGTATATTAGGGATCCTAATTTATACACTTTAACTAATATATAATACAAATTGCAAACTAGAATTTGAAGTACTATACAAGAACTCAGAATTATGAGTTTACTTCATTTTAATTTGCTTATTACTTTTTCAATGTTATATTATTGGTGCTATGATATTTAAAATACTGAATTAATTATATGTCCACCAATAAATAACTATTTATATGGTGTACATCATACACATGAAAATTTACTTCATAATTTAATTTATTTCTTTTCTATAACCCCACATTTATGTTTATTAATCAAGTGGGATAAATATGCAATATATATAAATATGGGATAACCATTCGTTTCATTGCTCTTCCTAAAAACCAAATTTTTTTTAAAGCACATTTCAAATAGATGATTTCCCTATCAATAATCTACAATTGCGAGTTTTACCGCTATTTGCACAAAAACCCTTTCTTATTAAACAATATAACACACAGAACTCATATGAAACAAATTTTTTATGTTCTTAGGAGGTTTAAAGGTAGGGATATAAATTTTCATAACATATACATTAAAGAACAATAAAAAGATAGTTAATATATATATAGACACATATGTGTGAAGAAAACGCTATTATATAGGATGATACAATAATTTGCATCAAAATATGTACAAAGAAAAATGTAATAAGTGAGTATAGGACATAATATAATTTTCAGATGTAAACAAAGAATTATTGTAGGTCCGTGCTCATATGAAATATTTATGACCGTGAAGTTGAAATTGAAGTTGGCTGCTCAAAGATTGGTTTGGAACTATGATATAATGTATTTCTTAAAAATACATTTTTAAGTACAATTTGTTTTAGATATAATTATGTTTTAGTTATCAAAGACACTTATAACCGAATATATTTTCTTGAGAAAATAGTTAAATATTTCTTATAAATATTGTTTGTTTTGAAGATGTAAAAGTATTTAAAATTATGTAATTATAACCAATATGAATTGGCAATGGATGATCTTCAGAAGATAATCAAACTACCAGATTCAACTAACAATATTTATATAAGGAGTTTATTTAACTACAATTAAAAAAACTGTATCTTATTAAAATTTACGTGACTTTCTTAAAGTCTTCTGTTCCTAACTAGAGTTGTTAAAATGAGCTTTATCTCATGAATTGGCTCGCTCCGCGCCGCATAATAGGTGTGCCGGGCCAAGGTTTTAGTGGCCCACCCCAACCAGTATTCTGCTCGGCCAGTCCTCTAGCAGTCTCTAATTATATATGTCATCTTGTAGAGTTGTATATCATGTATTTATGTTTAATGAAAAGTTGAAAAATGAAGAAACTATTGGAACTATTTTGATTTGTACAATAGCAAATGACGGATAAGAATAGTTTGGTCTAATTTGTTAAGTTAATTAACAAATCTAGTTCACATTAGTTATAGTCTATTTTTTTAGAAATATCTCATTTTCAATAGCATGTGAATCTAGGTAAGGTTTCTACTAAGATTATGACATTATAAAACATTAAGTTAAAAAAATAAACAAATAATTAAAGAATTCAGACATTAAAAGATGTGATTTAGTGTTAGAAAAAAATTAGCAATGATGGTGTATTTGAAATTACTCTAAAAGAATGAAGGGACTGGTAAAGTCGAGGCACAAGTTTGACTCGTTGTCTGTAAGACGATATTGTCCCGCATACATATAAGTGTTCACGGTCTCCGATAATCGTCCCCAAGATACAACGACTTTAACTTTAGGATCGCAGCGCAACGATAGTAAAATTTTCGACAAACTACTCGATAATTAGGACTTTATTCTAGACTCAAAAGACTTAAAAAGACCATAATTTGCAAAACAAAATAAATGTGGGTTAATGTAGTAATTGTTGTTGTATGTGGAGATGTAAATGTAAATGCCTATTTATAGACTTTTAGGCATCATTTCGTGAACAGATCAATCACAATTTTTAGGTGGTACCTCTTGATTAAAAGGTCGCCCGGATAATCATGCAACATATGAGGCAAGAATGGGAAAGGTTTGAAACGTATATATATTTATCTTGCAAGTTCATGAGGTTTCTTTTCTTTTTTATTATTTTAATTACTCATGAGTATAATTTTAGAATTAAGTATTGCTATTTTACATTATTTTTCAACTATTCTTGGTTGTAATTCCATAATTTATTGGAATTATGCACTAAGAAAATTTATTTTCCTATAATTTTGTTTCGACTCTTCTTTGTGTTAGAATTATGTTATTTATTTATATTATTTCTTTAGTTGGTATAAGGTGGGTGTGAAATAGTTGTATACGAGAGGAAGTTCAATCTGATTAAATTTGAGGAATTTATAAAGTTTTGAAGAAAACCCTCTATAAAAGGAAATCAAATATTCCCCCCACCCCCCACCCCTCCCCCTCCCCCCCCCCCCCCCCCATTTCACCTTCTAAAAATGGATATGTTTAAATCATTACTAATATAATAATGTATATTTATGTGTGTATATATATATAGTTACAATTTTGTTGGCAACTTGCTACAGAAAAACTATAGGTGACAATTTATTATTAATTTATTTTATTAAAAAAAATTAAATGCAAATAATTTTTACGATTCTCTCCATTTTTCAATGTAAAATATAATTTTTTTCACGGCTTTTAATTTGATATCTATATTACATATCATGCAAAATATTAAAAGGAAAACATCCTAAGAAATTAGAATAGTTTTTGGCATATATATCACCCTCTAACAAAAAGGCCAAAATTTAGAAATAAAAATTACAATTGGACAAGTAATCTAACAGCGACAAGTTCAATTTCTTATAGTTTAATCTTTTTGTTTCTTAAAAAATTAAATGCTAATAACTTTTTTTTTCATTTCTAATTCAACTTTTAACGAATAATATATCAAATTAATCATTTTCACAATCTTAAATTTTACACCACATTGCACTTGTCAAAATAAAAATATTAGTTAGAAAATAAACCATTGTTGTTACTATGAGTTAGACTATTTGTATTTGGAATTTATTGCAATTTTTAATCAATGACCAAGATTTAATGGCGTCAACGAATTTCACTTCACTTAATTTTCCTTATATTCGTAAAATTAAAAATAAAGATATAAAATTTGAAAGACACTGCAATACCTCTAAGATAAGAGGCACTTGGATTCATATATTGGTTTGATAATTTTCTTTTCCATTTTCTTGGAGCAACATAAAAGGACGAAAATTTTAGGAATTTTTATAATGATAAATAATTCATATTGTATAAATAAATGATATATATATATATATATATATATATATATGATCAAATTAATTGTCTCTATGGGAGGATTAAAGAAATATACATATATTAAAAAAGGGAATATAATTATTTCATAACTTACTCATATGTCTATATTTTTAATATCTTTATTGTTTTTTCTTTTGCTAACAAATGTATAATTTTTCATCATTTATTATATATTAATTATAATATTTCACTATATTAAAACCATATAAATATATCAAATCTTATTGTATATTCATGTTAAATTTACAAACCGTGCATCGCCCGGGAATATTGCTAGTTATATTGATAATGATTTAAGCCACCTAATCTTAGCACGTAAAAATGTTATTACTCACCCCGTTCTATAATAAGAGCCATATTTGAAAAGTTACATTATATTTTCTAGTCAATTTTTAATGAAGGTACGCTTCTTCAAAAATAATAAATTCCCACTTAAACGACTTATTTTATTTTTTATTTGACATGTTACATTATGTGTAAGCAATGATGCAAAAGGCGGCCTAGCCTACCGCCCAGGCGCTAGGCGCCTCCAACCTGCCTCCGATTATGCCTGAATCGGCCCTCTAGGCATTTTCGGCCTAAATCGGTCCTCTAGGCATTTTTGGTATTAGCCGGCGCCTAGGCGGGCCTATTTTTTTAATTATAAACGCCGTCATTTTTTGAACTTGAAACAATTGATTAAATTAAAAAGATAAAACTTAAAAGTTAGAACCCTCAATCTCCTCATTCCAACGGCAAAAAAAAGAAACAAAAAGTTAAAACCCTCTCTCCAACAATTCAAGTTCCTCCGTCACCCTCTATTTTCATTTCATCTTGCAGAATTAATTCAAGTTCCTCCGTCAACCCCTATTTTCATTCTATCTTGCATAATTAATTAACTATATGAACATTTATAGTGAAGTTTGGTCCACTATAAGTATATATACACCTTTAACTTAGATATGTAAATAGTAAATTTAAATTAAAAGAAGAAGGGGGAAGTTTCTAGCCGCTGCCAAGGGGCCTAGGCGGCCTCAAACTACTCCCCCTCCGCTTTCGTTGTTTACTTGAACTGAAAAATGAAATATTAACACTTGAAACAACATTCTTATTTTAAAATTTTTTTTTATTTTATTTTTTTATAGAACGAAAGGTTAAATATGATTATTTTAGTTTTATAGAACCAAAGATTACATAGTGAGATATAGTGATGCTCCCTAATATGGATAACTCTGTCCTATCCACTTGGTTAGTATTTAAGTGGGTGATTCATCATATATTAGGGTAGGGAAAAAAGTATCGAAATATTGCATGTATTGTATTGAAAAATTATCGAAAATATCAAAATTTTCGGTACGGTAATGATATGACAATGTAAAAATGCGGTATTTCGGTATGGATGATTCTATACAGTATACCATATCGACCCACACCTAACCATACACTTGAAAAGTGCGTTGGAAACTAATAGTTATAATTATTTGATCTCTATACACTTTTAAAGTACTCCCTCCGTCCCGAATGAACTTGCACGGGTAAGTGAGCACACATATTAAGAAAATTTATTTTTTCGGTTATGTTGAATTTTCAAATCTATCTTTTTGCTTTATTGGGTAAATAAATGTGTATTATGGGGGTAGAATTTGTAGATTTATTTCCTTTTTAAGAAAGTGTGCAAATTACTTAGGACGGATCGAAATAGAAAGTGTGTAAGTTCATTCGAGACGGAGGAAGTATATAATATACTCCCCCCGTCCCGGTTAAATTTGCAACCCTGACCGAAACGGATGTTAAGAAAAAATAGATTTTACTTTTCTTTTGAATTTTTTAAAGGTGGAGATTGAGGGTTGAAATTTTGAGGGTGAAGATTGTGGGGATTTCATTTATGAGGTTGCAAAGTTAACTGGGACGGACCGATATGACAAGTAGACATATTTATCTGGGACGGAGGTAGTATCACGTAAGTGGGTTACTATTAGAGGTGGCAAAATCGGCCCAGTCCGACGAGCCGGCCTAGTAGGCCCAATATTTTAGATGGACCGGGCCATAAAAATATAGGCCCGAAGTACGATTTGGTCCGACCGAACCGACCCGATAATTTTAGTATATTATAGGAGTATACTCTGGATTAAATCGATTAATTTTAGATCCGATCAAATTTTGATTCGATACGACCTGATCAACCCAAAATATGACGTTGGTCTGACTAGGGCTGGGGAAAAATACCGAAATACCGCACATACAGTATCGAAAAATTATCGAAAATACCGAAATATTCGGTATACCAAATTTTCGAAATTTTCGGTACGGTAAATATATGATAATCTAAAAATTTCGATATTTCGATATATACCGAAATACCAAAAAAAATTCGGTATTTTCGGTATATATCGGTATACCAATTTTTTTTCGATATTTTGGTAGTTCGGTATACCAAATTCCTAACAGTATACCGTAAATTTTCGGTATACCGAAATTTCGGTATACCAAAATCAACGGTATAAATCGGTATATACCGATACTGATATAAAATTCGCTATATCGAATTTTCGGTACGGTATCGGTATTTATCGATATCACACCGAATTTTCGGTATGTCGAATTTCGGCATATCGAAATTTTCGGTACGATAACGATATGGATTTTCGGCGTACCGAAAATTTCGATACGGTAACAGTATGAGCGATTCGGTACGATATACCCCCCACAGTCTGACGAATGACAGCTCCACTAGGGTGGCATAGAATAAGTGCCAAAGTATATAGGTGTATTCTGCCTGATAGTATACATCATTTTGCGTGATCGTATATTTTTAATATAATTACTTTTCTATAAAGTATATGTCCAAGAATGACTTCATTAATGATACAAATACAATTATTGTTCCAAAATTATTGTTCCCTTATGGAGTATATAATATTACTTAAAAAATAAGTTAAGATATTAAGGAACTTTGCATTCATTATTTGTTACTCATCAATTATTTTTGAAGCATCGCAGTGTATTTAATATTTGGACATAGTATATTTTATAATATCTGACAGTACACGTAATGAACCAGAACCCCAACAACGATTCGGTGGTGCGACATAAACCTACCGAATAACGAGCAAAAAACCTTCAACAATGGTTCGCGCTGCGACCTCCTTTCGCGGCCGCTACCAAGTTGACGACCCAAAAACCCCAACGATGGTTCAATGTTAGGAAATTTTTTCCTGACATATCATTTTGCCTGATAGTATACATAATTTTGCCTGATAGTACATATCATTCTGCCTGATAGTACATATCATTTTGCGTGATAGTACATATGAAGTTGACAACCCAAATACAATTATATGTTATCATATCTTACAGTACACGTAACTGTACTAGAACATGTGCAAAACTGTACCGAAACATATCCAAAACTATACCAAAATTCACATATCCAAAAACTATACCAAAAGGTCCAAAACATATCCAATACTATCCCAAAACATCATCAAAATACACATAATCAAGACATATCCACAACATATCCAAACTCGTACGAAAACATATGTTCTATTTAAAGATTTGCCCTTCTCCAATCATTCCACATCAATCTCAACCTTTCTTTTTACCTTTAAATATCTTCTTTTTATTTCGAGGATTCCTAGCAACAACTTTACCTCTTTCAGAAGCAGATTTTTCCTTTTTTTGGGCAATTCTTGCAATCATATTCGGCTTTCCATTGATAAAATTTTGTACATCTCGAAGAAGTTCTTGTTTTCCTTCATTTAGTGGTGATAGAACAATCTTAACGCAAATTTCATCCCACAAAGCACGATGTGCATCAGCCTAAAATAAAAATAAAAATAAAATTAATAAAAGCAAAAGTCATCAAGACAAAATAAAGGTATAAATTAAAAAATAAACAGAAAAATACCTTGACCAAATTAGGTTCATGATATACAAGACCATCAAACTTCATCATATGATGCATCATATAAATAGCACAATCTTGATCACGCCTCTTTGTTTGCCACTTAAATTGCACATTATAGAACACATAATTCAAAATTTCTTTCGCTTTACAATGTCCAATTCGATCAAGCAATTTTGAAATATGATACTGCTATAAAAAATAAAATAGAAATGGATTAGAATAAAACACATGAAACTAAACATACTATAACTCTCAAAATTATATGCTAACATGTTTTATATAATGTACTGTAGTAAATGAAAAACCTTTTGTCTTACCAATAATGTGGCAGCTTCAAAGAAGACATTGTCATCAGCCCCATACTTGTTATTGTCCAAATAATGGAACTTCAAGGCAACAAAATTAACGACAACACAAGCATAATGTGCTCCAAGAAGAAACGGGACAAAAATCTACAACATAAAATATAGGTTAGGTTATACTAAAAAAAACTAAACAATAAAAAAAAATTAAGATACAACTAACCATATCAACGTTTTTTAACAAATTTATATTCCCAGAGGCGCACAATTTCAAATAATTTATTATTTCTTTTTCATTCTCTCCTTCTTCACCAACACCTTCAATCAATCTTCTCAATGAAAAAAAAAAAAAAAAAAAAAAAAACATTATAATTACTCAAAAAATTAAATAATAAATAAATATTCCCTCCGTTCCGGTTAAAGTAGCCACTTTGATCAGGCATGGATGTTAAGAAAAAGTAGTTCTTTGACTTTTTTAAAGGTTGAGATTGAGGGTTGAGATTTTGAGGGTGAGGATTGTGAGATTAGTTTCCTTTTTTTGGGTGGCAACTTTAGTTGGGATGGACCGAAAAGACAAGTAGACAGCTTTAAGCGGGACGGAGGGAGTAATTTTCAACTTACAATATACTTAGTGTTAAAAATAAAACCGGCTCCGCCGATTTGCATCCCCTTCTCCACGATTAATCATCAAACTCCATGTATCAACTATATATTTGAAAACTTGATTTAATGGATTCAAAGAAACCATATCTTGCTTGGGAACAATATGAGTGTTCCCATTCCTAAACAAACAGTGCTGCAAAAGAAAACATATATCGTATCACTCATAAGCTAATACTATAAAGTTAAATTAACTATACTGAAAGAAAAGAAAAACTTACATATCCTTCTCAGGTTCCTCACTAAACAAGCAATAGTCAATGATTTCTTTGTGCTTTCGATCCATCGAAGAGAACAAGTGATTCAATGAAAATAAAAGCATAGACACATATTCAAAGTTCTCATCAATTTTCAATGAATTGAAATCCAAATCAGTTGCTGCATCCCTTTTCCTTGCACTGACAGAGTTCAGTGCCTCAACTAATTCTTTAGCTGATGCAGGTTCATCATCAACTTCCATTCCTTCGCTAGCTTTTCCGACCTCGGGTGATGGGGTAAGAATGTCAAATATTGGACCATCAAAATCCATCTTCTTAAAATTCATAAAATTATTGACAACATCGTCAGTAATTTTTTGCACTTTTTCATCCGACCAAAATTTCTGAAAATCCAAGTTTTCGGGGGTTGAAGAATTCCCGGCTTCATCTTTCGAACTTTTCTTAATTTTCAATAATTTTGTCATATAATAGTTGGAAACAATAGAACATCCCTCTTAAAAAATAGAAGAATCTCATGAAGCCGCTGCAAACAATACAATAATTATATCACATAAAAGAACATATACTATTAAGTAAAAGAATACATACTAATAGCACTAAACAAATATATTATTAGTAAAAATATATACTAATAACAGTACAATGAAAATAATATTCATACTACTATACAAACAAAACATATACTATAAATAAAAACATGAATAAACAAAAACAATACTTACATCAGTAGCTGCATTTTGAATTTCAGTATTCCTCAATTCACTACTTGGGACAGAAAAGGTAATGTATTCAGACTCATCAACATTACTTTTTTCCTTCCCACCATCAGTTTCAACACCATTTCCCTTTTCCCGATTACTTTCAGACCCCACCTCAGTTCTGCCTCCTAAAACTTGATCATTTCTAGATATTGGATATTTATCCACAATTAAATCACCATCTCCGTATCTCTTCGCTTTGGACTCTTGACTACACCTCATGGACAAATTCTTGTCATTCCAATGACGGATAAGCAGTAAGGAGCATGGCTCAGCCAAACCATGCAACTTCACCCTGTGAAGATACATGATTTGCAATAGAAATATGCAGCCACCTACATAAATACCCCGATAGTTCACATACTTATCGACAAACAAGCACAGTCTATCAATAATATATGTGCACTAATCCAACTTCGGAATCAGAGTCACATCCTCAGTGGCTTTTAAAATACCAATAGTCAACAACCTATTTGGTGCTGGGGCCGAGAAAGAACAAACAACATATGACAAAAAAATTCTTTTAAAATCATCCCCTCCATGACTCAGCCTCTCAACAAACAAAAATTCTAACTTACTCAACAATACACTAGAAGCTATGCCATGCTCAGATTCAAGCTTAGAAACAAGTGTAGGGCTCTCTTTTGAAAACTCATAGATTGGGACCTCAACTCCTTGATTCCTAGGAATCATAAATGCATCATATACATCATCAGTTGTGACAAGAAATTTCCTAAAATCATCAATTCTTATCGTCCTACTACTAGGATCAAAATTGTCTACTAACCAATTCAACATCCCTGCATGAAGATTATTGCTGATATTTATATGAAGCAATCCCCCAAAGCCCATGCTTTCTACATCCCTTTTCTGAGCATCCGTCAACTTACCTATAACCTTAAATAAACCCGTTGGTCTATTGGAAAGTAAAACCCCTGCAATTTTAAAAAGGAATAAACAGTTAATTACAAATGAAAATACTAAATACATATACATATCAAATAAAGAATGCAGTATACCTTAATATTAAATATATATTGTTAATTGTAATAAACATATACTATCAGGAAAAATGATATGTACTATCAGGCAATATGATATATACTATCAGCCAAAATGATATATGCTATCAGGCAAAATGATATGTACTATCAAGCAAAATCATATATACTATCAGGCAAAATGATATGTATTATCAGGCAAAATTATATATATTATCAAACAAAATGATATATACTATCAGGCAAAATGATATGTTCAAGAGGTCGGGGGCGGACGCGACTTCAGGTCGCACCCGCGACCAACATGACGAAGAACGAGTGGAAAAGCTTCAATAATGGTTCGCAGCCGTGACCAAGTCAACGAACCTAAACCCCAGTAATGATTCGTGGCCGCGAAGGTGGGTCGCTGCCGCGACCAAGTCCATGAACCTAAACCTCAACAATGATTCGCGGCTGCGACCCACCTTCGCGACAGCGACCAAGTCGACGAACATAAACCTCCCCTATTCCCAAAACAACACAACTGAACCAGAAAAACAGGGCAGTATATAAAAAATAACAAATAAGTAACTTACAAAGGATAAACAATTATACGCATTATTAGTGATTTTCCTCAAACACAAGACTTTACAATATAAAAATACACATACTATATATTAAAATCTTTACACTATACAATTTTCAAAGATGTACTATATCAACAACAATAGATAACACAAAACTAGAAAGTAAATTACCTTGGTTTTTCATCTTCAACTTCATCAATATTAACATATTTTTCTTCAACTTTCTTTCTCTTTCCACCTTCACCTTGCACAGATTTCCCTTTTGCTTTATATTTCTTCTTAATTTGTTCCTCAACACATTCCCCTTCAACCCTTTCTTTTCTTTTCTTATTCTTTTGAGGGTTGTCAACAAAATCACTACTAACATTGCCGTCAACAACCAATTTCTCTTGTGAACCTTGTCCACGAGATCCAATAGGATTCTTCTTCTTTTCAGAAACTTTCTCCTTGACAACTTTTACTGCAGCACCCTTAGTCTCGGACTTCATACTCCCTTTCTCAGCAGATTCAATACTAACATTGCCCTTAATAACCAATTTCTCTTGTGAACCTTGTCCACGAGATCCAATAGGAGCCTTCTTATTTTTTTTTTTTTTTTCAGGAACTTTCTCCTTGACAACTTTTACAGCAGCAACCTTAGTCTTGGACTTCACACTCCCTTTCTCAGCAGATTCAATACTACTCTTCTCCTTACCAACTGATTTATCCTTTGAAGGACTTCCACCAGTGCCCTTCTTACTAGTTCTTTGGTCAGAATTTTTTAAACTAAATAATAATTTGGCAGAATCTTCAATACTTTTTGTAACAATAGATTTAAGAACCTTTTTCTTAATTCTGGGAGGTTTACAAATCATTTGCTTCAAACGGCCCAATTTCTTCGGTGGTTCATTAGATTTTTCTTTCATTATAATAAACCTAAACTATAAGAAAATTTCATATTGCTCAACTGAATCAAAATTGGTATCAGAAGAATTGCTATGGTTATTTGTTTATTAACACTTGTTCTTGGAATTAGGGGCAATGCTAAACATGTTTTGCTTAGTGCTCCACCATTGTTCGTTCTTGTTTAGAATTGTAAAATGTAGCTACCAATAAAAAGTGATCTAGAGCTTGTTACAATTGGACTTAATCAAGCTAATTATGCTTAAGAAGTTAACTGCTGATATTTTGGAAAGAAAAAACAAAATTCATTGCATAACAGTTGGAATATGCTTTGAGCAATTCTTATGATACTTCGAACTATAAATCCTACAGCGACATAACATTGCATCAATCGTACACAACAAATCACAAAATTCAACATATAAGAAAAGTTCATCTACCGAACTTTTCTTAATTGTTGATAAGTGCATATTTTTATAATATTTGAGCTCTTAAATTAGTTGATTTTGATGCATTCTCTAATAATATTAATATATTTTATTGTATTTTATTAATTTTTGGGCCTTGAGTTAATTTATCGGAATATTGATTATAACCTTGGTTTAGTAATTTATTTTGGGTATTAAGTTCAAGCCCACTTGAAAGAAAGGGACAAACCCACCAGCCACTAAAATGAGGAAAATCAAACACCAGATTGAAGAAGAAAACATGCGAAATTAGAGAGAGAAGAAAATAACCCATTAATATGACTTATTTGCATTCTTAAAACATCATCAATTAATTACATTAAAGAAATAAAATAATTTCAGCCCATGTCCACTTGTGCAGCCCATTCCCACTTCATTTTTAAACTTGCTGCACAAAGTTGACTTTTCTAACATCAATCTGCTATAGCAACTTGGCGGACAACCAACAGGCTAAGTCTAGCAAGTCATTAATCATCAAATTAGCTTAGGATAGCAATACAACATCAGCAAGTTGCAACTACAGCTGTTGAAATAAATTATTAAAAAAAAAAAAAAAAAAAAAAAAAAAAGAGAACGCAACAACTTGCAAGAAATCAGCTACTATTATTGACTTTCCCCCAACTTGTAACCTGCGAAATCCCAGCTTGCAACCTGCAAAGAAGAAGAAAAGAAATTAGGAAAAGAGGGGCAGCAACAGCTCGCAACAGAGGCGAGATCAGAAGCAGTACAGCAACCACTTGCAACAGAGCAACTTTTGGCAGCATTTTTACAGCAATATTCAGCAAGTTAACAACCTATTTGACAGCAAGATGATAGCCATGGAGGGAGCTTTGAGGTCTAATTTCAGCTATAAAAAGGAGGAGGAAGAGGGAGAAAAGGATTCAACAATAAAACTACAACTCAATTCCTCAAGTGGAGGTAGAATAGCAATCTTTTGGGGTTTTCTTTCTTGTAATCTTTTGAGGGTGTGAGGGCTTCTAAAATAATATTAGGGAGTGTATAAAGGGGAGAAATCTATCGAAAACGGGCTAGTTCATTTTCGATAGACGGAGGAAATTTCCCACTTTTGAGAAGTGTCAAAGCAATTCAACAAAGGGAAGATTTCTAGTACTAATTCTTGTCAAATTTCTCTTTTTATATCTTCCAAATATTATGTTTAGTATGTCCCTCACACCCCTCTTGAATTATAGCTAAGTTATTTTGTAATATGTTTATGTAGATGTTTATGCACACAAGGTGTTTGATGTTTTGCTTGAATGAATACAAAACTTAGTTGATATTCTTGTCATATTGTAGTAATTAATTTATATTCTAATCCTCATTTTCATGATTTTTGGATTCATTTCATGTATGTTGGTTGGAATTATAGCTATTTTGTTTGGCTCGGCCTAGTCCGAATTGAATAGAAATTAAGTAGCAACTAGTTTGAATTAAGAATGGTCAAATGGTTTTGATTCATACTTGAATATGATTTGAACTAGTAATTTCAACTTGTGATTTGCTAGGATTGATCTTCCCTAACTTTATGCAATTAGTCGAAGTCTTGTTAATTGAATAGTAAAGATTGAGATGATTAGATTAGTTAGAATTGAGATTATCCTAGAATAATTTCAATTATATTAGAGGGATTATAGTGAAACTTTAGCTACTTAAGGTTCTCACTTTCAATCTATTAACTTAGTTTTGTATCATTGATCAAGAATCAAGCTTGGGTTCATTATTCTTAAAATTTGCATATGCTAATAATTTCTTTATTTGTCTTGAAAATGTTAGTTTTAAGAATTATTTATATTTACTTTAGACGTTAATTCTTTTGCTAGACACCCCCCCCCCCCTTCATGTGTGTGCGTGTGAATTCTATTTATATATATAGATAGTATATTATTTATATATATTCATAGTTCATAATTGGAGTTAAATGTTGATCACGTTTGATTCTAAGATTAAGTAAGCAAAATTCTCCTCGTGGGAAACGATCATTTCTTACCATATACTATTTTGTTTAATATTATGGGCTAAGAATAGGTTAAATTTGTGGCGGTAACGACACGCTACCAAATTTTTGGTGCCGTTGCCGGGGAGAGTTGTTTGTATACTTAATCTTAGAATTAATACAAATTTGAATATCTCCTTTGAACTTGTGGGAATATTATTATTATTATTATTCTTATTATTATCAAGCTTGTTTAAATGATTAAATGATCAACTTTGTGTCAATTGGCTTGCACTATTAGACTTGTAAATTATAATTTTAAATATTAAAGTAGCTATGCTTATTAACTTGATTTTCACATTTTTTTTCTTTTTCTAGTTAATTTAACTTTATTTTACTCTACTAATATATGATGTTGTCTATTTGAAAGGTGTATGCATTGAGAAGTGGTAGGATAATCGGTGAAGAAAGTGAAGAAAAACTAGTAAAAGAAGAAGAAAAAGAAAGTAAAGGAGAACATGGCTAATCAGACGCTCAAGCAATTTTCTCAACCGAATATCGATGACCAACCATTATGCATCATCTTCCCAGAATTGGCAAAACCTCTCAAGCTGAACTCAGGTTTTCTAAATTTGCTTCCAAAATTTAATGGTCGGGCAGGTGAGGACCCTCATAGGCACTTGAAAGAATTTTTAGTTGTTTGTTCTACTATGAGACCTGATGGTGTTGATGAGGAACAAGTCAAATTACATGCTTTTCCTTTTTCATTGCATGATTTAGCTAAAGATTGGCTTTACTATCTTCCACCAGGATCCATTACTACTTGGGCGGAATTGCAAAAATCTTTTCTTGAAAAATTCTTTCCCGCAAGTAGAATTGGATCCATTCGAAAAGAAATATGTGGAATTAGACAAAATACTAATGAGTCATTATATGAATATTGGGAAAGATTTAAACGATTATGTGCTAGTTGTCCCCAACACCAAATTAGCGAACAATTATTAATTCAATACTTTTATGAAGGTCTTTTACCACATGATAGAGGTATGATTGATGCTGCTAGTGGAGGTGCTTTAGTTGATAAAACGCCTGCACAAGCTAGACAATTAATATCTAATATGGCCCAAAATACACAACAATTTGGAACTAGAAATGATGTAGGACAGACTAAGAGAGTTAATGAAATTGATGTTAATGTTGTGCAAGAACAACTTAGAGAAAATGCTCAACAAATGGCTCATTTAACTACTCTTATGTCCAAGTTTGTGTCAAATGGCAACACGCAAGCTCGTGCATGTGGCATATGTACTGATTTTTCTCATACTACTGATGCTTGTCCTACTTTACAGATTGAAGATGTTAATGCTATAGGCGGTTTCCCTGGCCAACCCCAAAGGAAATATGATCCTTTTTCTAATCTTATAGTGATGGTTGGAAAGATAATCCTAATTTGAGATATGGCCAAGGTAACTTTAGACCAAACAACTACCAAAATATGCGTCAACCTGAAACTTCTAATCGTTCTTTAGAAGATATGGTCAAACAGTTGACTACCCAAATAGGTCAAGTTCATACCCAAGGCGTCCAATACCAAAAGAAAATCGACACTCATTTACAACACCTAGACAACCAAATTGGGCAAATTTGCACTTCCTTGAATAACATAGAAACCCAATTGTCCGGGAAACTTCCATCCCAACCCATTCCTAACCCAAAAGAAAATGCTAAGGCCATAACACTAAGAAGTGGAAAACAATTAGAAGAGCCTTAAAAGGGTGGCAATTGAGAAAGAGGTAGAAGTAAAATCTAAGGATGTGGGAAATAGTGAAAATGAAAAGAAAGATGGGGAGGAGGTTAGTTTAAGGAAAGATGAACCAAATAACAAACCCCTTACCCAATTCAGAGAAATCCCACCTTTTCCCCTCTAGATTTGCAAAATCAAGAAAAGAATCCATGGACCAAGAAATTTTAGAGACGTTTAGGAAGGTAGAAGTTAACATACCTCTCTTAGATGCTATTAAACAGGTTCCCAGGTACGCTAAACTTCTCAAGGAGCTTTGCACCAACAAAAAGCAATTCAAAGGCTCTCAAAAGGTAAGTATGGATGAAAATATTTCCGCCATGATTCAAAAGAAAATTCCACCTAAGTGCAAGGACTCAGGTATGTTCATTATACCTTGCAAAATTGGAAATTTGAGGTTTGAAAGATGCATGTTGGACTTAGGTGCTTCCATAAATGTTATGCCAAGAACTATTTATGATTCTTTGAATTTAGGGCCATTAAGCAAAACTGATGTTGTGATTCAATTGGCTGATAGGTCTAATGCATATCCAGTAGGAATACTTGAGGATGTCTTAGTTCAAGTAAATGAATTAGTATTTCCTGCTGATTTTTACATTCTTGACATGGGTGATGATTCGTCTAATAATGTGCCATTACTCTTAGGAAGACCATTCTTGAAAACATCTAAAACTAAGATTGATGTGCATGAAGGTAATCTGACCATGGAATTTGACGGGGAAGTAATTAAGTTCAATATTTTTTATGCAATGAGATATCCTAGTGACATTAATAATGTGAGTTCAATTGATACTGTTGATATTATTGATGTAATTGTGCAACAAATCTTTGATCTTGAGAACTTGGATGAAGTACTACTTGAACTTGAATCTTCTGAATTTTTTGTTGAAAAAGAGGCTAATTTAGAAGAATTGAAGGTAACATCTACATCTCTTGCTTTGCCCCTCACTTCTTCAAAATTATTGCCTTCTGTAGTACAAGATCCTAAGTTAGAATTAAAACCCCTCCCCTCTAATCTGAAGTATGCTTTTCTTGGAGATGGTGATACTTTGCCTGTGATTATTTCAAATTCTTTAACCCCCATCCCAAGAAGAAAAATTGTTGAATGTATTAAAGCAATATAAAGAAGCCATAGGATGGACAATTGCTGATATTAAAGGTATAAGCCCACCTTTGTGCATGCATAGAATCCTCCTTGAAGATGATGCTAAACCTGTTAGAGAAGCACAGCGTAGGCTAAATCCTCCTATGATGGATGTCGTGAAAAATGAAATTCTTAAGTGGTTGGAAACAGAAGTTATTTTTCCCATTTTCGATTCTAAATGGGTAAGTCCAATTCATGTAGTACCTAAGAAATCCGGAATAACGGTGATAGAAAATACAAAAGGCGAACTTGTTCCTACTAGAATATCTAATGGATGGAGAGTGTGCATTGACTATAGGAAGCTAAATCTAGCTACTAGAAAAGACCACTTCCCATTACCATTTATTGATCAAATGTTGGAAAAACTAGCAGGACAAGCTTTCTTTTGTTTCTTAGACGGGTACTCGGGATATATTCAAGTTGCTATTGCTCCAGAAGATCAAGAAAAAACCACTTTCACATGCCCGTTTGGCACATTTGCCTTTAGAAGAATGCCCTTCGGCCTTTGTAATGCACCCGGTACTTTTCAAAGATGCATGATGAGCATATTTTCTGATTTGATCGAGCATAACATGGAAATATTTATGGACGATTTTACTATTTTTGGTGATTCGTTTGATTTTTGTCTCCATAATTTATTTCTTGTTTTGAAAAGGTGCATCGAAACTAACCTTGTCTTAAACTTTGAAAAGTGTCACTTTATGGTTGAACAAGGCGTAGTTTTGGGACATGTTGTGAGCTCCAAAGGGCTAGAAGTCGATAAAGCGAAAATTGAGGTAATAAGCTCACTACCTTATCCTACTTGTGTTCGTGAGGTAAGATCATTTCTTGGGCATGCTGGCTTTTATAGACGCTTTATTAAAGATTTTTCAAAAATTGCATCCCCTTTATGTGCATTGCTTGGAAAAGATGTCCCCTTTGAATTTAATGAAAAATGTAAAAAGGCTTTTGATGATTTGAAACATAGATTGACTTCTGCTCCTGTTATTCGGCCCCCTGATTGGAATTTGCCATTTGAAATAATGTGCGATGCGAGTGACAAAGTAGTAGGAGCTGTGTTAGGACAAAGAAAAGACAAAGAGCCTTATGTGATATATTATGCTTCTAAATCACTTGACCCTGCACAATGTAATTACACTGTAATTGAAAAGGAAATGCTTGCCGTTGTATTTGCATTAGAAAATTTTCGTTCTTACTTACTTGGTACCAAAGTGATTGTCTTTTCTAATCATGCCGCACTTAAATATTTGATGAAAAAGAAAGAATCAAAGCCTAGACTTTTGAGATGGATGCTTTTATTGCAAGAATTTGATTTAGAAATTAGAGATAAGAAAGGTGCTGAAAATCTTGTTGCGGATCACTTGAGTAGAATAGTACCTAGAGATGATTGGCCAAAGGTTTCTGAATTTTTTCCTGATGAGCAATTATATTCTTTAACTGTGGAACCTCCTTGGTATGCTGATATTGTAAATTTTTTAGTAACTAGGACTTTCCCAACTGAATTGACAAGGGCTCAAAAGGATAAAATAAAGGCTGAATCAAAATATTATTTTTGGGATGACCCGTATTTGTGGAAATCTTGTTCTGATCAAATAATTAGAAGATGTGTGAATGAATCCGAATACATGTCTATTTTAACTTTTTGTCACAATTATGATGCTAGAGGTCATTTCGGTCCCAAAAGGACCGCTCATAAAGTGCTTGAATGTGGATTTTATTGGCCTACTTTGCATAAAGATGCATATTTATTTTGTAAATCTTGTGAACAATGTCAAAAGACAGGTAACATATCACGAAGGAATGAGATGCCTCAAACAGGTATTTTAGTTTGTGAAATTTTTGACATTTGGGGTATTGATTTTATGGGTCCATTCCCATCGTCTTCTGGTAATGTTTACATCATTCTTGCTGTTGATTATGTATCTAAGTGGGTAGAGGCTAAAACTTTCAAGCATGATGATGCTAAAACTGTGGTCAAATTTGTTAAGAGTCACATCTTTAATAGATTTGGCATACCAAAAGCAATCATTAGTGACCGTGGTACTCATTTTTGCAATAAGACATTTGGTGCATTACTTGAAAAATATCATGTCACACATCGCGTTTCTACTGCATATCACCCCCAAACTAGTGGACAAGCTGAGGTCTCTAATAGGGAAATTAAACAATTTTTGGAGAAAATGGTTAATCCTAATAGGAAAGATTGGAGTATTAGATTAGATGATGCTCTTTGGGCTTATCGAGCTGCATTTAAAACTCCAATTGGTATGTCCCCTTATAGACTGGTTTTTGGAAAAGCTCGTCACCTGCCGGTTGAAATTGAACATAAATCATATTGGGCGGTAAAACAATGTAACTTAGACTACATAAAAGCTGGAAAAGAAAGAAAATTACAATTACAAGAACTAGGGGAACTAAGATTAGAAGCTTATGAAAATGCTAGAATATACAAGGAAAAATCCAAAGCATTTCATGACAAGATGATACTTAGGAAGTCATTTCATATTGGGCAAAAAGTGTTGTTATTGAATTCTAGATTGAAATTGTTTCCAGGTAAGCTCCGAACACGATGGCTTGGTCCATTTGTTGTTACCAACGTTTTTTCTCACGGTGCAGTAGAAATAAGAAGTTTAGAAACGGACAAGATTTTCAAAGTTAATGGTCACAGGCTAAAGCCATTCTACGAACAAGCTCAAGTCATGTTGATGGAGGAAATTATTTTAGAGGAGTCTTGAGCAATGTCGAGCCAACGACAATAACCAAAGGCGCTGCTTGGGAGGCAACCCAATACTAGATTTGCATTCTCTACTCTACTCTTTTTGTCTAATCTATTTTGCCATTTAGTAGCTTTATTTTCGGATATATATTGCAATATTAATATGCAACTAGCTTTTTTATAAAATGCATGACCTATCTAAATTTTCTTCTACTCAACATTTGAATCTTACATTGAGGACAATGTACAGTTTAAGTGTGTGTGTGTGGGGGGGGGGGGGGGAAGAAAGTGAAAATTGAAAATTGAAATTTTTGGCAAATTTTCATGAATTTTGAGGCTAATTTTTAAAATTTCTTGCAACTTTAAGCACTTATTTTGTGTAAACTGAATAATTTTGAGTTCTCAATTGCTAAAGGTGTATGACCACAAGTTTGAAACAATTTGCTCTAAAAATCATAACATGATTTATAGACGGGCTCAATTCTTGTAACTAGTTGACATATTTAAAAAAAAAAAAAAAGAAAAAAAGAAAAATAGTAGTGACTATGTATGGTAGACAAAAAGCTGGTGAGATTTTGAGCTTAATGACTGATATATATCCTATCAAGTCTTATTTCTTTCTTGAGTGATTTCTTTTGTGGATTTGTATCCCTAGAACTTGCATTATTCTCCTCAAAGTCAAAACTTATCACATACATTTCACATAAAGATGATTAAGGCATTTAGGAAACCACTTGAGCCAAAACAAGCCTCTCTTTGGTTTTGTTTGTCTCATTGTGAGCCTCAACCCAAGTGATCTATTTTTCCCCATGGCCTAAGGATTAGTAGAGCACTTGAATTCAAAGAAATGTGGATTGTGGTGAAAGTAAGGATACCAAAAAAAAAAAAAAAAAATGAAAGCGAATAACGACTGGATGTACCAATGTGGACAACAAGGGGTGATCTTAAAATCTACTAACCTTGTATCATGGTAGGATGGAGCATTAAATGCACCTACTTTGGTCGATCATGGCTCAAGTTAAAAGAAAATGATGAAAGAAAAGAAAGAACAAAGTGTGAAATTTTCAAATTTTTGATATGGTGTTGTTTTGCTCTACTAATTCAAGGGATTTCACCGCCATATTTTACTACCACACTTGCCTCTACAAAATTACAAGTTATCCTAAACCATTTTCCCATCTACTTTATCCTCATGAACATCTTATACACAAATTTCTCCCAATTCTATTTACCTCAAAAGTCCTTGTGATTTATGTTGTGCATGTGACCCTAATAATGGAGAAATGAGAAGACATGCAAGCTTATGGTGGGTCAAGTTTATGAAATAAATTTGAGCGAAACACGAACCCTTATGAAACACACGAGTGAAGAGTGAATTATCTTGTGAGAGTCTACCTACTTAGTTTGCTCTAACTTTTAAGTGATGCCAAATTCCAGTTAGTTACGAATAATTGAGCTTGTTCTTCTTGAAATGTTATAAGTTGAAACCGATTCATTGTTCCTAAACTTGTGAGTTATGCCTCTTATAGGCAGACAAAGATGTTTTGTTCGAGGACGACCAAAATCTAAGTGTGGGGGAATTTGATAAGTGCATATTTTTATAATATTTGAGCTCTTAAATTAGTTGATTTTGTTGCATTCTCTAAATAATATTAATATATTTTATTGTATTTTATTAATTTTTAGGCCTTGAGTTAATTTATCGGAATATTGACTATAACCTTGGTTTAATAATTTATTTTGGGTATTAAATTCAAGCCCACTTGAAAGAAAGGGACAAACCCACCAGCCACTAAAATGAGGAAAATCAAACACCAGATTGAAGAAGAAAACATGCGAAATTAGAGAGAGAAGAAAATAACCCATTAATATGACTTTTTTGCATTCTTAAAACATCATCAATTAATTACATTAAAGAAATAAAATAATTTCAGCCCATGTCCACTTGTGCAGCCCATTCCCACTTCATTTTTAAACTTGCTGCACAAAGTTGACTTTTCTAACATCAATCTGCTATAGCAACTTGGCGGACAACCAATAGGCTAAGTCTAGCAAGTCATTAATCATCAAATTAGCTTAGGACAACAAGACAACATCAGCAAGTTGCAACTACAGCTGCTGAAATAAATTAAAAAAAAAAAAAGAGAACGCAACAACTTGTAAGAAATCAGCTACTATTATTGACTTTCCCCCAACTTGTAACCTGCGAAATCCCAGCTTGCAACCTGCAAAGAAGAAGAAAAGAAATTAGGAAAAGAGGGGCAGCAACAGCTCGCAACAGAGGCGAGATCAGAAGCAGTACAGCAACCACTTGCAACAGAGCAACTTTTGGCAGCATTTTTACAGCAATATTCAGCAAGTTAACAACCTATTTGACAGCAAGATGATAGCCATGGAGGGAGATTTGAGGTCTAATTTCAGCTATAAAAAGGAGGAGGAAGAGGGAGAAAAGGATTCAACAATAAAACTACAACTCAATTCCTCAAGTGGAGGTAGAATAGCAATCTTTTGGGGTTTTCTTTCTTGTAATCTTTTGAGGGTGTGAGGGCTTCTAAAATAATATTAGGGAGTGTATAAAGGGGAGAAATCTATCGAAAACGGGCTAGTTCGTTTTCGATAGACGGAGGAAATTTCCCACTTTTGAGAAGTGTCAAAGCAATTCAACAAGGGGAAGATTTCTAGTACTAATTCTTGTCAAATTTCTCTTTTTATATCTTCCAAATATTATGTTTAGTATGTCCCTCACACCCCTCTTGAATTATAGCTAAGTTATTTTGTAATATGTTTATGTAGATGTTTATGCACACAAGGTGTTTGATGTTTTGCTTGAATGAATACAAAACTTAGTTGATATTCTTGTCATATTGTAGTAATTGATTTATATTCTAATCCTCATTTTCATGACTTTTGGATCCATTTCATGTATGTTGGTTGGAATTATAGCTATTTTGTTTGGCTCGGCCTAGTCCGAATTGAATAGAAATTAAGTAGCAACTAGTTTGAATTAAGAATGGTCAAATGGTTTTGATTCATACTTGAATATGATTTGAACTAGTAATTTCAACTTGTGATTTGCTAGGATTGATCTTCCCTAACTTTATGCAATTAGTCGAAGTCTTGTTAATTGAATAGTAAAGACTGACATGATTAGATTAGTTAGAATTGAGATTATCCTAGAATAATTTCAATTATATTAGAGGGATTATAGTGAAACTTTAGCTACTTAAGGTTCTCACTTTCAATCTATTAACTTAGTTTTGTATCATTGATCAAGAATCAAGCTCTTGGGTTCATTATTCTTAAAATTTGCATATGCTAATAATTTCTTTATTTGTCTTGAAAATGTTAGTTTTAAGAATTATTTATCTTTACTTTAGACGTTAATTCTTTTGCTAGACACCCCCCCCCCCCCCTTTCGTGTGTGTGCGTGTGAATTCTATTTATATATATAGATAGATATATTATTCATATTTATTTATAGTTCATAATTGGAGTTAAATGTTGATCACGTTTGATTCTAAAATTAAGTAAGCAAAATTCTCCTCGTGGGAAACGATCATTTCTTACCATATACTATTTTGTTTAATATTATGGGTTAAGAATAGGTTAAATTTGTGGCGGTAACGACACGCTACCAATTGTATAGTGTTCTATGGCGATTGGACTTGGATACGAGTGTCAGGTACAACCATACAGGTTTATATCTAGGAGTACTTCTCATGTTTTCAGATATAAGAGATGTGATTACGGTTAAAACAAGGAACCAAAATTAGGATACTGGTACGGGGATATTTTAAGTTTAAGATTGAGTTCATGATTAGTTTCAAACTGCTAGAAAAGATAAATTGCAATGAAACAAGTTTAAGTGTATAAACCAGTAAATCATTAACATGAACTTTAAATGACAATGATAGTTCTCATATTTCAAGTAGGTTGAAAACTCACTAAACGTGCATAGCAGAAGTGCGTCCTATACAATTTTAGATGCTAATTTTTTACCCTCACAAATATGATTCTATCCTGCTGGAAAAAAGCTTGGTCAGTTATTGAGGCTAAGTCCCTCTAGTATATGGATACAGACCTAAAACATATCCAAGTTGAGCATCTAACTTTTTATTCTAGCATCCTGTTTTGACCTTAATGGATTTATGAGCCCTGATTATTTAATTCCACCTTCACGCTGTTATTTTTTTATCATGTAAATATTGTTGAAAATTAATATTTATATCACTACTCGGATATTTAACATTTTTCATATCTGTTTATTAATGAAGCTTGCAGTTATTTGCGAGACATCCTTTCATTATCAAGACAAAATCCGTCCCATCATTTATGTGGTTAATGTTGGCATTAACATGCAGGTAACTAGGTCACAAATGCATAACCGCATACCTATATGCAGTTATACTATATCCTACATGTCAAACTTGTGAGACATTTACTTAGTAAATTGAAGCTGATATCGAGTTCATAGATAATGCAGACCCGACCTGCAATTCTGCCCAACTCCTCGTTCACAAATTCAAAAATCACAAAATTCACAAATCTGGAAACCCACTCTAAATGCAGTTATACTATACTTGAATCCAACTGCGATTCCACTTAAACAAAGCTAGCGAAGCCTCCAATTGCCATTCCACACCAGTTTTCAGACTGAATCGTAGACTCGAACAAAAAAAAATAAAAAATAGAAAAACACAAAATTAGGGCATTCAAAACACTCCGTGCTTAATAATAAATAAGAGACTAAAACGAAAACGAAAACGAAAATTTGAAACGTACAAATAGTAAATAGCTTACATTGAAAAAGAATTCAAAAAATCGCAAACACTGAACCAACTTCGAAACCCTAAGCCCTAAACTTAAAAAAAAAGCGAAATATGCGTCGAAATCAAGTGTGGGCTCATAAAACAACTTCGAAACAACAAACTAACACAAAAATCAAAAAAAAAAAAAAAAAAAAGGTGAAGAAGACGAAAGAGAGAAGAGGAGAAGCAGCGCGAAGAAGAGAGAAGGGCGGGATGCGCGATTGTAAAAATTTGAAACAAAAATAGGGTAAAAACTAAACATTTAACTCAAGGTTAAAGAACACCGGTTCAGACAACGAAAATTGAAATTAAATCGGTAGGTACACAATAGTGTTATTGTGTATTGGGTGCACATAAATTTTTGTCTTTCATATCACGCAAGTCCATCTATAGAATAACTCGTGTTTTCGAGAAAAGCAAGCGTTTTGGGTGGAAAAAAATGTTGAATTGCAATATTATATTATTAAGTAAGATAAGGTATACATATTTTTTATGAGTAACACTTAGGGGTGGGGAAAAATACCGAAATACCGCACATACCGTATCGAAAAATTACCGAAAATACCGAAATTTTCGATATACCGAATTTTCGGTACGGTATGATACCGTACCGAAAATTTTCGGTACGGTAACGGTATGATAATTTAAAATTTTTGGTATTTCGGTATATACCGAAATACCGAAAAAAGTTCGGTATTTTCGGTATTTATTGGTATACCGAATTTTTTTCGGTATTTTGGTAGTTCGGTATTTCGGTATACCAAATTCCTAACGGTATACCGTAAATTTTTTGTATACCGAAATTTCGGTATACCAAAATCAACGGTATGGATCGGTATATACCGATACCGATACAAAATTCGGTATACCGAATTTTCGGTACAGTATCGGTATTTACCGATATCATACCGAATTTTCGATATGCCGAATTTCGGTATACCGAAATTTTCGGTACGGTAACGGTATGGATTTTTGGCGTACCGAAAATTTCGGTACGGTAACGGTATGGGCAATTCGGTACGGTATACCGTACCGAACCACCCCTAGTAACACTTGGGTGCATAAGGTGTACAATAGGGCTTATTGTACACCACCCTAATTTAAAGCACGGACTTGAAAAAGGCGCTCAATTGCAGTTAATTGCCATTTCGCGTCCGCCCAACCGGGTCCGCGCGCGACCCGGCGGGCCGCTTTTTTTTTTTTTTTTTTAGTTCTGCGCTATGAGTCAGATATTTAATGGCGCGTTTGTTTACCACAATTGTGATGTGGCCCAGTGGATGCAACGTTGGGGGAGAATGTTTGAGAGGCGTGAGGCCTGGGTTCAAATCCCACCTCTGCCTCTTGCAATTTTTTTATTTTTTTTAATTACTTTAGCACATAATATTTAATTAAAAGCAACATTTGCATTAATATCAACAAAATAGCTTCTAGCCAAATTGATATAAAGAGTTGGTTGTTTATTGGAGGGTATGAGTTTGAATCTTTTCTCTTTAATTTCTTGTTGGTGTTCCTTTTTTTAGCACATTTAAATGCCCCTTTTTATTTTATTTATGTTTAGTTTTTTTTTTTTTTTGTTAACTTATGAAATTATACTATGTCGTTTAATAAAATATAACTTTTGGTGAAGCAAGTTCTACTATATTGAATTTGCCACAACAAAAAATAAAAATTTAAAAATGAAAGATTGTTATTTATATTGTTCTAATAAAAATATTATACATTTTGGTATTAATAAAATGAACTTATACCTTTAAGCAAGATAATATATACTATAAAGGAAGAATAATTATACTGCTGGAAAAATAAATATACAATAATAAACAGCAAAAAAATTATATTGTAACTTATACACTTATACTATTAGGCAACATAATATATACTATAAGCAAACAATAAATATACTGTAACCTAAAAAAATAATTATAGAGATAATTATACTGTAAAATGTAAATAGTGTATTGCTAAATGACCTTATACTCTTAAGCAAGATAATATATACTATAATGGAACATTAATCATATTGTACGCTGGAAAAATAAATATAGAATAGTATATAGAAAAAATTATACCTGTAACTAATAACTTATACCATTAGGCAACATAATATATACTATAAGCAAAACGTAAATATATTGTACCCTGGCATAATAATTATAGATTAATATAAAAAGAATAAATACACTGTAAATTGTAAACAACGTATTACTAAATTAACATATATTTTTAAGCACGCTAATATATATTGTAAGGGAACAATAAGTATACTGTAGGGTTGGAAAATTAATATATAGTAGTATACAAAAAAATTAAACTTATACTATGAAATAACATAATATACCATAAATAAATAGTAAATATACTGTAATCTAGATACATGAATCTATACTTAATATAATAACAAAATCCGCCTAAATTAGTAACTTTGAAGTTTTCCCGCCCAAAATTTATTACTAATTTTGGATATAACAATTTTTTATATATAAAATTCAACCCCAATATAAAATATAATTATTGTCAATAACTTGTCATATATTAGCCTATAATAAATATTATAAAGCTATTTGGGCTGATTCCGCCCGGGCCAAAAAAAAATATTTTCTTAAAATTAACTTTTTTAAATAAATTTATTGGGTATTATTAATGAAAAATTATTTATAAAGACGGTAATTAAATTTTTAACATTACAAATATATCCCCTATCAACCGCATATTGTAATTCCAGCCCTAATCATCAACATGACTTCTATGGAAGGATGCTGGAGATATTCATATATTACGAAAAATAAATATACATACTAATATATATTTTAGTTTTTAAAACTTTCACTGCACTCTTTTTTCATTAACATATAATTTTTCATATCTTATTATTTATTGATTATAATATTTTATTATATTAAAATTATATAAAAATATTAATTTATTCATTTACACTTACAAATCGTGCATCGCACGGGGATACTACTAGTTACATAAAAAGTAGAATAAAAATAAAAATACATATGAATTAAAAAAAAATAAAGCAATTCAGCAAAATTATGAAGAGTCTAAGTTTTGAATCCAAGACCTCAAAAGAATCAAATAAGAGACTATCCACTAGGCTACCAAAAATTAATATGCATATTAATGCCAATAAATAATCTTATTATGATTTTGCACAATAACATATTAAAGAAAAAGGTGGTAAAAAGCGATTGGAGGCAGCCGGATTCGAACCGCTGCCCTCCATGATTCAGCATCTAAGCATGCGCATGAAACCACTGCGCCACTACCAATTCTTGGCACCAAACAGGGCACAATGTATATATACTATTTTCGGAAACAAAACAAAAATAAAAAAAAAAACAGAAAATTGCGCGGGTCGGGCCAACCAAACCGGGTCGCGCGCGGATCTTCAATTGGGTTGGTGTACAATAAGCCTATGGTGCATCGTTAGAGGTGGCAACGGGCCGGGCCTGGTGATTCGTAGGCATGTCAATTTCGGTCCGTCTCGTGATCAGGTCGGGTCGGATTCGAGTTTTACAGCGCCAGGACCCGCCTGAATAATAAAATATATATTATATAATTTTTTTTATATATATTCTGTAAATATTAATAAGTAAAATATAAACTCTAAGGGCTCGTTTACTTCGTAGGATAACTCGGGATAACCCAGGATAACACTTTTTTATCCTGGGATATCCTACGTTTACTTAGTTAGATACATAGTCCCGGGTGATCCCGGATACCAGGGATAACCCGGTTAAATCTGAATAAAACAAGGGATAACTATCCCACCACCACCCCTTGGATAACTTATCCTTAGTTGTAGGATAAGAATTTTAATTCTAATTCTCATTATCTTACACCTTATTAATAATAATTCTAACCAACCATCAACTGCATATTATGGAAATAACTTAATTTGGATTTTGTTTTCCTCTTTCTATTAATTTTTTTAATCATATACAAAGATATAAAAATTAAATTATTTAGTAAATATTTTATAATTGAAATATTTTATTTTTTTTCAAAAAAAAATTATTTTTCTGAAATAGATTTTTTTTTTTTTCATTTATAATGTGATTTTCCTGTATAATAAATTAAATTAGTCATCTATAGTTTGACAGCATATTGTATAAATAAATTAAATTAAAGATAAATAATTATTTGTTGGTTGTTTATGTGGATTAATTATTAGTGTGTTTGTGCTACAAATTAAAGTTAATAAACTTAGAATGTAGTGCTATTGTTACTCACTAAAAACTTTTGAAAATTTCTTGAGCATTATATTTCAAATAAAAATTTAGATACTTTGGATAAATATAAAAGTTTCTCATAAAATTATCCTTTGTACAAGATGATCAACATGACATATGCTAGAGATATTCTTACATTAAGAAAAACAAATATGATATTATGTAACTTACTCAATTTTTTTTTAATATTTTTCATTGACTCTTCTTTTATTAACATACAACTTTTCATCTCTTATTATATATTAATTGTAATATTTTATTATATTAAATTTTTTATCATTTATGAATTTGAATTTACAAACCATGTATCGCACAGGGATACTGCTAGTTTTATTGAAGATTCGAACACTTCTTTCGCATTCTCCGTCCCCCTTTTAAGAAATCTCTGATTTATTAATTCGCGAAAATAAGAAGGGAATGGTTGAAAATAAGAAGGCAATGGTAGAAAATCCACATTTTCTATCTTTGTTAATAAGTTATTACAAATATACCCCCACTACCCTAATTGATATTCACTAAAGTAAACATAAGAAAAAGATAAAAATTATCCTTGTCCATCCTTTCCACGGAGAAGTAAACGTAGGATAATTTCTTCAGATTATCCTTATCCAACCAAACTATCCAAAGCAAGAGGATAAGGATGTTATCCTTATACGCCGAAGTAAACGAGCCCTAAAGGGTTAAAATAACATAATTAAAACCCTAGTGTCAGTTTCAGAATTCATTTTTACACTCTCGTTGCACTTGTATTTCACGTTCTGCTCTCTTCAGTCATCTCTCGCCGCGCTCCACCATACCCAGACGCCTACGCCGCCGCTGCTGCCGCCGAGCTGCCGCTGCTGCCACCGCTGCCTCCGCTGCTGCTGCCGCCGAGCAGATCCGTCCGGTGCGGGACAGGTGATGGGGCGCCAATGTTTGACCCGAGGCGCGGGAGGGGCGGGCCGGGACGGGGCAGAAAAATAAGAAACCCGTCCCATTGATATGCCTATGCATCGTATGCACACAAGTTTTTGCCATTTTTTATACTAGTTATATTCCCGCGCGATGCGCGGCATGTTATCTTATAAGTATACATAATAATTTAAAATTATATAATTCTAGAATAATAATAATTTTTATATTATTAACGATAATGTAAACTTGTCGAAATTAAAAAAACTAAATCATTATTACGTATAAGATTCGTATTAAGGTTATGACATTATTAAGTATTAAGTTGTAAGATAAAAATAAAGAAATAAATAAATAATTAATACATAAAAAATGATTAATATCAATTTGCACTCTGAAATATGCAAGATTAATTTTTTTTTTCCCGTTTTAAGCCTAAACTATTTTTTTAATCAAATAGCAACCTATACTCTGCGGATTTATCAATATGCAACCTCCGGCGAGAAAGAACGAATATTTAAAATCATAAAATCATTTAAAAAATCTAATTTTTTTTATTGAATTCTGAAATTTCATTTAAAATATAAATGACCAGAAAAATGTTATTTATAAAAATTACTTTTCATAAAAATTAAGTTTTTTTTAAAAAAAAATTTTAAATTTTAAATTTACCCATCTTTTAGAAGGATTTCATAATTTTAATTTTTTGAATTTAAAAATCTACTTATTTCATAAATTAGATTTTCTTAAAATTTATTTCCCACATTTTAAATAATTATTTTTTTATAAATTAGTTTAAACTCTTTTAAGAAAATTGGTGTTTTAAAAAATACTTTTCATCTATAATTTCACATATCTTGAATGATTTTTTTCAATTTTAGGATAATTTTCAGATTTATAAAATAGTTATAATACTTCTTTAAGAAAAGAAAATAATTACACGATAATCCAAATAATTTGAAATTTTCCTGAAAATGTTTAAACTAATTTGGAAGTTAGAAAATAATCATTTTGGAAATGCCTTGCTAATTTTTTTTTATTTGATTAATTTTATATTTTTATAATGTATTTTTAAATAATTTAAGGATTCTCAAAATTATTATTTTTAAATTTTTTTTTTGAATTTTTAAAAATCCTTATTATTTCATAAAATTATATATTTAAAAATTATTTTTTAGACAACTCTAATATTTACGAATATAATTTTTTTAAATATAATATTTTTCAGTTAATCTTTTATATTTTAAATGAATTTAAAATTTAAAGTATTTTAACGATTTTTTTAAATTACTTTTAATTTTAATCAAATACTCCCTCCGTCCCGCTCAGATTTGCATACTTTCCTTTTCGGTCCGTCCCACTCAGATTTGCACACTCTTAAAAAGGAAATTTCTCAAATAATCTACACCCTCAAAATCTCCATTTTCAATCTCCACCTTTCAAAAATTCAACCAAAAAGTAAAAACAGTTTTTTCTTAACCTCCGTGCCCGTCCCTACGTGCAAATCTGAGTGGGACGGAGGTAGTAATATTTATCTATCTCACTTGAATTCTTCGCCGGAGGTCGCAAATTTACAAATATTTTGAGTATAGATTGCTATTTGATAATAAAAAATAATTTAGACATAAAATGAAAAAACCTTGGATAGTTTAGGATGCACATGGATATTAAGCCTAAAAAAATTACTTTATAATATTTTAACATTCAAATTTATTTTTAATAATTACAGCATAAAGAAATTTAGTATACTATAGTATTAAATACTCTTTCCGTCAAAAATAAAAATCATATTTTAGTTACTATTAACATTCAATCATGGTCTAAAATCATATAAATTTATTTAAAAAAATTAATTGATTTATTGTGAAGGTAAATATTGAATTGTTTACTACCATATTTATCCATTTGTTGGTAGCAATTTTGTAATGTGAAAAACACATTGTGATGCCAAAATTGTATCAATCACAACTACACAATTATAATATATTTATAACATGACTTAATTATTGGAACTATAAATAAAATAAATTCAATTATATAATAAATAATATAGTTTAGGCGGGAAAGATAAGATTAAATAAAAGCGCTTCATTTGGCTTTATATATATATATATATATATATATATTTTTTTTTTTTATAATGTGTTTTTAAATAATTTATGTATAAAATAACTCATATCTTTTAAAAGATATCATATTATTTGCAGATTTGTCATTGAGTAGAGAAAACCATTACAATTTTGCTTTTAGTTTTTACCTTGGAAGCATTTTTTTAAAAAAAACAGAAGCCGACTTTGCAAACATTACAAAATATGATTTCTCAAGCTATAAGTTGAAAAATACTTAGGAAAAGTAGATGCAAACACCCCCTAAAATCCTTTAAATAGTCCTAATATTTTATTAAAACCACTTTTATTAAATCTGAAGATATTTTCTCAAACACCCCAAAATTACTTTTCACAAGTTATAAGGTGGAAAGCAATTAAAAAAAGCAATTGCAAATACTTATATCCCTCCAAAAAAAAAAAAAAAAAAAAAAAAAAAACCCTACTAATTAATAGGACTATTTAAGAATAGGACTATTAATAAGGATTCCAAATAATGTATAATCTGAGTAGAATATAGTAGAATGAATTAGATAGTTAATATGATAGTTTAGGCAGAAAAATGTAATTTACAATAATACCCCTCATTTTACTTTTATATATATATAGATATGGGTACTTCTAGAGTACACCCGGTGTATTGATACACCTGATATTTCACCTGTTATAGCCGGTTGCACACACATCTTATTTTACCTGCTTTTCAGGTAACCAAGTCATTTAAAAAAAAAAATCTAATATTAGCTATTAAATATTAGATATGGACATAAAAGAAATTAATTGGTTTGAATTCTCTTTCAAGGTTTTACCCTTTCTCAATCCCTGCCCTCGTTTTTCCTTTCCACCTCAAAATTGTACACTTTAATCTCCACCTCTCCTTCCTTGTGCAAATCGTCATGCTTTTGAGGAGTATCGATGACGGATCAGCGTGAAAGAGGCACGCTCAGGATATTCAGGTTGACCTCTCCGACGTGGTCACTGGTCGGCACTCGTTTCATCAGCGGCGCGATGCGAATTTGGGCAGTCGACCTTCTTTCGGGTCACTTCCTACGGATCTTATCCATGGCTATTGGGTAATTCGTCTTCCCTTGGATCTCTGTCTTAACTCGTGTTTGGCATATATTTCATTAATTGGCATGTCACCTTCATCTTCATTTATTGTTTTTTTTTTTTAATTGTAGAGATGGGTGAAATCAAAATCGAAAATTTTAAACTGTTATGACTTGGTACTTCTTTTAACTAATGTGAATTACAGTGTTAAATTCATCGTTGAATCAATTTAATCCGTATGTGCTCTTAGTGCAAAATCGTGTTTAATGTTTGTTTTCTGAAAAAGGAATTTACATACGGTTAAATCAATTTGAAACGCTCTTTACAATGCAACGGAGCCGTAACTGTAGATGACTGAACATCAATGGGACAGAATTAAAGTCGAGGCAAAGTGGTACTCATTCTCCGCCAAAATAAATTACCCCGATAATTTGGGCTTATAATCTACAATTACTGTCGCAAAAATATCAGCCGCACATCCAAAACGTATACAAAATGCGGCTGTTAACTTTAAAATCTGATCTAAAAATTTCTGAGAATATAGGCAAACAACCGGATATAGAGTTCCAGATGCTTAGAATGTCTTCTATTATTTTAAATTTGATACGATATAATGTATTTACCTCCAGACAGTGATAATTTACCAAATTTTAGGATACCTTTAACGTTTTTGCTAGTTACAACATGTGCAAATGAAATAAGAGCATAAGTTCATTCTATCTGGTATGGTTCCAGTAATTTCTTTTGTCGCTTTTAGGCTGTTCATTCAATCCTTCTCGTTGGCAGGTTGCGATTTCAGTCCACAATATTTAAAAGAATGTGTGCCATTTAAAACTATGATTTGCTTCAACTGAAGATATTTCTCATAATATGTTATACAAGGAACAGTAGTGCACCTCCGTGTTCTATATTTCATTATACACTTGAATATCAATTGAAATGTTTATGAACTGGGGTAATATGTCGTGGTTGTTTTGATCTTCGCGTATCCGTTTTTTCCCTTTTTTGGTATAGAAACTTGCAATATTGCTGGTCTTTGGCTTTTTTATTGATGAAATTACAGCTAGGTGCATGTGTACGTAATTTTCCTCCATCTTATGGTTAGTCCATAACGCTATGTACTTCCATGTGTATGCTGTGCACTATGAAATGAGCTGACTCTTACAAAAACATGTGTACACGCAATCTTTGCAGCCTACATATTTCGTTGTGAAGATAACTAAGCTCATATGTCGTGGTTGTATATCTGAAATGTATTATCTAAAAATCTGGGCTAATATGTCGAGGTTGTGGTGTTCTTCGTGTATCATTTTTTTTCCTATTTCTGATAGATAATTTTTCAATATTGTGGGATTTTGCAATTTCTTAAAGGAATTATAGGTAGGTGGTGTTGGCATTTTCTGATGAAATAACGTATTTGCTGGTGCTAGCATTTCTTGAAGGAATTACAGCTAAGTGGTGTTGGCATTTTTTGAAGGAATTACATACTTGTTGGTGTTGTATGTTTGTTATTGGTCATTTCATTAATTCCTGCTCATTGACCGTAATTCTTTATCATTGTTGTGGTAAATATTAACGATACAGTATATTCATTGCTCTGGAAGCCTTGATGTTTTGACAATTCTTGGGATACTTTTTGTTGCTTGATTAATCCCCACACCTTGATGTGATTTGTTAACTTATTTTTGTTCAAGGAAATCTAAATTTCAACATGCTGTAGAGAGTGAATGAATCAAGGGGTTGAAGGTTTTGTGCTCACAATGGACGTCCAAGCAATTTGTCCAAGTGCCAATATTTTTTCACTAAAGTAAGTTTCTATCTTCATGGATATAATTTCATTGTACTACCAGATATGTATTGTATTATTCCATTTTGTTCAACATTTAGTTTTAATCTATGTTGCTCATACTCTATACAAACATAAACTTCGTACAATTTAGATTAAAGGATGAATTCATTAAAATTTATTACTCTGTTTACTTGAATTTATAACTTGTTTTGGCTTAAAGAGTCCTTTTTTAAATATTTAATATGTAATTTTATTTCGATGCACTTAAGACCAAGAGTAACCCGGTGGGGTGAAGTGAATTTCGGATTAGGATTTCTTTTACGAGGCCGGTAATATGTTCAGCAAAACCCGCCCCACAGTCATCTGTGTAGCAAAATAAACATTGAATTGTATCTAAACTCTAAAAAACCACCAACAAAATTCAGCTTGCATCTTTGTGATATGCCAATTTACAGAAGTCAACTAACTAAGTTCATTTCGTGTTGATGTATTGAAGCCAACTATGTCCACCGCAGCCTTTCCTTAGATGTATTATTTTTGTGTTTTTCTAACGTAGGCGATAGTGTGGATTTTTCAGGGATGCCTTACAAGTTCCATGTAGAAGGATTCACAAAGACCATGCACGGCTACTTGCAAAATTAACGGGGCTTGTTTTCAGCGATACTCTCATAATACTCTATTGTAGATTCTTTAACCAGGAAGCTCAAGCAAAGATCAACATTATTCGTTCATATATACCCAATAGGTAAATATCGAAAGCGCATAAATATTTGTGTGTATCTTGTACACACTTCAGTGGAGTATTAGACATTTTGAATGATCTAGGAAATAGACAGTATTAAAATGATGTTTACTTGAAGCTTTCGGTTTTGTTACGAAAAAATTCCTTTATCGTATCAAGTAAGATTGGTGATTGGAATAAATTGTAGTCTATTAAGAATGTATTAATCATTGTGATTGTAATGTTAAATTTGTAGTGCTACAGCTGTGCATTGAAGCTTTTAAATTTTTTTTAATTTGTGGGAAAACACAAAATTTGACGTTTGTAATGTTTTTTTATTGTATTATTTTTAGTGGAGCTTGAGAAAGATATCCTGGTTTTTATTATTGGGTCAATCTTCGTACAGACATTCTGAATCTATTCGTTTAATTGCAAACATGCCTAACGATAAGCGTTATTTGTGTGATCGGATCGGTAGATTTGAGAATGTATTTTTTTTTTCCGAATCAATATCGACTGTTGTTTGTTATTGATAATGGATCAACCCTACTTCCATTTAGCTCATGGCCACGGTTTATGGCTGATATTAAAATTGGGTCTCTAATTCGGATATATATGTATATCAACTCTGTAGACGTTTACGAATTTTGCAAAGTTTGGTTGAGATGCGCAGTTTCATGAAGAAGGCATACGACATAACACGGTATGTCGAATGTATCTTTCAAAGAAGAGTGTGAATTAATGCTAGCATTAATTCACACTATTGAGTTTGATGGACATAATTACAGAGAAAGTCTATTTGTGACGCTTTTCAAAACTAAAACCATTTTGTTTTGGCCCAGTAATATCTAAAGGAAGGAATTGATAATTTAGGGTTTAGGGGCTGTTGGTTTAAAAAAACTAAGTGGCTATTTTACCTAACTTTTTTCACTCCAATGATTATTAATTAAAATTTAAAAAAAAAAAAAAAAACGTGAATTCTCGCATTCAATAACTATTCCAAAAGTTTCGAAAAATTAAAGACACGTGGTTGAGATTAGCATCATATTCGAGCCTTTTTAATAAAAAAATGAATAAACAATTAGGGTCTGGTAACTTATGGCTGGGAATTGCTAAGTGATACTTGGTTGAGGTAGTTAATAACTGTCTTTTGTCGAGATCTGGGTCCCTAAATCTACTGAGTCAAGACTTAATTACACACGCCCTTAAAGTATGTTTATTTACGATATATTCCGTACACGGAGGATCGACGATCATGACTTGTGTCTGTACTGAGATTTAAAAATATTATTCTTTTATCCATTAAAATCCAAGCTTCATGTACTAGTCCATTACTCTCTTTCTCCGTCTCTCTCTTTCTTTCACTCACCATACTCTTGGTAGAAAATCATTTTTTAACACTTTTCGTCGTCTATTTTTCAATGTTAATGATTGCACTTCATATAAATCTTATCATATTTCAATTTTAATAAAACACAAAAAAGGACACCATTTTTTGTATACACAAAACCTGCAATTTGCATGCTGTGAGTCGCCACGCCTCACTCGTCCCATAAAGTTAAAAATCCTCCAGTCTTCGGTGGTATTGTTTTCAGCAATGTCGAGGTTTAGGTTTAACTTGTAATCATATTACACCCGAGTTGTATGAGACGGCTAAAATAACCAATATACAGGTTAAAGGACTCATCGAAGCTGGTCGTGCGTGTATTTCCAGTTTTTAAGCCGGATTGTAAATTTGTTTAGGCCCGCTCCATATATATTAATTAAATTAAACTTTTTATATTTTTTTCACTTTATTCTATTCGAGTAATATATTCTATTTACTAGTAAATTTTATTCCTAAAATATTTTTAATTTTAGTGTTGCTGCTTGATTAATTGGGTTTAGATTACATCTCAAAAAAAGAAAAAAAACAAAAAAGAAAAAAGTTATGGTCAGACTAGTTTGGGAAATTACCTAACTATTTGTCGACTAACTCTTTTATTAAGTAACGTATCTTGTACGTAAATTTTCAAATCTACAATCATTGTATAAATAGAATAGCGACAACAACAATGTATATATTGGAAAAGAAAATTAAAAAATTACAGGACTGCGTAGGGCGGCTAAGATGAAGGGTCAGCGAAGCGAAGAATGGTTCGTCGAGTTTTCTCAAAAGACTAGGGGAAGAATTAAACGAATGTAAATATTTCGGTATGTCTAAACCAACCCACTGTGTATACCACAAAGATTTATGACCCGACCCCATCCAGATTAATACTCTAGCTAACGACAAAGTGGTCTAAGTATCATGTGCATGCCCATATCATCTTCATGTGTATTTATTTCAAGTGGTCTGAAAAGGAGCAATTTTACATTTTCTGCAAATGCATTCCATACAGAATAAGAGTCCAACTTGCTGTATGGACACCAATGTTAGAGTTTGAAGCCAAGATTGGCTCACACTTTCTGGATCATTATCTAGTTTTATTTCTCTAAATTATTAAAATACAAAATAAATAAATATATAAATAAATAAAGGATAAAACATTGGGCCCCACCTAAATACTCCCTCTGTTCCATCTTATTTGACGTTTTAGGATGAAAGGGAAGAATTAAGGATGAAATTTTTTGATAGACATACTCTCGCTAAAGATTTGACCAAATCAAAATCGATCTCTGATAGATTGAAAAATAGAGATATTTTGAGATTAAATCCATAGAAAAAATTGATAGAATTAATGAAACATATGTAAAATGTCAATTAATTAAAATGTCATAGAACGTCAATTAATATGGAATGGAGGTAGTAGTTTATAAAATTAACTGCTACAATATCTCTGTCTCCAATCTATATGTAAAAACGGGATGGTGGATGAGCCACAGCCTCTAGCTTGAAGCGGAATGAGGGGAAATCTATGGTGCGAAGAGCCGAGTAGTAAAATGAAGAAGAGATATGGTTAAGCAACAATGAAACGTCAGCTGTCAACAGATCAAATTAGTAAGAATAAGAAACGAATGTGCGTAACGACACCAACAGTAGAACCACGATTACACAACACCGTATACCTGATTTATGTTGCGCTATTCCATAAACGTTAAACCAAACACCAACCCAATGCTCCCCAGACTAAAGTATACATGCACAACTGGTATTGAAGTGAAATCCATACAGATTCAACAGCAACAGGTGGGATTTTTTCCGTATTCAGTTCGAGGTGTTTTACAACTCACGGTCCTAGATCTTGCACAAACAGAACATATATACAACTGGGGACCCAACTGAACATGTCCACGAGATTTATGGTTTGATCTTGGTTTCACAACAGCCTACACTCATTTTCATTTAACTAATGCAAAAGAAGATGCTACTAAATTTATTGCAAAAGACCAAAGCAAAGTTGGCAAAAGATCAGGGCAATTTACATCCAAAAACATTCAGGGCAATTCATGTTTGTTACAAATGAAATACTATTGAATTGTGCAGCATTCCAAAACTAAATTTCCATATCTTACCATTGCACTAAGCCCTTGTGTAACGTCCTTGCTTGGACAGCGAGCACATCTATCAATTTTGTTCTTGCTAACGCTATATTTGACCTTACCGATGCAACTGTGAAGCTCGGAAAAACTTCACTGATGCGCCAATTTCGTCGACTTCCACATACTCGTCGTCGTTTTGAATAAGGGTAGAGTACCTCCATTTAATGACCCGAATAGTAGGACCAAGCTTCTCGGAATTAGTTTGCTTGGACTTCTCTTGTCATCATAGAAAATTTCCTGTAAAAATGGGTCTTTTCCCTTTGGGTTTTTGGGGAATGGGGCTTTGCGAATATGCTGCCGATTTACTCCGGGCTTAATTGCTTTGGTACTATTTGCTTTGGCGGACTAGGTGTCCGCATCTGTGGGTCAACAGAACCACCGTGCATCGGAACCTCATTCAATGACAGATATAAATGTCGTTGCAAAATAAGACTGCGTCATATCATTTTTTGGAAGTGAGGATGGGCAAACCACCATGGAAATACAGTAGCTAAAATGAAAAAAGGGCATATATTCGGCAACCGGAACTGTTCATCTCTCGTCAGTGAATCTACAAATACTGGATCTGCAAACTGAAATACAACCAGTGAAGTATAGTTTCAAACACATACCTCACATCCTGAGCAAACTACCTTGGCTGCTAGTAAAAAATGTTGGTACAGGTCACTTTCTATAAACGGTTCACAATTTCAATCTGAACTTTTACTTACTGGGAATACCTTAATTATCTTCAACCTCTACGACAACGGGCATGAAAGGATCTAGGATGCTTCTTCAACGTCCACTGTCCGAACTGAAGTGAAGTAGCAATTCGTAGCCTGAAAAACAATGTTACTGCAACATACCAAAACATGGTAAAGTCATATACATTGTTTTTTACAGTGACATCTCAAAAAACATGCAAAAATATCGAAATTTATCAGATGTACATTACAAGTCCTGTCTTCATAAATCCCAAATTGCTAAACCATGATGAAAATAGAACACATCAAGCCAGGATCGGAACGAAATTTCCAATAAAACATGGCAAAACGTACTGAACCTTGTGTACAATTTCAGTTAGAATCCTATTAACCAAGATCATCAGAAGTTTAACATCCAACACACAGTTGATCCGATTCACTAAAGCCAAAAGAGCTTCCCATCAAAATGCCATTAACAAAAAGGTTGACACACCATGTGTGCAACGCTACTAGAGTCAAACTAGTACGTCTATTCTAAAATGCGTGTTTGAAATACACGGGCACAGACAATTCCATGGTTTATCGGCTATAATCCGTTTCTTTTCCTTGTTTGTTCTGGCGCTATCAGAACTCTCTAACTCCTTCCGCTTGCTATGTACGCGTTCAAACCAACGTAACGCATCTTTGCTTATTGTCTTCCTCAGCATGTTATTGTCATGCTTAAGTAGCCAAAGCAGCACCTCCAATCTAAGTTTCTGACTAAGTCCCTGTACGTAATTCAGTGTGGTCACTTTCAATGGTTAAAAATTATTTGGGCACAAATTAGAGATGGATAGATTCAAAGCACCTCAATTTCCTCCGCAGTAGCTGGATTGACGCTACTCAAAATGTTTGAAGTGTTGCGTCCCGATCGCATGGTCTCAATCACAAACAGCCCGCAATCCGTTCTACGGTAGCAAAATATGGCAACATAGAGAGAATTTAAAAATTGTTACACAGTTCCATCGACTGTGTCCACCAAAGTTAAATGCTTACAAAAACATAAGCCTACCCATTTTTTTGTTTTGGTCCACCAATATCTGAAACAATTGTGAACCTATGGAAGGATGGTATTTCCAAACTCTTTACTTGACAGTCATAGATTTCATCCAATGCTTCCAACTATTCCACAAACAAAGGAAACAACTACAGTAGTTTGCATCACGCGGCAAATTAAGCTATGAAGTGATTTGCGTATTAGAAGTTGCACATTGTCTTACCACAACTTTAATTAAGGCCTCCGTAGCACGATCAACCTTAGTGACTCTTGGAGCCGAATCGTATAGTATAACATTTAGCTGGGATCGATTTATTAGAATCAACCTGAAATGTCCTGGCTTTTGAGAGAGTATGGGAACATAAATCTGAAAAATACATCGAAGCGGTATTCAGTGGAGATTAGATATTATGTCTTTGGTGCAATTGCTCTAGCAAAAAAATGATGAAATTTACCTGTTTGCAACCGATCAAGCTACCATTTACAAATCCAGTGTGGACTTTCAGAATGTTAAAGTAGGAAGTGAATAGATCCTTACTCTTCAAACTGCTCTATAAGACACATGAAAACGTAATTTTCAGAGTACGGCATGTGCAAGGTTAACGAATGGGGCTAATTTTTCTTTCTAACAATAAAGTAAGGCAAAAGAATAGGGTTTAGGTTCATAATATCAACTGGTGCTCGTGTCTCACCTCATCAAATACAGGTAAATACCATATGTAACACCCGTCCTTGCTCTTGATTCTTTCTTCGTGATTAAGCATGTCGGCGACCATATCAACAACCTATTCGATCATAAAATTCCCGTAAATTGTATATTGTTTTAGCATGCCAACAACCAAATTTCTCAGATCGTTCAAGTCAGAAACAAATTCAAAATATAAAAAGCCACGAACCCTATTATATAACTCTCTGCTGGGGCAGAAAACAACTCAAATCTGCTCTCGTCAAATGCTTAGTAGCGCTCATAATCAACATTTCCCTGCCAATAAAATCGACTTCATGCCTAATTACCGAAATTGACGTATTGCTTAGAATTTAAGATTACCTATGGCTTTAACCTACCCTGGTATTAGTGAGTCATCGAGTGCAAAGGTGACAAGCTTCATTTCATTCACATCTTCTAGGGGTGGTGCTTTGTCAAGTGGATATGCAGCCATTAACGCCAACGGGCTATCTGTTTTGCAGATTTTTTTGTACTTTGCCAATGTATACATAGTTGGTATCTTCGTGAAAGAGGTTGGTGTGGTCATATTAGCTATCTACAGAATGATATATTACAATATCAAGAACTAATGTGATCATCAAATGTGTATTTCTTTGCATTTTGATTCATTAATTGCTGAAACAGTAAGTATGTACCTCTTCATCGTCATTACTGGCACGCTTCAGCTGATGGTCAATACTAACTGGTACAACCACAGCGTTAACACACGGCTTTGGAGTAGACGGAAATTGACCAACTTTCGTACTGTCTGTCGCCGCTGCTTCAAGAACACAACCTAAACTTGATTTATTAATTCCTTTCGTCTCATTAGGCGTCACAGGGCAAGACATATCCTTTGTATAACTTTTTATTGTAGAACTTAACTCATTCATCGCTCTCGCCAAAGATGAGACGGCATCAGGTTCCACGCTATCCATATTTCGAGTTTTCGACCACCAAAGGAAATCCATTATAGCCATTTCTACTGACTCATTTGCCATTCTTATCATTGACAACTCCACCAAACTTTTCTGTAAGCATCTCAACATCATATCAGACTGGTTTCTAATGCTCGAGCCCATCGATTCAATCACCGCAATCAGCTTTGAAACACCAACGACATGACCTTGCTCTTGTGGTAATACACCAGGATTTATGGATTGCGGTCCGTCCTGGCAACTCATATTTACACCATCACGTATTCTGACAGGTATGGTACTCCTATTGAATATCAATTCACCCTGCGCACGCAAATTGTAGACACTCACATTTGTTATTGAACAAAATACCAAAAAATTAGCTGAAATTTTAATTCTTATAATTCCAAGTGGAAGATGAACTATGCAATTCAATCAAACTTAAACACCGTACCTCCATCAGAATACATTAATAAGTTGACTTTTCATTAAACACGAAAAAGAATACCAAGTTCTAGAGGAAAAGCCTTACCCACTACGCTAAATATTCCGTGTTGTTTTTTAATTAATCCGCTATTCATAGAGTAACTGCATGGCATTCCATACACCATGGTTGACTGCCTAATCTTATACAAATGTAATTCTGTATGTCGCTACCTAAATTATTTCCAAAGCATTACCTTTTTGGGTGTTTGTGTGTACATGGACTACTACAACACTAAATCGTTCTACCCGGGCATTGTGAGCATGTCTCTACAGGGTCGCACAAATTAAAAATATAGTTGCATAACAACATACCAGGGGGTAATACATTAGTTTCCTGCACCACACATTATGGTTGATTTGACGAACAAGACTCCGTTGTGTCTCTAGATTTGTTACACCAGCGCTTCCCAAACGCTCGCAGGTGATGGGTCCATCCCGCAGGACTTTCCTTAAATAGTATACCTAAACGAAGACAATGTTAAAAAGTTGTTGCAAAATCGATATATACAAACAAAATGTGCCACATAATATTAATACCTGCAGGAATATGGTGCAGCCCGCAAGCACCGGATTTGGCGTGGTGAATCTAGATTGCTTGAACCTGCGAACGCCGTCAGCCATGCTTTCAAGGCAGAATGTGGCCCAATTCTTTTGAGCAATGGCTGTCACATCCAACAAAGGTAGAAGTAAGGTAACTCTTGTGTCATACGTAGTCGTTGTGTTGAGGATGGTCGAAAATGCAAAAAGTATGAACCGCCGAATAAAATCATCTCCGGCGTCCTTAGTTGTCGCAAGATCCGCTTCCAGCTTTTTAAGTCGAACAACGTAGCGGCCTTTAGCATCTGGAACACATAATCGCTGCCTAATCACCGCAACAGACCGTAATTCACCGTGCAATACAAGCTCCTCTCCGCCCTCTGGGACACCCATGCATTCGGAATAATCAGCCGGGGTAATTTGATGTCCAATTCCACCAATGTAGAGTACATGATTATACTCATCAAATGCATCCACGAGGCTACCCAAGAGCTCTCCGTAAGCGCCAACACCCGCTAACTTCAGCAGTTTTCCAAATCCGGCTCTATTGACTGCCAACGTCCTCGATTCATCAAAAGAGACCACCATTTCCTCAAACTTCCGCAGTGAACTTCGAGTGTTGACGTTGTTATAGACATCGCCGCTAGTTCCCGACGACTGGAATGGTGATTCATCAAAATTCTGCCCCAATGGAAGATGCAGATGCTCCCAACCAGGTCGTGAGGGGCTCTCGAGAAGCCCGGGAACACCACTGGTGTACTGCATAAGGTCGTCATCCTTATCATTGGTCTCCAACGTTTCACCCACCAACTCAGTGGTTTTGTACGCTTGATCCTTGGTAAAGTCCTAGATCAGTACATAAATAAACTTCATATGTCCATTTTAAATCCAATAAAAAAAGGAAAAAATAGTACTCTGCGCAAAAAAACAGTAAAGGAACCCCCGATAACGTAACATCGAAACAGTTCCAATTACAACTAATTGTCATAACCCAAATCTATATACGTTGAAATATGAGATACAACGACAAACCACACTACCGTTTGCATGAGTAATTTCGGATGCTACCACAATAACAGATATACTTTACGTGTATACGTGAAAATAACCTAAAACGATATAAAAATAAAAATCAACAGACGCTACATTTACAGATTACAGCGATATTTCAGGATTCAAAATTTTCAATGTGGATAAACTATTTTCATTTCATTAAGTGGAAGTACACAAATACGTGTCTACATATAGAACTCTCAAACCGCCACTGTGATTCGGTTATCCTTAGTTGTACATACACAATCTTCTCATCTACTTATCCTGTTTTCCCAAATTTTACAGCAATGTATGGAAAGGGACTAGCCAGGTGGCTGCATACAATGTTGTAGATCAACCTACTAGTTTTTGAAAGCAAAAAATTCATTCTACAAGAAATTATGAACCTATCTTTTGATGGTGTTAGTTACAGTGGTAACCCTGTATTGATTATATCTACTGAATTCCAGGTCGCAAACAAGCACAAGCTGTAATATGAGACGTAAGAATGTAATATGCGATTAACATTATAGAGAAAAGAGTTGTACTAGACACATACCAATGACTCAAAATCCAGGGCTTGAGTGATTTCGTTGAAGGCGGCATAATATTCCTCGGACACGCTTGACTCTTTAATGCAACCATTATCTTCGAAAGTACTTATTGTTTGAGGATTTTCGCCTAGTGAACAATGTTGGTTATCCATTGCAGAAGTAATGTGCTTTCTCTGCAGATTTACTACACTTGAAGAACAAGCACTCATATATATAATCTCAGGGCATCCAAAGACAGAAGAAAAGTAATGGAGGGAAAGAATTAATCTCATGATTGCATCTCCAGTGTGTACAGGGCATGCAGTAGGCGCAAATGAAATCTATCCAAAAAAAAAAAATTCCAACCAATGAGCTTTGGAACTTTAGTAATGATTATTCGGCCGTCTCCATGTCACCGAGTCCCAATTCCATGCAGGGAATCCAAACCGTTTCCCCGCCTATTTGATACTTTTGTTTTTTTCTATTTCCAATGGTATTCTGAAGATTCTTAATTTTTTTTTTAAATGATTTCGTATCCAAGTGTTCTGGATTTGTTAGCAGCCCAACAGGTAACAAATTTCGGGTATTGTTCGGCACTACTACTAATTCCTGATTCGGGTACTAATCGGGCCAAAAATTATTGACTGGGAAAAAGGCTATTGCATGAACCAATATACGAGTGTTATTCGGGAATAAATCGAGTTTATTGCGCATGTTGTTTTTTTTGTTTCAACTACCAACTTTTTTACTAAATAGCTTCTACTAAACTTTAGTTACTCAGAAAAAAACATATTAACTTCGAATTTAATCCTACTAATCGACTGAATATTTAGTTTTATAGTGACAACTGTCTGCGTGCGATGTACAATAGGCTTATTGTACTTTACGACAACTTAATACATGAACTTCCAAAAAAAAAATCGCGTCCGTGAACTGGGTCATTGCGCAGGCCGCGCCTATTTTTTAATAAAGAAAAAAACAACTGCAAGAACACAATGAGTCTACTGTAAGAACACAGTACGACTACTCTGAACACAAAATAACTATACTGCTAGAAGACGGTGAGTCCACTGAAGAACACATACGTCTACTCTAAACACAAAATTACTGTACTACAAAATCATAATTACTCTACAGTAAAAACACATTAAGTCTACTGCAAGCACACCAAAGAAAAAAATAATAATAATAATAAAAAAAACATGCGGGTCAGGCGCGGCCCGCGCGTAAATTTGAATTTGGTTGTACATTAGGCACTCTTGTTCATCATATTCACCCAATTTTTTGCCTTCATTTTCCTTTACGGTCGCCGGTTAATAATTTTCCATTTTAAGTTCTAAATGTATCACTACTAACATACGAATAAAACAGTGTTGCAGTTAGGAAATATAAATCTAGTTCCATTATAATATTGTGAGATGTTTTTTACAATTTTTTTTTCTGAACCTATTACATCCCTAATGAATTTTAATTTTAAGGTTAGTTTGGTTACTATAACTGTAAACTTTTATGTATAAACTATATTTCTGAATTTTTAAGTTTTAACTGGTTGTAACAAAGATCTATGTATAAACTAATAGGAAATTGAGTTTATGTTTATTGAAAAGTACCAAACTAAACTTTAAAAATTTTGAAATGATAAAATTTTACATGAATTTAAGTAGTTGTTATTTACATTTAAGAAAATCATCTAAATAGATTAGAATATTTGAGATCAAATTAAAAAAATAAAAGATAGCACTATGTTGCTCATTACATTATTCAATTTAGGGAAAATTGTTATAAATACTCAGTATGTCTTCTCTATTTAGAAATTGGGACACTTAGTATACCACTTTTTATTATGGCTACAAACTTACGAATAATTGGTGGAAATACTCCTGTGACCGGCTGTAGGCTGTTAACCCGCTGGTCACCTGTGGGTTGTCTTTTTATTTTGATCAAATTGGTATACCACTTTTTAAAACTTCCATCTAGATAGTGAAAATATAGTGAGCATTTATACCAATTTTCCCTTCAACTTATTTTATATAATCTATTTTGCTGAAATGTGTAATATGTACTGTTCTTTTTTTTTTTTTTTTTTTTAACTGAATATTTATTATCAATTATGCAAAATGTTGCCGTTCGCATATGTGTAGATGAACACAAACACATTAAATATATTTTGGTGGTTCATTATTGAGGGATTTTCATTATTCGAAAACAGAATTTTTCTTTTTCTTTTTTTAATTTAAATTTATAGTTTTTTTTTTTTTTTTTTTAACTCAATCTACCAAATAATGTATTTATAAAAAGTAAGTTATTAGAAGTCCCTATTTCACAGGGGATAAATAAATGTTTACTATACTTAACTTTTATATGTTTAATCAATATTATTATTAAAAATTTGGTGTTAGAGCTCTATGGGTTTACGTAGAAAATATCAGATTATATAATATTTAGAATGTTCAATTGGTATTTTGTAGGCAAATTGTTGTGTATCGTCCGGTAGTTGTACTAGTTCTATTTGTAATTTTATGGCCAAGATCTATCTGTACTAACATTTTCACCGGACGAGGCCCTCATTGCGGACGGGCAATGTTGGTATGAGATATTATCGGCAATACATATAAATAGCTTAGTCCTAATCATATCCTCAAATGGAAAAAGGGAAAAAAAAAAATTGTTCTTGCCAGCCCATTGAACATGTCAACCCGGTTGGGGCAGGTAATGCGGTCGGGGCGCCTTTGCGAGCTCTAACCACGGTAAATTAAAAAAAAAAAAAAACTATTAATAAAAAATATATATAGTCCCAAAAAAAAAAAAAAACAAAACAAAACAAAAAAAAAAAAACAAAAAAAAAAACAAAAAAAAAAACTCTGAACCACTTGCTTCCAATTCAGGTGTCTTGATTCAGCATAAGGAGACCTAAACCATTTCAGATTGAGTCCATTTTTAAATTGGTACTCCTAGTCATGTCACTGAACATCACATAAGCATGAAACGCATACCCAATAGGATGGGGTGTCATTCTAGCCTTTGTAGAGAGCAATTATTCTAGTGGAAGCAGCCTGCATGCGGACCAGACGTTCGAGGCGAAAGAATTATCATCTGTTTAAGCTACAATTTTCTAAGTACCCAAAATTATCAGGAGGGCCGGAGTGGGGCAAGAGTGATGCTAGCGCGTGAGTGAAGCTTGCTTGTTCAATAGTTCTTGTAAGACTGTTATACATCTCTGGGAGCTGCCAAAAACTACATTCTTTACTGATATTCCATTTAAGTTTAGTATTTTCAATTTCATTGTTGCCCAATCTAAGCATACCTTAGGTTTCTGGAAGTCTATATCGGAGGCCCACTATCAGCGTAAGTATTTGGCTGCTTTAGTTTTCACTACTTCTTGGATAGTGTTTATGGTCGCAACAATGTAGAACAGATTTACGTCTTCTCGTTCGACTGACCCGCTTGCTGTTAGGTTTCTCTCAATAATAATGTGCTATTATTGTCGTTCCTGTTATTGTGAACGTTACTAGTTGGCTTGTTATAGGAGAATCCAGTGACAGAACAAAAGGCTGCAATAATGTATACATTGTACCACTTCTGCATTCTAGTTGCAATGTGGATCACAGTTATGAATTTGGTGTTAATGTCTTCCGTTATAGACGTATGATTGTTTCAAAATGGTTTTGTCCATGAATGTAATGGGTCTAAATTCAATTCTTGGATTTACTTCTTGTATACATAAAGCCGCCCAACACAAGTTTGTGATTAATAAAAAAACATGGATATGTACACACCACGGAACTCAATAAACATACAGTCCAATATTCTTCTTTTTAAGGAAAAGCAAAAGTGTTCCTAGAAGATCTTATGCAGTGGTATGGCAAACAGTAGTTGTATATGCGTAGATACTAATTGTTTGTGTGTTTGTTTATTCTTATTTTGTGATGGCGGAGTTTGAGTAGCTGATGAGTAGTTGTACAGGCGTACTGTGTTCTTGGTATTTATGGTTTCGTGCATTTCTTGGCTCCTTTAAAAATAACTGTAATGAACCTGAATGTTAAGCTATATTTTTGGAGCTGTACGGTAAGTCTAATCCCTCTGTGCATCATTTTCTGAACATGCAGATGTTAGATTGAGCGAGCAAACTATCCTTTCATTCGAAGGAGATATTTGATTGAATTGTTGCCTATAATATTCAGTCCTTTAATGTACCATGGATTCCAAGCACCAACAAATTACTACAGATGATACCGTATCTAGATTTGATTTAACTGAAGATAAAGTAATTTCCACAGACAAGGACGGAGAGTTTTTTTACCCATCTAACGAGGGGGCAACTGAAACACAAATGAATATACTTGACAAAGACATGGTGGAATGGACTTCGGATGACTTGCTTGGAATGACATTTGACAGCATTCACGAAGCGGAGGCATTTTACAAGGCTTATGCAACAAAGATTGGATTTGGGATACGTAAGTGTAATCAAGAGTGCGATAGAGGTGGGGGAATCGTGCTCCTTCGTTGATGGGTTTGCTGTAGGCAAGGTGAAAGAGCAGCAAAATACCTTCGGAACACAGAGAGGAAGAGGGAACCTCGGCCTTTGACAAGATGCTCATGTAAAGCCGCTTTTGCTGTGAGGTATCAGAAGAGTAGTGGCGTATATCGAGTGTCCACCTTCAACCCACAACACAATCACCCGGTAGCTAATCCTAGGCAGGTGCACTTCTTTCGTTCGAATAGAGAAATTAGAGAGGGTCAGGGGGTTGAGATAATGACAATGAAAAATGCAGGGATAAGGACAAGTCAAATAATGGACTACATGGTGACGACATTGGGTGGGTTTGAGAATGTGGGTTTCATTGCAAAAGACCTGTACAATTTTGTTAATGCAGATCATGAGCGAACTAGAAGTCTAGGTACTGATGCAGACACAACAATTGCATACTTGAGTGCTCTAGCCGATAATGATCCTGGCCTTTATATCAGATATGCGGCGGATGATGGCAACAAACTGAATAGATTATTTTGGGCAGATTCTCGTTCTAGGGAAGATTATAATAATTTCGGGGATGTGCTTGTGATTGATTCTACCTATAGAACTAATGCATTTCGATTGCCTCTTGTTGAATTTGTTGGTTTAAACAACCATTATTCAACCGTTGTCTTTGGGTGCGCATTGATATCAGAAGAAACTATTAAAGCATACACATGGGTCTTTAGGACATTCATGCATTCAGTTGCGGCAAAACAGCCGACATCTATTCTTACTGATGGGGATAGGGCTATTCAAAATGCAATTGCTACAGTTATGCCCAAAGCAAGACATCGACTATGTTCTTGGCACTTAATGCGGAACGCACGGTCAGTTTCACCAGAGGAGAATTTTTTGCGGGATTTTAGGAAATGTTTGTTGAACCAGTATTCGGAGGAGCAATTTGAAGCCCAGTGGTCATTGTTTGTTAATAAGTACAATCTAACGGGAAATGAATGGATCAAAGACATGTACGAGAAAAAGGAGAGATGGGCAGGTACGTACTTCAAGGGAGTATTTTTTGCCGGGATGACAACTAGTTCAATATGTGAAAGCATGCATGCTTACATGAATCGCTTTTTGAACAATGATCTTAGTTTGTATAAATTTGTCAAGCAATTCAACCGAGCTATCAACCGTCTCCGACAGAATGAGTTGCAGCTTGATTTTGTAAATAATCAATCTATTCCACAACTAACTTCCCATGTTCCTTGTTTAGAGAAGTCAGCTGCAGATTTCTATAGCCGAAATATATTCATTAAGGTAATCTGATTAATCAGAACTTGTTGAATATAAATTGTTATTTAATTTTATGTAGTAATTAGTGCTTCATTTAACATTAGGTACGAAGAGAGATACAGGAGGAGTTGAAATTCACGCCGCGGATTATCAGGCATGATGATGAGTTCACCGAGGTGGTAATTCTGAAGTATGGGGATGACGCAGGTAGGGAAATACCTGTTACGATTCGGAGGACCGACGAATGTATGACCTGCACATGTGGCATGTTTGAATCTCAGTGGTGGCCTTGCCGACACATGTTCTGCGCGATGATGTCCGTTGGAATGAAGGCTATTCCTGAGATCATGTTGATGAAGAGATGGGCAAAGAATCACAATTTGCGTGACCCGATCAATCACGTGGATAATGCATCAGCGGAGTCGCAGTTAGAGGAAACCAGATTTGGTTCTTTGCATTCAAGAATTTACCACCTTTGTCATATTGCGTCCAAGAGCGTAGAGCTATATCGATTATGTTTTAGTGAAGTTGATAACATGATTTCTCGTGTGATGAGCAGTGCAAAACATGAATCGAACGAACCGAATGTGCAACAACGGACATCAACTACCGCTCAACAAAACATCATTAGGGATCCGGCAATTGTACGAACAAAGGGATCATCTCAGCCAAATACCACTGGAAAGAAGCAGAGAAAGCGACACTGCGGGAAATGTCGGAAAACAGGCCACAACAGATCCACATGCCCTGTAACAAAAGATGAAACAGTTGGAATTACTACTGATCTCAATGAACCGTACATACACAATGCAACGCTGGATGATGATGGTTTTGTGTACTAGATGCTGGGTAGGGTGATCCAGTTATTTCCAAAATTTGTTTTTCCATCTATATCGCTACTTATGGCAAATTAACTAACGTTAAAGCCTTGGATTTGGTTTGAGCTTATCAATCTTTCATCCTAATACTTTTGGGGTTCTATGTGTGATCTTGAATGTAATCGATAATCAGTACAGAACTACCTAATCAAACACATTGTTGACAGTAAGCTATACAAATTATGAGCATCTTAATATTGAGGATGTAGGAGATGATTTTGGGAAGTTGTTGGGTTCACTCTCTGTTCATGCTTTTTTCTTTTCTTTTTTTTTTTTTTTTTTTTTGTGTTCTGCGCATGAAGGAGGATTTGTTCGATGTTTGGCAGTTGGCATGCGTCCTGATCCGATACCGTCGTAGATAGTCAAAGAAGTTTGTATTCATTTGCATAATCTTGTCAAAAAAACAAGTGCTGTGATTTAATAATTTTTGATTAATTAGAATGGCCATGGTTCAAGTCAGTGACGGACCCAGGAATTCAGTCGAGGGGGGCAATGTATAGATGGATCTAGGAGTACATTTAACGGGGTGTTTTTTTTTTTTATTTTTTTTTACTGTAAGATTAGGTGCCAATATTTTACCAAAGAGGAGACAAATTTTGCAGGCTAGAAATCATCTCAAAATTTGGCTCTAAACTTAAAATATAGGATATATTACATTAAAAAATAATATTTTAAAAAATTTAAAAGGAAAACTACCGTTGTGTGCCCCCTGAACATGTCCACGAGCTTCAACAATTATCAACTCTATAAATAAAACTAGAAAATCACTACCAATTTAGATAAGATAGATAAATTATTTTAATTACGAAAAGAAGAAAAATTATATAACGTCTTTATATTCATTATATTTTTTAACATCTTTACCTTTGTTGCTTATAGAGAATAATACATCCATCTAATTTAAATTAAACTATATTATTATTTATTTTATTTAATTAAGTTGTATTAAAATTGAAAAAATCCATATATAATAGCACATTACGATGGGACAAACATATATAATAGCACATTGTAACGGGGCCGGAGGGCGTAGTGCCCCCTTGGCCCATGCGTGTGTCCTCCATGCTTCCAGCACTTTAATGGTACTATAAATTAAGCTATTGAATCAACTAGTATTTTGGCCCTCACTTACGGTAACAAACTGAAAATTAATCCAAGTTATCACTGAGTTACTCCATAACTTTATTTGGTCATTCTAATGGTTTGCGATGGGAGTTGTAACATAGGTACACCAATGTTTCCAAGTAGATTACGAAAAGATAATATTAAATTGGAGCCCGCGTACTTCGTATGATTTGGTTGAATAAGGACTTATTCTTCAAGTTAATCCATTATTTACTTCGTTGGTTATCAGAAGGTGCCTTATCCCGGATACCCGGGATAGCACAAAAGTCGATGCAATTTAACCCCCATGACCTATCTCACCTCAATAGGTGGGGTTATTAATCTCGGAGATTGAACCCCGAATCAGCGATCGGTCCGAATCGAAATACCATATAAAACCGTTTTAACCCTGAACCTGGAAAAACCGAATTGAACAAGTGATCCCGGAAGAAACAGGTTATTCATGTTCTTTTATAATTTTTTATTTTACGTCGTTGTCTTTGTTTTATTATTTTGTATTTGTTCCACTTATAGATTTTCTGTTGTTTATGGGTTTATCAAATTTTAACAAGTTACTCATTATTTATCATATTTATCATGTTTGGAAATAGATTTTGGAGTTAGAAGAAGTTTATCTCATCTAAATCATTAAAGTTTATTCAAGATGTCTATATTCTTAGTCGTTTATTAAGTTAAAACTATCTTGGTTTGAAGTTTGAATTTTAATTGATAAATTTTTTTGATGGATGTTATTATATTTTAGGGCATCAGAAAAATCATTAAATGGTGACTACTATTTTCTAAGTTAAACTGCCGATCCAACCGGTTTGGTTATAACAACACTGCATGGGACAATATTGGATAGAAATTGATAGAACTCAGTCACCTCGAATAAACATTAGATAGGATTAGTCGTGTTAACTCAATCCCTTATTCTAATAAACCATAATCTTATGCACCCTATTACAGACAACCCAAAGTAAACGGGCCCTTAGTGAATTAATATGGAATTCGATTCTAAAATTTAGTACTTGTACGGGATGATATTTGTATAAGCAGGTAAAAAAAAGAAAAAAAAAAATTAGACTCGCTAGTATGACGTTATTTTTGGATGTTTAGCTTGATAATTCAGATCCTAAGCAGCATCGCTTTGCAATTCTTTTGTTGAAGTTGCATTGTGTTTTGCTAATTAACACGGGCCAATTTTTTTTTTTTCTTTTCTTTTCTCCGTTCCTGAAAATGCATTTTTTTTTTGTAATATCTGTATTTAACAAGTAGTGATGAACGTTTATTTGTGAATGCGGTAATTCAAATTTTAACGTTAAGAAACTCAGATAATGAATCAAAAATCTTGTGTTTGGTATCAAACATAATTGTAATTTAATTTAGAAGATGACAGTGAAAACATTTAAAAAAAAAAAAAATTCCACATTTATTTCTGCCCAGGCATTTTCGTCTTCCTGTACTGTGAAGACCTTTATTTTATGATATCATTGTATGCACGTGGCTTGTGTTGTTATGCTAGTGTTACAGATAATTTTCCGGATCTACCACACACATCCCCTACTAACTGGGTTGCGTTAAGTAAGAGATTGACCTAAACGGATAACATATCGAGCCAAATTTACGTTTATTAATTCACAGCAATTTCTAGGACATCTTCCTTTGTCGAATGCAAGCTTGTCAAACAATAGTTGATGTTTCCCTAACTTAATAATAAGAGGATTGTCCAATAATAATAATTGACGAATTATTATACGAACATTATGACAGAATTTCCTTTGTAAACCACTCTTAGTGCATCAACAAAGAGAGATCACCATAGAATTCCCAAAAAACAAAACATCACCACACAACCAATTGTAAAAAACTCAAAAGATCCTGTAACACAAAACTATTTTCGTAATTACTGAAACTATTCAAAGGGATGTATAATCAGAGTTATCAAAAATAGAAAAGTAATCTCATGAAGGTTACAGACAAATATAAGAACTCATCACTTTATAAATATAAATAAATAACGAATAATTTTTGTTTAAAAGACATGATAAACTAAAATGTAGTTCCCACCAAGGTATATCCTCCTACTGTCTTGCACTTATTACCTGTGGAGACAAAGGAAACGAGAATCAGGGCCATACACAACTAACGCTTGATCTTCTAGTATTAGTGTGAAGTATCTAGCTCAGAAGAAACTGTGTAGGGCATAACATCCTGAACAAAATATTAAACAAAAGGCTTAACCCAATCACCAAAAATTCCGTCCTTGCTTAGGTTATTCCTACCTGTAATGATGGTTCTTTTTTCCCCATAAAAGTCCAAGTTCTGTAAAAGTTTCCTCATCCTATTTATGCAACTGTAAGAGGTTTTGGGGAAGTTACTCCTGAATTTAGTAATCCAACATGTAAGCACCAATCCCAAAACTTTCGATTTGCGCCACGTGAGTCGCATATCCACCAAGAATAATTTCTCGAAAGTAATTCATGTAGACAACATATTGAGAAGTATAAAAAAGTTGCTGACCAACATGTGAAATATTGAGTCATCAAATTGTTACATATATATATACATTCTACAATTAAACCTAGTTGATTGTCTAATCACATTAACCTCGAGCATTTTAATATTCCATGTGAAATCTTGAGTATCAAATTGTCACATATATATCTCCATTCTCTAATTAATCCTTGTTGATTGTCTAATCACATTAACCTCAAGGATTATAAGATTCTATCTTTGTAACCCTATTTCTATGTCAATAGTACATCAAATATTAACAAACCCAATTCAAAGGCAAAGGCTTTATCACTATCATAATCGTGAAAATTATGGCTGCGGATTCACAAAAAGATGTGCGCCACTCGACTCTCCTTATTTCTATATTTCAGATTTCACAAATATCTAGGGTCTTTATTTCATCTAACCCCTATCCCACCTCTTAATGAACTCCTAATATATCTCAACAATGTATTCTTCAGATAATTCTTCATGAACTGAAAAGTATTTACACTGTATCGCTAAACGAGCCTTGCACCTAAACTTAAAATAATTTGGGCCGAATAAAGTAGGCCGTGTTTACTTTCAAAAGTAGGCCGTGTTTGTTGAAATTTCAAAAAGTAAATTGTTTGCTAATACTTTTTTTTTGGCAAATTGTTATCAGAAAATTTAAAACCATTTTTAATCAGTTTGAAGCAAATATTTGGGCACACCAAAAAGTCAGGTTTAAGATAATTAGGATCTAGCTAGTATATCCAAATATCTCCAGAATCACTTCTCCTAAGTTATAAACGATTTTAAGTTGTTTAATATTGTTTGCAGACACCCTCAATGTACTCTTGTAATCATTTTGTTATGGATACTTAATGATGCAACAACGAACTACAGATATCATGCAATGGTAGATCAACAGGTGTGCATATTTACATGCGTACGTAGGTTATTTTCAATTCATTGTACCTGGAAGTTTTCTTTGGGAAGGATGATTCTGGGGACATGGTAGGAGTTGTCTAGATCAAGGATAATGGAGGCGTGGTGGTGGCGCAATTATGGTGGAATTGGAGTGTGATAGCCTCCTTATATAAAACGTTGTAGTTGCTGCAGCTGCTATGTAATAATGATGATGGTGTCCGTGAATCACGTGATGCTGTCCACGCTACTCGCACATGCCTCCTTCCCTTCCCATTTAAGCCTCCACACTAATATTCCCAGCTGCACCTTGCGGCTACTTCCCATAAATCATTCATCAGTTACACACACACAAATAGCTTTAATTTGGTAAATTAGTAGCTAAGTTTTGATTAGCAGGCTGTGTTATTAACAAGAAAGTCTACAATGATTTTCATGCTTTACCAACAGGCAATAACATTTGAAAACTAAGGTGTTCTTACCAAACATGAAACCGACAAACCTTGGTTTAAGATCTCTATGTATATATTAACTGATTATCTGATTATGGTAGTGTTTGATGCAAGACTGATACATTCTGAACACAACATATAAAATTTATGCAGATGCAATTTCTGTTGTCTCGCCTTAATGGAGCTAGGTATCTTCAACTCTCCGACTGTCGGCTCCCCTAAAAAAGACTTACCCCCAATTAAAGCAAACAAAGAAAAAAACTACAGATAGAAGTTCAATCACACAAGGTTTGATGTACTGAGACAAGCTTGATAATAGCAAAGGATTAAGCAACGCGATAAGCAAGTGACACACTAAAAAGAACATTTCTCCTCCGAACATTAAGAAACCACAGGTTCCACTTTACCGGGCAATATGCATCGCAAAATTGATACACGTTGACCTATTCGAGGCCCCTGAGGTCATAAATCTTCTATTATTATCTGAAATTGGTTCATCTTAATACAAGGATCGGAGAACCTAATAAGATAAACCAATTATTTCACATATCATTTACCAATTCTAGATAATTAGTTCTTATTATAAAAATTCTATAAGGTCATTTTTTTATATCTTAAATTACAAGATCCAATCTCCCCAACTTTGTAAGATACAACATCTGCTGATTCGACATACACGTTTAACATACAAAGGACATCTTAGGCTAAATTTTTCCAAAAGGGCAGCCTATTTACATTTGATTTGAGCTCTTTGCAATGCAGAAGCATTTTGTCGAACACCATGTTGGTATACTATAGATATAACTAACTCTTTAATCATTCCACGTTCAATTTAAGTCCTACACAGCACAAAGTCACAAATCGATCTACTCACAACACGAAACCTCTAAAACGTCAGTTAAATAAATTATATAGTCGAACACTTCGGACAACGTTGACAAATACGTAAACTTCCTAACATATTTACCTAATATGTACACGTGACAAGGTTAAAATCAAAAAGAAAAAATCAAAATTAAGAAAGCAAATGATTTGAGAGGCATAATATAAAAGGTATGGTACACGAGTAGTACGGAGAAGGGCTGGCGAGTTTGACGTAGCTTATTGAAGAATGGATACGAGAAAAAATGATTTGACAGGCTCTATGCTAGACTTGGGCATTTGGTGGGATTTATTATTGTTATTGTTGTTGTTGTTTTTTTATTATCATTATCATTATCATTATCATTATCATTATCATTATCATTATCATTATCATTATCATTATCATTATCATTATCATTATCATTATCATTATCATTATCATTATCACACATATCATTATAGTTCATCGTAAACGAAGTTAAGTTGCCAACAACTAGTTCACATAAGTTCACCTTCAGCAAATGGCCATAAGGCTGAGAACATTTTGCTTGATCCCCTTTATCCAGTTGATAGATCCATCCATTTAGTACTACAACTATTAATTATATTAATCAATTATTCATAAACAACAACATGAAGATGTAGATTACCCTGATACACATGATCATAATTGATGCATCTATCCGTGAACTAAAGACATCTAATGACGACCCAAGTTTTATCCCGCCAATGTCTTGTGAGATGATCAAAGTTAATGATTCCGAACTTATCATCGAAGATAACAGAGGGATTTGGTTCATCTTAGCGTCTTTTAAAACTTGTAGTGTTCCTAGTGGAGAAGTTATTGCTATTGGTTATCAATGATTAGAAGGGTGTTTGGTTGAGCTTATAAGCTCCTGAACGTCTTATATCTTATAAGATGTTTAGGAGCTTATAAGCTCTCGCTATTTTTGTGGCCAACAAAAAAAAAAGTTTAGGAGCTTATAAGACACAAAAAGAAGCTCTAAGAGCTTATAAGATCTAAAAAAAATAAGTGGCTACACCCCAACTTATTTTTTAAAATCTTAATTAGTACACTCAAATGTCACACACAATTCACACACTGCACACACTTCACATACTACACACACAACACACTCTTCACACACAACACACATACTTCACACACTACACATATTTCACACACCACACATTTCACACACTAATCAAAATGTGTCTTTAATAGTAACTTTAAATTAGACCCCAAATTTATAGTTAAATCACTATATTCAATTGCAAGCTTATAAGCTCTATTATTTTAAAAACTTTGTTAACTTAGAAGCTCCTTAAACATTAGATCTAATAAGCTCTAGAAACAACTTATAAGATGTAGGAGCTTATAAGATGTTTAAAATAAGTTTAGCAAACACCCTCTAGGTAATCTACATCATCATTTTGTCGTAATTAACAAAGCATAAACGGTGATGACGGTAGTAGTTGAAAGTCCTCTCTCTTCTACGAGACACAGGCGTCTTCGAGACGTTTTTCACTTTGTATTTTTCCTATTTGCATGATTTCCCTTCATTTTTGCATTATTTGCAACTTTATTTTCACATCAATTTGGGCTAGAGATTAGGCTATTGACAACTGATGCATGCTTCAGAGGAAGGAAACAACAGCGTCCCTATAAGAATAACTAATTAGTTCACAGACTTCCATGAAATTTATTTAATGTTTGCTTGTTGCATTACTTTGATCATTTACCAGCAATACAAGTTGTAAGTTCACTTATAAAAATGGACTGACCAGTTTATAGACGGGAGTCAGTTCTCCATTAGTCAATGATCCAACGATCAAAATTAACAAGAACTCAATCCAATGTTCCAAATTTCAGGTGTATTAATACGCCAGGTGTATAGTGGAAGGACTCAATACTAACATCCATTCCAGTCATATAAATTATGATCACCAATCATACTAAAGATTAAAGAACTGTGTATGGAACAACCACCACCATAGCCATTAGTTAATTAATTCATTCCCTTATTAATGCTAATCCGAAAAAGTCCTCGAATCATTCATGGGATATTTGAAAATCTATGCATAACTTCACTACTAAAGGTAAAATTCGTTGTGAATAATACTTTTGGAAAATAAACAATAATATTACCTGGATCAAAAGGAAGCATGCCTTCGCTGCAGTGGAATCAACAGCAGTATTAGCGGCACTAATCACAAAAGCTTGCTGCCCGAGCTTCTTCTCCTCACCTCAGATCAAGTTCTGAATTTTCTCAATTGCATTGGCAACCCCAGCAGGCATAAAATTCTCAGCGTATTAGACTTAGAATTCTAAAGTATCAAAATAACAACCCAAACTCCTCACCTTGTCGCATAACCCCCAATTAACTATTATACTTCAGGCATCTCCTGTAACTTCTTCCTATTTTCATTATCGGACACAAAGCCCTCAACAAGGGCGGAATGCACCGCGGAGAACAGATTGGGCATCCATCCCTCGGATTTGACCAAAATGCCTTCGAAGTTGTATTGCAACTGTCAATCGCTCAATGTGACGGAGAGTAGCTGTTGCCGAATTGATGGAGGGATACAATACGGAATGGGGCGACGCGACTAAAGGTTAGAGCGTACGACAAGAGGCGCGCAACTGTATCTCGCAGGAGCGGGCTTCCACAGCGGTATTCTATGAAAAAAGAGGTATGGGTGGGGTTCGCAGAAGTTGCTGTTGCGGAGGGCAGAAAAGAGGAGCAAAAAGAATTGAACGGTGGGGCTTATTTGAGCGGTTTTGGTAATGGCACGGCGGTGGAGGGGTGGCGGGGATGGGCTGAGAGAAAGGGAAGAGGAAAGGAGGTTTATTAGGGCTCGTTCTTGTTTACCTGGTGAGACGGTTGCAGACTTGGCTTCATAAATTAATACGACCTGTTTAATGGGTAACCGGTCAATTTTGGATTCTAGATCTAACAGTTAAAAGGTGAGAATTCTTAATCCAACGGTCAAAAATATCAGGTGTATTAATACACCGGGTGTACTCTAGAAGTACCCGATAGATATATACTTTTTAATAGATACTAGTAAAAAAATAAGTTCGGAAGTCAAAATCCTTCCCCCCTTATTTTTGAGTCAAAACCCTTGTGCATCAAACACACATTTCCACCAGTCTACACTCCTCGACCGTTACCCATCCTTGTTCCCGATTGTCGACTGGTCTTTTCTGGTAAGCTTTGCTTGCGTTATTTATTTGCACTTTTTTCATATTTTAATTCAGATACTCGAAGAAATAATGTTGTTTGGGCTATTGTACTTCAGCGTAAAGTACGAATTTCAAGAAGCTTGTCTGTTCATTCATGGCAGTTTTACTAGAAACAAAAATTGTTACAACAGTTACTGGATAAATGATGGCATTGGTTTGATTCCATCTGGAGTTTTCTTTCTGTTGATGCGTTTCTTTTCGATTAATTTTGTACACTTATTCCTCGGCTGAGTTGTTTACTGCTGGAGTTTGCAATGAGTATGAATATGGATTTGCTTTCAAGGTTTTTGATAATGACTGCCCCTTTGTTGTATGTTTCCTTGTCCAGTTTTCTGATTTATGTGCATTGTCCGTGGAGGAAGGAGATAGGAAGAATTACTGAATTAGTATGTTGGATATTAATCTCTTTAGGGAAGAGAAGGGTGGAAACCCTGAAATAATCAGAGAGTCACAGCGTCGTCGTTTTGCGAATTTTGATTCAGTTGATGATGTTATTCAGCTTGACAAAGTCTGGAGGCAACGTAATTCTGTCTTTGCCAATCTGTCTAATTTCTTATTCTGCTTAGTTTCCTTTTTTCTTTTTAAAACAAATTGATGAATCCGTCAGTTTTTTTTTTTATGCATATGGATGTAGGCCAATTCGAGCTGGACGGCTTGAAGAAGGAATTTAACAAGATAAACAAACAAATTGCAAGCATCAAGATTGTGAGTGCTTCATGTACTTTTTTTTTTTTTTTGGCCTTAGCTATAAGTTTCTTTTACTTTTAAGTATTATTATGTCATGGGGAATCTGTGTTCATGTTTCTGTAAACAAGAGGGATCTAGGATGGAGAAGGAGATAAAATGCAAACTGGTTAATGGTGACTATGTCTTATTAGGAGGAGAGAAGGAAAAATGTGGATGTGCGATTTGGGAAGGAGAAGAGCTTCTCTAATTTACTAAATTTATTTTTCATTTCGCTTGTTCTGTTATGTTCAAGATGTAAACAAACGTGCTTCTGCATTTTGTTTCTGTTGGAGGACAACAAACACATTCTTAGGGTGGTGCAATGGACTTGCTACAAAATTTGCACTAGAAAAGAGAACTGAAAAACAGGAGGACGAAAAAGAAAAAAAAGGAAAGAGGAAGAAAACCAAGATCTTAGGTCATGATCTTACTTTTTGACAGTTCAAGTTTCAAAAGTGGTTCAAGAATATATATCATATATATATATATACACACTTCTTTTTTTTTTTCTGCAACTTGAACAAGCAATCTGTTTTCTTTGACTGTATGCATCCGCACAACTTAAACTGCATGGTAGTTTTAGACAAATATCGAGAGGACTCGCTTTCTTGCGTTTCTTCTGCTTTATATGGATTTCAGGCTGAATTCCTTCTCTGGTTTTTATAGTCAGGTGGAGATGCAAGTGGACTAATTGCTATTACGGAGGAGCACAGAGACTTGATAGCCAAGAAGGAGGCAGAGGTGCAGGAAGCTTTAGCAGCAGTGCAGTCTAGATTGGGAACTATTGGAAACCTTGTTCATAATTCAGTGCCAGTAAGCAATGATGAGGTAATTTGAGATTCTTATCATTCTGTATAATTAGTAGTCTTTTGTTGAGGCATTGCTCCTGTGACTCTTGATATACGATTATAGGCCAATAATGTCATCATTCGGTCATGGGGAGAGAAGCGGACTGAGCAAAAGCTGAGGAATCATGTGGAGCTTGTTGAACTTCTTGGAATTGCTGATACTAAGAAAGGTACTTTCCTTTTCTGTGTTGCAGTATATGGAGATATTGAGACCTGCTTAGAGATAACTGTGATACTGGTGGATTGTCCTGAGATTCTTTTGAGTGCGTCCTTCGGTTGGAAACTTCTATGTTAGAGATGTATGACTTTTCAGAGGCTTGTATTTCAATTTACTTCGTTTTGTGCTATTGAATAGTTTCATGGAGTATGGTTCACTAATTTGATAAGGTAGAGTACTTTCGCATTTGACTATGTAATTCTATGATATCCTTCAAATAACTTTGGCCTACGCTCAGTTGGTTTAATTTCTCCTCACTTTATGTTTTATTTGATGACCGGAAGTTTAGTTGTGATATCTGCATCCACCTTGTAACTTATTCCACCTATCTTGTTTGGTGACCCAGCCTAAAAGAGTGATCATTCTCCAAAGATGAGCTGTGTGAATGTCATCTATAATCTTTTTATTTCGTGAGGGAACCACATATCCAAAGTTACTTCTCGGAGAATGAGCTTGAACAGATCATTAAGTGGTTGTTATTGAGTGAATAGCATCAAATATGTTGAATCCAATGAAAATAGCAAGCTAGATGGTGCAGGTGTTGATGTTAAACCCTGTCCAAGTTTTGGACTTGATTGCAGTGGTACTGCATCTTGCAATCCTGCCAGGATGGCTTTCTGAGTTCATCTATTTTCATAACTGGACATTAAATGTCTTGAAACAAGGAACACCTTTACTAAACTTGTATAGGTTATACTTAAAATTTATCATACCGAAATGCTTAAAAAAATAGCATATTGACAAATCTATCTGAGTTGCGACAAAGTTATACCATTAACGCAATAATCCATTTGACAGTGGACATTACAGGAAAAATGTCCTGTTTTTCGTGAGTTGGTGGGACCACGTGGATTGAAAATGTAATTCATGTGGTCTTATTGTGTAAAGTAGGTGATTGATGTCGGAAACTGGATAATCTTGTGGAGTCGAGAACCAGCAGAGGACGTGATCTAACTTTTCCAGCTCAATAATTAGTTTTGCTCTTTTAAAGATTGCAAATTGCAATGGATATGTATCAGTTTATCATATAATTCCTTCTATAACACTGGATTGGCCAACAGACCAGTTCCTTCTTAAAAAAAAAAAAAAAAAAAAAATTATAGCAGGTTACGACAGGCATGCAAGGTTATGTTGATTAGTCAGAGATAGCTAATGTTGGCTAACTTTCTTGGCTCAGTTCTTGCTAGAAGAATTCACCAAGGTCGTTTAACCTTTAGAGCTAGTCTACTGAGATGATATTGGACTTAGGGGTGAGGCACTAAATGGTGGATGCTATCTTAATATCTTTGAGCATTCACATCATAAATTAGTACACTCCTAATCTCACTAATTAAGGTTTTTAAACTCCACCATGCTACTTAACATCATACTTGCCAAAATTGATTAGGTCTGTCAAAAAATGTTTTTGCACCTTTTCTTCAATTTGATTTAAGACTTACAGATTTCTCTAGGTCTGAGTACGGTATCTCTGCAGAAAGCGTCTCATCTCACACTTTAACTATATTGATAGTGTTGGTTAAGTGATATACTAACTGATGGGGTTCCTTCAGGTGCACATGTAGCAGGAGGCAGGGGTTACTATCTCAAAGGGGATGGTGTACGACTTAATCAGGCGCTGATCAACTTTGGTCTTGATTTTTTGGAAAAGAGGGGCTTTACTTCATTGCAGACTCCATTCTTTATGCGAAAAGATGTTATGGCTAAGTGCGCTCAGTTGGTGCAATTTGATGAAGAACTTTACAAGGCAAATTTTTGTTCTCTTTTATAGCTTGGATACTAAATCTTTTTAAATGTTCAAACACATTTTGGGAAAATCATCTTTTGAAATACATAGAGCGTAAAACTAGGAAAACAAAGTATATTCTGAAATAAGAATCATGTCCTCATGTCTCACTTATTGTGGCATAAAAAAGACTCTAGCTTATAATATTAGAATCTAGTCAAGTATATGTAAATAAACTGATTTGGTCATCACAAATATTCCAGTTATAAAAGGACAAAGTGTAAAATGTAAAATACATATGCAATGAATAAGATATCCACGATTGCTTGCCCAAAAGTGATGTTTAGATGGAAGAATAGTAAAAGCGACTTGTTTTTGGTTCAGGTACGTTATGTCGCATTGTTTTTGTTTCCTCGTGTTTTTCGGTTGTTAGATTATGCTGTCTAAGCCCTGTTTTAAGGTTCTTTTGATGAGCTTATAGTATCGTTTCTAGTGAAGGCAATATGTGGATATGCTAAGTATTTTCAAGATAGAGGATATGGAACATCGTTGTTGAAATTTGGGGAAGGCAGTGTTTGTATGGTAATGATTTGTGAAATCTTCAATTAGCTTGGTTAGTGAATACGAAGCAGAAGCCTGGGTTGGTCCAACATATGAAATTACTGTGGTAGAACCTGTGTTTGAAGGTCAATATATGAAGTTGCATTCTTTGTATGATAAGACATTGCTTGCCTATACTATTTTTTTATTCTCTCTCCTGATTATATTCTCTTGAGATAGGTGACTGGTGAGGGAGATGACAAGTATCTGATTGCCACGGCAGAACAGCCACTTTGTGCATATCATATAGATGATTGGATCCACCCTTCGCAACTGCCATTAAGGTCATTTATGTTTTCTGTTGTTTCTGATTTTAATTTTATCTTGTTTTGCCTTTGAATTGGATTGACTCACTTTATCAGATATGCTGGGTATTCTTCGTGCTTCCGGAAAGAAGCTGGTTCACATGGTCGAGATACTCTAGGAATATTCAGAGTTCATCAATTTGAAAAGGTGGAACAGTTTTGTATAACTAGCCCAAATGCAAATGACTCTTGGGATGAGCACGAGCAAATGATGAAAAACTCAGAAGATTTTTACAAGATGGTATCTTTTCTGCTTCCACTGAACTCCTTTTTTCCTTAGGTATTAACAAGTTGGCTTGTTTTTTAGTTTCTTGTGTTTTCCCTGAAAACGTGCAGAATTTTCTTTGGGGAAAACCTTTTAACTTTTGCTGTCAAAACTCACAACCTATACGCCTAACCCCCTCCTTCGCCTAATTGTTTTAATAAAATTGTTTACACTACCACAAACTCATCAGATCAAGAAATCTTTATTATCTTTTTTAGCCAAAAAAAGTAGAATTTGATAAGATGGTTTATAAGTACATCTAGTTGCTTACTAAAATAAAACGCAACATTATTCTTTTTTTTTTTTTTTTTTTTGTTTGATAAGAAATATTCTTGTTTATTTTCCTCTCTCTATATACTTCTTTATACTGACATCTACAGTACCTTTATCTCCTACAAGTAAAAGCAAGCTTTACTTTCATGTATCTTCTTGTGTTGTTAATCTTATAAATTATATAATTATTTTATCAGCTGAATATTCCCTATCGAGTAGTATCTATTGTCTCTGGAGCGCTTAATGATTCAGCGGCCAAAAAATATGATTTGGAAGGATGGTTCCCGTCATCCAATACTTATCGGGAGCTAGTTTCGTGCTCAAACTGCACTGACTATCAGTCAAGAAGATTAGGCATACGCTATGGACAAAAGAAGGTACTGGAAATTTGTCCAAGATATCTTGTGCTGTAATGTATCTCTCTCCCCCTCCAGTTATGGACTAAAATTGCAAATATGGTTGCAGGGTAACGAGAAGGCTAAGGACTATGTACACATGCTAAACTCCACATTGACAGCAACTGAGAGGACAATGTGCTGCGTACTAGAAAACAACCAAAAGGAAGATGGAGTTGAAATACCACAGGTGCTAAGTGCTTTCATGGCGGGAAAAGCCTTTCTACCGTTCAAAGTAAATTACTCGCGTTTGGTCAATCAGTTGAAAACGAAAGCGATTCTTTGATAAACGAACAACACGGGCAAGCAGGCATTACAGAGATTTTTTTAAGGAATGTGCCTTGTTTTTTATTTATTTATCATTATCATTTAATATAGGCGGCGATTATTCGCAGCGCACATAATTTCTTTACGCAGTCCAGTTCTTAATGTAATCCACTTTTATTTAAAAAATAAGTACTCCCTCCGTCCCGGCTTAAGTTTCCTACTTTGACCGGACACGGAGGTTAAGAAAAAGCAGATTTTTTGGAATCTTTGACTTTATTAAAGGTGGAGATTGTGAGATTAATTTGTCATTTATGGGTTGGAAAGTTAAGTTGGGACAAACCGAAAAGGAAAGTAGGAAAGTTAAAGCGGGACGGAGGTAGTAATATATTTCTTAATACAACACACTTATTATCAATTTTACCCTCTTTACTAAATTAAATTATTCAAAAAATATTATAAAAATTGTATCATTAAAAAAAGTACTTTCTTAATTCAAATACAGTATCAGTTAATAAGAAAAGAAAAATAAAACCTGAAAAACAACTCCCCTTCCTTTCCCAAGCCCTCCTCAGGCCGAAATGAAATATGAAAGTAAGCCACCATCAACCACCCACTCCCCACCCCAGCAACCCCTTGCTGAAAAAATAAAAGATTTTAAGGAATAGTATGATCCACTCTCACCCTTACCCCTCCTTATTCTTGACACCAGAAAACTAACAACTCGGATTTTTTCTTTTTTGTGTCCTTTTCCGTTGCAATTATGAGATCTCCAAGCTTCATCTTGTCAAAGTTGTATATTAAGTAATTGAACCTTCAGAATAAGATTTGATTAAAAAAAACCTACATTTCTTAAAATCTACCCATCATAGACTACGGATCAATACAAGAATTGAGACATTTGCAAAGCAATCGACAATAATGGCAATGGTGGTGAACTGTGGTCAAAGAAGATCCGGTGGTGAACGGTTCAGTTGAAGAAGATCAGAATAAACCGTAGATATAATAATTATGTGTAAATTAGTATTATTTATTTATTCTTATTTTAATTTAATGTAAAGGATAATGATTTGGGATATTTTATTTAAGTTTTATTATCATTAGGGATATCTTATTCATTTTATAATAATATTTTAATATATTAAATTAGTGGGTTGCGAATAGCCGTCGCCTTTAATTTATTATATTTATGTTGATACGCAGATGTCGTATCCAATTAAAATGCGCCACGTAATAAAATATGAGTTGAAAATTAATTTTATATTGATTATTTTAATATTAGGAATTAATTGAATATAATTCCTAAGTTAAATGATCAATTTAACTGGTGATTTACTATATATTTTATTTGCCAATTGGAAGCCGCCATGTGTCAAGATGATGCAGATATTACTAAATTAAATTAAATTAATTTAGTAATTATCCAAGAAGATGAGGATAAACATCAAGTCATGGTGGACCAAACAGAATGCTCCATGTGTCAAGTTGTTGCAGTAATTATTAAATTAAATACAATTAATTTAATAATTATCTTATGGATAATGATATTGTGAAGGACCAATCATATCGCTCCATTCAGACTCAAGCCCATTAGGGTTTTCCCATGCTGCAACTATAAATAGTGCCTTATTCTCCACCAAAATCACAACACAAGTCAAGAAGTGAAGACAAAAGTTCAGAGCTTCAAGAAGTTGGAAGAACTCCAAGATATCCAGAAGACTTAAAGCACTTGAAGATTTGAAGACGTTCTTGAAGATTTGCGAAGACATTCTTCAAGATTCGAAGATGTTCTTCGTCAAAATCATCAAGAAGCAGCGTTCGATCCGGAATCAAGCCGTTCGGCCTTCGGACAACGTTATTGAAGAACAACTCAAGCGGCAGAGAAGATCAAGAAGAAGATTTCACTCCAAATAATCAAATTCAAAGTAGATATTCGAAGAGAAGAATCAGAGGATTGAAGAATAGAGATTATAACCTACAAAATTCTACAAAGTTCTTCATTTAATCCAGTTGAAATTAATTTGTACAAGTATTTTGTGTTTATTAATTTAAAACGCAAAATTTGTTGTTACAAATTTGGCACGCCCAGTGGGATATCTCTACCTCTCATCTCTTCTCCTCAACCAACAACTGAAGATAGTGTTATGGCGCCTCATAAGATCACGCTGACGAAGATCGCTGCAACAAACTCTCCAACTGCAAATGTCAATATCATCACAAGAAGCATGTCCAAAACACTACAATCACAATTGTCATCTCTTGAAGCTGTTGAGAAGGATCCGAAGCAGCTCGCCGCTAACATCGCAAATGAGGAGGACGACTCTGCATGCTCTACTCCTCGCTCTTCCTCAAGTTCAGAAGTAGCACACATCATGACAACGAATGTTTCAACTCTTGAAGAACAACTTGCAAGTCTAACTAAAGCCATTGAAGGACTTACAAAACATGTCCAAGAGCAGGACTCGAAGATTGAAAACCTGAGGAGCAAGATTGACAACTGCGATACAAGTCATGCTCAGGGGAAAGAACCAACTAAAAATCAAGGCGACGTTGAAACGTCTGCAAAACGCGATGTCATTGACAAGGAAACAGAAGAGATTCAAGTATCTGTTGATGGTATGATTCCCGTTGGCCAACTCAAGGAGATCATCATGGGGACTATCAAAGACAAATTCGAGGGGAGCTCGAAGTCTTCTTTCACATTCACCAAGCCATATACTCAACGAATCGACAACTTGAAGATGCCAAAGGGTTATCAACACCCAAGTTCCAACAATTCGATGGAAAAAGCAACCCCAAACAGCATATCGCCCACTTCATTGAGAGATGCAATGATGCCGGAACTTATGGTGATCACTTGGTGAAACAATTTTTTCGATCTCTGAAGGGCAATGCATTTGATTGGTACACCGACTTGGATGCAAACTCCATTGACAGTTGGGATCAATTAGAACAACAGTTCCTCAATCGTTTCTATAGTACTAGAAGAACCGTCAGCATAATTGAGTTGACCAGCACGCGAAAATGGAAAGAAGAGGCCGTAGTTGACTACATCAACCGATGGAGGAATCTGAGCCTCAATTGCAAATATCGTTTGTCAGAAGCTTCCGCGATTGAAATGTGCACTCAAGGAATGCAATGGGGTCTTCGGTACATCCTCCAAGGAATTCGGACAAGGACATTTGAAGAACTAGCAACAAGAGCGCATGATATGGAGCTAAGTATGGCTGAAGTTGGAGTCGATGGACCCCCGATTCACGAGTCTCATAAGTTCAACAATGGGGGCAAGTCTTTCGCCAAAAATCAAAATAGAGACTTCATGATTATTAGTGTAATGCCCATCAAATTTCGAAGAAGCAATGATGCCACGGGGAAGAATGTCCCTCAAGACAGGGAGCAAAGGAAATCAACTTTGAAGGAGAAGCAGCAAAGGACTTATCCGTTCTTGGACTCCGATGTCTCTAGAATATTCGATGATTTGATCAAAGAAGATCTCATCGAGTTGCCAGAAATGAAGCGGCCTGAAGAAGCTGGACAAATTGATGACCCAAAATACTGCAAGTACCATCGCTTGGTAGGGCATCCAATCCAGGATTGCTTCATATTCAAGGACAAGGTCATGCAGCTAGCTCAGCAAGGAAAAATAGTGTTAGATGAAGGCAATGCAACAACAAATCTTACAGCTATCTTGGAAGATAATGGTCGTGGTGACACCCCATGCTACATGACGGACAAACAAGAAAGCAAACACGAAGATAGACATATAGAAGAGGAAGATGATGAAAAGGCCCTACTTGAACTTAAACATGGTGAACGAGTCAGTCCCATAAACGGAGAGTTCTTGAAATTCACTTAAGCCTGATGCACAAAAAAAAAAAAAAAAAAAAAAAAAAAAAACAAGAAAAAAAAAAGAGGAAAAAAAAAGACCTCCTGGCCCGCATGAGGATAAATTGTGCATGGGACCACCAAAGGTAAAGTATGTGGTTAAAATGCTAACTTATCCCACTTTGGCTAAAGTGATTAAAGAATAGTTACTCCTGACCCGCACTGTGCACGACACCTCCCCAAAAACAAAATACAAAGTGAAAATTTGAACTATGTTATGACTTGATCCCTTTCACGGGGTACGTAGGCAGCTTAGAAATATTCTAAGTTCAGTCATACAAATATATATTGTGTTTCCCTCTCCTAAGTTGCTTCGAGTTTAGGGATCCAAGCTCCAAGGGTATTAAGTTATCTGATTTTGTCAAATTGGGTTGTCAAACTCAACTTCAGATAAATCCACTCCTCCAAGTCAAGTATGTTAAATCCGTCCAAATCTACTATGTTGAAGATTCAACTTCCAAATTCAAGAACTCATTGGTATGAGTATAAACTATCAACAAATTTCAAGTTCAAGTTCAATGCTCCTTGACACGAGTTTAAAAGTCTTTAAATCAAATTCAAATCCAAATCAAGGCTCCTTGACACGAGTTTAAAAGGTCTACAAAATTCAAGTCCAAATGAAGAACTCCTTGATATGAGTATAAACTATCGAAAAAACCAAATTCAAGTCCAAATGAAGAACTCCTTGATACGAGTATAAACTATCTATGAATCCAAATTTAAGTCCAAATGAAGAACTCCTTGATACGAGTATAAACTATCTACAAGTCCAAACTTAAGAACTCTTTGATGCAAGTATAAAAGTGTCGATATGTCCGGAGAAATTCTGAAAGCCAGTTCGAGACTTATCCACTCCAAGACACATCGTCCGTGAACAAGTCTCGAGGGAGCATTTGTTGATACGCAAATTTTGTATCCAGTTAAAATGTGCAAATTGTTTTGGGGAGCTAACCTGTTTTTCTACAAAAGTTATATATGCTGGAGCTAGATGGTTAATGTCATAAAGTGTGAGTTCCTTATTTCCAAGTAATCACGTGATCAAGGCATAGCCGCCACTTTGGTGATAAAGGACCTTCGAAGCTAATTCTCCGCTAAAGATGGGATCAAAGTTGATGTAGTGTCAGGCTATATCAAGCAGTTGTCCAAAGGTCTAAGGTCCATGAGATATTGTCCAAGTTCTTTCCAAAGGTTTAAGGACTATTCCAAAGGTCTAAGGTCTTGAGTTGTGCTCAAAATTTTGGAAGATTTTTCAAAGGTCTAAGGACTCTTCCGAAGGTCCAAGGTCTCAAGTTGTGCACAAAATTTTGGAGGATTTTCCAAAGGTCTTTCCAAGGGTCTTCGAAGTCTTACTAAATGTGCTCAAAATTCCTATGGACCAACCCCAAGGACTCCTAGGGTATAATAAAAAATCCTAAGGGGACTCCTAAGGTGTGTCAAGAGCTCTAATATTTTTTTGAAAGTTTACAAGGACTATCTTAGGGACTGCTATGATGCAATAATTTTTCCGAAGGTCTATCCAGGGGGCTTTCTAACGGACTCCTATAGTTAGCTAAAGCTTTTCAAGGACTCCAAGGGTGTTTCCAAATGACTCCTAATGTATGTCAATAATTACTAAGGATTATCCTAAGGATTCCCAGGGTCTTCTAAGGAGGTTATTGCACATATGTAATAAAAATATTATCTCTCTACAAGAGAGTAAAGAGAGTTACCTTAGGTCCGAGGTACAGAGGACTTGCTTCAACCGAGGTCCGGGGAGCAAAGGTGTCTCAGGACTCTTTCTAAGGAATGCACTCTCAGAAAATTGAATCTCTAATTTTTTTACCTCTCTTATAGTTGAAATGGAGGATGGTGAAATGAATAAGTTTTTACCACACAAGCCATTTTATAAGAGGGTAAAAAATTAGTAGAGAACAGTTATTTTATAGTTATAAGATGAGATGTGGTACTGTAATATTTTCTTCTGGACTCGTATCTAATACTTCTTAAGTGCATCATGACTTTTGCACTGAAGAAGTGGGGAGCAAGTTATAAGGGATAATTCCATAATTTATACATGCTGACACGTGGCAACATAAGATTGCGACACATGGACTACTAGTGGACATAATATGGAGATACCATCTAAGGTGTTAGGCCAGGGCCGAGGTCCAAGGTTTCCCAGTCCAGATCCTGGGACCGAGATGTTGGCCCAGGGCCGAGGTCCAAGGTCTCTCATATATAGACCTCGGCCAAGGTAAGGTAGAGGTAAGCAAGAAATAGCAGAAATGATATTCTTTTTACCCTCCCCTTACTAAACTTCCGTCAGAGACTAACTTAAGCATCAGATAATCTACCCCTGGGGACGACCCCGGGGTTCTGTTTTGCAGGTTGATACCGACGATCGATCAATCTCGAAAATGTAAAGCGTCGCCAGACCTCGGATCCGACCGTTCCGGTTCCTGACATCATCAATACCAAATAAAAATGAACAAATCATGCTTCATACAAATCATGTTGAATACACTTTGTGACATTTACCAACCGTGTCAAATACAAAGTATTCTAAAAGATCATAGACGTCATTCAGACGGTAGACTGGGATCTAGCGCTTAATTGGAGCTAATTGGGTCTAAGAGGGAGAGGTTAGAAAAAAAAGTAGAGGTCGCGCGCTGCCTAAGGATAATCTAGTTGTAACTTGGCGGGACCTAGTCGAAGTTAGATGTTGACTTTCACTGTAACACAACACGCTAAATAAAAATGAACAAATCACGCACTTATAATAATTATTATTTTTCATATTTGTGAAACACACGCAACTTTAATGATTTGTGGTTTTTAAATTTTTTAAACCTGAGACAATTTACTTTATAAGAAGAAATTAAATATGGGAAAATGCAACACTTAAGTATAATTTGGAACATGCATTGTAGCGTCAGTATATGTAAGAAATAAATAAATAAAAATAAATTGACACAAAGATTTTCTTATAGCAATGTCCTAAAATAGAATATTTCACCCATTTTTCGATGTGCTGAAAATTACGGGTATTCTGTTCCCAGGATACAACTGTGTATTCTTCTTCAAATTTCGCACTCTAAAACTTAAGAAGTCTGAACTTTGTACTTTCCGTGTGTCTCTCATACGGTGTATCTCCGATTAATTGATTTGTGAATATATCTTGTTAGATATATATATACTACTTTACGAGGTATCTTGAACAGATACAACTCTTCTTTCAAAAGAAGACGTCTTTTCATTCGCATTGAAAAGGAATAGACGCGTCCATCATTTCCTTTTGTTTCCACCCCATATAATATATTGTATTAATATATTATCTTATATTTATATATATATATATTTATATATATATATATAAAATATTAACTAATATAATATTATCTTTTATATATATATATATAATTAATATACTAAATTTAACTTCAAACACTAAATATCCAACAATACCTCACATTTGAAGCTATATTTTTATGCTGAATCTTTATCAATTTTTGTTTGAGAGAAACGTCGATATATCATGCATCAAGTGAAGCGTCTAAATACACTTGACTTACCTTAGTGAAAATTTATCGGAATTACTTGGCGACGCAGTGGATATAGAGGATCTTGAACTATTCACCGTTTGTAGTAATCAAAACAATAAATTACACACATAATATATCTCTATACACAAGTTCTGAACATATCCCGATTTCATGATAGCTTTAGTGCATGTTTGGTTGGAGCTGAGGGTGGTTGGGGTACTGTTGGCTGGGGATAGTGGCTTGGAGCGCTAAATAGTGATATTTGTTTGGGTGGTTGGGGTAGTGGTTGTAGTGTAAGATATAATTTCAAATTGTAAAAGGTGATGTGATGTGTGTAAGAGGTTAGAGGTGCCCATCCGGTTCCGGGAACTGGGAACCGAACCGGTTGGAACCGACGGTCAACGGTTCCGGAACCGTTGACCACGATTCCCAATTCGGAACCGGAACCGGAACCGAATTTTATTACGGTTCCTGAAATTTGCTAACCAGGAAACGACGGTTCCACCGGCGGTTCCCGGTTTTGATTTTTTTTAACATTTTAAATCAAATAGCCCAGATTAATTGGCCGTTAGATCATCTAACGACCCAAATTAAATGTCCGTTGGGATAGGCTCCGATCCGGAACCGAAAACGGAACCGGAACCAGAACTGGGAACCGGCGGTTCCAACGTAATTTTTTTTTTTTTAAATTTGGACGGTTGAGATCAAGTGACCGTTTGAAATCAACGGCCACGATCTCAGGACGTTGGATTCAAAAAGTGGCAGCCATTTTTGGCCTTTTATTTATTTATTTATTTATTTATTTATTTATTTTATTTTTTTTAATTTTTTACCCCCAAAATCACCTATAAATATCCCTTCACCTTCCACATTTTTCCTACACCTCTCAATCTCATCTATCTCTCTATAATCTCTCTATTTTTGCCTCATTATCTTGCAAAATTGCAATTTTAGTTTGATTGTTCAATTCATTGAATTCAATCATATTTGTATTTTTATTCAAGTTCGAAAAAAAAAAAGAGTATTCTCAAATTACATTTCTAGTTCATTTTATTTCTCTACCAATATTTAAATTTCAACTTCTACTTCAACTCCACAAAAAAAACAATATGTCTAGTTGTCGAGGATCATCAACATCATCCGGTCGATTCTCCAACAAACGAGGGTCATCATCTTCTTCATGTCCACCACTACACCTCAACTTCTCCACAACCTTGATGAGGAGGATCCTATCAATTTGGACGTCATCCCAATTGATATCGATATTTCCAATGCTCTAGGTAAATGTATATTATCTCCATTTATTTTATTTTTTTCATTTTTTTCCTTTGTTTGTTTGTTTGTTTGTTTGTTTGTTTTTTTTTTTTTTTTTTTTGTTATGTCCAATTTTTTTCTTTATATTTTCCATTAATACGATTTAATCTTTGGAAAAGATTACTTACAATTTACTATTTTGAATTTGAAGGAGATAACGCCGCCGCCCACTTTGCCGCTTTTGAAGACGAACTTCCGAACATTCCTACTCAAGAAAGTGGAGGATCGAACACAAATCCAAGTGAAAGTCGAGCTCCGAAAGGACCGAAACCGTCAAAGGAGACTAAGGAGTCAAAGAGTGCATTTTTCAAGTATCATATGACTAAGACCCCACTTCCCCAAGAAAAGGGGATGCCCGAATTGTTCTCGGTGCGATGCAATTATTGCCCAAAAGAGTACATCATGAAGAAAGGTGGAGGATATGGTTCATACACCAAGCATGTTGAATCTTTCTATCCCGACAAAACCGGTATTGATCCAGCACAAACTCAAATTCGAGCTACAACCGGTAGCTCACAAGGTACAGATTCTGCCCCCCTCTTTCATTATAGTGAAGCAAACGCCCGACGCCACTTGGCAAAATATGTTTGTGCAACACACCCACCCTTCAACTTTGCCGATAATGAATCTTATGAGGATTTTAAAAAATTAGCTTTTAACCCGGCGGCTAGAAAAGTTCCACGAACCACACTTACACGTGATATTGCAAAAGTTGTTAGAGAGTATAAACTTGTTTTAATAAACACGTTTGCTTCACTACAACAAAAAAATTCAATATGTGTGGACATTTGGACCGATAACTACAAAACCAATGCTTATATGGGTGTTACTTCGCCTTGGATCGATGATACGTGGACAATGCAAAAACGTTTAATTGCATATAGGGATTTCCTACCACCACATTCTGCACAAAGCATTGCACTTAAAATTATGACGATTCTTCAAGATTATAATTTGCAACAAAAAAATTTCTCAATTTCGTTTGATAATGCTAGTGCCAATACGGCATCCTTGCCCACTTTGATCAACTATTGTCAACCAACTTGTGGAGGAAGATTTTTTCATGTTCGGTGTCTATGTCATTGTCTAAATCTTTGTGTTCAAGATGGTTTAGCATGTTTCAGTGATCACATCGACCCTATTCAAATGGGTATAAAAATGATTATGAAGCACCGAGTTATGCTAAAAAAATGGTCTAAATTTTGCAAAAACCGATGAATGCATCCGAAAAAATTTGTTTAGGATGTCCCCTACCGTTGGAACTCTACTTACAAAATGTTGAGTGATTCTTATGAATTCAAAGAGGCTTTATGTGATTTTTTTGTGCAAAACCCAATGAACGATATTCATTTGTTTCCACAAGCTTGGGATACTTGTAAAAACTTGATTGCACTTTTAAAAAAATTCGAAGATGCAACAAAAGAACTTTCCAGTTGCTATTACCCCACTTCACCCCTTGTAGTTGATCATTGTGTCGCGATTGCACTAGCATTTTTTTATTAAAAAAATGACCCAATTTTAAGTGAACCTATTTCCAAAATGAGAACATAATGGGTCAAATATTTTATGGAAATCCCGGACGTATTTTTAATTGCTAAAATGTTAGATCTTAATATTAAAGAGGATGGTATAATTGAACTTTTAAAAATGTATTATGAAGCATTGTTCTCGGATCATGAAGATCCTCCAAGTGCCACACATGTTGTCGCTACGGTGAAAGAGGTTTTTTATACTACATTTCGAGAATATAGAATTCAATACAGTGGCGATGACTCTAGTGAGTCTAGTAATTTTGTTCCCTCTAACCCAACTGCTTCTTCCCAAAGTGTTTGTGGTAACCCTAGCCAGGAAAGATTACGACGTTTGTACGCGGAGCGGTCCTTAAAAAAGGCACGTGGGTCTTTAACAAGCAACCAATTTTGGCGAGATTGATCGATATTTCCACACCACCTTCGAAGAAATGGATTTCAGTAATACCAACTCTCTTTTGAAGTAGTGGCATAGAAAATCCAAGACATTTCCGATCCTTTCCCTCATTGCAAAGGAGATTCTTGCCACACCGGCATCAACAGTCTCCGTCGAGTCGGCTTTTAGTATCGGAGGCAACATTTTGAACGATTAAAGAACAAGATTGACGGTTGAAAATGTTGAAAATCAATGTTTGCTAGAAGATTGGACAAAGGCCGAAAAAAGACAACAAGCAGAAGACTTCGGCTTTGACGAAGAGGGAGATTACGTCCCGTGGGAAATTTCAACCGGTTCATCCGAGGAAGGTGGCAATGCTTGAGCTTCAACTGACCACAACCAAGATCATATTCGAAAGGTAAGCAAGGTAAGCAGAACTACGTGGGCTTTGATTCATTCACTAAATGCCGGACGGGTGAATAATACGTAGGCAATTTTATTTTAAGTTAAAAATTAATTACTAATTTTTTACTTAAAATAAAACTCAAGCCCAATTTTTTTTTTTCCTTTCCTTTTTCAATATTCCTTGTAAGTTGTAACTTGTACTCTTGTAGTCTTGTAAGATTTAAATTTTAACTTGTAATAAAAAAATTATAATTTGAATCATTATTTTATTACCGAATCCGAATTTGTATTGTTTAAATTAGTTATTAATAAAAATTCTTGTCTATTGTTCAATATTTTAAGTTTCGTTTTATTTTTTAAAAATTAGAGAAATAAATTTATGCATGATATATTTATAAAATATATAAATAAAAAATTTATATATATATAAAAAAAAATCGGTTCTAACCGGGAACCAGAACCGGGAAACCGGGGAACCGGAACCAGCGATTTTGAACCGAAAACCGGAACCGCGACCGTATGGGCACCTCTATAAGAGGTTGTTATTAATGATTGATTGATGTTTGTTTGGGTGGCTGTGGTAGTGGCTGTAGTGTAGGATATAATTTCAAATTACAAAAGGTGATGTGACGTATGTAAGAAGTTGTTATTGATGATATGTTTAACGATTAGAGTAGTATTGAGATTTGTGATTGATTGATTGATAATGTTTATGATTGTTGATAGGTGATTTTTTGAGAGAATTTGTGCCCCAACCCTATTAAGAGAGAGGTTGCTGCAATTGCTGAGCCAAACATATGGTTGGTTTGGCCCAGCCTGTGATCCCAACCAAACATACCCTTAGAGAACTTAGTCATTTCATTCTCATAAACGTGACCCCAAATTTACTATCATATAGGTGACATTATTTCAATTTCATAGACTCCTATAATTGTCATTAAATGCTTTATGCATACCCTTGACTATATTAATCAAAACACAATTTATCAAAGGAATGAGCGGATGTGTGTTTCCATTTGAGTATTACCTAATTAGTTTGCCTATTGAACCTAAACCATGAAATCTCCAATCTGCTAGGTTAAGTTTTCACCAGGTTCTACTCTTTTATTGGCTTGAAACCGATTCCCCTCGATACTTCTTTTAGTTTACTCTCTTGTTAGCCTTTCTTTTGACCTTATATTTTTCATGAAAATGACTTCATTTTAGAGCAATTATCTTATTCTATTATTGTATGCGCCTAATACGCCTTGACTTGCTATTCTCTGCTCTAACTTGTGCCGGCATACTATCACAATTTATATATATAATTGTCACAGGCTTAGGTCAGAACGAAATTTTCTCTAATAAATTCACAATCATTCCGTTTTGGTTTTAAATTCAGACCCTCAAGAGTTGATTAAGTCCAATTCCACAATAGTCTTTCTTAATGCTCTTTTATTTTAAAAATTTTCAAACTTCTACATGTCTCTTGGACATGTTCGACTATTCTTCGTCGACCAATTTGGTCAGGTTCAAAGACCAAAACTTAATTTTCGTTTGCATTCAAAAGGAATAGACGCGTCCATCATTTCCTTTTGCTTTCACCCCGTATAATATATTATCTTATATTTATATATATATATATATAAATAATATTAACTAATATAATATTATCTTATATATATATGTATATATATAATATACTAAAATTAACTTCAAATACTAAATATCAAACACTGGGTCCCATGGTCCCGTAAAAATGCGCTATTATATATGTGTATTTTAGTCGAATTTAGTACAACTTAATTAAATAAATAAATAATTTTATTGTTTAACTTGAATAATTATTTAATTTAATAATAATAAATGGATGTATTGTTAACCCTATTATGTATTAGGAGTAGAGATAAAATTTTAGAAAATAGAATGAATATAGAACACTATATCTTAATTATTATTATTATTATTACTTTTTTTTTTTTTTTTTGGTAATTGAATCAATTTTGTTTGTACTTTCTAATTTTATTTATAGAGTGGAGTAATGTTGAGACTCATGTACATATTTAGTGGGCAGATTATGTTAGTCCTCCCTTTTGGATTTTCTAAAAAAATAATATTTTTAATATAATTTATCCAATATTTTAAGGTTAGAGGCTATATCTGAGAAAAAAAATCTAGCCTACCAGAATTTGCTCCTTATTTGGTAAAAAAATTGCCACATAATCATAGAGTATAGTTGAAAAAAATTAACTCCATGAGACGAACCCCTAAACCTACCTATAAATGGAGCCCCTTGACTAAATTTCTGATTCCGCCACTGTCTCGAGGTATATACTTGATTTGTACATGATTTTCACATTTCTCATATTCAAATCCATACTTATATATAGAAGAAGTCCCAAAATCACTAAATATAGGTTAAGACTAAAAGTATCATTTAAGCATAAACATTAATATTTTTTAACCACGATAAATTTACCTAGAATATGTAATTTCCTTAGACATAAATATGAATACATTTTTGTTCATAATTTAAATTATATCGATATAAGATCCGTATAACAAGTGCATAAGAGACCTAGTCAGACTAAAAAATTGAAGTTCATGCATTCCAATGACAGTTATATTGACATGATTCTCTTTTAACTTGTGTAATCCAAGTTTTAGAGAAGGTTTGCTAAGTTTACCAAGTCGAGCCCAAAAAAAATATTTTTACTAATGAATCTGAATCTTAAAAATGATAACGAATTTGAGTTGAATAAAAAATAGAAATAGCGATTAAATTTGAGTAGTTTGAATTTGATAAAGAATAAGAATAGGTTATTCAAAATAGAGATTAGTTTCGAGTAGTTTGAATCTTGATACAGAATTCCTTGGACAAGTTTACCATGAATGCAGTCTGCCCCAAACAATCAAGAGATTATTCGAGAAGTTTATACTGTCTGCACGCAGTTTGCACCCGAACGTACGATCTACTTTCCTTTGAGAAGTTTCCAAATAATCGATAGGTTACGAACAACTGCTTTTGAGAAGCTACATTGCATGCAAGCTTTTCTTGAGAAGTTTCCAAATGATCATCGAGAGGTTACGAACAACTGCTTTCAAGATCATCACACTGTATGGCTCTGCCTTAAAGATCAAGAGGTTAAAAAAATGGAAAATCCATGTGGGTTTAATAATTAATGGATTTAAAATTTGTCCCTCAAATTTTATAACTAACTTTTTTTTTTTTTTATTAAATTGTTGTTTAAGAAAAAACACATTAATGTACCTTCATAAAAAATAATTGATTGAGTGGCAATTTAGACGTTTCATTATATTCTGTATACATAAAACACTATAATGTATACCTATATAAGAAACATCTCTTGTGAAATAATATATGCCCTTTTTCATCTACTATTTTTCTTTTTATTCTCTTTAGTCTCCCAGTTTAGTTTTACATATTATTAGCACGAATTGTTCTTATAAAAAAAAAAAAATAATAATTGACGATCGATAAAGGAAAAAGGAAAATTGCAGACATCACTGCCCGAGGCTTGTGGTTGATCAAAAGAAGATTAGAGGTAAATAAATTTCTAACTTCTTAATAATTATTATCGATCATGCTCTGTTTAATAACTATCCGCCGTCACATATAATTAGTTTGGATTGTATTTGTTGATATATCATAATATCAGTTTGTTAATTGATATATCATCATTAGTTTTTATCGGTCAACATAGAATCTTCTTCTTGAAATTTGTTATTAGTTGGCAATTTAATTCTTGAATTCTAATCTGCTCATTGGCTCTCACTGATTTTGATATGTTTATTAAAATTCTTATTTAGGCGTGAAACCCTAGAACTAAAATATGCTAGTTGAGTTCCAGTTTGTTTATTCTCCATTAGTTTGATGTCAAATATTGATCACATTAATTAGTCTCTATTCTGCTTTTCCATAACCTTAATTATTACATATTTTGATATAATTTACTTCATTGAGTACTTCCATTTTCTTAAATCTCTTATTGAATTCGAATATGATATTAGTATTTTCAGTTCCATAATTTTGTTCACAATTGACAATTAAGAATATGGAATTATGTGCGCTTGAGATTTACGGCTTGAAATTGGTTGCTGCTTGAAATTTGGACGCATGTTAGTGACTTTCTAATAAATCAATTCAAATCGTAAAGAAAAAAAAAAGATAATTATTACAGATAATTTTTTTATCAGATACCTCTGTGAAACCATTAAAGGTTTATGAGTAGACGAGAATGATTAACTGATGTTTTATTTGATACTAGTCCTAATTGAATTGACCCATATTTATGTGAATCGGGTTTGATATGAATTTTTCTTAGTTATGTCCGTCAATCTTCATGTGCTAAATATATTTACATGGCTCTGCTATGTCTGCTGCATATATTGTAGAAGATTGTCAATAAATTGTACATAATGCTTTGCATACAATTTTGTTTTAGCGGATAGAAATCATGTATGAACTTACTTGTCAGATTATAATAAAATTGATGATTGCTTGGGTATGAGTTTTGTTAAGTATGCTTTATACTTGTTTTTAGTATTCTATGAATTATTATAAAATATGCCACATATTACTTGCATATAAATTTGCTATTATGTACTTCCATGATAAAGAAAATTCATGGATGATACATATGAGTACAAATGTGATAAAGTATTTTCACAAAGCATCGAAAGAAAGAAATATATATATGTGACCAATTTGTCTCAAAATCTAACTCAACTCACATTCTTGAAAAAAACAATCATATATTATTGCACTTGCATAATTGATAAATATATTGCTTTTTGTTTACAACAAACAGCTGAACCAACTCGACCTGAATTTGAAATTTTGGACTCAGAAGGAATTGAGTACCATCGTTGGATTTCTGATGTGGAACCTACCTTCTTGGGGAAGGATTATCTCTCCACAATCAAACCATCCACTGACCCAAAGGACGAAGAACCATCCAACAAGGTCAAAGCCAATGCCTAATGTATCTTAGGCGACATATCGATCCTAATTTATGCTGGGAGTACCTTCAATTGAAAACTCCCAAAGAACTTTGGGATGCCCTAAAGGAACGTTTTGGAAACATACATGACTCTCTGCTTCCAGAACTAACAGTCCAGTGGAATGAAATTCGCTTACTTGACTACAAAAAGGTCAATAGTTTCAATAAGGATATGTTACGCCTTAAAGCACGTCTTACTTTCTGTGGAAAGAAAATCACAGAAGATGACATTATACAAAAAACTCTTTCCATATTTCCTACCTTAGCACTTGTATTGGCAAACCAGTATAGACTTGAATATGATAACAAAAGAATCACAACATTTAATAAGCTGATGAACATGTTGCAAGTAGCTGAGAGGCATGACCAAGTTCTTTTGAACAACAATGCCAGTTCTGCTGGGACAAAGAAAATTTTCGAAGCAAACTTTAGTCAAGGGAACAGTGGAAAGAACCCCAAAGAAAAGGGGGCAGGACGTGTTCATCCTTACCAACGTGGGAATAATGCACCACGTGGTAGGGGTCATGGGGGCCATGGTAGGGGCTGTGGTGGCCCTCCCACTGGAGGGCGAAGAGTAGGTATTGGCGCTCTTAGTGGCCACAGTGGTCGTGGAGCCAAGGTGCAAAAGGCACCTAAGAACCCATCGAACAAAAAGGAACGAGTTGGCAATGCACCTTGCTATAGATGTGGAGACACCGACCATTGGTATAGCAATTGTTGTGCAAGCAACAATGTAGCAGCCAACTATAGGAGGTATAGGGAATCTAAAGAACAAGAGACCCACTACATGGCAACAAGGACTTTGCTCAGTCAATGGCACTCCCAATTTTGACTGATCTGTTTTGTTAATTTTTTAAAGAATGTTGTTAAGGCATTATGCCTCACTTTATTTGGACAATTTTTTTTAGTCTTCAAGTTACTTAGACTGATTTTTTTTTAAGTTAGATTTTTTGTATGAGACTTTACTTTTATTGACGTTGCTTTTTTAATAAATTTGAATTTTATTCTAAAGTATTGAATTTATTTGAATTTATTCTACATCAATATACATCGTTCGAAAATAGCACTATCCCGATGTAAAGTAATACATTTGAGGAATAAAAAGAAATATTGAATGACAAGTAAATCATTCTATTAAAATTGAAATACTCAAAAGAAAATGAGATTATATTTCCAACTAAATTAATAACACAAATCTCATTTACGTGTAGGAATGTCTCGCGGAGAAATAGAGTGCTTAGCTGCTAGTGGGACCACCCACACAATTTTAAGGAATAGATAATTATTCATTGAACTTATTCCTTACACTTCATCTGTAACTATAATGATTGGATCATCCCAATAAATAAAAGGGCGAGGTACTGCCGAATTCTTGATGTCCAACGGCACAATTATTAAAATCAAAGAAGCTCTATATGCACCAAGAGCTAATTGAACCCTGTTAAGTTTAAAGATATTCGTGTCAACGGCTATCATTTGGAAACTTAAAGTGAGAATGGAATTGAATATATACATATTACCTCTAACGAATGTGGAAGAAAACGCATCTTAGAGAAACTAATGAGTAAATCTAGTGGACAGTACATCACTATTATTCGAATTTTCGAATCCTATACTATCACCAATGATGAACTATGTGACACTAGTTTATACATGCTTTGGCATCACCATCTTGGACATCCCGGTCGTGATATGATGATTCGTATTTTGAAAAACTCACACGGACATCCTTTTTTTAGAGTGAATCATAGAAAGGGACGAAAATCTGATACAATAGACGATATCAGTCATGTTGTTGCTCCATCACAACCTGTATTTTCTGAAGCACCAGATGCACTATCTACATCCCACCTTGCCTCATTACAAATCTCAAAGGCACATCACTCATTTTGCAAAGCCTGTTCTTTAGTAATAATAACATCGAGACTGTCTTATGCTAAAGATACCAAACAAAATATTCCATTCTTATATAGGATACAAAGAGATATTTGTGGACCTATTCATAAAAAATGCGGAGCATTTAAGTATTTTATGGTTCTGGTTGATGCCTCGACAAGCTGGTCACATGTCGCTTTATTGTCCACAAGAAACTCTGTATTTGCAAAACTCTTAGCACAAATTATTCATTTAAGGGCTCACCACCCTGATAACCCTATTAAGTCCATAAGACTTGATAATGCTAGAGAGTTCACATCAAAAGCATTTGATGTTTATTGCATGTCTATCGGGATCGATGTAGAGCATCCCGTACCCCATGTGCATACACAAAATGATCTCGCAGAAGCCACTATCAAAAGACTACAAATGGTGGCTAGGACTTTGGTTATGCGCACGAACATGCCTATCTCTACATGGGGTTATGAAATATTGCATGCAACTTTACTTATGCATTTCAGACCCACGGTTAACCAACATTTTTTGCGTACCAGTTGGTAACTGGATATGAGCCTGACATTTCACACCTACGCATATTTGGTTGTGTAGTATATGTGCCTATTGCGCCCCCACAACGCACTAAAATGGGTCCCCAGAGACGATTAGGTATATACGTTGGATATGAATCTCCAACCATTATCTGCTATTTAGAACCTTTGACAGGCGACCTTTTTACCGCTAGATTTGCGGATTGTCACTTTAAGAGACAGTCTTCCCGTCGTTAGGGTGGAGATGAGAAAAAGAAAGTTCTAAGGGAACGACATGAATTATCGTGGTCTGTCCCCACTCTATCTCATTTCGATGCCTGATGCGTTTGCTGATATTGCAAAAGTGACTAGGTCTCATATACTAGCTGCAAATGTGCCTGCAAGGTTAGAAGTCCCCAGTAAGGGGCACAACACCACAGGTAAAGGTGTTGCAACCACACCTAGTGGTGGTGTGGTAGAGGCCGTGGCTCCCAAAAGGAGAAGGGGGAGGCCACTTGGTTATCGATACCCATCTAAGCAAGAAAAGGGTAGGTGCAGCATAACCCGATCCATTAATCATCAATGTTGAGAATCCATCTCATGAGATTATCTCTGATTATAGTTATGTCCTAGAATCATTACTGGAGGACGCTCCGATGTTTGATATGATTCCAGAGAATAAAGAAATCTATATGGATTATAAGAGTGCATATGAGTTGATCGACACACATTGCACATAGATTGATGATCTATTTACTTATACTGTTGCTCAAGAAATTATAGAGCATGATGATATCAAATCATGCTCTGTTGTAGAATGTCAACAAAGAGCAGATTGACCAAAATGGAAAGAAGCAATCTAGGCAGAACTTGATTCTCCGAAAAAGAGACAAGTATTCCGTCAGGTAGTGCTTGCCCCACCGAGTGTAAAGCCTATAGGACATAAATGGTTTTTTTTTTTCAGAAAGCGTAATGAGAAAAATGAGGTCCTGGGATATAAAGCTCATCTTGTAGCGCAAGGCTTCTCACAACGCCCTGAATTGACTATGAGGAGACATACTCTCTCGTAATGGACATCATAACGTTCCGCTACTTAGTTAGCTTTGTAGTTTCCAAAGGACTGGAAATGCAGCTAATGGATGTGATTACTGCATATCTCTATGGGGATCTTGATTAAGAGATATATATGAAAGTGTTTGATGGTCTTCCATTGCCCAAGTCAAGTAACTCTAAACTACGGAGTGCGTTTGCAATCAAATTGAAACACTCACTTTATGGATTGAAACAATCCGGACGGATGTGGTATACCCATCTAAGTGACTTATTGATTGGAAAAGGTTACAAGAACGATGAACAGTGCCCCTGCGTCTTTATAAAGAAAACTAGTTCTGAATTCGCGATTGTAGTAGTTTATGTTGATGACATGAACATAATAGGTACTCCTAATGAAATAAGAGAAACCACAAGCTATTTGAAATCCGAGTTTGAGATAGTTTAAATATTCCACCTAATATTAATGAAACCTATGAAGTAGGAATTTCACAAGATATGGAAGTTACTAGGAGTGAAAGCAAGTGCAGACTTATGTTGGCCCATGTGCTGTTAGAAAATGATGTCAATGAAGAATCATATTTTCTTCTTTTCATTGTGGCAGCTCGTTACTTTATTTAATCTGTGCAGGACAATGTTGCACTCCTTTTGATCTGGCCCTGGATACTTGTGCTTTTTCAGTGAGATTTTTATCATACTTTTCACAAAGTCCATCTATGGTTTTCTGCTGATGGATTTTTTTTAATCTGGAGGAACAATCATCTTTGCATTTCTGAGTGTAAGAGAAGTGTCTTCCTGCATGTTTAGAAGCAGGGACAGTTTATGAAATTTATAATAGACTGATTGTTTATTTGTGTAATAGTTTCTTGAAAGTTGTTATTAAATTTCATGCGCAGCTGGAAATGGAGAAGGTAAACCTTTGTCTTTGTTAGGAATCTCTTGCAAAATGAATTGTTGCATTATGGATTCTTTCATGTGATAAGAACAAGTTGGGTAGCTCTCCTTCGCCCGTAAATAAAGTACTTATTAAAATTTGTATATATCAAGGGACCACATTAATTCTGGTTTTTGTTTCAATTGCTTCATATTGTTATTTAATTTTTTCCGTTCAAGCTTTTCTTGAAAGCGAGGCCTTATAAGAGGAAGTATTAGAAGCGAAACACCACTGATTAATATGGATTCTACTCATGGTTGTTGGTATAAACTGGGATATTTGCTGGTCAATGGGATAGATTTAGCAGAATTACAGGGCGGGGAAGTAGCAATGACAAATTTGCACTCTTGCCATGGTCCTGACTTTATTTTGCAACTTCATTTTAGAATCAGTCAAGATTCTTCTTCAATGGATGCCCAAAGTAAGAATAATACATCTAGTAACTCTAAAATTGAAATGTGAAAATACTATGGAATATGATAATTTCTTCTTATAATACTCTAATATCCAGACAAGAGAGTATTTTCAGAAGCAAATGCAAGGCTGAAGTGTGTTTACTTTCCTATGGTTGAGGTATTCACATAATATCCAATATTATTGACAATCAATGTGGAAAAATCATAAATAGATGCTATGTATATAAAGCATCTATTGTTGGTTGATTTTAGGGGAAAGAAAACATAGAAAGGATACTGGAAAAGTTAGAAGGAGATGGTTGTGGAATCAAAGAGAGCTTTGAAAGTTTCAATCGTGTGTCTGTTAGAAGGTTGGATCATCTCCTGCCAGATACTCGCTGAGTTAGTATAAAATTCTCATTTCTCATTTTGTTTAGAATTCATATATTCAAATAAAAACTCAAGCCCTCCATTTCTGTTTCATTTACAAATTCGTAAGAATTGTATTTTGGGTTCACAATATGTTGTTGTAACTCCATTCAAAATATGCTCCCCTTGTTTTTTTTGGGAAACTAAATGTGACTTCATGTCACATTCAAAGTGTATCTTAGGATTTTAATGCTTAACTTCAACATGGCTGGAATCATTGGACCTGAAGTTTCCTTGTCCATAGGGTATTCTTCCTTTCATGGAGCCAAAATTAAGAAAAGGTGAAAATGGCCAAGTCTTGAAGAGAAATTGCTCCAGAGTGAAATGTTTTATAGGTAAACTACTACAACATATTTTATCTTGGAAACGTTGTATTTTACATTCAATGTACTTGTTCACAAATATAAACATTTTTTTTATGTTAGAAGTATGTATAAATGTTCAAACATCTTAAGCAAATGATTGTGGCTGCAGACACTGATTCTGGTTTCAATCTAACATCCCATAAGGTATGAAACTTTATTACCCAATAAGGTATGAAATCTTGTATTTAATTACAAGCATACAACATAAAAGCGAACATATATATATTTAAATAAGTTAAGATCATCCTACCCTATTTTTCAAAACTTGTTCTGAAAACTCAATTTGAGAATTATTAATTTATTTTTTGAAGTACTTAGAAAAAGTTGCAAATTATCAATTATTTTAAGACTCACTATTTTATTATTTAAAGATCATTGTGCAAGCATGAGGTGCTTGCTGGTTTTTTTTGCATGAGCATAAGCAGGGATCTATAGATTCTGGTCTATTAAATGATATACATCTAATGTCTATTTTATCATATGTTTATGTATTCTAGATATGAGTATAGCCTTTTTAAGGGGAGCTTTTATGTTCTGCAAGGGACCAATGCAGGACGAAACCAAGTGGAGCCTTAACTTGTAAGGTTAAGATTGTAGATAGATCTTCAACATTGTGTAGTACTTTTTTTGTAGTTAATTCTTTTTTTAACACTTTGTACAATTATACTTCTATTGATATTGAGAAATAAATTTGGAGCAATTTTTCTTTATTGTCCATTTTTTGTTTATAGATATGATTTACTAATTTTGAATTATTAAATGTGTATATATTAATTATTAAATATTAAAAAAATACAGATCATAAAATAAATACAATTATGTAAAGACAACGGTTTATGATGACTAACAACGGTTATCAGCTGTTGTCTTTATTTAAAATAACTATGGTTCCCACCGTAGTCAAAGAAACCGTTGTCTTTATTTAAAATAACTACGGTTTCAACCGTAGTAAAAGAAAGTCACTAACCGTGGTCATACGTACCGTGGTGGTAGATATTAAATCTACCACTACGGTTGTGCCGTAGTCGTTAGTAAATATTACTACGGTTGAAACCGTAGTTAAAGGAAGTTCCCAATTGTGATCATACATACCGTAGTTGTAGACGCTACTAGTACAACTATGGTTCACAACCGTAGTCTTTATTAGTAAGCACTACAGTTCATTAACCACAGTTATTAGTGGTAGGTCTACGACTACGGTATCTACTACTACGGTCGCTCTATGTCTTTAACTATGGTTTTTGACCGTAGTCTACGTTTTTTGTAGTAGTGCCTAATATTTATGCGAATGAGTGCAATAGACAATATCAAGTCTATTATACCTCAAACTGAAAAGTGCTAAGGAATTAATGAAAATTGTAGAAGACATTCCGGAACTGCTGGTAACTCTCTCACTGGGACATTGATGGCTACTTTAACCAATGGTTCTCGTATCATCCATGATATGTCATTGGGATGACGAATATTGTAGCAAGACTTAAGTCATTGGGGGATGAAAGTGAATGATATTTACTTGTACATGTGCAGTTTATTATAAACTCACTACCATGAGAATGGACCATTTTAAATGAACTACATGCCATGAAAGAGATATGGAACATGAATATATAAACTTCACATAATGTTTGTTCATGAGGAAGTGATGAACGTAAAAATTACCGTTTTTCTTGCACTTTTCACGTTCATATTTTGTGGAGAATTTCGTGTAATTGTTGTGTTTATGTGAAATTTCATGTTGTATTGTGTTTCTGGGTTGATTTTCCTTTTTAATACGATTTGATGCGCTTTTGGGTGTTTTTGAGTCGTATTTTGAAGGTTAGGAAACTCAGAAGAATTTAGAAGATCGTTCGCATTCATTTTCATAATCCAGCTCGCATCTCGAGGCTCAAACAGGCCCAAAATGGGTCGGGGTTAGGACCAAATTGAAGATCATCAAGTCACGAGTAAAATTCGTGAAGGATTCGGGCCGAGAAAATGGATGAAAAGGCCTCAAATTAGAGAAAGAAAGAAGAAGAGGTCGATTGCACATATGTCACGTTTCAGCCTGCAAATTGAGGCCCAATCTAAAATAAATTGGGCCCATCAAGAGCTCAAATCTATGTTCGTGGAGTCACGAACAAAATTCATGAAGGGGCCGAGTCGAGAAAACGAGAGGAAGGGCTCCGAAATGGCGACGAAAGATGGAGGTGCAAAGCTGGAAACTGAACCGGACCGACAACTGGACCGGCTGGACCACCGACTGTACGTCCAGAACCGAACCAGGGTTCACCTTCCGGACCACCTACCGGCCCAGCTGCCGGCCGGCAGCTGGCCCGGTAGTTCGCGGCTAGTTCACGCGCGCATACCCTGTTTCGCGCAGTTTTTGTATTTTGGCCGTATCTCCTTCATCCGAACTCCGATTTGAGTGATTCAAATTGCCACGTGTAGCCAAGAGGTCTACAACTTTATAGTTGAAGTCTAAGGCTGATTCCGGATGGATGTTCCCTAGAAAATACGAGAATGACGAGCTGAGCGCACACAAGGGGCTCGACTCAACAACTTAAAGGACCAAGCATTCTCTTTTGTATTTTTACACTTTTCCCTTACTAGGGCTTATTTTCAGCTATTTTGAGGGTTGGGGGGACCTATATATATCTCGTCCCCTCTCATTTGTTAAAAGCAAACATTGAACAAGTCTTAGCCTCCATTTAAAGATTTCTCTACACTCTTTTCTCCCTTTCTCTTTATTTTCAGAGTTTTAGCTTAGAAAACTAGGGTTTTTCTTCCTCTTCTTCAAGGAGGAAGCCATCTTTGGTGGAGAACTCGGGGATTACTCGCGGGCTTGTGACACCCAACTATTCCATCAAAGGATTTCAAAGGTTTCTTAAATACATTGAGCAATCTCTATCCCTTCTCTTTATTTTCAATTTTTATTGCTTTTATTACTTGATGTTGATGATGCCTTTTATTATTTTGATGATTTGTGAGTGATTTTTGTGTTTCTCGAAGCCTGGGAGTAGCCCAAGCTTCGAGATTGATGATTAGTTGATTGATTATTGGATTGTTGTGGGTTGTGGTAACCTAGGTTAGGATTTGGTTGATTTATTATGATTTTCATAAGAAATTAGGGCTTGACTCGGTTGCTCGGGCTTTCGATAATTTAGCCTTATTTTGTATGATTTTGCATTTGAGAAAGGATAATTGAACCTAGGCTAGGGTTTGCCACCCTTTCGAGGAAATTCAATTTGATCTTAAATGAGCTTAGGATTGGATTTCTATGTGTTAGATTAGTTGGGAAGGAAATTCAATCCAGAACCTAAATCAATCAAACTCAATTGGTAGGACGGAGACCTATGGAGGAGAAGACCTACCAAACGGGGAAGTAGAGTCTAGGCGGTCTTGGCTAGGATGGACGAAATTAGGTTTAGTCGTGTATGTAGGAACTACACCCTTAACGCTGCTCTTTAGCATAGGAGAAGTCGGGCTATCCTCTTTTAGTCTCCCATAGTTGGTAACCCGGGGCCCGGAGTTGAGTTTGTAAATCTCATTCGTGTAGGTAGCCTACATTGAACCCCGATTACTCACCTATCCTAGGGGAATACGGTACCTCAATCATATTCCAGAATTATCACCCAATTAGAATATCGATTGGGTTGAGAATTCAATCACATAGAGCTCACACTTGTTTTCTTTAATCGTCTTCGAATTGTTAATTTCATTTTGCTTGTGTGAAACCGAGCTTCAGGAATATCTCCCCATCGATCGGTTTCCTCCTTGCTTTATTTATTGCTTTATGTCATTAGATTAGTCCATTATCTCAATTTTCATTTGACCTAACCTGCTCGAACGTGCTAAAGCCGATTCTCACAGAAAATCCTCCATGTGGATACGATATCTTATATACTACCTCTGTCACAGACCGTACGCTTGCGGTTTGAGAAGGTCATTCCAATCACATCAATTTGGAGTGATTATCGCGACAAGTTCAGGAAGCAAAGCTTAAGAGTCAATGACTCATTCTATCATCTTATAATGAATCAGTGAGCTAGAAAGAAAGTTGGAAGGAAAGAAAAGGACAACCAATGACTCTATAAAGTGAATGAGTTATCTGTCTAACCTGGACATTTCAAAAGGGATAGTCAGAAACGTAATGAATGATTTGAAATGAAAAGTATACTGAATGTTCTAGTATGTTTCAAGTCAAATCTAATTGATGTTCCTTATAATACTTAATGGTTTGATCCTGCATCATAATGTTGGAGTTAAACATAGTATAGTTTATGAAAGTTATGCTTAATTGTGGAATAAATGTTTGGAGCACATCTCCAAGGAAAGATTACGTAGGTTGGTAAATAATGAAAATCCTCCATGATTTGGATTTTACCGATCTTGTTAATTGTGTGGATTGTATTAAAGAAAAACAAAAAAAACACACAAAGAAAGGAGTAACGAGAAGCACACATCTTCTTGAATTACACACCAATTTTTGTGGGTATTTTGATGTTACTTCTTTAGGAAAAGAAAGATATTTTATCTCATTTATTATGATTATTCATGTTATGGTTATATCTATCTATCTGAAGGAAAGTCTCATTCAATAAATGCACTAGAAGTATTTATTAATGAGCTTGAAAGACAATTAGATAGAAAAGTGAAAGTTATTAGACATGATAGAGGTGGTGAATATTATGAAAATTAACGTTGAATAGGGGCAATGCCCAAGCCCATTTATTAAATTCCTTGAAAAAGCATTGCATCTGTGCTCAGTACACTGTGTCAATAATTAAAGGTATAACGTAAAGGAGAAATCATACAATTATGAATATGATTAGAAGTATGTTAAGTCATTCCTCTTTACCCACCTCATTGTGGATGTATACTCTAAAACTTCCATGTATTTGAAAAACAGGGTTCCTAGCCAAGCAATTCCTGAAATGCCTTTTGAACTGTGTATGGGTAGGGAACTTAGTTTAAGGCACCTCATGTTTGGGGTTGCTTGACAGAGATTAGAGTTTACAATCCAGAAGAAAAGAAACTGAACTTAAGAACAATCAGTGGATCCTTCATTAATTATCCGGAAAAGTTGTAAAGGTATGGGTATAACTCTCCTAATCACAGTACGATAATTGTTGAAACTGAAAATACTAGGTTCATTAAAAATGATAAAATCAGTGGGAGTGTTGAGCGACGAGTAGTGGATAATGAAGAAGTAAGGGTGCAGATTTCTCTACCTAAAACTTTATTTTAAGTTGTTTCTACAGTTGTTGAATCGTCAAACAACTTACTAGAACAACATATAAATAATTAAATTCCCAATAATGAACCTATTTTTTATGAACTGCAATAGAGGAACCACAATGACAATAGTAAGAAAGTCTATAAGGTCAAGACAAGCTGCTATTTCTGATGATTATGTGGTTTATCAACATAAATCTTAATTTGACATTAGAGTTGATGATGATCCAGTTTCCTTTTCACAACCTAATGGTTTTACTAAATGGTTGGATGCTATGAAAGAAGAGATGAAATCAATGGCTCATAATGAAGTCTGGGATCTTGTAGAAGTGCAAAGGATGTAAAGAGTTGTGAGTATATGGGTCTTCAAGACGAACCTTCACTCAAATATGGCAATGTCGAAGGACATAAAGCTAGAGTAGTTGCCAAAGATTATACTCAAAGAATTAGCATTGACTACAAAGAGATACTTTTGTTGGTGTCTCGAAAAGCCACCTTAAGAATTATTTGGGCTTTGGTGGCTCATTATGATTTAGAGATACACTAAATTGATGTTAAGATTGCTTGTGATTGAGAATTTAGTGGAAGAAGTCTATATAAATCAACCTGAGGACTTCTTCATTAAAGAAATGAACATATGGTGTGTAAAATTAAGAAATCAATAGGACTTAAGCAAGCTTCTTGCCAACAGGTATCATAAGTTCAATGTTACCATTACTTGTTTCGGATTTAAGGAAAACACTCTTGACCGGTGAATATATCTAAAAGTCAGTGGGAGTAAGCTTACTCTTCTAGTCCTATATTATTGATGACATCTTGCTTGCAACAAATGATCTTAGTTTATTGTTTGAAACTAAGAAACTCCTCTTTGAGAATTTGAATCGAAAGATATGGGTGAGGTTGTCTCTAACCGAGACACTAATGTGGACCATTATGGAAATTATGAGTCATATTAAGTAGAACTAATATTGTGATACATGGAAGGAACCATGTCGAGTAAATTAATGATGTAGAACCGCCATGACTCGTGTTAGTCTATACTTGATATCGACATTATGATCTGACCATTGAACTTGAAACTTATCTATATATTGCGCAAATTATGTCATTATGTAAACCATGGAAGCTTAGTTCTCACTCTGATCAAGTGAGAGAATATAAGATTATTGTGGTCCACGTGCCATATAGTTTATAATTAAGATACAAAGATATTTTAGATGTCTTTAGGGTTTAAATATACAATCTTCTGGATAAGTTTTGGTCAGTTTGTCTCACATAAGGATGTGATATTCACGTTGATAGATTGTGAACGGATAACAACCCTAATTGCATTAAGATTCTAATGCTATCAGGAATTGGTCCTCTCTCCACCTATAAAGGATAACAGAGTCGCATAATTTCTATCACCTAATTAATTCACATAAAGTAATCTATTCTAAAAGAAAGGTCAGGATGGAAAAATCAATTTCTTCAGTCAATAAATTTCTTGAATAAAAAATCAAGATGTCCCATCAAGAAATCAATCAATGGTGTACTAAGGTCAGTGTCTTAATTTTCTATCTTGATGGAATGTGAAAATCATGAAGTTTTAAAATCCATGTTTAATTGTATAATCTCGATTACGTATACGTGATTAAACTTATAATAAGCTCATCAAAATATCTAATGAGATATTTGAAAACTTATATAAAATTATCAAATGTAAAAAAATAAGTTCTTATAGGTTCATAAGTTGAGAAGTTTATCATAAATTCTTGAAATAACTTATAAAATGTTTTAAATAAGCTTAGGTTTTCAATTTGATGTAAAGAATGAAAGAATGTAAAATGAAATGTGTCTAATGCCTATTTCATTAATGAAGAACCCAATAGCCACCGACCAACTCCTGAAAGAGGTTGGCAAGATTAATCAGATCTCGTAGAAAGAGTATAACCCAACCTCAAAAAGGGTTTGCAGCTCAATACTTTCCCTTACTTTCCTTTTCTTTTTACCTTGCTCTTCAACAAATTTTCCTTGAGTACTTTTCTTTCTTCCTTTTTTTTTTTTTTGTTTTTTTTTTTTTGTTTTTTCCTTTCAAAAGCTTGAACAAATTTCAAATTCAACCATTGCTTTCTCCTTCAAACCCTTTGTAACAGTTTGCTTTTGAATAATTTTGTGGAATCTTTCAATATTTTTAAAACCAGACGATGAATTGGGTCACTAGGTTATTGGTCGACCAGTTGAACCGTTGTGAAAAAATCGAATGATTCGGATATAAATAAATAAAATAAATATATATAAAATACATAATGTATGTACGCACATCAAATATATCAATTTTTAAAGTTTAATTTGAGAAACTTGTTTACTATTTTATTACAATTGTCATGTATTGCTAGTCGCTTGTGACGTGCGTATGTTGGTCTTCCTATCTCTACATATCTCCTTTCTTTCCATTCTTTTTTTTTCGTTAAATTTTAAAAATCATAAAAAATCGGGTTAAATGTGTCACCAGGTTACCATTTTTATCCAGTTTGTTATTGATACACGTTAATTATGCATGTATTTAGGTCGATTTAGGATCATATTTTATATCATTTACGTGCATATTTGACCGGCATTCATTTATATTTATCATATTTGGGTCATTTGACGTGTTTCGACTTGTTTTGAAGTTAATTAGGTAATTTTATTCCATTTGGATGAAGTTCGAAGAAGAAACAAGTCAAATAGGGTTAAAACGGATGAAAAGGGAGTTAAAGGAGCAAAAGGACCAACACGGCCACGTCAAAAGTGGCCTAGAACATGGAAAAACGCACTGCCAACCAACACGGCCGCGTCCAAAATGTGTCCCGAAAGTGAAGTTTTCTGTCAGCTTGACATACCTCTAGTATTTTGGCCATATCTTGAGATCTACAATTCCGATTGAGGTGAAATTGGTGGCGTTAGAAAGCTGATTCAAAGGGCTACAACTTTGACTTAAAGGGACAAATTCCAAAAATGACCGAAAGACCCTAAAAAATGGCTTGGAAGTCAGACCTGAAAACTTGTGAGCAAAACGGACGCGGCCGCGTCACGATGCCAACACGGCCGTGTCAGAAAGACTTTTCTACGAAAATTTTCTTATTTTAATAGGATTTTGATCCTATCTTCCCAAGGATTCATCCCCAATTTTATAAAAAGGACCCCAAGCTCTAGAAAAAAGATAGAAAACATCAGAGAACATCAATTACATCATCATTCTACATAGAAGAAGTCTTGGGGGACAAAGAAGACGAAGATCATCGAGACGGATTCATCCGGGTTTAGTCATTCTTTTCTAGTTTAATCTTTTACAATGTTTCCTTAGAATCTTGTATTGGATTATTGCTAGGCATGAGTGGCTAAGCTATTCGTGTCCTAGGGTTAGAGAGTAGGGATTATTATGGCAATGTTTTGATTTATGTTTTGATTTATTGATTCCGTTCTTTATGTGTTTATCTCTATGCTTGTGCTTATAACTAGATTTAGCTTGATCACCTAGATTTAGTAATTTAGTTTAGCAATTCCGCTTCGAGAGGAGGGAATCGTTATCAGACTTATGACATAGAGCGCAGTTGTCTATGACTGTACATGTAGGCCGTGGCTTAGGATCGTTTGGGAGTTATTAGGTTTAATTGTCTCGAGAGGGTAATTAGCTTAATTAATCAACGGTTTAATCGCTTTGAGAGAAGGGTTAGATTATTGTCGTGCCGCCTAATAAACACTAGAATTGGTGAATCTATAGGTTAATCATATTCAACATTGAAGTAATATCCTGAAATCGAGGCCCTAGGATACCCTTTCTCATTGATTGTTAGTTCTTTTTGTTTGCCAAGTCATAAGTAACATAGTTATTCGTTAAATTCCTCAGTTTTTTTTTTTTTTAAATCAACCTTTTACAACCTAGTATCTAGTTAGGACATTCCTAGAGTATTGAGGTATCAAACTACCTAAAACTATTCGTTGGGGGATCAACCTTGATTATCGCTACTACACCTACATCCGTACACTTGCGGAACACTAGGTTAGAAGCCGACGTGTCAGTTATCCGTTCATGTTGGGTCACTTGAAACCCGTTACATACTAAAAACCAGACCGGCACCATGTCATGTTCTCGATTGAACCGATTAGACAGGCCGGTCCAGGTTTAAAAACATTGGAATATTTGTTTTGTGTATGGCTTTCTTGTTCAGGTCTTTAGCAAATCCATGCGAAACCTTCCAGCCAAATTCACCTTTACTTTTTTTATTTTTTTGCCTCCATTTGATTGTGATCCTCACCAACCTTAATAACATCAGAAAAATCCTTAACAACCTCAGGATTCTTCGATGTCTTCATTTTTATTATTTTTTGCAGAATCCTATATTTATCTCTAGTCATCTGGTCTGAGTAGCCTCTTAGAAATCCTCGGAGACTTACGAAGACCTCTTTACATAAGTGCTTGTCGGTCATACCGGCGATGAATACCACATAAGTTCCTGCCGACCAAAATTAATCGCGGGTATGGCCGGCAGGCACTTATGTGATAATATCGTGTAGTTCAGTTATGTAAGTGAAAAAAAAAATAGTTTAGGGACCCAAGTGATAAATCGCGCATAGTTTAGGCTGGAATTTTTTTTAAAACCCAATTACTAATGTTTTTTCAATTAGGAGACGTAAAAGAAACCCATTGCAGTCGGTATTACAGTGGGACATCTACTACTATGGTGTGTTTAGGAGACAAATCAAGTTGGTATCATAGAGGACCTCTCAGTATGGTGTTATAGGCGTGTGATGAGCGGCTTCTAGTAGACTTCTAGGTGAAATGAGACATGGACAAACCAATCTGGTGGAAGTGATCGCCGGTGCAGGAAGAAACAGATTATGTGTAGGCTTTTATGCTAAGGAAGACATGAAAGAACTAATCTCATCTAAAAACAGAGGATATCTAGAAACCAGATCTTTATAGTTGGTATTAGAGCGGGACTTCACCCAATATATTAAAACACACAAACACATAAATCAAATCGGATCGAGAGGAGGGATTGGCAAGTTGACCTACAGGTCAACCTTAACCGCTCAACATGTTCCCATTTCATGCCAGTCTAATTCGATCCTATGATGATCCGAATTTATTTATGCTAAACAAGACACACACATACACACACAAAATAGGAGTCAATTTGCTAGCTGGATATGAATTCCCACTGAAAATGCAAATCCAAAGAATATCTCAACTCAACTCTACAACATATTGTTAAAAGAAACATCACCAAACTACCTCCTACATTACATAATTCAAATTATTTAATAATAATAAAAGAAACTCGATTAATTGCCATTAAATGAAATAAAAAAGATAATATTCACCAACAATTGTGTGAACTGATAATTCACTTATAACCTAGCTTGATACATATCAAATCGAGTCCTCTACTGCTTCACTCCATTTATTTCCTAGCACCAAAAAATAATTCCACCAACCAGTTAGGCTTTCCATTGCGAATAATGAAATAACCCATGGTACCTCCTATTACAAAACCACACCCATATCCCAATGCAACAGCCTGCCAAGTAAATCCACCAAAAAAGTCATCGTCGTCGTCATCACCTTCTTGCGGTAACACTGGTTGTCCAACATTGTTCTCTTCACATCTCTTTGTCAGTGGAAATCCACATAATCTCGAGTTCCCTATGTATGAGTTATTCTCAAATGTGGAGATCTGTCCAGTACTAGATTGAGGTATCTTGCCCACAAGATTATTCATCGAAAGGTTTAATACAGAGAGAGATGTGAGGGTGGTTAGTTGCATTGGAATTCCACCCGTGAGTTTATTCCAAGACAAGTCCAACTGTTCAAGTGTTGTCATATTTCCGACAGTTATAGGAATGTGTCCTGTGAGTGCATTGTGAGACAAATTCAGGTACCTCAGAGAATTGAGCTTTCCTATGAATGGCGAATTGATACTTCCTGAAAAATTGTTGGATGACAAGTCGATTGTTGTAAACGTTGTCATGATTGTCACCACTGGTTGCTCTGTACCTTTCAAAATCAACACCATTGAGTCTTCATATATTTTGAACCAATCTCCATCACCAGCTGCGTCTTTCTCGGCATCTATCATGGCGTTGAAATTATTCAGATATTCATCAGGCAAAAAGCCAATGAAATTGTTCCTGGATATGTCAAAAACCTGCAACTTGGGAAATGGAGGATGAATGAGCGAAGCACGTGATAGGGTACCATGAAAGGTGTTGGACCTCAAGACAAGGGCGCGAAGCTCAGGAAGAGTCTCTGTCCAAAAGGGAAAGGTGTCTCGTAATTCATTATTTCCAACATCAAGAATCTGAAGTTGTTTGCAATTGGTAAGGGATTCAGGTAATGGGCCTCCCAGTAGATTGCTATTCAGATTAATAGACTGAAGACCACAACCCTCTGCAAATGTGGGTGGAATGAGGCCATCAATGGTATTTCCTTTCAAATGCAAAACTTGCAAAGATTTGCTAAAGTTTCCTAAACACTCAGGAATTGATCCCTCCAAACTGTTGTTTGATAGGTGAAGAAATTGAAGGGATCTCAAGTTGCAAATGGATGATGGAATCTCTCCAGTTATTCTGTTGGAAAATAGAATCAAGTAAGACATGTACGATAAATTGCCAATAGTGGAAGGTATTACACCCCGAATATGGTTCCCAGCAAGGTTTAAATATGATAAGTTTTGTGATCTTGCAATTTCCAGTGGCATGGAGCCTCCGAAAGAGTTTCTAGAAAGATCAATTCGTTTGATATTTGATGTGAGCAACTCCCAAGGTATGTCACCTGAAAGACATGCACGACAAGCAGTACGGGTCATTAAATTAGCTCTACCTTTCTTTCTTGTAAACTTTAGAGAGAGAAAGACAAACAAGACCCTACATATATACTTTCCTTTTTCCGAATCCCAAAACAAGAATATAAACATCATAAATTGCATTATTTTATACAGATATTTCAATATTTCATGAAAGAAGTAATGAACATGATACCACTTTAGTTTAAACTTGTCCATCTCATTACAACATATTGGGGAATTTCAGATGAATCAAAAATGTCACTAAAACTTTGAAAAACGCCGCAATTAATTATTTGGGATGAAATTATTTCGTCACACCAAATGTCACAATATTCTAGCTGCTAAATTTAGTTTTTTAAAGGGAAAATTGGTAAAAATGTCCCTTAAGTTTACCGATACATATATATATACACATATATTATAGATACATATATATATGTATGTATATACTGAACGAAGAAGAAGAAGTTAAGGGTTTGGGGCTGGGGCTGGGTTAAAGGGTTTGGGGCTGGTGTGAAACGTGTAATTTTCGTGGCCAGGTCAGCGTGTTTGTGACACATAAGCCTGTGACCGGAAAAGCCACTGGCTATTCCCGGTTGCAGGGTATTTTTACCAATTTTTTTAAAGTTAGTGGGCATTTTTAAAAATGGCCAAACTTAAGGGATATTTTCATAAATACGGTAAACTTAAGGGATATTTTTACCAATTTTTCCGTTTTTTAAATTTGTACTTAAGTTACTATTTGAAGACGTATCTAAGATAACGTCACAAGTAGTACACCATTTAGATGCGTAATTAGAATAATGTCACAATAAAGTTATTAATTTTAGATGCATGTAAGAGAATGTCACATATAGTACACCTTTTAGAGACGTATCTAGAATAATGTAACAAACAATATAATATTTATCTAATAATCCTCACAATAAAGTTATTATCTTGACATGTACCTAAGAGAATGCCATAGATAGTACATCATTTGGAGACGTATATAAAATAATGTCACAAATAATATAGTATCATAAAAAATGTCTAAAAATCGTTGCAATTAAGTAATTATTTTGAGTCGTACTTAAGAGAATGTCATAAATAGTACACCATGTAGAGACACAACTAGAATAATGTCGCAAATAAATTATTATTTTGAAACTTATCTAAGAGAACGTCACAAATAATTAGAGGTGGCAATTCGGGCGGCCCGGCCGGGCCGGGCTGGGCCCAATTGGGCCAAGGGGAAGTTCGGGTCGGGCCGGGCCGGGCCCGATTTATTTCGGGAGGACCTCGGGCCATCGGGCCAAAAAAGTCCACCAATGAATTTTTTTCTTTTCTTTTTTTTTTACTTTAACCATGAAGTAGAATTATATATTGAGGCGAACTTCAGTTTAATTCTCTTAAGAAAAAACTTGATTGGAAGATAATATATTACTATTCGTTGCAATATGAATGATATCTATTAATCTATAGGCATGTCTCAAACGCCAAAAATAATAATAATAATAATAATAATAATAATAATAATAATAATAATAATAATAATAATAATAATAATAATAATAATAATAATAATAATAATAATAATAATAATAATAATAATAATAATAATAATAATAAAGAACATGTCTCAAACCCCAAATATAACAATAATAACAATAATAATAATAATAATAATAATAATAATAATAATAATAATAATAATAATAATAATAATAATAATAATAATAAAGAAGGAATGGGTGATGATATATAGTTATATACTACACGTCACAATTATTTAATCTTTGTGTGCGTACTATACTACATGTTAATCAATTTTTCATTTTTCGACACATAATAATTAATGAGCATGCTTGGATCCAATTTATTTTCCATCTTCGGCTTATAAAACTGAAGAAATAGAGTATTAAATTAGTCAAATGTTTTAATTTCCCGGTAAATAGATACATTTATGCTCTGCTAGAAAAAGAAAAAAGAAAAACATGTTTCAAATAGTACACAAGATATTACCTAATTCCTAAATTTTCCTTATTCGATTAATGAGGGGAAAAAAATTCTGTTTCATCGGGCCGTTCCGCGGGCCTTCGGGCCGGGCCGGGCCAAAAAAAACCCGAATTTTTTCGGGCCTCTAATATTCCGGCCCAGCCCGCTCTATATTTCGGGCCGGGCCAGTTTTGCCAACTCTACAAATAATACACCATATAGTGATGTATTCAGAATAATATCACAAATTATATACTATTTTAAGACGTATTTAGAATGATGTCACAAATAATATAATATTTTAAGACGTATTTTTTTCTAAAAAAAATATCACAAAATATTTATTTGAGACGCGTCCCAGAAAGCAAATTATTTAAGACAATTTTAAAAGCCTCTGAGAAAAAAATCATCCATATTTTATGAAATAAAAAAATGAACATGGATGATATTACTTTAGCTTTAATTCGTCTTTATTGGAAATTGTAAAGGATTCCTGATAGAAAAATCGAATGAAAAATAGAGAAATAGATATTTAATGTTGAAGTAAGGAGAAAAGAATATTGATACCGCTAAGATTGTTGTCGCTGAGGTATAATGATTCAAGCAATTTGATATTCCCAATATCTGTTGGCAGTGGGCCACTAAGTGCGTTATTTGAAATGTACAACGATTTCAAGGAAGACATGTTGGCCATGGTTGAAGGCAAATACCCCGTCAACTTGTTACCCATCAATAACAAGGTCTCTAAATTTTTCAGGTTGCCAATCTCTTCATGGATAACACCTATATATAAAACGTGAGTTATGCTACAATATTCAAATCAGTAAACAATTTTAAATAAATTCATCCAACTAAGTATTATATATATTTGAAATATTTTCCTCATCCTCCATTTCTTTAATGTAAAATTCCTTGTATTTAAATGCAATCTAATGCATGTGGTACAGAAGTCCCTCACAATTAATCCCAAAAGTAAGTGAATATATTATGTAATTGAGTGAATATTGGACAGAGTTAAATAGCATACCACTTAAGCTATTGTTCCAAAGATGTAAGATACGAAGCGCTGAGATGTTCCATATTCCTCTTGGCAATGGTCCACTATGTTTATTGGATCCCAGGTCTAATATCTCTAACTTTTTAAGATCACCAATCTCTTCTGGAATATTACCTGCACCGAAATATAAGGGGGAAATTAATTGCAATTAAATAGATCAAGGAGTTCAATGTTTACTTTAACAAGGGTACTGCAGGTAGCCTATACCAAACAATAATAGTGGTAATAATAATTATATCAACTTACCACTTAAATTGTTGCGCCACAAATATAATAATTCAACAGCCGTCATGTTCCCAATTTCTTTCGGCAATGATCCCCTAAGCGTGTTGTTTCCAATGTGCAAATATTGTAAATTATAAAGACCCCCAATCTCTTTTGGAATACCTGTTCAATGCCAATTTAAACCAAAAATACATAATTGGAATCAAAACTATAATAAAAAACCAAAAAAATAAAATAAAACTGTAATAATAACATACCCGTCAATGAGTTGGTCATGAGGTTTAATTGAACAAGGGTTGTGATGTTTCCGATTTCTCGAGGTATTGGTCCACTAAGTTCATTACCACCCATCCACAAATTCTTCAATTTATTAAACCGTCCAATCTCTTCTGGAATGTTACCTGAAAGTAGTCGTCAAAACTCAACAAATTATCAATTAACATAATGGTATGCTATTAAGCAATACTCTTTCGAGTAGAACAAATAATATTCATAAATCATTAAGTCTAAAAAAAGATGGTTAGTTTGTTATGGATATATAAATTTGAACAGTTGGAATTGATAACATGAATATTATATAGAAAATTCAAGCATTTCGATATAAATGAAAAAAAGAACGTCCTCTATTTTATCTAGTCATTATAAGATACAGCTAAATTGAAACAGTTTATTTTGTTTAAATAACAGAGATAGTGAACGAATATAAATGTAAACAAATAATTAAACTAAAAACTAAAGAAGAAAAAGAAATGGAATTGTTGATGTAAAGTTGTTAATTAATTTTCCACATGTTTGTCACTTATTTGTGTATGGAACTTTCTCTTGAGTTAATAATGATATTGAAATAAAAATAGGCGGCGACTATTTGTAACCCACAAAATTTCTTAATGCAGTCCACTAATTTTATTAATTAAAATATTATTATAAATTAACTATATTACCCTTAATGATAACAAAAAATAAATAATTTAAAATATTAAATATATTTAATTTATAAAAATTAAAAAAAAAAATCTCCTTCCCTATCATCATCACCAGATATATTCTATCATAATCTATAAACCCTAATTTTTTCAAAAAAGTTTCTTTAATGGAGGATCTAAATACAGTGTATTGTGTTCGATTTTAACGACACGGCACATATTCAACCAATAAAATTGAACAAAATTACAGATACGAGTTACGACTTTTATGGTGGGCTTTTCAGTCGACTTTGTATTCACAATTTTCTTTTTTAACGAAATTGATGTGCCGATAATCAATTCCACAGAAAAATTGCTTGCAAGATGGTGATCAGAACGTTCTGTGTTTATTCAAGTAATTAACCTTTTCTTTTTTCTTTTTCATAGTTTAATTAATATTTTTAATATTGATTTTAAATGATATAATTTAATAATATAAGTAGGCTACATTGAGAAGTGGGTTGTGTTAAGAAATTTTATGGGCTACGAATAGCCGCTGCCATAAAAATATATTCATATATACATATACATATCAGTTTTAACCATACTTCTTTTCTTTTTCCTTTTATTTTTTTATACAACCATACTTATTTTCTATATAAGGATGTCGTGAGGTAAACTGCAAAAACTGACAATTTTTAGCTCTAAGAACTTAGACAAAACCTTATTATTAAGTTTCAACACTAATTATGTTCTTATGTTTATTTGATTATACACATGCATCAATATTCAATTTTAAATATAATGTTAAGTTTGATTATTCCGTAACATACTTTATCAATCTTATGAATAGATTTAAAATATTAAGAAATTAGTTATAAACTTTTTGTTATTTTATTAAAATATTTGTTATATTTGAAATATCCCAAGTAATTAGTAATGCTATGTATAGAGTGTACTTAAGGAATTTGCACGCAGCTTATTTGGAAATAAAAATATATAGAAACGTTAGACCTACATAAAAAAAGTGCCACATTTTTTTTCCAAAATTCAAAGTGGGCGTATTTTAATAATAATGGTATGATGAAAATGCATTTAAAGTATATAATTGTATTGTTGTTCAAAATATAATAAAGTGAAGTAATTTTTAGCTTTGGTTGGTTTGACAACCGTTTAAAAGTAGGAAAGTATAAATTGACCGAAAGATGAAGAAAATTAAGTGTATATTTATATAGGAAATGTGTAGCTTACCACGTAAGTTATTCTCCGGGAGATATAATTCGACAAGGGTAGTGATGTTCCCAATTTGTCTTGGCAATGATCCACTAAAATTGTTGCTTCCCATGTGCAATACCTCTAAACTATTTAGATGTCCAATCTCCTTTGGAATATTACCTGTGTCGTGTGGAGGATTAATTATCACATACTAAATTAAGCATAACTAAACTAACAATCACTTCCAATTCCAATTTTTCTTTTCTCAAATCATAGGTATATTATTTTTTTTCTAAAATACCCTTATTTAATATTTATTCAGACCATCCTTAGTTCCAGTACTCTAAAATAAATGAGGGTATAAAAGAAAATGTGTACGTCACGAAAAATAAAATGTGAATATCTTTATGAGACGGTGAGAATGTATGAATATCAAAGTGTGCGAAATTGAACAACTACAATAAAAATATCTTTTCAAAACAATAAAAAAAATCATCTCGAATTATAGCAAATCGTCACAAATATATTATTTGAGACGATATTATGGTCACTGGTGGTTGAAAGAATTGTAGTAACAAAAAGTTGATCACAAATAATTTTATTTGAGAAACATAAGTCATCTCAATGGGACTGAAAATACAAAATACACATAATTATGGGACTAATGAAGCAGTTTTTTTGTTTTAGAGAAGAGAAGATACCAGTGAAGCTGTTGTTACTGAGGTATAAAGAGCGAAGTCGAGTCAAGTTCCCGATTTGTGTAGGCACGTGGCCACTAAAGGTGTTGGCGAAAAATGAAATATATTCAAGTCGTGAGCAGCGATCCAAAGTTGATGGAATTTGTCCGTACAACATATTGTATGATATGCGAATCCTTGTGAGTCTGCTAAGACCGTGGTTGCACATGTCTAGTGGCAGGGCACTTGACAAGCTATTATTCCGTAATTCCAAGACTTGTAAGAATGGCAACTTGAAAAGAGTCGGGGGAATGGGACCATGGAAAGAATTTCCATTCATGTCCAGTGAAACAAGGAAGGAGAGATTTCCAATTTCTGGAGGGATAGTGCCTACAAGTTCCATATTTGAGATATTCAGTGCACTCACCCTATTGGATAGCGGCTCGCACTCAACTCCGATCCAACTACACACAGATCCTTCAGTTGTCCAATTATTTAGTAACATATTGTGAGGATCTGAAGTGATGTGTGATTTCAATGCAACCAGTGAAGATTCATCATCGCTCTTCAAACCTAAACTATAACACGTAAAACAGTATATTAAGAGTAGTGAAAAAAACTGCCAAAATCTCTCCATCTCAGGGTGCAAAGCCCCGCAACCTCAAATTTTGTTTCCTTATTTTAATTTATAATTATTCCAATTCATATATTATAAATAACGCTTCAATTGTAAATACGACAACTTGTTGCCCAACTGGTCAAAATACACACGTCATATTTATGAGATGCCAAGGTCAAATCTTGGCAAGACCCACTTTTCATTAATTATTTTTATTAATTAATTAATGTATTAGTATTAAATAATTAATGAAAAATAAAAAATTCATATATTTTCAAGTTTTTTCTAAATTTTCTTAAAATTTTCATTTTTAGATTCAATTTATTTTTATTATTATTCGGTTCAATTTTTTTAATTTTTTTTTTGTACTGTTGCAGATCCGATATAATATAATTTATTTAACCAAACATATAAGTTGCTTACCTAAAAAATATTATTTGAAATTTTGTAATTTTTATTTTTTTTAGTATTGCAGATCGATATAGTATAATTTGTTTAACCAAAAAGTGTAATTTGTTTACCTGAATAGTATAATTTATAATTCTTTAAATTTGTGTTATTATTTTTATTATTATTAAATGAACTTATACTTTTAAGCAAGCTAATATACAAGAGAATAAAAAATATACTCTCTCCGTCCCAATTATATAGGCTTGTATTCCTTTTTGGGGTATCCCAAATATATATAGTCCAATTACTATATATGGTAAAATTTATTTAAGTCATTCATTAATGTACCACTATTAATTAGTCTTGAAAAGATAAATTATTCAATTTTTCTCCTAGTAACTTCTCGAAAACTATATATTCATCATTGAATATTGTTAATTCTTGGGATAAATAAGGTACTCCATTAATTATTACACATAAATCTAAAAACTAAACTCATTAAATGTGGGCATTAGGAGTAGTTTGTTTTTTCAATCATTTTCTTAATCTTCGTGAAAAATCCAATCAGCCTAAGTATACTGTAACTAATAAATTTATATTATTAGGCAACATAATATATACTATAAGCAAACAATAAATATAATATAACCTGAAAAAATAATTATAAAATAATATACAAATTAATAACAAATAATTATACTGTAAATTGTAAATAGTGTATTACTAAAATGAACTTATATTTTTAAGTAAGATAATATATATTATAAGGGAATAATAATTATACTATAAGCTGGAAAAACAAATTTACAGTAGTATACATAAAAAATTATAATGTAACTAATAGATTTATAAAATTAGGCAACATAATGTATACTATAAGAAAACAATAAAAATATTGTAACTTGGAAAAATAATATTATTCATTAGTTATTTAATTATTAATTTATTTTTATTATTTAATTAATTAATATTTGAAACATATAAATATAATAAAAAACTATTTTTTAAAGTCAATAATAATAAAATATAAAACCTATACTAAATTATTGGTTTATTTTTTATTATTAATTATTACTTAATTTTTCATTAATATTAAATTAAATATTAATCTATTTTTTATGTTTAATTAATTAATAAAAGTAGAATATTATTCTATATATTTTAATAAAAAATATCAAAAAAATAAAAAAAGAAAATTAAATGTTAAACTTTTGCAAAGAATAGGATTCGAATCTGCACACTACAAAGAGAGGAGCGGGATTACCAACCAACTTGGCCAGCAACCCTTCAAAATTTATTGCGCACTATGTATATAGTCTGTCTAGCGCCAGGAAAATTGAAAAAAAGAAGCTGAAAACGGGATGCGGGTTGAGCGCGGGTCGCGAGCAGTGGAGGTAGGGTATACAATAAGACTTATTGTGCACATTATGCACACAAATTTTTATCATCATCATCATCATCGATATTATTGTTATTATTCAACGAATTTGTCTGCCAGCTATTAACCGAGCTCAAAATTTTATTACTTTTATTTGGTTTAACAAAATGAACAAACATAAACAATCCCTAACCAAATTGGTTTATTAGTTGTTCACTGAAACTATTTTCCTTCATAGTCCTAGTGGCAAAGGAAGCACTACAAGAAAATTGTCAAATTCCAACGGTAGAAAAATTGTTGGAATATGATAAATTTTCGTTGGGATTTCAAGTCATAGACAATTCAAACGACTTTTGCCGTTGAAAAAGTGGCCGTTAGAATTTTTATTCCAACAATTAAATTCTAACAAAAAAATGATTCCCACGGCAATTAATTTTTTACATTGGAAGATACCAACAGTTCATCTTGTCGGTTGAATTGTCGTTGAAAATTTTAAATTCCAACAAATTTGTGTTCCGTTGGAATTTAACAATTTTCATGTAGTGAAAACCAATTGAAGGAATATGACAATTACTATAATTTTTTTCTCTACAAAAAAATAAAATAAAAAGAAAAGAAAGAAAATTATTAGTACTATAATTTCAAGTCATGTTAATGCTCAGACTTTTGTATTGAGATCCATGTTCCACTTTTATCATGTTTCACAAGTGGCCTACTCTAAAATTAAATCATATCACTATAATTAAAAATTCTTTTTGTGATGCATATTTTAGAACGATAATTATGATCATTAATAATAATCTTCACATAATTCTCTACAAATTATTTGAGACTATTTTCATACTACTTTTAGAGACAATTAATTTTCGCGAAAAATTATTTGAGACGACTTTTGTTGACTGAAATATATTATTTGCTATGGGGTTATTGAAAGGATTTATTGGTAATGTGTTGTTTCTACTAATTCAGTCGTGACAAATTCTTTGTTGTCGCAAATGACCATCGTTCTTGTCGTGATAACACATGCACGAACACTCAACTCATGAAAAAAATCATGAATCATGAACCCTGAATCGTAAAATTTTAAATTTATGGATATAAATATATCCCTTGCCCCCAAAAATCAAACATTTGAACCTAAATATTGAATTTGAACATGAATCATGAACGTTGAACCTAAATTATGCATGTGCAACACTTTTAACGGTTGTCATATATATATATATATATTAAAGCTCCTCAATTTTCGAAATATTTGTCCTGATTCTTTTAACTACTGACAAATGTTTATATAGATCCTTTAATTACCAAAATGTTTCTTCAGATCCCTGCTGCAATATTAGAAGATCGTTGCGTTTAAGTCCCTATATAGTTGAAGAAAACAGAAGTTGTAAAATCGATTTACATATTCTAATATACTTTCTTCAAAAGAAAATTGACCTGTAAAAATTTGGAGACAAAATAAACAAATTTGACCACTTCCACTTACATTTAGTTATGTAGGGCACTCGAACAAGATGACCTTTGATAGTTTAGGGGACTAAACAAATATTGCGATTGAGATATCTATATAGACATTTGCTAATATTTAAAGGAGATTCACGTATATTTTTGTGCAATCAAAAATAGATAGAGGATCCGATGTACGTAGGGGTGTGCATGGTACGATGTGAATCGGATATTTAAAAATATTCAAATTCATACCAAACTTCGGTTATTTAAAAAAGGAGTATCGGTTATTTAAAAAAGAAGTATCCATTACCGATTCAAAAATTCGGGACGGTAGGGTACGGTTATATTTCTTTTCGGGACAGTTCTGTTCAGAATTTTGGATCTAACAGACTAGTTCAGTTCGGTTCAGTCCAGTTCAGATAACTGGAGATTTCTTTATCTTTTAAATAACACATTCAATTTGAACAAATTTGTGGACGTCTAACTAAGATAAATAATTTTTTTACATCCAATTGTTTCCAATACCTTGTATTTTTAATATGATATAATAATTAAATATAGGGTTCACTACAAGAAAGAGGATTATTTGAGACCACAAAAAGTGGTCCCAAATAATGAGTATTTGTCACAACTTAAATGAAGTGGTCTCAAATAATGAGTATTTGTCACAAATTATGAATATTTGACACAACTTTATTGTCGTCTCAATAACTCGCACGCAAATATTATATTTGTGACCACAAAAGTGATCTCAAATGCATCTCAAATATTTTTTGCAACGACTAGTTGTCTCTAAAAGTAGTTTTAAAATGGTCTCAAATAATTTGTAGAGAGATTTGTGACAACAAGTGGTAACAAATAACATATTATTAGTTACCATGATTGTGGTGTCAAAATGTATTACACAAAAGACCTCTTTTGTTGTAGTGGTTCTTGAATTATTTATGTTAAATATAACGAGCTACAAAATTATGAATAATTTAATTTTTACTACTTATTTAAATTAATCTTTTAGGGATAACATATTTTTTAATTTATAATTTGTTGTTTTATTCGTCTATTCGGTTCAATACAATTCGGTGAGGTTCCGTACGGTTAAATATGATTTTCGGTTAAAAAATTTGAGAAATATCCAAATTCATAAAAAAGAAAAATCGATTGAGTTTGATTTAGATAAAGTTAAATGGGTAACGACTTTTTTCAATTTAAAACTTATGTAGTGCGAGTTAAGATTAGAGTTTAATAATCTCCAAGTTTCGCCCCTAGCCCTAATCAGACGTGACTCTTAAATTTTCCAACTACAGCGACAGCTTTGCCATTCCCGATAATGGAGACGTTTCCTCTAGTAAATTGATAGGTACACTGCATTTTAAGTAAACGATAAAATTGGCCCAATCAATTTAATGCAAGTCACCAACTAAAAATTAAATTTCATTTGAGAATAAGTGTAGAGATCATATTTTCTCTAATTTAGGTGTGCCATCAATTCGTACATGGAGACTTGACTTGGCCAACAAACAAAAAAATGTAAAAGACTTGCCTAGTAGGGAAGACTCAATATTCATCATTCATTTTGCGTAGAAGATGTCTACGAATTCAGTTAAGTTGAATTAATGCATGACACTGATAATTATAGGGAGAATTTTAAAACTGGTCTTGTATTTTAGTCTTCGTCCACAAAATTTTTTATAAGTTACATAATATCAATTTTAGTCTTTCATGTTTGTAAAATTGTTAAATTTAAGGACAAAAGTGACAGATCTAATTTCTAATCCTAAAATATCGTAAGTATACGGGTGTAAATGTGTATTGGGAAAGTCAAGGTCGGCCCTCAAAGAACAGGCTAACGTAGTTTGATACCCTAATTTTCTAGAATTATCCTAACTAGACACTCAAATTATGAGATTGATTTTAACAAACTAAATTACTTCAACTAATAACTAACTTGACAAACAAGGAAATTCCAATTAACAAGAATGTATCCTAGAGCTTCAATTTCATGAATTACTTCAATATTGATTAACTTTAACCTATAAACTTTTAAACCAATTTTAGTATCTATTAGACGGCACTTAAATAATTTAGACCTTCTCTCGAAGCGACGAAGTCGTGGATTGATTAGGACAACTACCCTCTAGAGTCAATTAATCCTAACAACTCCTAAAAGACCCTTAACCCTTGCCTATGCAGTCATAGACAATTACGCTATATATTGTACGTCTATTAACAATTCTCTCCTTTCGAAGCGGAATTATTAAATGGGTAAACTAAGTCTAAGCGATCAATTTATGCTCAGTTTTGGAATAAAACAAACATATAGATAGATAACTAAAATCGGAGTTAATAAACAAAAACTTAATTCAAAGATTGTCATAAAACATTACTCTAACCCTAGGACACAAGTAGTTTAGCTACTCATGCCTAGTATTAAATCTATACAATAATCCATGGAATACATCGTAAAGAAATAAAAACTAGAAAAGAAATAATTAAACCCGATTGTGTTGGCTCGTCAATCTTCGTCTTCTCATTCTTCAAGTGCTCTCTAATTATTCTCCAATATATGTTCCTCCCTAATAACGAGCATCTCTTGTCCTTTTATAGACTTCGGAACAGTCCTGGGGAGTTTAGAATTCAATTCCTACTTGAAGCAGGAAAATCTTTAAAAAACGATCATTTGGACACGGCCACTTTGCACTTCTGACGCGACTGCATTGGGTTGAACTCGAAATTTCATTAAAACACAGCCTTTTGACGCGACCGCTTTGCGTGTTGGACGCGGTCACGTTGCACCATCAGTGGCGATTTGCATTGCACGTTGTTTTCATCGCGGCCGTGTTGGTTTGCTGACGCTGTCGCGCCGATTCATGCCTGAATTGATTTCCAGACCGGTTCGAACCGGTCTAAGCCGGTCTAGGCCGGTTTTGGGTAGTTTGTTTTGCCAGTTTTGACTTTTCTTCGACTTGTTCTTTCGTCCGTTAGTCGTAAATTACAACTTTTAGCCCTGAAATTGCTCAAAATACCTTAAAGACAAGTCAAACACGTTAAATGGTCCAAATTACATCAATTCATACAACTCTTGACCAAATATGCATGTAAATGCCATAAAATACTATCCTAAATAGACCTAAATACATGCATAATTAACGTGTATCAAAATTTCCCAAACTTAAACTGTTGTTCGTCCCGAACAACAAAACAAAAGACAAGAAATACAAGTGATTATGCAATGGTTTAGGGCAATTGGATGATGATTCAGTTTCAGACTGATTTTTCTTAAAACAATTAGGCAAAACAATTTACTTGAGCATATGTGATAACGTGAAAATCAACTAATCTCGAGACTTTGAATTTTTTAATTATTCAATCATCACCGGTTAAGTATTTCCCTCATCTTTCAAGTGTTTAGGCTAATATAATTTCCGCTCATATTGAACTACATGCAAAGCCTACTATATGCTTGTCAATCGTCTAAACTAGACCTCGTACTCAATGTGTGTGAAAAATGATCAAAAAGGTCTTTCTCTTGGTTATAATGTTGGCTTAAGGTAAGGTAGGATATATTTGGCTAAAAGTGACTATTTTTGGACTAATCAAGTTATTCCTAACCCGACTACCCCTCAATAACATCACTCAACCTCACTCTTGAATTCTCATCAACCCATCCCAAAAGAAATGACTTCTTCACCTTCAATAAACCTTTACAACTTAAGTGTTTTTCAGATCACAATCAATACAAGGGTACCACATTTTTTGGACTACCCGATTATTTTATTCAACTCAAGCACTTTTTTATTTCCTAGCCTCTCCTCAAAATACTAAACAACTTATTAACAACAAACTCTTTCTTTTCTTTTTCTCAATCAATCTTTTTTTTTTTTTCAGCTAGGAGAGGCAATTATTCTCTTTGTTTTTCACCTATCATTTTTCTTTTGTTTCCTTCATCGTTGGAATTATCCTCTAATTTTGCCCATGTCTTCCCAAACATTTTCACCCAAACTACCTTTCAATTCTCCTCCCTCTAACTTGATTAGTCTAATTAAAGCCAAAGAGTTAAATCAAAAGGTTCTCGACTTGACATTGTTAGGCTATGAAACAATAAGACTTTAAAGCTCAAATGGACTAACTAGGGATAAATATTGAACTTGTGGTACAAAGGTAACTTTTCACGGTTCAAATAAATAGGCTTAAACAAAAAATGCCTTAAATCACACCACATATTTGACACATTCTTAGTAAAGACTCAAGGCAAGTTCTAGAGACTAGTGCACATATTCAATCTAATTCACACCGAAAGAATGTATATTACTCCAAAAAATAGGAGTGCAATTAGGCTCAAATTCTCACAGGGTTAATTATTGAATGAATACTCTAGATTCAAGCTCAATTTCGTCTTAACTCACCTCTCATGCTCTATTTTGTGACATTTTTCATCTACTTCTCAAGATTTGGGATTCCAAAGGCCATCATCAGCGACCGAGGAACCCACTTTTGCAACCGAACGTTTGAATCAATGTTGAAGAGGTATGGGGTTGGTCACAAAGTTTCCACACCCTACCACCCTCAAACGAACGGTATGGCAGAGACATCAAATCGAGAGTGTTAGACAAATCAACTCCTAATCACACAACACTAAGAAACTGGACAAGTTCGAAAATGAAACTTCTGAAAAATACACAACTGTTCGGCCAGAGTTGTGGCCGACGTGAGCTTCGCGCAGAACTGAAAATAAATGAATCACACAATCGATTTTACGTGGTTCGTTCAAGATGAACTACATCCACGGAGGCAAGGCACACCTCAATCCACTGAGATATCCAATCAATTACAGAAATTACACTCAGAAATGAATATGCCCAATTCTGGAACAAATTAGGGCAGAAAACTATCACTCTCAAATTCTCTCTGTAATCTATGAAAACTGGAAATTGCTCGACGTAGTGTTGTTCTTCTTGAAGAGAGCTTTCCAATGATATAGGTCTTGTAGCTCGAATGTAACTGATGAAAAAATTCTAACTGATTGAAGATGACTGCTGCTACCGGACAAATGTGACGGTTTATTCCGTCACAAACTGTAACAAACTCGTCACAACTGACGGTTATCCTCCAACAACCCTGAACCCGGTTTATTCTGCCCAGACTCACTTCTACACGCTAAAACCCGGTCTATCCACCCGGTTCTTCACTTCATGATCCCGGTTCCACATTCTAGACACATCCTATTTCAAAATATAGCTCACTTGATGAGATTGAACACTTCCTCACAAATCCCCACCTCAATGAATCAAGTATGCCTCTTCCTGCCTCTTCACTGCTTATCTGTTATTGCTCTTCATGACACTGCTCAAGCTGCAGCAAGCTCGAGCAATGATCCACTTTGTTTCCAGGTACACCCTTTGTAAGAAAATCTGCAGGATTATGCAAAGTATGCACCTTCTTCACCTCCACAGACCCAGAATCTATGACATCTCTAGCAAAATGTAATCTCACATCAATGTGTTTTGATCTTTCATGAAATGCTTGGTGTTTCACAAGATGTAAAGCACTTTGATTATCACAGTAGATTACCACACATTTCTGCTTGATGTCCAAGTCTCTCAACACCCCTTTCAACCAGATTGATTCTTTGATAGCTTCAGTTAAAGAGATATATTCTGCTTCTGTAGTTGATAGTGCCACAACAGATTGTTGTGCACTCCTCCAGCTGATGGCTGTCCCATATAAGGTAAACACAAATCCAGAAATTGATTTCCTTGTGTCCACGTTTGCTGCAAAATCAGAATCAGCAAACCCCTCCAATGCAACAGTACTTCCATCTGCTTTCTTCTCAAATTTCAGTGACATGTTCACTGATCCTTTTAGATACCTCATCACATGTTTCAAAGCTTCCCAATGTTCAACTCCTGGATTTGACATGAACCTACTTACCAAAGATACAGCATATGCCAAGTCAGGCCTGCTACAGATCATTCCATACATAAGACTTCCAACTCCACTTGCATAGGGTATATTGCTCATCTGTATGATCTCCTCTTCAGTATTTGGGCATTATTCTTTGGAAAGTTTCTTCTGTAGATTAACTGGAGTGGAGAGAGGTTTGGCTTCATGCATATGAAACCTCTCCAATACTTTCTGTAGGTATTGTCTCTGAGATAACCAAAGTACTCCAGCTTCTCTGTTTCTTAGAATGTTCATTCCCAATATCTTCTTAGCTTCTCCCAGGTCCTTCATGTCAAACTCAGCATTAAGTCTATCCTTCAACCATTGTATCCTCTCCTTGTTTCTGCTGGCAATTAGCATGTCATCCACATATAATAGAAGAAAAACTTTATCTTGCTTTGAAACTTTGTTGAAGTAAACACAACTGTCATAAAGGCTTCTTACAAAGCCAGCACTGATCATGAAGTCATTGAACCTCTTGTTCCACTGTCTAGGACTTTGTTTAAGTCCATATAATGACTTCTTCAGTAAACATACTTTGTCTTCTTTCCCAGGAACAACAAAACCTTCTGGCTGTTTCATATATATTTCCTCATTGAGTTCTCCATGTAAGAAAGCTGTCTTTACATCCAGTTGCTGTAGTTCCATATCCTCCTGTGTGACTTTTGATAAAAGCAACCTGATTGAGCAGTGCTTTACTACAGGTGAGAAGACCTCATTGTAATCAATTCCTTCTCTTTGTGTAAAGCCCCTGGCTACCAACCTTGCTTTAAACCTCACCTGTTTGGACCCTGCAGTTTCTAGTTTCTTCTTGTATATCCACTTGGAGCTTACAAGTTTCTGACCTTTTGGTTTCTCCACCAATATCCAGGTCTTATTCTTTTCCAGAGACTCCATTTCTTCAGTCATTGCCTGTATCCAGTGTTCACCTTCTTCACAGTCTAGTGCTTCTTGAAAGCTGCTAGGCTCTTGTGATTCCAGGTCTTCAGCAACACTTAAGGCATAGTATACACTCCCTGCTTGGCCATAGAAATCAGGTCTGTTGATTTTTCTTCTAGGCCTATCCCTTCCAATGCTGTATTCCCTGATATTTTGTGCAGGTCCAGTTTGTGCTTCTTCTTCAGATGATGAATCACTGTCTTGTTCATCTGCTTGTGGTTGAGGTGTGTGATTATCTTCTGCAGGTTGCTCCACCTGAATTGATATCTCCTCTGTCTCTTTAGCAGCATCAAATTCTTCTTTAGAGCCTGTAGAAGTATAAGCCATCACATTCTCATTAAACTTCACATCTCTACTTGTGATTATCTTCTGATTTCCTTGTTCTAGGCACCACAATCTGTAACCCTTAATCCCATCCGGATATCCAAGGAACACACATCTGAGAGCCCTTGCATCTAATTTGTCTTGCTTGATGTGGGCATAAGCAAGACACCCAAACACCCTTAATCCTTCATAACTTGGTTTCTGTCCACTCCACACCTCTTCAGGTGTTTTGAACCCAATCACTGATGAGGGTGATCTGTTAATAAGATAGCATGCTGTAGCAATGGTTTCTCCCCAAAACACCTTTGGCAACCCAGCATCCAACAGCATACACCTCACTCTTTCAAGGAGAGTCCTGTTAAACCTTTCTGCAACTCCATTCTGTTGAGGATTCATTGGCACTGTCCTGTGTCTCTTGATTCCTCTTTCTTCACAGAAGTTTGTGAACTCTGTAGAGAGGTACTCCAGTCCATTATCAGTCCTCAGATGCTTCAGCTTCTTCCCTTTGACATTTTCCAGTTGGATCAACCATGTTTTGAACTTATGAAAGGCATCACTCTTGTTCTTCAGCAACATGATCCATACTTTTCTGCTGTAATCATCAATCAAGGACATGAAATATCTGGCACCACCATAGGATTCTGTTCTTGCAGGGCCCCATATGTCAGAGTGAACATAATCTAATGGTTCTTGAGTTGTATGAACTCCCTTTCCATAGGGCAACTTCTTGGATTTGCCCAGAGCACACTGATCACAAAACTCCAGTTCTTGATTTCCCAGATTTCCAATTACTCCACTCCTTGCCAATTCCTTCAGTCCTTTTTCTCCTATGTGTCCAAGTCTCTTATGTCATTTAGCAATCTCAGAATTGTTCAAGACCACATCTACACTTCCAACAATAGGTGAACCAATCAGGATAAATAGTCCATTATGCTGTCTTCCTTTTATCACCATTTTTCCATGTTTTGTGATATGCAAGAATCCCTCTACTGAGCTAAACTGACATCCACTGGTTACCAATGAGCCAAGAGATAGAAGATTCCTTTTAAGGCCAGGAACATACCTAACATTTGAGATGATTCTGATCACCCCATCAAACATTCTTATGCTCACTGATCCAACCCCTTTGACCTTGCATGATTGGTCATTTCCCAGGAGAACATTTCCACCATCTTCTTTCTTCAGTTCATTAAACCATGACTGATGAGGACACATATGAAAAGAACACCCTGTGTCCAGGACCCATTCCTTCACCATTCTTGAATCAGTAACATTTAATACTTCTGGAGGGTCTTGTTGATGATCAATGGCAGCAGCTTCTGCCCCTTGATTTCCAGCTTTCTTATTCTTCTTAGGACAATCCTTCTTCAGGTGACCTGGCTGTTTACACTTGAAGCATTTCCTCTTTTCAACCCAGTCACTCCCCTTCTTAGGATTTGAATCCCCTGACTTTGGATCCTTAGCATTCTGACCCTTCTTGCCTTGCCACGGTTTCTTGAATTTGACATTCAAACCTTCTCCAGATTGCACCATGCCTTTATCTCCTTGAGTCTGGAAGCATTTTGATCTCAGAGCCTTCACTATTCCATCATAGGACAGCTGCTCATCTCTCCCATACATCAAAGCATCCTTAAAGCTTTCCATGGATTTTGGAAGAATATTTAACACCATCAATGCCTTGTCATCCTCCTCCAGTTTCACATCCAGATCTTCCAATTCTTCAATCATCTTAATGAACTCATCAAGTTGATCAGAAATTACCTTGTCTTCTGTGATCTTGAAGGCCAACATCTTCTGCTTCAGGAACAGTTTGTTGGATACTGACTTTGATTGATACAGTTCTTCCAATCTCCTCCATGCTTCTAAGGAACTCTTGCATCTTGAAACCTCCCTCAACGGTTTATCACCTAAACACAAGAAGATAAGACTTAGGGCCTTCTTATCCACTGATGCAAACTTAGGTTTCTCTGTTTCTTCCCATGATTCCAGAGGTATCAGTGCAAGATCAAGGCCATTGTGAACCAGGACTGCGTTCATCTTGATCTTCCACAATGTGAAGTCATTCCTTCCAGTGAACTTCTCAAAATCCATCTTCATACCAGCCATTCCTCCTCTTATTCAAGCTGTGCGAGTTGATTCCCACAGACGGCGCCACTTGTTAGACAAATCAACTCCTAATCACACAACACTAAGAAACTGGAACGAGTTCGAAAATGAAACTTCTGAAAAATACACAACTGTTCGGCCAGAGTTGTGGCCGACGTGAGCTTCGCGCAGAACTGAAAATAAATGAATCACACAATCGATTTTACGTGGTTCGTTCAAGATGAACTACATCCACGGAGGCAAGGCACACCTCAATCCACTAAGATATCCAATCAATTACAGAAATTACACTCAGAAATGAATATGCCCAATTCTGGAACAAATTAGGGCAGAAAACTATCACTCTCAAATTCTCTCTGTAATCTATGAAAACTGGAAATTGCTCGACGTAGTGTTGTTCTCCTTGAAGAGAGCTTTCCAATGATATAGGTCTTGTAGCTCGAATGTAACTGATGAAAAAATTCTAACTGATTGAAGATGACTGCTGCTACCGGACAAATGTGACGGTTTATTCCGTCACAAACTGTAACAAACTCGTCACAACTAACGGTTATCCTCCAACAACCCTGAACCCGGTTTATTCTGCCCAGACTCACTTCTACACGCTAAAACCCGGTCTATCCACCCGGTTCTTCACTTCATGATCCCGGTTCCACATTCTAGACACATCCTATTTCAAAATATAGCTCACTTGATGAGATTGAACACTTCCTCACAGAGAGATTAAGCAGATCTTGGAGAAAATAGTCCAACCAAACCGGAAGGACTGGAGCTTGTGTCTAGAAGATGCTCTGTAGGTTTATAGGATGGCGTACAGGACGCCGATAGGGATGCCTCCATATCGCATCGTTTATGGAAAACCATGCCACTTGCCTGTGGAACTTGCACATAAAGCCTATTGGGCAATCCAGAAATGCAATCTGAACTTGGATGAAGCTGGAGTGCATAGGAAGTTGCAGTTACAAGAGCTCGAGGAGATAAGAAATGAAGCATTCGAAAATGCTTTGTTGTACAAGGAAAAGACGAAGCAATTTCACGATGCAAGAATCTCGAGAAAGGAATTTGTGGTGGGAGACAAGGTACTCATGTACCACTCCCGACTTAAACTATTTCCGGATAAGCTGAGGTCCAGCTAGGTTGGATCCTTTGTGGTTAAAGGAATATCACCACACGGAGCGGTGGAGATAGAAAGTGGAAAAACCGGAAAAAGTTTCAAGGTCAATGGGCATCTTCTCAAGCCCTATCTTGAGAACTCACAAGGAGACTGCATGAGGGAAGAACAAGTGGAAAATCTTGGAAGGTCCACACATAGCATAAACGGGAACCCATCGAGCCAACGACGTAAAACAAAGGCGCTTGTCAGGAGGCAACCCGACGATATCTTTAAATTTTTGCACTTTCCAAATTCCTAGTTTAGTAGCTTAATAAATGCCTTGTGGCATATTTGATGTTTTTTGTTTAGAAATGTGCAGGTACAAATCAAAATAATCAAGATATAACATGAAAGGGGGGTGAAGAGGATCAAAATGAAGGAAAAGTGCAAGGGAATCAATCTCGGCCGAGACACACATGAATCTCGACCAAGACACACATGAATCTTGGCCGAGACGTAATGCAGGCAAAACAAGCCAAATTCCCTGGAAGGATATCTCGGCCGAGACACACAAGGCATCTCGGTCGAGATTCAGAAGAGCCCAAATTGGCCAAATTCCCTGGAGGCCCATCTCGGCCGAGATACATTATCATCTCGGCCGAGACGTGTTGTCCAGAATTAAGCCAAATTCCCTGGAGCCAATCTCATTCGAGACACACATGAATCTCGGCTGAGATCAACTCATCCAAAAATTGGGGCAATTCCCTGAGAAGTCGTCTCGGCCGAGACACACATACGATCTCGGTCGAGACCCATTGCTGAAAAAAGGGAACCAAGGCTCAAAGAATGGATCTCGGCCGAGACACAGGGCTAGGAAATGCATCTCAGCCGAGATTCTGCCCAGGTATAAATAACCCTGCGCAACAGATTAGGGCACTCTTCTTCCCCCATTTCGCGATTTGCGCACAAACACACACTCCACTCTCAAATTTCACCATTTTCACTCAATTAAACTCACTCAAACTCACACACACACTCACCCACATCATATAACGCACCTCCATAAAAAAAATGGATTTGGAGCGGTTTGGAGCTCGGGTTGAAAAAGGCGCGAAAGAAAATTTTTAAATCTTCTTCATCTAAACTCGTCCGATAAGTGTTGCTATCACATCCTATTACTTTTGTGCCATTTGTTATTGAATTTGATGTATGATAGGAAGTCAATTTCGTATTTTTAGTTGGTTTTGTTGAATTTGGTTGAAGAATTTCAATTTTGTGTACTTTGATAGCCGAATTGAATTGTTTGCCGATTAGGAATACAAATTCGATGATGATAAGCCATATTTGTGGACTAGGAGATAGATTAGGTGAGGCATTTATGCATTGGGATTGTGAATACTCTTCGACCCTGAATATGGATTGTATAACCCTTTTTGCTTGATGAATATGATAGTCATCTCAATTTTTGAGCTAGAATGGTTTATGTCTATTCGTTTGTAGTGGCTTGAAATATGTTAGAACACATTAAAGCAATTTAGCATGTTTTTTGTTGATTTGAGTGTCGATTTGGGCTAATTGGGCTAGATAATTGATTCATGATTGAAGAATAATGAGTGTGAAGTTATTTTTCCCATGGATACATGATGGTGGACATATAAGTTTGAAACGTTGTTTTTCAACTTAAGTTTGATGTGTGTGTTTTTGACTGGTTACAGGTAATCAATGGCAGCACCAAAAAACACCAGTCAAGAGGGCACTTCAGGTAGGAGGGTAACATGGAAAATCCGCAAAAGTCAAGCCAAAGGCAAAGAGAAGGTCGTTGATCCCACTCCAGAGGCCCCCATGCCAGACATTCCAACAATTACCACTGATATATCCACAAAGCCCATCGATTTTGATATAGTTCTGAGCACCGAAGAACAGAAGAAGAGGTTTGACAAACTGATTTGGAGAGGGGTGTCAGCAACCCGTTACGGTGATCCAAAGATTTTGGACGCCATGGACATAAGGCAAAACGTCAATAATCTCTTGGAACAAGCGAGGCTCCCCCAATGCCTACCACCCCGACCTACATTCCTCAAGTTTGTGCTATAATTCCTTAGCACTCTCGAAATCGAGGAGGAGTCACTTCCCTGCTCAACAACGACCTATAACATCAAGTTTCAACTTCTGAATGAGACAAAGACCTTGAGCCACGAAAATCTGAGAGATATATATGGTTTCAAAAGGCCAACTATCGGCGATACGGGTAGTCTACGAGCATTCAATATGCAACAATTTTGGGGGCAATCACTCCCGCCTCTGGAATAGTTGCACCACAAGCTTACGACCCAAGGAGCTCCAGGTTGACTTCAAGATGAAACCCGGTCATCAAATATTTGCAGAAGTTGCTGAGCTCGACAATCTGTGGCAGGAAGGAGATTAGTTCTCCTTGATCATATGAGATAGAGATTTTGTGGGCAATTGTGGACAGAAAACTGAGGGATTTTCAAGAGAGGCTGATACTGAGCTTTGAGAAGACAGTAAAGGAATTGAGGACAGAAAGGAAGAGGGAGACAAAGGTTCCAGACCCGATTGACTGCGGAGCTCTGATTACCTCCATTCTAGAGCATTACAATGTGCCCCTCCCAGAGTACACACCCATCAGCACTGAATACTATTTAGACTGGGAGGAGATGGAGAATATGAGAATAGCTATGCTCGGGTACAAAGAGAGAACCTTGGGACCGTCTTTCCCTTATGTCCTCCAAAATGAGGAACCTTATCTCCGCCTACCTAACCCCGGGCTGACGTACATCACCAACTTGGAGAGCAAATTGAAGTTGGAACTGAGCTCCGAGGCGCACATCAATGCGTCCAAAGAGCCAACCAGTGAGGAATTAACCAAGTTTAAGAGAGCAAAGAAGCCCCGCCCTGTGGAAAGGGTTCGGAGCATGGGAGGCGAGGGAGAAGGCAGCAGCAAGCCATTAAAGAAGAGATCAGCATCAGTCGTGCTGTCTCAATCTGAGTTCCAAGAACGCCAAGAGGGACTGGTGGCTGCAATGGGGGACGAAATCAAGGGGATCAGAGCCGAACTGGTGGAAATGAGGACGAAAATTGGAGCTGAATTGAGAGGCATTAAAGAAACCATTAAAGAAAATTAGACCAAGCTCCTCGACCTCTTCAACACCATCAAGGGGTGTTTCACCGGCTCGAGCTCCCCGCCTTCCCAATCTTTGTGAGTAGAGTACCGAGAAAGCCTTACTCCTCCCTCCCAAACTTAGTTATAAAACCAAGTTTTGGGAGAGAACAAGGGGGTAAGACATTCTCGGCCGCTCGAACTTCCCAAACCCCCTCCTAACCTTCCTTATCTTCCTTTACTGTTTATGTTATTGGCATGTGAGCCCTCACTTCTGTCATTTTACACTGATATTGTTGGTTTTGGCCTGTGAGCCGTTTGGTACTTGTTCATGTTGGATTGATTTGATGGCATATGTGCCAACTATGATTTGTAATCTAGCTTGATTTTTGCTGATTGACTTTGCCTTGCCTGTTGATGAGATTACTTAGCCCGTGAGCCAATTGTTACCTTTTGTTTGTTTTGGTTGTTTGATTTGTTAATAGTCTAATTTTGATACCTTGCACATCCTAGGAGTAGGCTTTTGTTTGTTAGTTAGTTAATAGCTGTGAAAAGTGGTGAATAATATGGTTAAATTCGGCGAGCACCAACTTGTACTCCTCTTTTCCACAAACTTAGTTTGCAACTAAGCTTGGGGAGGGGTTGGAATTCATATAAGTTGGCAGCTCGAGAAAGCGATTGGACTAGTATAGGAAGGAAAATTGTGGCGTTGATTAATGATGAAAAAAAATTTCGAACAAATATTTTTGGAAATATGCACATAGTAGAGCATGATAGGCTTTTTGAAACCAAATTGGGACTACACTCAAAACTTTTGATAAACAAAATTGCAACCAAGTGAATCTTTGAGCCTAAAGTATACTCCCATATTTTGGAGTAAAATCAAATTTTCTTTCGGTGCGAAAATTCTTTGAATGTATGAAATTTCCTCTAGAACTTGCCCTAATTCTCTACCTTTGAATAAGTTGGTATGTGTAGTGACAATGAAAATTATTTTAGGCATTTCTTGATTTAAGCCCTTTTCAAAAGCTTGAAAACAATTCCTTTTGACCAAAATATACAAATTACCCCTAGTTAGCCTTTTTGTTTGACACCCAACACTACAAGCCAATTTCCCTTTCATTTAGCCTTTGAACCCAAATGGACTATTGATATGAGGGAGGCGGTTGGAAGGTAGTTGGTTTGGAAATTGGGATCGAATTTGGGTAAATTAGTGGAAAACAAAGGGTGAAAGGAAACACGTGAAATAGGCTAGAATCGAGAACATTAACCTCTCCATAATTTATAATTCGTCATGTTATATATAAAAAAAAACGAGAAAAAATAAAAGAAAGAGGAAGTGTATATACCATTTTTAGTATTTTCTTTGAGAATTTGAGAGGTTAGTAAAAATCACATCATTTTGTGATCACAATCCCTTGGTCAGAAAAGTCGTAAGAAACACATTTCATGTGAGGATTGATAAATATGGGAAGATGTAGGTAGGAATAAGGTGAAAGTCGAATCTTAAGGTCGACTCGATTGGGAATTGAAAGAGTGAGGTTGAGTGACCATTGTTTGAGGGGTATATGGGTAGTGCATGACTCATTTAGTCCGTTTTATAGTCACTTTTACCTAAATTTTGTCCCACCTTACCCCAAGCCAACATTACAACCCATATAAAGACCTAACTGATTCATTGTCACGCATGTCAAGTACAATTTCGGGTTTAGATGATTGGCAAGCCTATGGTAGGCGTTGTATGCATTTCAATGTGAGTGTAACCACTACCCCTTTTAATGCACTCGAGAGAGGGAGATACACTCACCCGGTGAGGATCTTAAGTTAAGAGTGTTATGTCTTGAGAGTAGTGGATCTAGTGTATCACGTATGCTCACTTTTATCATGTTTGCTTCATCTTTTTATGGAAACTCCCTGAAATCAAATGCCACTAAAATCTGCCCTAAACACGTGTCCTTTTGTCTTTCTCTTTATTGTTCGGGACGAACAAGTTCTATGTTTGGGGAGATTTGGTACACGTGTCCCGTGCACGCACTTTAGGGCGCTTTTAGTGCCATTTTATTGTCATTAATATGCATAATCACGTGTATTTAGTGTTTTTGCATTCTCATGGGAAAAATAATGTGTTTGTGTTATTTATGTGTTAAAACAGGTGCAAAAGGATCGAAAAAGAGCATCAAATGATCGCGGAGTCGGTGGATCGATCGAGGCAACAAAGGACTTGGCTGAAAGTTTGATCTCGGCCGAGACAGGATGCAAATCTCTACCGAGATGACTCCCTAGGGAAATCCTAAAATACTGAGAAACTGAAGATCTCGGACGAGACAGGTATTGCATCTCGGCCGAGATGACTCTCCAGGGAAAAATCAGAAATTCAAGAGATCAGGATCTCGGCCGAGATGAAACCCAATCTCGGCCGAGATAATCCAAACCCTAAAAATCCCTAAATTCCCCTTTTCATGTCTCAGCCGAGACACATGTGCATCTCGGCCGAGATCATCCCTCGATGCACAAGCTGAAAAACCCCTTTTTCACGTCTAGGCCGAGACACGCTTACATCTCGACCGAGATTCTTTGCCCTGTTTTAAATTTCTGAACACGATTTTGCCTTAAACTGAAGTAATAACTCTTCCCCTATATATATATCCTCCCTTAAGAATTTAACCTATCTTGGGCACGAATTTGAAGCACTTTTCAGCCACCATCACTTCCAAGGAGGAGAGAAGGGCAAAAAGGAGTCATCTCATCTTCCCCATTGATCATCCTTTCTATCATTTCATTTTCATAATTTCTTGTATTTCCTTTAATTTTCTGTTAGTTTTGGGTATAATGGGTGAGTATCACCCCAATTTCCACCCTTGATCATGTTGAACCTTGATTGAAGATGAACATGTGATTATTGGCTTTTGGTGTTACCCTATTTATGCAATTTAAATGTTCTATAATGCTTGTTGAATTGTCTTATGCCTAGATGCTTGTTTTAGGATTAATCATCCTTTAGGAAGCATTTATTGTATGTTGCTAGAGATTGGAATTCACTTTCCGCGATTGTTGAAGCTTCAATCTCCCTGTAGTGAACAATGCTTGATATTATTGGTGGCATTATAGATTTTGGCCACTAAACCCGATCGATTCGAGGTTTATGCCTTATTTATCCCGTTGTTCTAGTTCGCGAATCATCCAATATCAATTAGTGTGAAAAGAGCTTGTTTGAATCACTAATTGATTTGGGTCGGGATAAATCGAAGCGGACCTTCGATTTATCCACAATTAAGGAACAACACAATTTACATAAGTTGACCTTGTAGATGGGATAAGGGTCTAAATTGCATTGAATTGGGGCATCAATAATAATCCATGGGTAGTCGGATTCAAGGGGATACTAGATCGAGGGTAGGCCTTTTTAATATATTCAAAAACCGAAAATATTTGCTTGTTGTCTTTCTTTGATCCTTTGATTAATATAAAACACCAAAAACATCTATTACTTTTCTAGATTGGTAGTTGGTTACTTGGTAGAATTTAGTTGTTTACAATCGATCAACCCCCCCCCCCCCCATATTTACTTGTTTATGTTTATTGTTTTTATTCCAACTTAAATCACTAATTGCTTGAAGTATTTGAATCAACACTACGCAATCGTTCTTCGTGGGATCGACTCAGACTTACCACTTTACCTAGTAAAGTTGGGAAAGTTCAGAAATCAATTTAATCAATTAATAACTCTAAATTTGGTAGAGGCGAACGATTCAACGACACGTTCGTTCCCCTACCACTCTTTCCTTGTGCCTATGTCGCTCTAGGGGGTTGGTTCACAGGTACTACCTTTGTAACTTCATGTTATACCCATGGATTGGCTAGCTCCTATTTGGAAGGTTGTAATTTCTTAACAGCCGCAGTTTCTACCCGAGTCATAGACTGTGAGTTCGCACCAAGGCGTACCACTCTTTTCACACTAACCTTGGTCTTCGACCAAGTTTGGGGAAGGGGGTGTATAGTGGGACGTCTTCGCTGTTATTTACATTTTATGCATTTTATTTGTTCTTGATTGATGTTTCTAGGCTTTATTTTTTTGTTGCTTGTGTGCTTTGTTTGATTGGAGTTGTTGGATCTGTGAGCCTATTGCTAAGTTGAATTGGTCTTCATGTTTGGCCATAGTTGTTATTATTTTATTTCTTAATGCTTTACTTTGTTTCGTTAGAGTCTAGAAAGAAAAACCCGAGTGATTGGTTGTTTGATCATTGATTTGAAAAAAGGAAAGAAAGGGATGATAGATGATGATATGTCATGGACGAGCTGATTTTTAAATAAATAAAATGTTGACACATAACAGAGCATAATAGGTATTTGGAGATGGAATTGAGCTTAAACTTGACCACTGATCATAATTAGCCTGTGAGATTTGAGCTGTATATGTGCTCCTATTTTTGGAGTAATTTTGTCATTCTTTCGATGTGAATTGATTGGTCATATTGTATTTAGTCTCTAGAATTTGCCTTGCGTCTCTATAGAAATATGTCAAGTGCATGTTGTGACTTAAAAAATGATATTAGGCATTCTTTTCTTGAAAAGCCTGTTTTTTAGTCTTAAAAATAATTTTTTTTACCAGAACTTGAAAAAAAATCCCTAGTTAGCCACGTTGAGCTTTAAGCTTTGTTTTTCATAGCCGGATATTACAAGCCTATACCTTTTCTTTTAGCCTTTGGCCCGTTAAATTGGACTAATTGAGTAAGAGGGAGGTGGATTAGAAGGTAGATAGGGTAAAAGCATAAAGTGGAATAGCTGTTTGGGATGGTTTGGTGAAGATATATGGAAATTAGGCAAAAGAAGAAAAAAAGGAGATGACCCCTCCTAGTTGTTTTTCGTTTTATTGAAAGAAAAAAAAAATCATTTTTGCATACGTATCAAAAGTTTTTGTGTATGTAGAGAAAAAAAAAAAGAAAAAGTTGAAATACGTGTTTTTGTTGTTTAGGAGGGGTTAACAATAAGAAAGTGCCTAAGTTTGCTAAGTTTTCGAAAGATAAGTAGTCCCAATGTGGTACTTAAATAAGATAGGCATTGAAGTTCTTGGTTGATGCGAAAAAGTACTTTTGATGGGTGAAGAAGCCATATGATGTGGTTTTTTTAAATTTGAAGAGTGAGGATTAAGTGAACAATGTTGAGGGGTTGTTGAGAGTAGTTAACTTGATTAGTCCAAGAATGAGTTACTTATATCCAAATTTATCCCACTTACCTTAAGCCAACATTAAACCAAAATAATGACCTTTTTTATTCTTTGTCACACATGTCGAGTACGAGGTTTAATTTAGACAATAGGCAAGCATATGGTAGATGGAGCATGTGGTCCAATTTGAGCGTATAGACATCCCATATTATACAATGGAGAGATGAGCGATACACTTAACCGGTAAAGATCTTTGTTCTAAAGTTTCTTGTCTTGAAAGTAGTTGAAAATTTATCATGTCACTAATGCTCGAAAGTTTATGTTGTCAGTTTGCTGGAAAATATCTCTGAAACTAGATTTGTCAGCTAATCGCCCTAATTACATGCAGTCTTGCTTTATTTCTATTTGTTTTATTGTTTGGGGCGAACAATAGTTTAAGTTTGGGGGATTTTGATGCACGTAGTGTATGCATGCAATTTAGGTCGATTTAAGTATACATTTTATAGCATTTGCATGCATAATTGGTGAAGAAGTGCTCCTAGTTCATATATTGGACCAGTTGACGTGTTTTGACTTGTTTTGAAGGTTTTTATGTGTTTTTAGGTCATGAAGTCGTATTCTACGGCGTATGGATGAAGGAACAAGTCAAGAGGGGATAAAATAGGACCGAACCGGACTAAACCAGCCCAGATTCAAGCTTAAACCAATTCGACCGCGCCATTATTGAACGCGGTCGTGCAAAGAGATGGCTAGATTAGCTATCTATACTGACTGGCTCAACGCGACCACACTAAGGTTGGATAAGGTCGCACCAAAATCGAATGTCCTAAGCAAAGTTTGGGTTAGGTTTGATACGACCGCGCCATGCATGTGCGTGGCCGCGTCACTTTAGGCGGTTTGTTTTCTTATCCGAGTTTTAATTGGATTTTAATCCAATATCTCCCAAGATTCTTCCCCAATCTATAAATATGCTTCCCATGCTCTAGATTTAGAAGACTGGCACATAGAATATCATACTCAATCATTGGGGAACACTTGGAAGCAAGGCGTGAAACGATGAAGATCGAAGATCCAAGATTCGGGTTTATTTCTTTCTTTCTTGTGTTCTTTTCTTCATGATGTTTGTCTATGAATGTTTTATGGATTTGAATATAGTTATGAGTAGTAAACACGTGTTGTGTTCTAGGGTTAAAAAGTAGGTTGTGAACGAATATGTTTTCATTTTCTCTTTAATTCCAGACTCCAATTTTATGCTTGTTATCTATGTGTTTGTTTTCTTCATATGATTTATTTAAAATGATCAATTGAATAACGTCTACACATTTAGAAGTTTTAGTTCGGGAGGAAGGAATTGTTAATAGACATACGATACATAACGTAGTTATCGAAACTGTCTGAAAGGAGTGAGATAATTGCGTAGACATTGGCTTAGGGAACACTTGGGAGTCTTTTAGGTTTGGTCGACTCGGGAGAGTGGTTATTCTTAATTGATCTACATATTGGCCACTTCAGGAGAAGGGTTGATATAGAGTAGCACCATCTAATAAACAAAATAATTGGTCTGAAAGTCTAGAATTTTAGGTTAATCTTACATAGGAGTTTATAAATTGAAATCTATACCCTAGAATACAGTCTTACCCATCTAAGTCTTCCTTACTATTCAATTACTTGTTTTTCTAAGTGTCTCTTATTAATTAGTTATTTTTATGCTATTGGTTTAGTTAATACAAAATTCATACTTTTATTCGGAAGTCTAGATAGCGTAGAGGTATTATAATTAGGGTACTAAGTTTACACAATACAGTCCTTGTGGGATCGACCTTGTCTGCCACTATCTGCTTTAGATCCGTATACTTTCGAAACATTGGGGTTAGGTTTTAGTGCATCAAATTTTTGACAACCAGTAAGCACGCATGAGTCATGTCAACAGTGCGCAAGTCAAGGTCAAATGTCAGAATATTCAAATTCAAAATATAGCTAGTGAAGACAAGCTTAAAACCTTATACTGACTATCAAATAGCGTGGAGACACGTCACCTGACAAAAATTAAAAGCAACACTGGACACTGACACATAGCCGCAACCACTCTGACCTACTTTCTGTGAAAAAGGACAAACAACACTTTGTCATACGAAGGAGCATTAAATGTCAACAGGATCATTAATCACTCTTCAACGAGTAGGAATCCCAACTGCTAGATGGAGGACGAAGAAAAGGCTACTGAAACTCATGCATTCAAGATTACTGAGCATCAAACATTCAACATTCTTATTCAAAGCTTTAAAGCATACACTATGATAAGCATTCCAGTGTTTATGTGAAGTACACAAGAGTAATATAGCAAGCAACAAGCAATCTAGTGAATATCAAATGTTTTAACCACTCTCAAGGTCAAGCTAGCTCTCAATTTATACTTCGGTCCTAATCCTTCTCAAACCAGGAAGCTTGCCCACATCTCAATTGTATTCAAGTTTAGAGGCAGCTATCATAAGTTGAAGAAAAACTTTCGATAAACCCATCTCACTAGATGTTATTGAAAAGGGGAGTCTTCGTTGGAATCAGGGATTCAAAGTTGACTTGTATTCCCAGGAACGTGTGTACAATAGAGGAGTGGTCTTCCGAGGATAGGCAAAAATATTGTAAGGAGCTAAGTTGAAATTTGACTTCGGAGTAGCTAAGTTGTACTGTGTGTAAAGTACTTAGTGAATTTTACCACTGTGTGAGGGAAGGGTGGACGTAGAAGGATTACCCCCGCCTTCGGACCACTATATACTTTGTGTCTACTTTTATATGCTTCTATTATTGTTGTTGGCATACTACTTATCTACTGCATAGATTTGTAAGAAAACATTTGAAGCATATTTCATTGCAGATAAAACTCCCTTGAACTTAGCTTACTGTAAGCTACATCTAGTCAGTCTACTTCGTGCCTACTGCCTGAGTAAGGTTATTATAACAGCTTTGTTGCAGGAACCAGTTTCTTGCTGTAACAACAAACTAGCGCACAAAGTATTTGAAAAAGAGAAAATTGAGTTAGAGGTTTATTCACCCCCCTCCCCTAAACATCTACCACTTGGGACATCAGAATAATTTAATATGAACTCAGGGTAGACAATGTGTTATGTCATAACATAATAAATGAATCTAAGATAGGTTGATTTGGAGAATAATGGATTAGGTAAGAATAAGACTTAGAAATAAACATGATATTATCTTAGGCTAAATTGTTAGAAAATAAAAATGGTAAGAGATGAGAAATGTACAAGTATGATGTTGATGATGATGATGTCATAGAATGATCAAGATTAATGGGATAAAAGGATAAGCTTTAGGTCGAATAGGTAAATGTGCAGTTCACAATTGAGTTAGGGTATTAGATAATTAATGAAATCGGTAAATAATGTAAACACGGCTAAATAAAGAAATATTTTAAAGTTTTAATAATAACTAGGTTTCCACATTTGAGGCGAGGATACGACATGGACGGTTCCACCTATTAATCTCCACAACTTAAACTATGGAAATGGATAAACTTGTTATTTACATTTTCTCTTTATTTATGTTTAGTAAGTATGAGTCGTCATAACGGCTGCATGTGAGGTTATTAAATGGCCATTGACCGAGACCTGGTAGTGAGCGCTAAATGGTTGTTGATTTCCAAAAGGGTAGTATGCATATGTAATGATGAGAGCACAGAAGTATCGGAAGTCCGCCCCTACTTAAGGGGGAACGCACAATGCTGCCAAGCGGGCTTGCATATTTAAAGAGTTTATTTACGTACTAATTTTATCCCACTGAGTAAAAAACTTATGTTTTCCTAAAACCATTTTTCAGGTGATGGCGGCGCCTTGCTACGGAGCAGTGACCTTGACTAGATGCCTTGTAGGAGTCATCATTGTGTTTTTCATTTCCTGCCTCTCTCAGGAAATCTTCTTAAAGTATTTCCTATAGACAAGAGTAATAAGGTGTACGGAATGAAAATATGATTTTTAAGTAAATGTAAACCTAAGTTATGAAATAAAGTTTGAGTCAAATTTAATTATTGTATTTCCTTTAGTGTGAGTTTCTGTTCAAAACAGCTTGGGCTACAAGTTTCTCCTCCGCAATGTGACTCCGATGAGTGAGTAAAAGAGTAAGTAAGGGTAAAAGAGAAAAGATAAGTAAGATAAGAAAGAAAAGTGAGGATAAGTAAGGAAAGAAAAGAAAAGAAATAGACCAAGTAAATAGTGGCAACTCGGTTCACTGTAAAGTGAGCTGGGGTGCTACATTTCTGACAATCCCTCTTGAGATGCCTAAGCTTCTTACAAAACCTACACGTAGGACATCATGCTTCTTTTTTTGGATTTGGGCATATGACTCATTCACTTTATGTAGTCCTTGATTGCGCTTTCCAACTTTTCGATTCGTTGTGAGATGAGCATAATGAGGCCCCTGATTCTTAAACCTTGTTCCTCATAAACTAAAATTCCATGGAGTTCATTCACATTCCATTTATCTTTCATAGTAAATTCATTTGGAATGGTCCATACTTGGGGGTAATGAGTTTATGATAAACCACCCAAGGAAATTATCATCAACTTCATCCCCAATGACTTAAGTCTTACTACATATTTGTCATCTCAGTTATATGTTCATGCATGCTACGAGAATCATCAAGCTTCATGGTGGTAGTCATTAGTGTCCCAGCGAGAGACATATTAGTAGTTTTGAAACGTCTTTCACAAGTTTTATTGATTTCTTAGCACATTCAGTTTGAGGTATAGTAGACCTGATATTATTTGCTACACTCACTCGCGTGAAAACATTAGGCTTAATCTGCTTGATCTTGCCCAGGCATCATGGGGTGATTTTTTTGTGTCACTGCTTTAGTCAGTAATAACAGATTTTTTTACTTAGAGTGAATAATCAAGATCTAAAACACTGAGGTGAAATAGAACTTGTTTCCACCCTTTAAAATGTTTATCCCATTAAACATTTAAATGGATATAGCATGCGAATGAAGAGAAACGTGGCGTAAGGATATATAATTTTTCACATTAATGTTTTGCTTACCTTAAACACGGATTTGGATTAATAATCGATAAATATACATTGATGTTCCCATTTGGGCAATACACCAATATATCATAATCATAACGATTCTTGTAATATTTATAGTAATTTGATAAATTGAATACATTTACTGAACTATTTTGCCATCTTTTGATGTACAAAATAGTCAACATAATATATCAATTGTCACATTAACTCATAATTTATCAGGAATAAATATCCACCTTTGGTCATATCTACGAGGACCACCATGTCTACACTCGTAGGCCCTACAAATGGGTTATACTCATGACCTCTAGATCGTCCCATAATTCTTCTAGAATTAACATGTGCTTCAGGCACAACCATAGATCTTGTAGGACATACATCATGATTTCTAAATAGTAACACATTAGTTTTTTTTCAGTTGTTAGCTTGACATGAATCAACTCATGGCATGTTTTATATTATTTTGTCGGCAACGCTGTTGGAGTACCATATTTGAGACATACATAGTAAAGAAAATTTTCTCTAACTTTTGTATTCTAATAACTTTGTCCGCAAAGAGCAAGTCGAGATTCAATATTGAAAAACATTGAGTTGTAATCAGCATCATAAACACAATCTTGTAACCTTAACTTTTACCATTCACATTGGGCTTGTGGTAGTATCACACTTCTTGTTTGGTCGAATCTCTCTATGGGGTCTATGATGCACTAATTCTAACCTAGGAAACCGCAAGTGTACGGTGCTAGTGTAGCTAGTGGCAAACAAGGTCGATCCCACAAAGAATGTGTCCTATGTCCAGTTTAATACCCTAATTTTAATAATTCTACTCTATCTAGACTCTCGAATAAGTGATTAATTATGAAATATTCTAAAAACCTAAATTCCATAACATAACTAATTAACTAATTAATTGCTTGGTAAATAAGAAAACAAATAACAATGGAAGATTCAAATGAGATTAAGACGTATTCTGGACCATTTTGGAGAAGTATATCGTCCGGAATCTGTATTACAAATGTGTCGTCATCTCCTTCGCCAATTGTCCCATTTTCAATGTCTTAGCATAACCCCACTGAACCCAAAATTGGGCCATCGCATCCATCTTCTATTGATATGCGCATCTCTCATCATGTTGTTGTCTCCATTGGGACTCTATCTCCCATCTCTCGTCTTGTTGTTTCTTCCAATCAGCCACTTGCTCCCATCTTTCATCCTGTAGATGCCGCCACACACGGTCTTCCTTAAGCCTTTGTGTGTATGTGTTCATGAGTTGTTGTTAGGTGTCCGACATAGGATTGAGTTCACCTCTATACAAGTTCACATCTGATGCACGTTAATTATGCATGTAATTAGGTCAATTTATGATACTATTTTATAGGAATTATGTGCATAAATGGTTAGAAATTGGATGAAATGTGATATAAGTGACCAATTAACGTACTCGGCTTGTTTTAAGGTGTTTTGAGCATTTTCAGGCTAAAAAGTAGTGATTTACGACTACCGGACAAGAAAACAAGTTGAAACAGAGTGAAAACCGGCCCAGGAGAGTGAAAATCAGCGGAAATCGGTCCGAACCGTCCAAGAACCGGTCCAAACCGGTCCAGACCGGCCTGAACCGGTCCAGGAGCAAAACGGAGCAAGAACCGACGCGGCCGTGTCACATAAGCAACACGGCAGTGTCAAAAGTATTGTGCAACGTTCAATTAGGCTCTGGAGGAGAACACGGCCGCGTCACAAAGCAACACGGCCGTGTCAAATTATGCGTGGAAATGAAGGTTTTGCAAAGCAACACGGCCGTGTCAGCAAAGTAACACTGTCGTGTCAAAACGGCCGTCGTGAATAGAAATCCTGTTTTAAACGAAGATTTGATTTCCCAATTCAATTGGGCTTATCTAAACTCTATAAAAAGGATCCACGTTTATTCTTCAAGGGAGACACATAATACCCGAGTTTGAGGCGATAGACGACTCGGACAACAACGAAGATTCAATCAACGGAACGATTTACTCGGGTTTAGCGATTTTTCCTAGTTTTAATTCTTTATAATGTTTTGTCTTGAATATTGTATTGGATTGAGCCTAGGCATGAGTAGCTAAGCTATTCGTGTCCTAGGGTTAGAAAGTAGGGATTATTTTATGACAATGTTTTGATTTATGTTTTAACTTATTGAATTCCGTTCTTATATGTGTTTATCTTTATATCTGTTTTAATCACTGAATTTGGACTGGCCATCTAGGTTTAGTAATCTCGTTTAATAAATCCGCTTCGAGAGAAGGGGTTTGTTATTAGACGTACGATATAGAGCACAGTTGTCTATGACTGTGTAGGCATAGGTTCATGAGCTTTTTGGAGTTTCTAGGATTAATTGACTCGAGAGGGTAATTGTCTTAGTTAATCAACGATTTAATTACTTCGAGGGGAGAGTTAGGTTAATATTGCGCCGCTTAATAAACACTAGATCGGTTAAAATCAATAAGTTAATTCTAATCATCATTGGAGTAAATATTCTGAAATCGATACCCTAGGATGTTGTTTATCCTTGATTGTTAATTATTTGTGGTTACCAAGTTTGAATTCATATTTAATTAAGTATTTTAGTTAGTAAAATCAATCTTTTCTGAATTAGTATCTAGTTAGGACATTCCTAGAATATTGAGGTATCAAACTACCTAAAAACTGTTCCTTGTGGGATCAACCTTGATAATTGTTACTACACCTACATCCGTTCACTTGCGGAACACTAGGTTAGAAATCGACGTGTCAAGTTTTTGGCGCCGTTGCCGGGGAATAGGATTTAGCGTTTTGTTTTTATCTTGAAAAATAGAAGGAAACTAGACTAGATTTTATTTTTTTTTTATTTTTATTTTAAATTTTTGTTTTTATTTTTGTTTAATTTTTTGTGTTACACGGTATTTGTTGTTTTTGGTGTTATCAGGCTTCGCATGCACACCAGATCAAAAGGGAAAGAAACTCTTCTTCCTTTCGATCCAGAAATTGAAGCGACAACTCGTAGACACCGAACTAGAAGGTCTGAGATGGAGAACCCACCGCAGCAACCGAATGATGAAACTTTAAATAGAGTGCTAACAGCTTTAGCACGACTAGACGATCGAGTTACTAACATATAGCAGCAGATACCTGTACAGTAGCCACAATTGCCACAACAACACGGACAAATTCCAATAGAGCCAGACGCGGGAGATGAAGATGATACGCCCATTAGTGACTATTTAAAGCCTAATCCAAATCAACAGTCAGGAGGAGTACGACCCCCGCCACTTAATGCCAATAGTTTCGAGTTGAAGCCTGCACTATTCAACATAGTACAGCAGAACCAGTATGGGGGAAGTGCATTAGAGGATCCGAACGCTCACCTAATAAAGTTCCGAAGACTGGCAGACACCATCAAAATAAATCATGTGCCACACGAGCAGGTTAAACTGAGGTTGTTTCCCTTTTCATTGAAGGATAGAGCCCTCCAATGGTTCAATTCATTGGAAGATATCACCAGCTAGGAAGATTTGAGTACTTCGTTTCTATTGAAGTATTTTCCACCGAGCAAGATGCTCGACTTGCAGAATCAGATTAATCAGTTCAAGCAATTGGATCAGGAGCCGTTTGGAGAAGCTTGGGAGCGATTCCGGGATCTTATCCAGAGTTGCCTTCAACATGGGTTTACGAAAAAAGCAGCAAATATGTAAGTTTTATAATGACTTACTTGCCCCGACCAGAAACCAAGTGGACGCAGCTGCAGGTGGTAGCTTGATGGAGACATCAGTAAAGACAGCATTCTCGATTTTGGATGCTATGGCTAGAACAAGTTATCAGTGGCCAAACGAGAGAAACCAGCCACGGAGGGTGGCAAATGTTATGGAAGTGGAGACGGTCAGCAATGAGCCGCTGGACAAACTCACATCACAGCTAACAGCCCTGACGAGTCAAGTAAATCTGCTAACTAGTCTGACGTTGGCACAACAGACAGGGGGTCAAGAAGAAGTTGAAGAGGTTAATTTTCTAAATCAAAGGACTTCAACAACTTCCAAAACAACCAGCCTAGGTACAATCAGTACCCACAAAATCGGAATCACCAAAATTTCTCATATGGGAACTCCAAGAACACACTCAATCCACCACCTGGGTTTGCTGTTTCAAATGGTATGATCCATGATGGTAAGAAGCCATCACAAGAAGAGATTGCCCAGTTACAGTTTGAAAAGTATGATGAGAAGTTAACTCAGTTGGAGAAGAAAGTAGAAGGGAAATTTATCGAGCTAAACAAGCATATTACTGGGCAAGGGGCAGATATCAAGAGGCTAGAGAATACGATGGTTCAAACTCAAGCAAGTATTGGTGAGTTGTCTTCCAAGATGAGCCAATTAATCACGATTGTCGGGGCCCAACACAAGCAGGGCCAATATCCGAGTGATACGGTGGTGAATCCAAGAGAGCAATGTCAAGCCATTCAGCTGAGGAGTGGTACTGAGTACGAGGGACCCCAACTGCCAGTTGATCAAGATAAATTAGTGGAAAAAGAGCAAATGGAAGAGAAGCACGAGCAATCGGGCAAAAAGAAGGCAGTAAAGCAAAGCGAAGGAAAGGAAATCAAAGCAGACATCCCACCTTATGTCCCGGCTGTCCCATTCCCACAAGCCTTAAGGAAGAAGAAGATTGATGAGCAGTTCGCGAAGTTTTTGGATGTGCTGACCTTGATCTTGCCGAAAGTGTTAGTGCATTGAATGCCTTGCAGGATGCTCCTAAGGAGAGTTTGACTCAAGAAAACATAAACAAGAAAGCGGTTGAAGAAGAGCAAAAAGGGGGAGATGGATGCCCAGAGCTGAAACCATTGCCTGATCATCTGCGGTATGCATTTCTAGATCATGAAAACAGATATCCAGATTCCAAGCCAAGGCTAATTAGATGGATATTTCTTCTACAAGAATTTGACTTGGAGATCAAAGATAGGAAGGGCTGCGAAAATGTAGTAGCTGACCACTAATCACACATTGAGAATGAGGCGGATGCAAAGGGCCAACAAACAGCCATTAGCGATATCTTTCCAGACGAGTACGTGATGGTTGTGGAGAATGGCCCATGGTATAGTGACATCGCAAATTTTATAGCGAGTGGGATCGTTTCGGACTTTCCTCATCATAAGAAGAAGAAATTTTTCCATGATGTGAAGTTCTACATATGGGATGATCCCTATCTCTATAGGAGATGCGCGGATACAATCATTAGACGGTGTGTGCCTCAAGAGGAAGTGAAAGATATCATAACTCATTGTCACTCATCCCCAACTGGGGGACATTTTGCATCAGCATGAACAGCAGCGAAGGTGCTTCAAAGTGGCTTTTATTGGCCAACCATTCACAAAGACTATCATGCGTTCATTCTGCAATGTGATAAGTGCCAAAGGACCGGAGGAATCACACGGAAGCACGAGATGCCTCTTACCACAATTCTTGAGGTTGAGTTGTTCGACGTATGGGGGATAGATCTTATGGGACCCTTCCCATCTTCAAATGGGTTCCAATACATCTTGGTGGCTGTGGAGTATGTTTCGAGATGGGTGGAAGCTGTTCCGACCCAAACAAATGACGCCAAGTTGGTACTCAAATTCCTCCAAAAGAACATCTTGCCAAGGAATGGCACTCCAAGAGCCTTGATTAGTGATGGGGGCTCCCACTTTTGTAATAGATGGATGGCAGCATTATTGTCTAAGTATGGGGTAAAACATCGTGTGACCACTCCGTATCATCCTCAAGCCAATGGCCAAGTAGAACTAGCAAATAGAGAAATCAAGCAAATACTAGAGAAGTCGGTAAATGGGAACCGGAAAGATTGGGCGATGAAATTAGATGATGAGCTTTGGGCATATAGGACGGCATATAAAACGCCATTAGGGCTGTCGCCGTATCAATTAGTGTTTGGGAAGGCATGTCATCTACCGGTTGAATTGGAGCATAGAGCATATTGGGCAGTCAAGAAGCTGAATTTCGACTTCGAAGCTGCGGGAAAAGAGCGACTCTTAAAGCTCAACGAATTGGAGGAGTTTAGACAACAAGCATTCGAAAACTCCAGCTTATACAAAGAGCGGGTCAAGAGGTTCCACGACCGAATGATCACGAATCACATATTTAAAGCCGGCGAACAAGTTCTCTTGTTCAATTCTCGTCTACGACTTTTTCCGGGCAAGTTGAAATCTCGTTGGTCAGGCCCATTCACAATCAAAACTGTCAGAGCATCGGGTGTAGTGGAGCTGTTAAATCAAGACGGGAGCACATTTCTCGTGAATGGACAACGAATTAAGAAATATTACAAGTCCGACCAAATTCAAACCATACATGAAGTGCGGTTGAAAGAAGCAAATTAGATTCAAAGGTCGTCAAGCTTGAGACGTAAAACAAAGCGCTTGTCGGGAGGCAACCCGATATTTAGTATTTTATGTACTATCTTTAAATTCTTTTAGTTTTATTGTAATTTTATATTTTTTTTCTTTCGTTTTTGCATTGTTAGCAATAAATATGGACGAGTAGTGCATGAAACGGGGATCGAAAAGACGAAAAATCGCACGTGGAAGGAAATCAGAGCAACACGGCCGTGTCACTTGATCAACACAGCCGTGTCAAAACTGGCGTAAAACGAGTGCAAACCTCTGGAAAGCAACACGGCCGCGTCACAAAATGACACGACCACGTCAAATTCAGCTCAAAAATAACACGACTGCGTCTCACAAATGACATGGCCGTGTCAAAATATGGCTCAGAAAGGAAAACGTTCTGGAAGACAACACGACCGTGTCGCATACTGAACACGGCCGTGTCAAAAGCGCCACAGAAATTCAGGTTTGGCTCCAATCCAACACGGCCGTGTCACAACATAACACGGCCGTGTCACACCTTCAGCAGTTTAAAATACGTGACCAGGTTTAATTTCGTCCTCTCCTCTCTCTTTTGCTACTCACGCACAAAAACACCAAATTTCACACACCTTCCACCAATACACGCACGAACACACTCAAATTCACCCACAATCCAACTCAAACACAATCACACACTCTAATTCACTCACTAACTCCACTAAAGTCGAAAATTTCGACTCACATCCAAGGAACTAGGGCACATTCCAAATCGGGTTTTTCTCCGACTAAACTTCTCCGGTAAGTGAAGCTAACCCTTATTAGTTTGGTTCCCATTACTTTTTTATGCTTAATTCATATTGGGGATGAATTAATTTCATGATTAAAGTGATTATTGTAGTACCTATGTGCTAAATGATGCAATTTGGGTATGAATTTGTGAAGTAGTGAATGGGGTTTACGTCATGAGTATGAGTTGTTGTGATTGTTGTTAAATTAGATGAAAATTCTATGGTTCGAATAGAACGAGCACCCCGAGATTGAATTTCATGTGTTGGACTCATTGAGGCATATTATCAAACATGTTATGTGCATGATTTATATTGAGCTATGTGACTTGATTTCTATCCCTTATAGCAGTTCTACATGATGCACGAATTAATGGAATTAAGATGAATGCTCAAGTTGATAAAATTCGAGGTTTCATTATTTAACGAACTCCCAAGTGAAGTGGTTAGGAGTTGAGCATGAGATAGGGGGTATATAATGCATACATGGCTCGGGTGTTACTAGCATATGAATGTCTCGTTGTATTTGTTGGCATAATTCATTTTTCGTCTATAATTGTGCTAAACTAAGGATTGTGTCACTATTGATTTGTGTGGTATTAAGTGTGTTCACAGGACACTAAAAATTTCACCACCGAAAGGAAACTCTAGTTGTAGCAGAGGCAAGCAAGTCATGGTTAAAGAAACCCCGACTGTCAACCCAAATGACAGTCAGACTCTTCTCGGGTTCTCTTTGACGGAGGTTGAACATAAGGCTCGATTTGAGGAGCTTCGTCATCGCACTGTCATCCCAACACGGTTTGGTAGTGATAATCTGGCTCGGGCAATGGGCATTCATGATAATGTTCGTACTCTTCTCAACCGGGTCGGGTTACTTCAGCTCATGAGAGTGCAGCAGACATATAGACGAATCACTATCGAGTTCTTGAGCACATTCAACATCATTGCAGCCAGTTCTTTTCACTCCACCCGGCCGGACGGAATTACATTCCAATTGATGGGGAAAGCTCGAAAATTGACCTACAATGAGCTGGACAGGTTTGCAAGAGAGACTCCCCCGGAGGTATTTGACCCACACTCCTTTTGGGCATAACTGCACATGTTGTGGAACATTTTGCATGGATATAAAGTAGACTATGCAAAGATATTAATGGAGCACCTGGAGAATGTCATCCGGAAACAAAAGGACAACATTATGTTTGGAGGACTGATCACTCCAATTGCAGCCACTTTTGATGACATCGACCTAACGGATATGGAGCTGGTGAGAGGTGAAGTCCAATTTACATGGGACTTGCTTGAATTGATGCAGGTGGTGGTTCTCGGTGAGGATGGGACTGTCCCATATGTGTACCAAAATGTTGGTCCATATCTTCGTCTACCATATGAGATTGGGACAGCGGTCACAGGAGTCCACGATACAGCAAATCTGTCGCTATCCACTGAAGACCATCTCCAGCAATCCCAACCACCGAACTCCGAGGTGTTCCAGTCCTGGCAACCAGCTGAACAAAGTAGCCACACTCCGAGACAGCCCAGGAAGAAACGAGCATCTACGACAGTTGCTTCCCCATCGGAGTTGACGACATGGTTGGTATCATTAACTCGTTACGGGATGATGTTCGTCTCCATACTGAGTTGATGCAGACTTTTCAAACATCGATGGAGAGGCACCGCACAGAGGTACGGGGATCTCTTCAGACTATCCACTCCGAATTACATGCTCAACGAGGAGTACTCAACACACTTCTTCAAAGAAGTGATGAAGACCGCCTGTGGAGACAGCAGCAACAGAGTCAATGGGAGGCAATGACACAATTTTGGAGCCAATATGGGTTCCAACCCCCGCCTCCACCTCAGTGATTTGTAAGTTAGCACCAAGGCGTACCAGTCTTTTCCTCCAAACATTGGCTTCTAGCCAGGTTTGGGGGAGGGGGTGAACTGTGGACGTCTTGGCCGCTATGTTGTTTTGCTGCTATTTTTACTTTATGGTCATATTGGTTATTCGATTGTGTAATTGAGTGTTTGAGTGATGGATTGATTGGTTGAGTGTTGGTTGAACTTGTACTTAAGTTAATTGTCGGGTCTGTGAGCCCTTTTCTTAATTGATATTTTAATTGTGGGGTCTGTGTGCCCATTGTTATCAAGAACGCTGCTATGTTATTTGATTTAGAGTATTGGGTCTGTGCGCCCAAGTATTTGTTGAATTGGTGTTGGTGGATGTGTGAACTCAAGTTTATTGTTTTGTGAAGTCCATAATTGAGTTTTGGGAGTTTCTTTTTATTGTTAGAGTCAAAAGGAAAAAGAGTGCAAACCCAAGGAGTAATTGTTGCAAATTTAGGGAAAAGATGGATGATAAAGTGTTAATGATGATACGATTTTATGCATGAATTTGAAAATTGACACAGAGTGGAGCATGATAGGCAATTTGAGACGAAATTGAGTTAAACTAAGAACTTTGATCAAAATGACCCGTGTGAGAAATTGAGCCTAAAGAGTGACTTCTATTTATGAAGTGCTATATTTTCTTTCGGTGTGAGTTTGATTGGATGTATGTCTTGGTTTCTAGAACTTGCCTTGAGACTGTGTTGAGAATATGTCAAAAGTATAATGTGACTTAGGAAGTGATATAGGCAATTTTTGTTTTGTACCCAATTATTGAGCCTTGAACTAGCCTTTTTACCAAGAATTTTTGTGCAAAATATCCGTAGTAAGCCCATTTGAGCTTTTTGACTTTTTGTTCAATAACCTTATATGTTACATGCCATATACCTTTTAGTTTTAACATTTGGCCCTATATTGGACTAATTGAGTAAAGAGGGAGGTGGATTGGAAGGTAGATCGAATTCTGGGAACAAAATAGGCGGCAGTATGGATAAGAAAAAAAGAAAAAACGTCTGAAGTGTTAAGGAGGAAAAAGAGGCAAGTAAATAGAACCTCTCCGTGAAGAATTTGAAATTCCCTGTTTATTTTTGTCAAAAAAAAAAAAGGAAAAGGCACGAGAAAGAGTCACCAGGAAAAAAAAAAAACGGTTCTATAGTTTAGTTATAATAAGGAGAGGTTAGAGGAAGACGTGTTGAAATGAGCATGAAAAATGGGTAGTCCCATGATGTGGTACCTAAATAGTGAAAAGCACTTGGTTGGAAAGAACTAATGGTAAGGTGGAGAAATCACCTTAAGGGGTGAATTGCTGAGAAGGGAAGAGTGAGATTGAGTGTTTGTATTGAGGGGTAGTGGGGTTATATATATAACTTGATTAGTCCAATACATAGTCACTTATATCCAAATATGTCCCACCTTACCTTAAGCCAATATTACAACCAAATAAAAGTCCTATTTGATTCTTTGTCACTTATGCTAATGTACTGAATTCAACATAGACAATTGGCAACCTATGGTAAAACCGAGCGTATAGTCCAATTTGAGCGAAATTGCAAATTTTAGCCATAAATACTTGAGAGATGAGAGAAACACTTACCTGGTGAGGATCAAAAGTTTCGAAAGTTTAAGTCTTGAAAGTAGTAAATTTTTGCACTATCGCATATGCTCGTTTATACTACGGTGTCTAAGCTTTTGAAAAAAATCATTCTGAAACTAATTTATCATCCAATCGCCCTAAATACATGAATTAATTTTTATGTGTTCGGGACGAACAACAGTTTAAGTTCGGGGGGTTTTGATGCACGTTAATTATGCATGTAATTAGGTCAATTTATGATACTATTTTATAGGAATTATGTGCATAAATGGTTAGAAATTGGATGAAATGTGATATAAGTGACCAATTAATGTACTCGACTTGTTTTAAGGTGTTTTGAGCATTTTCAGGCTAAAAAGTTGTGATTTACGACTACCGGACAAGAAAACAAGTTGAAACAGAGTGAAAACCGGCCCAGGAGAGTGAAAATCAGCGGAAATCGGTCCGAACCGTCCAAGAGCCGGTCCAAACCAGTCCAGACCGGCCTGAACCGGTCCAGGAGCAAAACGGAGCAAGAACCGACGCGGCCGTGTCACATAAGCAACACGGCCGTGTCAAAAGTATTGCGCAACGTTCAATTAGGCTCTGGAGGAGAACACGGCCGCGTCACAAAGCAACACGACCGTGTCAAATTATGCGTGGAAATTAAGGTTTTGCAAAGCAACACGGCCGTGTCAGCAAAGTAACACGACCGTGTCAAAACGGCCGTCGTGAATAGAAATCCTGTTTTAAATGAAGATTTGATTTCCCAATTCAATTGAGGTTATCCAAACTCTATAAAAAGGATCCAAGTTTATTCTTCAAGGGAGACACATAATATCCGAGTTTGAGGCGATAGACGACTCGGACAACAACGAAGATTCAATCAACGGAACGATCTACTCGGGTTTAGCGATTTTTCCTAGTTTTAATTCTTTATAATGTTTTGTCTTGAATATTGTATTGGATTGAGCCTAGGCATGAGTAGCTAAGCTATTCGTGTCCTAGGATTAGAAAGTAGGGATTATTTTATGACAATGTTTTGATTTATGTTTTAACTTATTGAATTCTTTTCTTATATGTGTTTATCTTTATATATGTTTTAATCACTGAATTTGGACTAGCCATCTAGGTTTAGTAATCTCGTTTAACAAATCCGCTTCGAGAGTAGGGGTTTGTTATTAGACGTACGATATAGAGCACAGTTGTCTATGACTGCGTAGGCATAGGTTCATGAGCTTTTTGGAGTTTCTAGGATTAATTGACTCGAGAGTGTAATTGTCTTAGTTAATCAACGATTTAATTACTTCGAGAGGAGAGTTAGGTTAATATTGCGCCGCTTAATAAACACTAGATCGGTTAAAATCAATAAGTTAATTCTAATCATCATTGGAGTAAATATTCTGAAATCGATACCCTAGGATGTTGTTTATCCTTGATTGTTAATTATTTGTGGTTACCAAGTTTGAATTCATATTTAATTAAGTATTTTAGTTAGTAAAATCAATCTTTTCTGAATTAGTATCTAGTTAGGACATTCCTAGAATATTGAGGTATCAAACTACCTAAAAACTGTTCCTTGTGGGATCGACCTTGATAATTGTTAATACACCTACATCCGTACACTTGCAGAACACTAGGTTAGAAACCGATGTGTCAACATCATCTCTTAGAGAAGTTATAAACTCCTCCAAGTCCTCATGGACATCCGAGGCAGAGTCAACAATACAAGCTTGTCTTTTTCATGACGACCATGCGGAACGACTACTCCCTTCAGCTTGCACGAGCTCATTTCCCTCTTCCGGCTAATCCAGAACTTGCCCTCCTTGAGAACCAAACCTCGTTGTTTGGTACTTGCGACGTCCGTCTTCATCGGGCACTCTAGATACTGCAAGATGGGTTGGAGTAGTTAAAGACCAGTTTGTGGTGTCCCTCAACACCTTTAATCTCAGTTAAGTGAAGTTAGAACGAAAAGGTCCCACATTTTGGATAACATCTGAGACCGTCTTGCTTTCAATAGTTCGAGGTTCCCCATACTTATAGCCTAATATTACTACCCTCATCTTGGCTAACTCGTCCCACGTAAGCAGTGTTGGTCTAGCTTCCGGCTGAAGGTCTACAAGGAGGGCTCCTACATGTGCTGCAATTGGAGTGATCAATCCTCCAATAAATATATTGTCCCTTTGGCGGAGGACAATGTTCTCAAATTGGCCCAGAAGCAGTGTAACCACATCCACCTTATATTATACTAAGATGCTCCACAATAATCGACACTCATTCTGCCGACTTGCCCCCGGCTCCTTTTGAGCAAAAATGGTTAGAGACAACATCTTCTGAAGATAACTAATCACCGGGCTCCGTGTCCACAACATTTTATTATTCTTGTTGTTAAACGACATTGGGTTGACAAAACCGGGAGTCTCTGTCAACATCCCCCAAAACTGATTCTCATCATAAAGCCACTCAGGGGGGTTTCTATCAGCCGACAGAAGACCATATATCTCCTCAAGCTCAGTAAGGCTTAATTTGAACGTTCGGTTGCATAGCTAAAATTCTATGCCAATTGCGCGCTTTTCATAGTGTGCCGTGGGGAAAGAATCGCCATAGTGCTCAAGAATTCTAAAGTAAGCCTCGTCTATGCCATTTGTGGCTGCATCATCTTGACCATGCCCACTTCATTCACCAAGTTCCAAATATTGTTGTGAATTCCCCTTGCTCGTGTTAGCTGGTCATCTGTATACGGGGTGGTTACCACCTTTCTTGGGAATAATTTTCTCCACATTTTATCATGCTCATCATTAGTTAACACAACATCGTGGTGCCTGCTATCATACAGGTCCCAATCCGGTACCACCTCTAGAATCAGGTCTTGAGTGACCTCCTTTGCTTTCCCTTACCCTTGTTTTTAGGAGGCATTATGATTTCCTACACACAGTCCACCTTCACTAATTAGATACAAAGATAACATCAACTTGCAACAACTAACACAAGCAAATATTTGAAAGTTTAACCAAGCTATTTGAGCAATCATGCAATAAGATCAAACACATCAAGGCACCTATTTTCTATGTTTCCACATAATAATTAGGCAACTCCTACTATTAGTTTCATGTGTTTTACTCAAAACCTAATTAGCAATCAAAAGTACCCATAATAGGCCCTCTATTTCCCTTGCATGCAAGGTGTTCGATAATATGTCACAATGAACCTACGATTTAAAACTTCAAATTGATGCAATATTATCATTAACCATACTATAATCACACCAAAATCACAATTTACCCTATCAATTGCACATTAAAATGCAAATTATTAAACAAAATCATAAATTTAGCACTACAAGTGCTCATATTCAAATCATACTAGCATTCTTGCACAACTACCTCATATTCCTCGTACAAAATCAAAAAGTAATGCTCAAATATTAAGGGAAGGGTTAGCCTCACTTACCAGATTGGTTTACTTGGAAAGAAGCGAAGAATTTTGTGCCTTTTTTTTTAATTTGTGCCTTAATTCGTCTTGAATCCGAGAATTTGAGTATATTGTGTGATTTATGGTATTTATGGTGTATAGAGGTGAAGGTGTGTGAATGTGGTGGAAAACTATGGAGTTTGAAGAGAAGATTTGTGTGTGTGAGTGTTTTCGCGTATATGAGGGGAGAAAAAATTATGAACATGTTTCTGCTGGGTTGCGAATTTAACCTAATTTTTGGGATGGACGCGGCTGCGTTGGTGAACACGATAGCATTCGCGTCCCAGCCAAAAAATGACTTATCCGGGCTTGTTATTTTGTGCCCACATTGACGAATGCGGTCGTGTTAGTTAAATGTTAAAATGGTCGTATTGACGAACACATTTGTGTTGGGCTGACAGTGCTTACAAGCTTATCCATGCATGTTATTTTGCTATTGTGTTGGCTTCCTCGTTCCAACACTTCAATTTTTCACTTCTTGTGCCTTTTTTTACGCTTTTCCAACCTGTTTCATCACCCTTACACTTCGTGTTATGTTAGTACTCTAAAACTCAATAAAAATAGCTTAAAACATAAAAATAATGAAATACAAAAAATTAAAGAAAAACGGTAAACATCATGTTGCCTCCCGACAAGCGCTAAGTTTTACGCCCTTAGCTGGACGACCTTTTTGGGTTCTAGTTGAACTTGTTCAACAGCACTTCCTGCAAGATCTTCGGCTGTGCTGGCTTTTAGTACTTCTTGATACGTTGCCCGTTCACTTGGAATGAGCTTCCATCTTCATTCAATAATTCCACTACGCCGAATGGTCAAACACTATTGATTGTAAATGGTCCAGACCATTTTGATTTCAGTTTACCTGGAAAGAGCCTTAAGCGGGAATTGAATAGTAGGACTTGATCACCGGCTTCGAATCTTCAAGTCTTGAGCAATCTATCACGGAATCGCTTTGTTTACTCCTTGTATAAACTCGAGTTCTCGAATGCTTGACTCCGGAACTCATCTAGCTCGTTGAGTTTGAGGGTGCGTTTCTAGTCCCGCTGCTTGGAAGTCAAATTTCAACTTCTTAATAGCCCAATACACTCGATGTTCTAACTAAACCGGTAAATGACATAACTTGCCAAAAATTAGTTGATATGGTGACATTCCTAACGTAGTCTTATATGATGTCCTATATGCCAATAAGGCATCATCTAGCTTCATGGACCAATCCTTCGTATTCCCATTCACTGATTTCTCTAGTGTTTGCTTGATCTCCCGATTAACCAATTCCACTTGACCATTGGCCTTAGGATGGTACGGGGTGGTTACTCGATGCTTAACCCCATACTTGGCTAACAGAGTTGGTAGCCACTTGTTACAAAATTGGGAACCTCCATCGCTAATTAAGGCTCTTGGAGCCCCATATCTCGTGATGATATTCTTGTGGAGGAATTTCAATACTACCTTAGAATCTTTGGTTTAGGTTGGAACAGCTTCCACCCATCTTGAGATATAATCCACTTCTAATAGTATGTATTTGAAGCCTTTAGATGAAGGAAAGGCCCTATGAAATCAATTCTCCACACATCAAATAATTCCACTTCAATGATACTCATGAGAGGCATCTCATGTTTCCTAGATATTTTCCCTATTCTTTGGCATTGATTGCACTGCAATATAAAGTCATGGTAATCCTTGAAAATCAACGGCCAATACAATCTACTTTGTAACACTTTCGCAGTTGTTCTTGTTGAAGAAAAATTACCTCTACTTGGAAACGAGTGGCACTGCCTAATGATGTCCCCCACTACAAAACGAGGAACACGTCTCTAGATGATCGTATTGGCACACCTTCGATAAAGATAAGGGTCGTCTCAGAAGTAAAACTTTACATCATGGAAGAACTTCTTCTTCTGATGGGACGTCAAATCGGGAGGTGGAACACCACAAGCCAAGAAGTTGACTATGTCACTATACCACGAAATATCTTCCACTATCAAAATGTACTCGTCCGGGAATGTATCTTTGATTGCTTCCCTTTCCCCTTCCTTATCATTCATTGGTAATTCTGGATAAGTGGTCGACGACCACGTTCTCGCACCCCTTTCGGTCTCGAATCTTCAAATCAAACTCTTGCAATAAGAGTATCCATCTGATCCGTCTTTGCTTTGAGTCCTTCTTATCGAACAAGTATCGAATCGCAGCATGGTCCGTGTAGACTATAGTCTTAGCTCAAATCAAGTAAAACTGGAACTTATCAAAATCATAAACAACGGCTAACATTTCCTTCTCCGTAGTGGTGCAATTGGCTTGAGCCGGATCGAGGGTCTTGCTAGCATAGTAAATGACTCTGATTATTATATCCCTCTTTTGGCCCAAGGCTGCCCCTACAGCCATGTCACTTACGTCATCAGCTCGGATGGTTAAGACCAATCTGGTGTGATCAATATGGGAGCAGACACCAATGGCTTCTTCAAGGTCACAAAAGCCTGCACACATGCATCATTGAAAACAAAAGCAGTATCTTTTCTCAAAAGATAAGATAAAGGTTTAGATTTTTTTTTTTATAAATCACGAGTATACCTTCTATAAAATCCTTTGTGGCCAAGGAAGCTTCGTACTGCATTTTCATTCGATGGAGGGGGGTAGTTTCTCTATGGTGACTATCTTTTCTCTGTCAACCTCTAAACCTGCAGCAGAAATTTTATGGCCAAGAACTATGCCACCTCTTACCATTAAGTGGTGTTTTTCTCAGTTGAAAACCAAATTGGTGTCTTTACACCATTGCTATACTAGAGAAAAGTTATGTAAACAATGGTCGAAAGATGACCCAAAGACAGAAAAGTCATCCATAAATACTTCTATCACATTCTCTATCATCCCACTACATATGACCATCATACAGCGTTGGAAAGTAGCAGAGTTATTACATAAGCTGAATGGCATTCTATGAAAAAACAAAAATACCACAAGGGCACACAAATGCGGTATTTTCTTGGTCTTCCAGGGCAATCATGATTTGATTGTACCCCGAGTAACCGTCAACAAAACAGTAAAACTCATACCCTGCTAACCTATCAAGCATTTGATCTAAAAAAGGAAGAGGAAAGTGGTCTTTACGAGTGGCTGCAGTTAACTTTCTATAATCAATACAAACCCACCAACCCGTGACTAACCTAGCAGCGATGATCTCCTCTTTGTTGCTCTTTACTATTGGCATTCCCCCTTCTTAGGGACCACTTGAATCAGACTAACCCATTTACTATCAGATATAGGAAAAAAAAATACCCGCGTCTAACCACCTAAGTACTTCCTTCCTATCTACTTCTTGCATCATAGGGTTTAATCTACACTGATTTTGGACACAGGGCTTGTGCTCATCCTCTATTAATATTTTTTACATGCATACAGCCGGGCTAATCCCTTTTAAATCATAAATTGATCATCATATAGCCGACTTATATTTTCTTAACACCCTCAAAAGTTTTTCACACTTAGTAGTATTCAAGTATGCAGAAATTATTACCGGATTCTTTTTCTCATCATCCAGAAATTCTTACTGTAGATGATCCAGTAACAGCTTCAGTTCGAGTCCGGTGCGCTTTCTTTTGGCTTTTCTTGCACCGCCTTTTTGCTTATATCTTCATTCATAGAACTGTCCTTTGGTGCCTCTTGCAGAGAGTACATTGCACTAACACTTTCCACGAGATCAAGATTAGTAGCATCAAAGTCATGGATACCAAAGATAGAGTTGTACAGGAAAACTTTTAACGGGTCTTCTTCAATAGGAGAAATAAGCTCTCTATGCAATGTAGTATCTAAACACTGAATAGAACCACACACTACAATTTGATCGGCTTCCTCACTATCATGGTATTTCATTGCCTTATATATATAAAAGGTTAAGTACTCGTCTTTACCCTTAGAGTTAATTCATTTTTTTGTACATCTATTAGTGTTTTGCTTGTTGCTAAAAATGGATGACCTAAAATTGGGCGGACCTCTTTATCTTCTAACATGTCTAAGACTACAAAATCTGCCGGAATTATAAACTACCAATCTTTAATAAAACATACTCTACAATGCCTCTTGGATAAGTTAAGACCAATTAGCCGTTTGTAGGGCAATTGTAGTGGGTGTTATTGTGCATATTCCTAATTTTTCAAATATGGAAAAAGGCATTAGGTTCATGATAGCTCCAAGATCACACAGTGCTATCTTAAATACCTCATTACCAATCGTGCAAGTAATAGTAAAACTACCTGGATCTTTACGCTTTAGAGGAAGCTTCCTTTGGATCAAAACACTACATTCTTCCGGTAGGTTGACTATTTCATAGTCTTCGAGTTTCCGCTTACTTGATATCACCTCTTTTTAGGAATTTTGTGTGGTTTGGCATCTACTGTAAGTCAAAAACTTGACACAAGATTAGTTTTGCAACTAAAATTGAGCAACCGCAAGTGTACGGCGTCAATAGTAGTACTAAGCAAGTACAAAGTCGATCCCACGAGGATTGATATCGATATCGGATAAGTGAAGTGACATAAACATTTAAATGACTAACTAGACGATCAAATGAGTGGTTTTTTGTATTTTAAGAACTAATTTAAATAAACAAGCAATTAAAACTAATATGATGAACTAGAGAACAAATTATAGGGGTTAAACAATTAATAAGGGTGATCTAGGCTTAGATTTCAATTACGGGCATCTAATCACTGCTAATCCAATTTAATCCAACTTTTAACCGAATGCTATGTATCAAGGAACGATCACAAACGTATGTAAAACCCCCTCTCGGAGAAAATAACATGTTGATTGTATATAATTCATCACCGTCGCCGGTAGATTAATCAAATACAACTCCTAATCGATTTTAAGACCTAAGTTCCCACAATTAGCTCAAACCTCTCGATTTTATTGCTTAATCATGTCGATTAATGTGATCTCGGATCAAATTTCTCCTCTCGGTTTCAATTTAATCTTCAATAATGTTAAATAAGTGATCAAATCATTCAACAAACAATTTTAAACAATTAATCAATCAATAGCATAACACGGAGGTGAATTAATCGGCTAATAATAACTAAACACCCATAACTTACTCTCTAAACCTAGATTAAGGAAATTAGCCAACCATAATCATAATAAGAAATAAACACAAATATATAGACATAATCATGTTCATACAAATATTAAATGAAAATGGAAAGATAACCTATGGAGAAGACAATTCTTGATCCCCAAGTAAAATCCCCCAAAATGAAATTGTGGTAGGTAGAAAAAACTAAAAATTAGGGTCCTATACACCCAATTGGGGCTTTTTAAAAGGTCTTGGGGTAAAAAAAAACAAGTTTGGGGCTGAAAAGCCCACATTTCCGGTGTTTGTGCACGGTCGTGACCGTGCAAGGATGCACGGACCGTGCACAACCCCGAAAAACACCAACTCTCTGGAATACCATGCACGGTCCGTGCATGGTCGCACGGTCATGACCGTGCGCCTATCTGTGGGCGGCTCCTTGCCTTCTGCGTTCACGGGCCGTGCACGGTTGTGAAGGCTTGCACTGTTGTGACCGTGCACAGCCCAATTTTGGCCCGTTTCTTCATTCTTCTGGTTTTTTCTTGATTTGTTCGACTCTCTTCTACTTGTCGACTCTTTGTACACCTTTTTTACCTATAAAATGCTTGAAAACGAGGTTTTTCGACAAGAGAAAGGAAATGCGAAGAATATAACAACCGGGTGCTTGGAATCTACAAATGTATGTTAAAAACACATACTCTAAACCTGTTTTTCACCCTAAAAACCCCATTTGTCAACCCCCTCAAACTAAACTCTTGCTCGTCCCTGAGCAAATAATGTCAAAAGAATGAAGATTTTCTTTCTCAGTCGGAGGAGAACATATAGGTATCATCGGTTTTACTTGGAAATGTATGTCTCAGACTAAGAACACATTCTATCTATGCAACATCACAAGTCAAGGACTTTTTGAATCATCACAATATCCTCACAGACAAGTGTATCGCTCAAGCACTCAAGTGTATATAACAAGGTTGTGTATCGCTCAAGTTGTATACATATGCATGCCCTACCAAATGCTTGCCTATTGTCTAATCTCTTCGTCATTTTTTATAACTACGAGCAAAGAATCAGAAAGGTCTTATGCTTTGGTCGTAATGTAGGCTTGTTGGACTAGGTGAGATATGTCTGGGTGTAGTGACTTAACTTGGATCGATTGAGTTGCACTCAACTAGCCCTCATATAAGTTTTACTCCCACTCTCACTTTTCACACTTCTGTATTTCCTCACATTATCCAAATAACCACAACCAACTCTTTTTTCACAAATGTGAGTTAGAAATTTTGACTCCTAACTCAACCAAAATTACTCATGTCATTGGATTCTTTGACTCGTTTATTGGTCCTCAACTATAAACATTCAATTGAAATGATATGTACACTTTTTTTTTTTTCCCTTTTGTTTTTCTCTTTTCTTCCCCGCTCTATATTCATTACCTCATTCTCATCATCTTTGTAGCCCTCACTCATATCTACATTCTACTTCCTCTTTTAACTCGTTCGATCCAAGTATGGGAAAAAAAGATTTAAAAGATGGATATTTCTTGTGATTTGAGCTATCAAGAAAAGGCCACAAGTTCAACTTGGCTTACTAAGAATAATTTATATAAAGGGGTAGAAATGGATTTTTAGGCTAAAAAATGGGTTGAAATCAAAGATCGCCTAAAATAATTTTCGATGCTCATAAATATATCTCATGATTTCAAATAGACGCAAGGCAAGTTTTAGAGGTACTATGCACATGATCAACATCACACAAGTCAAGGAAAATATTGGACTCCAAAAGTAAGGGTTCCTCATTTTGGCTCAAAAGCTCACCGGCTTATATATTGTAATTTATCATTTGTTCCAAAACAAGTGCGTGCATGTATCACATTTTCAATCAAAACCCATTTTATATATCATCATTGAAAACATTTCCAATACCTCATTAACCTAATAACTTACAAACTCCCCCTAAGGGGAGGGTCGCGTTGGATCATAGTGACCGGGTTGCACGTTTAAATCCTCGAGCTTTTGCAACATTTTGGCCATTCGCCTCTCTTCTTTAGAACTGACCTTTTGGGCTTCCAAGATTTCTGATAACGCGCCCATGATGGTGGCTTGGCCCGTTGTCAAGATTTGCTGAGTTTTCATCACGTCGGTTTGGTTGGCCATAAGCAGTTGTTGTTGCTCTTTAAGCTCGTGGATGGCTGCATTCACAACTCTCAATCGTTCCATGACTGTTGGGGATTCCCCGCGCTGTCGGGAGGAAGACTCCCCCCCCTCTCTGTCCAGGAAATCCCTCCTCGATGTTTCGGATTTCCCGATCCTCTTCCATCTGTTCTTCTGTAGGCACTTGTCTGGGCAGAAGTTGAGCTCCGGCTGGCCCCTTCTGGATCATTTCTGCATGGGCCGGGGTCATCATTAGCCAGTTTTCAGGCCTCATCACTGTGGTCAAGGTGGTGTTAGGTAGGGGAAATGGTCCACCCTCTCGCTGCTGCCACATCCACACTCCCTCCTTGGACAACTTGATGTAATGAGATTGCTTAAGAATTTATGTTGTTATCCGGGAGTCACCTGTCATCGGTTGATATCTTGACAGGTTGATCTTGAAGTATCTTGCTAAGGCAGTGATGAAGCCTCCAATTCGTATAGCACATGTTTCGTGTGCTATCGAATTGAAATGGCCCATAAGGTGAGGTGCTGATCGGACCTTTTGGGGTGCCATCATGCACCACAATATATACAGCTCGTCCCCACGAAGGCCTCCTGCTTCATTCCTCGCGAACAAAGTGTGCTGCACAATCTTAGCCAAATATCTGAATGTTGGATTTCGAATTTCGATCTACTTTGATCTGCTAGCATTGTAGGTAGGGTGAGACGGTGTGGCATCCGGCTGATAGCTGATTTAAGGCTAGGATTCTTAGGAGTTGAAGTCTTCATGCTTTGTAAAGTTGCCAGTGGTCCAAAATCGGAAGATCTCTCCCACTCGTCCCGAGTGCAGCTCCCGGGGCTGGTTCCCCAGCCGAAATGTCATACTCAAGGCTTTCTCACGGTGCATTACAACATTGAGTGTTGAGAAGAACTCCAATACCAGCTCTTTATAAGTTGGCCACACCCATAGAGAAAGTAACTCCAATCCATTCGTCGGATTAGAGTTTCTACGTCTTCCTGGATGCCCAACTCATCCATAGTTGGTGGGTCGGGGTATAGAGTCAGGATAATCCTTCTCTTGAACAACTTGCTCCAACGTTCCCGGACCGTCTCTGATTCCCACATTCGGCCGAAATTGATGCCATACTCACTCGGACTAATTTTCTCGGATTCACTTTGCTCAACGGGTTCTTGTGTGCCCCTTGAACTCAACTCTCCTACCCTTGCAGCTTTTCTTTTTAGACCCATATTCGGTATGAGAAGATATGACCTACAATTACCCAAAACAAGTGAGACAATTTCTCATCAACCCCCTCAAACTAGACTTGAGGCATATGTAAAAAATTAATGCGTTCCTAATTACATAAGTTCTCATGTCTAGTTTGATCACAATTTAATATTAACAACAAATAACACACATAACACACAATTTCCACAATAAAGCTTTCCATTCTTGAGCAATCAAATGCATTTCATTAGTGCTTCATTCAAACTAATTTGTAGTATGTGTTTGGGATTAAGAACACTTACACTATACCATACTACAATTTAGTTTGATTCAACCGCAATCAACAACTTCAAGCAATTAACACATACCCTCAAACTAGTTTGGTGTTGTGTGCTTGAGATGAAACAAATGGTAGTGCACCACAATCCCGACTAGTTTGAAGTATATGAGTTCAATTCTAATGATTATTAAGGTGAATGAATGATATCCATGAAGTGCAAAAGGATAAAAAAATCATCAATTTATCAAGAAAATAACATATCTTGCACTTACACATTCTCTACACCTCAATGTTCACAAATTTATTCGATACTACAATCAATTGGAGTATATAATCGGAATCATAAGAATAGGCACCAATTGGCCTTGAATCAGCAAAACAAGCACAAAAAAACAATTGCACATAAAGTGTCTGATAAAATGCTCCAATGTTTTTATCTACTCCTTATGCTCAATCATCAATAATATACACTCAACAAGATAAACTATCCACAAAGCATCAAGAAATTCGAAGTTATATGCAAGATGCACATCTAAACCCTAATTTGATAAAATTAGCTCAAACTTTCGAATTTAATTGGGATTGAGTGGACATACCTTGTGATTTTAGGGGAGTAGGACTTGAATGTGTTGATTCTCCAAGGATTTGATTGCTTTTGTGTTGAATTTGTGGGTTGTGTGTGATTTTGTGTGTTTTTCGTGAGTTGGAAAAGAGGGGGAATGAATTTTGGTGTGTTTTCCGCGTTCAAAAACTGCCCCTGTCCAGGTTGTGCACGGTCCGTGCACCTTTGCACGGTCGTGACCGTGCACGACCCCAAAAATGGGGTTTTCACTGGGACGTTGCATAGTCCGTGCAACTGTGCACGGTGAAGACCCCAAATTTGGGGTTTTCACTGGTTTGTTGCACAGGTCGTGCAACATTGCGCGATCACGACCGTGCAACACCTGAAATTTGAGATTTTGCCCTTTTTTGAAGCCCTTCTCATCCATTTTGCATCCCAATCCTTTTTTTGTCATTCCTTGCATTTACCTGCCATTATTCAACAACTAAAAGCTTAAAAACACTTTAATTAAACTATCTAACTAATCAAAACACGAAATTAAAGAAATTGAACCGTCGGGTTGCCTCCCGACAAGCTTGGCCGAAGTACCTCTTCACTCTTTGGCCGTTCACCATAAATGTGCTCCCGTCAGTATTTAGTAGCTCGACAACTCCGCTTGGTAGCACTCTCTTGACTGTGAAGGGTCCCGACCATTTTGATTTTAGCTTCCCGGGAAAAAGTTGGAGACGAGAATTGAACAAAAGGACTTGATCTCCATGACAGAACTCTCTTTTGATGATTGATTTGTCATGAAACCTCTTAACTCTTTCCTTGTACACCCTTGAATTCTCAAATGCTTGATTTCGGAACTCATCAAGTTCGTTCAATTGCAACACCCTATTTCCCCCAGCCGATTGAAAGTCAAAATTCAACTTCTTTATCGCCCAATATGCACGATGTTCAAGCTCCACGGGCAAATGGCATGATTTTCCAAATACATGTTGATAAGGAGACATACCAAGGGGTGTCTTGTAGGCCGTTCTATACGCCCACAATGCATCATCCAACTTTAGATCCCAGTCCTTTCGGTTTCCACTTACTGATTTCTCGAGGACTTGTTTGATTTCCCGGTTAGCTAATTCGGCTTGACCATTCGCTTGAGGGTGATATGGTGTAGTCACCCTATGCTTCACACCGTACCGAGCCAATAAACCATTGAGCCATTTGTTACAGAAATGCGACCCTCCATCACTAAGCAATGCTCTAGGTGCTCCATAACGAGTGATGATATTCTTCACAAGAAATCTTAGTACCACCTTAGAGTCATTGGTTGATGTAGGGATGGCTTCAACCCATCGAGAAACATAATCCACTGCCAACAGAATGTATTGATAGCCTTGAGTTGATGGGAGTGGTCCCATGAAGTCGATTCCCCAAACGTCAATCAGTTCAACTCAATAGAATTGGCAAGTGGCATTTCATATCTTTTTGAGATCCCACCGGTTCGTTGGCACCGATCACATTGCTTGATGAAGGTGTGGCAATCTTGAAAGATTGTTGGCCAATAGAATCCACTGTGAAGCACCTTAGCTGTTGTTTTGTTGACCGCAAAGTGTCCCCCAATTGGTGAAGAGTGACATTGCTCGATAATCTCTCGACCCTCTTCCTCAGATACACACCTCCGGATAATCGAGTCAGCACATCTTCGAAAAAGGTATGGATCATCCCACATATAAAATCTTGCTTCGTGATAAAACTTCTTCTTTTAATGTGACGAGAGATCGGGTGGGGGTGCTCCACAAGCTAAGTAGTTCACAATGTTAGCATACCACGGGAGTCGAGCAATCGCCATCATGAGGTGTTCATCGGGAAATGTATCCTTGATCACCTCTTGTTGCCCTTTTTTGTCCACCTCATTCTCAATCCTCGAAAGATGATCGGCTACAACATTTTCACATCCTTTCCGATCCTTGATTTCTAAATCGAATTCTTGCAGAAGCAGGATCCATCGGATGAGTCTTGGCTTGGCATCCTTTTTATCGAAGAGGTACCGGATGGCTGCGTGATCAGTGTACACAATCATTTTCATGCCCACAAGATAGGCACGAAATTTGTCGAACCCATATACCACTGCTAACATCTCCTTCTCTGTTGTTGTCTAGTTTGACTGGGTCGGGTCAAGGCTTTTACTCGCGTAATATAGCACTCAGAAGATTTTATCCTTCTTCTGTCCAAAGACTGCCCCGACTGCTATATCACTCGTATCACACATGAGTTCAAAAGGTTGGTTCCAATCAGGTGATACCAAGACCGGTGCTGAAACCAACACTTTCTTCAACACTTTGAAGGCCTGTAGACAAGAATCATCGAAAACATAAGCAGCATTTTTTTCCAAAAGGTGAAACAAAGGCTTAGCAATTTTCGAAAAATCACGAATAAACCTTTGGTAAAAACCAGCATGGCCTAAAAAGCTTCGGATTCCCTTCTCATTGGTTGGTGGTGGTAGTCTTTCAATGGCAACTACCTTGGCTCGGTCTACCTCCAACCTGCAGCTGAAACCTTATGCCCTAACACTATACCTTCTCTTACCATGAAGTGGCATTTTTCCAATTTAATACAAGGTTAGTGTCTTCACAACGCTGCAAGACTAGAGATAAGTTAAACAGGCAATGATCAAATGATGAACCGAAAACAGAAAAAACATCCATGAATACTTCCATCACATTCTCGATCAACCCACTAAAAATAGCCATCATGCATCGTTGGAAAGTAGTCGGTGCATTACATAAGCCAAAGGGCATTCTCCTAAAAGCAAAGATGCCATATGGGCATACAAAAGCTGTTTTTTCTTGATCCTCCGGGGCAATCATAATTTGATTGTACCCGGAGTACCCATCCAAAAAACAATAGTAGTCATACCCGGCTAATCTATCCAACAGTTGGTCAAGAAATGGAAGGGGAAAATGATATTTCCTAGTAGCTGCATTCAACTTCCGGTAGTCAATACAAACCCTCCAAGCGGTTATCAACCTAGTGGCTACTTCTTCTAAATCACTCACTTTAACTACCGTTATTCCTCCTTTCTCAGGCACTACTTGGGTAGGACTCACCCACTTGCTATCGGATATAGGAAAGACTATGCCATTATCAAGCCATTTCAAAACTTATTTCCTCACCACCTCTTGCATATTTGGATTTAGCCTACGCTGACTTTGCACACTCGGTTTATAGTCCTCTTCCATTAGAATTTTGTGCATGCAAATAGCGGGGCTAATCCCCTTAAGATCCGAGATGGACCATCCAATAGCACTCTTGTGGTTTTTCAACATTTCAATTTATTTCGCCCACTCACTCTCATTAAGATATGCGGAAATTAAAACCGAAAATTTCTTACCTTCATCGAGGTACTCATACCTCAAGTGGTCGGAGAGAGGTTTCAATTCAACATTAGGTCCTTCTTCTTCTTTGCCCTTTGACTCCTTTAGTCCGGTTGACTCCTCATCTTCCAATTTCAACCAAGAAATTTCCTCATTGTGCACCTCCTGCAAAGAATTCAATGCACTAACACTATCCAAAACATCAACACCGTTAGCTTCATGGTTAGCACATGCAAAAATAGAATCGTGCAAACAAATCTCCAAAGAGTCAATTTCACTCGAAGCTAGAAGATTTCTTGTATCATTGCTATCTAGCAAATCTAAAGCATTACATTCTTCTATGACATTAACCTCATCCACATTGTGAAATCTTATTGCCTTATAAATTGAAAAAGTAACATTTTCATCATTCACTCGTAAGGTGAGTTCTCCTTTTTGGACATCAATGAGAGCTCCACCCGTTGCTAGAAATGGACGGCCCAATATCAAGGGGACTTTCTTGTCCTCATTCATGTCCAAAACTATAAAATCCACCGGGATTATGAACTCACCTACTTTGATCAACACATCCTCCACTATCCCTTTCGGATAGGCCAGAGACCTATTTCCATTTGCAAGGCAATAGTGGTAGGTTTGATGGTTCCAATTTCTAATTTATTGAATATAGAAAGTGGCATGAGATTAATGCTTGCTCCAAGATCACATAATGCTTTTTCAAATTTTTTATCCCCAATAATACAAGAAATTGTAGAGCTACCTGGATCCTTCCTCTTTTGAGGGATTCTTCTTTGAATCACGGCACTACACTCCTCGGTTAAATTAACCGTCTCATATGCCTCCAACCTCCTCTTCTTCGATATCACCTCCTTAAAAAATTTAGCATAATTAGGCATTTGTTGCAAAGCATCAATAAAAGGAATGTTAATATGCAATTTTTTGAAGATTTCCAAAAACTTAGCAAATTGGTTATCCAACTTTTTCTTTTGATAAGTTTGTGGAAATGGGAGGGGAGGGACATAAGTAAGAGGAATAGAGTTAGGAGTGGAGTTTGGCTTCACGACCCCTTTTTCACTTGATTCTCCACGATCCTTGGGTTTGGTTTGCTCTTCTAAATGCTCTTTCTCAATCACTTGGTCACCATCTACCGGTAGCTTTGGTCCTTCATACTCGGTTCCGCTCCTTAGCCGAATTGCTTGGCATTGTTTCTTTGGATTCTTCACCGTGTCACTCGAAAACTGCCTTTTTTGGTGTTGGGGACTAATGGCTTGGGCTAACTGGCTCATTTGCAATTGCAAGCTTTTAATGTCGGCCCCATTCATCACAATGCTCTTGTTGATATCAACTTGAAACTTTGCGAAAGAATTGTCCATTTGTGACATTCTTTCATCCGTCCTTGAAATGAACGATGTCAAGAGTTCCTTTAAGCTTGGTTTCCTTCCTTCGTTTATTACCCCATTGGTAACGGAGAATCCGGGTGGTGGTTGGATCAAATTGTTGGGGTTGCCATAGGAAAGATTTTGATGACCCTTTGATCCCAATTGGTGTTGGTTGTGATTGTAGTTCGAATGTTGACCTTGCCCCGAATATGGATATTGGTGTCCCCTTTGGTTTTCACAACCCCTTTGATGAATGAAGTTACAATCCTCGGGGTCTTCTTGTGCAACAACGGCCTTTGCACTTTGTTCCACTTGAACCAAGGATGCGGCTTTGGTTAGTGACTCCAATTGTTTCGATAAAGCCGCTATTTGAGTCGATAGTGAAGAGTTTGCCTCTTTTTCCACTACACTTGCAACCACCCCTGGTTTGTTCCTTTCGTTTGGCCATGGATACTAATTTGTGGCCATATCCTCAATAATTGATGTTGCATCTCTCGCCGTTCTTGCAAACAATGAACCACCGGCGGTTGCATCTATGATTTCCCTTGTAGGCCCGAATAACCCGTCATAGAAGTAACAAATTTGCTCCTTATCTTGCAACCCGTGTTGGGGGCACTTCTGAAGTAGGTCTTTAAAACACTCCCAAGCTTTCCACAATGATTCAGAATCGAACTGCCGGAATTGCGTGATTTCTCCTCTCAATCTAATGGTCTTACTCGTCGGGAAGTACTTCTGGAGGAACCTCTGATAGAGATCGTCCCATGTTCGGATATCTTCGTTGGCGAGGGATTTGTACCACAACTTTGCCCTGTCTCTCAATGAAAACGAGACAAGGCGGAGCTTAATTTGATCATGCGGGACTTGGTTGATTTGAATTATCCCACATACTTCCAAGAACATTGACAAATGCAAATTTGGGTCTTCACTACCTTGGCCTTCAAACTGGTTCTGTTGAATGATGTTAATGAGCGCTGGCTTTAGTTCGAAATTCACTGCATTCACGGGTACTCTACCCATCCCACCAAAATTCCGATTTGCTACCGGTCGTAGAAAGTCTTGTATAGTATCTTGTGGTGGCGGGTTAAGCACTTGCTCTTTCCAATTCCGGAGAGCATTCACCTCTTCTTGCTGTTTCTGTATCATCTCTATCATTTGATGATAGATGTTTGCTTGATCCGACGGAATAACCGGTGCATTCCTCTTAACTTGATTGACGACTCTTGGGTCGTTATCTCCGGCTTCCATGCTTCTTTCTCTATTCATTTTCCCTTGATTGTGTCTATAAGTTGCCTCGATTTCCGGATCAATAGGTAGCAACCTTTCCAATCCTTGTGACCTCAAGTGCATCAACACCTTGCACAACAATCAAAAAGAGATCCCGTAAGCTCAATTAATGACTAATCAACAATTAACATAAACTAAACTACGAATAAAAAGAAAGTGTCTAGAGTATCACTAAATGCCAAGAACAACACTTTCCGGCTATCGTTACCGAATCCCCGGCAACGGCGCCAAAAACTTGACACAAGATTAGTTTTGCAACTAAAATTGAGCAACCGCAAGTGTACGGCGTCAATAGTAGTACTAAGCAAGTACAAGGTCGATCCCACGAGGATTGATATCGATATCGGATAAGTGAAGTGACATAAACATTTAAATGGCTAACTAGACGATCAAATGAGTGGTTTTTGGTATTTTAAGAACTAATTTAAATAAACAAGCAATTGAAACTAATATGATGAACTAAAGAACAAATTATAGGGGTTAAACAATTAATAAGGGTGATCTAGGCTTAGATTTCAATTACGGGCATCTAGTCACTATTAATCCAATTTAATCCAACTTTTAACCAAATGCTATGTATCAAGGAACAATCACAAACGTATGTAAAACCCCTTCGGAGCAAATTACGTGTTGATTGTATATAATTTATCACTGTCTCCGGTCGATTAATCAAATACAACTCCTAATCGATTTTAAGACCTAAGTTCCCACAATTAGCTCAAACCTCTCGGTTTTATTGCTTAATCATGTCGATTAATGTGATCTCGGATCAAATTTCCCCTCTCGGTTTCAATTTAATCCTCAATAATGTTAAATAAGTGATTATTAAATCATTCAACAAACGTTTTTAAACAATTAATCAATCAATAACATAACACGGAGTTGAATTAATCGGCTAATAATAACTAAACATCCATAATTTACTCTCTAAACCTAGATTAAGGAAATTAGCCAACCATAATCATAATAAGAAATAAACACAAATATATAGACATATTCATGTTCATACAAATATTAAATGGAAATGGAAAGATAACCTATTGAGAAGACAATTCTTGATCCCCAAGTAAAATCCCCCAAAATGCTCTCCTTGATTTTCTCTCTAAAAGGTGACTAATGAAATTGTGGTAGGTAGAAAAAACTGAAAATTAGGGTCCTATACACCCAATTGGGGCTTTTTAAAAGGTCTTGGGCAAAAAAAAAAAAACAAGTTTCGGGCTGAAAAGCCCACATTTCCGGTGTTTGTGCACGGTCGTGACCGTACAAGGATGCACGGACCGTGCACAACCCCAAAAAACACCAACTCTCTGGAAGACCATGCACGGTCCGTGCATGGTCGCACGGTCATGACCGTGCACCTATCTATGGGCGGCTCCTTGGCTTCTGCTCGCACGGGCCGTGCACGGTTGTGACCGTGCACGGCCCAATTTTGTCCCATTTCTTCATTCTTTGGGTTTTTTCTTGATTTCTTCGACTCTCTTCTACTTGTCGACTCTTTGTACACCTTTTTACCTACAAAATGCCTGAAAACAAAGTTTTTCGACAAGAGAAAGGAAATGCGAAGAATATAACAAACGGGTGCTTAGAATCTACAAATGTATGTTAAAAACACATACTCTAAGCCTGTTTTTCACCCTAAAAACCCCATTTGTCATAATGCATCAACAAAAGGAATGTTAATTGAATCTTCTTAAAGATTTCCAAAAACTCCACAAATTGTTCAGCAACTTTCTTCCTTCGAAAATCTTGAGGGAAGGGGAGGAAAGGTATGTATTTCGGGCCATCTTCAATGATAAAGGACCTTGGGTTTCCTGCCCCTTTCTGACTTGACTCTTGCTTTTTCTCTTTCTCTTGGGGAACACTTCCTTCTTCTAAGTGCTCTTTCTCTACAACTTTGTTTTGGTCAACTGGCAGCTTGGGTCCTTCATACTTGGTTCCACTCCTCAGACGAATGGCTTGGCACTATCTCTTTGGATTTACCAATGTATCACTTGGGGACCGCCCCTCTGATGTTGAGACCATATAACTCGTGCAATTTGACTTAAATGGGTTTTCATCTCTGTCATGTCAGCATTGTAACTTGCCTTAACATTTGGTAATTCAGCCGTTATGTTCATCTCTGCTTCATGACTCACAAGTGCCTTGTTCATCTCTATGTACTGACCATCTATTTTTTCTCAATTTTTGTGATCTTATCATCATACTTGGCTAACTGAGACTGCACCAACTCCTCTTGAGTAGGTTTTTTTCCTTCATGACTCATGTCATTGGTGTCTGCAAATCTTGGTGGTGGTTGGAGGGAATTATTAGGATTGATGTCTGAGAAATTAGGATGATTTCTCGCACCCTGTTGATACTAATTGTATCGCTGTTGATTGCCTTGGAAGTTGTTGAAATTCCTTTGATTAACATAATTTGCATCTTCAACTACTTCCTGCATGGGTAGCTGCTGTAAGTTTGGCTCGGTATGCTGGGCTAACGTCACACTTGTCAGCAAATTTAACTGATTGATTGTAGCCGCCATTCAAGCTTTCATTTTAGATACATGTGGTTCTGATGGCTCTGTCTCAGTGATTTTTTTTACCCTCCTAGGCTGATTTCTCTCATTTGGCTACTGCCAACTAGTCGCAGCCATCTCATCTACAATGGTGAATGCAGCCCTTGTATTTTTTGCCAATATAGATACACTCGTTGCTGCGTCTACAAGTACTCTTGCGGCTCCAAGTAGCCCTTTATAAAACTTGCAGATTTGCTGATCTTGAGTGAACCCGTGTTGAGGGGAAATTCCGGAGAAGATCCTGGAACCGCTCCCATGCCTCCCCAAATGGTTCTCCGTCCATCTGTTTGAATTGAGTAATCTCGGCCTGCAATTCGAGCATCTTGCTTGATGGGAAGTAACTCAGTAAGAAGCTCGTGATCAACTCATCCCATGTAGTGACATCCGACAGAGAATTAAACCATTGCAAGGCCCTATCATTTAGGAACAACCGCAACTTAACCTGTTCATGTAGCACTTGATTAACCTTAAAGGTTTCAGACACTCTCTTCAATTGTCCTAGATGAGTCGGGTCTTCTAGTGGCCCCCCCACCAAACTGATTCTGATGAACTATCGAAATCAAAGTCGGCTTAAGTTCAAAGTTGTTGGCTTGGATTGGTGGCGGTTCGACTCCTCCAAAATGTTGATTAGGCACGGGAGGTAGACAATCCCTGATAGCTTTCTGATCACCCTCTCGTATAGCTGGTGCTTGTGGCTGTGGCTATAACTGTTGTTGTTGCTGTTGCAAATTATGCACTTGAGTCTGTATAGAAGTTACTACCTCAAACACCTGTCTGACTATGTCTTCCATAGTTGCATTCAGTGGTACTTCGGCCATTACTTTTTCCGGGTCTTTCCATGTTCTGTGTCTATGAGTAGATCCTTCAATTTCCATATAAAAAGAAACGAGCTTGTATTTCTCTTGAGATCGGGTTTGCATGCCCTGCCTGAGATCAAAACAAGAAAACCAGCGTAAAACTGAAAATAAAAGTGCAGAAAATAATGTCTAGTCTAGTATCGAACTATTTATTAGAATAAAAACTAACACAGTGACCAGTCCTCAACAATGGAGCTAAAAACTTGATGCACTAAATTCTAGCCTAGTAAACCGCAAGTGTACGGTACAATGTAGCTAGTGGCAGACAAGGTCGATCCCACAGAGAATTTGTCCTATGTTCAGTTTAATACTCTAATTTTAATAATTCTACTCTATCTAGACCTTCGAATAAGTGATTGATTGTCTAATATTCTGAAAACCTAAATTGCATAAAATAAATAATTAACTAATTAATTGCTTGGTAAACAAGAAAACAAATAACGAGGGAAGATTCAAATGAGATTAAGATTCATTTTAGGACTTCAACTTCAATTACTATTTCATATGTTTGATTATCCTAAATTCTAGAGTTTCTAAACCAATTCATTTGTTTATTAGACAGCACGATTATTGATTAAGCCTCCTCTCGGCGATGCTAACATGTAGATCAATTAGAGACAATTACCTTATCGTGCTAATTATCACCTAAAGACTCCCAAAAGTACCTAGACCAATGCCTACATAAACACCTCACTCCTCTCAGATGAATATTGGTATTTATGCTATGTGTTGTAAGTCTAATAAAGACACTCTCCTCTCGGACGCCGAATATCAATTTGACAAGATTATATGAATAGAACAAACACATAGATAAACGATGAACTGGAGTCTAGAATTAAACGAATAAAATCAAATCATAATCAATCCTAATGTACTTTCTAACCCTAGAACACAAGAAGTTTAGTTACTCATTTCTAAGCATAAAAACCAACACAATTCATGGACAAAAATTGGTTATCAATAACAAATAACAAAAAAGAAACAAAACTTGAAGTCTCGATCTTGATCTTCATCTCTTTGTTCCCTATTCTTCAATCCTCGCCTCCAAAGTGATTTCCAAATATAAAGTCTCCTCTTTTCGGACTTAGGAACTCTTATTTGTAGGTTAAGATCAATTGGGGTCAACTTAGGCTGAATTCGGGATAAAACCACGTAAGAATCAACTTAACTAACTAACAAATGCAGCCGGTATTTCGCGGCCGGATCCATGAACGCGGTTGTTTCTTATCCAAACCGGTTTAACTTTTGTCCTCCTTGTTCGGTCCATTCTTTAGCTCTTTTTCTTTCGTTTTTACCCCTACTTGATTCGATTCTTCTCCGAACTCCGTCCAAGTGGCCTTTTTGGCATAAAATCACCTATTTAACTCCAAAGCACGCATAAACACGTTATATAGCACAATATGATGAATATCAACACATTTCGGCCAAATAAACATGAAAATGTCATAAAATGCCCTTCTTAATCGACCTAAAATGTATGCATATACAACGTGTTTCAGTCTGTCACATATTTTACAGAGTCCTTCAATTTGTACATTCTCATTTTTTAGACCTCTACAGGTGGAGGCAAAAGAATATCAGTGCATTTGTCTCACCCCTTTTGTTAGCTTGTTTTCTATATCTATATCATTCAAACTTCAACAAGTGGTTTACCTCAAAGGTGTAGTTTTACATCAACACGAAATGTTATATAATTACTGCTGGTAATATAAATAATTTGAAACTGTTTTCAGTTCTCTTACCTTCTTGAGCAGAACTCATGCTGATAATAATGAAACATGTAACAAGGCTAGAATAAGAAATTAGAAAGCGTAAGTATGAGAAAATTCTCAGAGGAAATCCTCTAATTCTCATTTAACATATGAGGCTTATTTATAGAAAAATTTACTAAAGCATTTTCGTGCTTCTTGCAGTGTCGTGCTTCTTGCAGTGTCATGTTTTGCATTGTTGTGCTTCTTGCATTGTTGTGCTTCCACATTGTCGTGCTTCTTGTATTCTTGTGCTTTTGCACTATCGTGCTTCTATCACTGTCGTGCTTCTGTATTGTTGTGCTTCTTGTATTGTCGTGCTTTTAGTATTGGCGTGCTTTCGCATTGTCGTGCTTCTAGAAACGTCTCGCTTCCGGCATTATCGTGTTTCTTGCACAGTCACGCTTCTGGCACTGTCGTGCTTCTGATGCACTTTCAAAATAAGTAATGGGCCAAGGTGTTCTAAGATGCATGGGTCAGTCTTGTGATTCATAACAATATAGATAGAATATATATAATTACCCATCAAACTATAATTTTGATATTACGTACATATTATACTACACTTCATTCTAATATAAATATATCTTTTGAATAGGCAAATCCCACTCCTTGTCCAAACATAGGGATCGAGTGGAGTGAAGCTCAAAATAAACTTCAATGTCTGAACCGACATAGTTATAAACAGCTGGTAGGGGAATAAAATTAGCCCGACCTAGTGGTCAGCTCGATACGTCCAATATTTTAGACGAGCTAGGCTATAGGAATTTAACTCGAAAATAATATCGAAACCAACAAACTAACAACAAACCAATGATCCGAAAATTATAGTATATTTTAGGGGAATGAACTACATTGTGATAGCTATTTTTTTCTCTTGCCCGACATATGATTTTGATCCAAAGGGCTAGGCGGTGTTGGGCCATGGTATACGTACCATTCTCACCAATCTAGTCATCTGTATAAATAAAATCTAAGTCGTAGCACTCCCATATTAATTGAATAGAAAACATTAAACTAATTCTCATATACACATAGGTCCAGGGATCTTACATCCTTGTCATCCGGGTTAAAGGGCGAATCCATAAAAGTATATCACTGTTTATACTGAGGTATCACTTGTTCTGAAAAAAAAAACTATTACCTTTCTTGAGAACAAGTGATACATTTTAGCATAAACATTAATATGTTTTCAGTATGCACCTTTCTTCAGAATAAGTAATATCGTTCCGCTAAACATTAAACACTAATACATTTTCATGAAAAACTGATCATAAGCCGAAATGCATAGAAATACAAGAGAATTTACTCAAAACATTAATGGAATATGTAACTTAAGCAACAACTGTTCGTTTTTAGTACTTGATTGCAGTTATGTTAGTTGAACACTTCGTTCAAAAAGTTAGTTGAACACTGTATAACCGAGACCAATGTTCAGGATCAAGAATCAATTTCCACCATCAAATTCTAATAACCCTACTCTACCATACTTAATGAAAAAAAAAAAAATTAATGGGGATTATCCATTTCAACACCTATATGACCCAAGTTAAGCTAATTTAAAAAGCTTACCACGACACACGCATGTATGACGAGATTAAGAAAAAAATCAGTTATTTAATCTTTGTCATAAAAAAATAGCTATCATAAGCGAAAGTTCGTTCTAAAAGTTGTCAAGCGCTAGTCGGACAATAAGCTAGAGGGTCTATTTCCGCCTAATCAGGACCTATGTGGGACTAAGCTGTGTGTAACTGTAGTTAGGTAGGAAAAAATAGAGAAAAAAATATAAGTAACCCATAAAAGTTCAATGCCTTTGCATGAATTAATAGAGCTAGGAGATTGTTGCAACGAGTTCATGACAGCCCTAGAGGTACCTTTCGGTTTCTGGTTCTACTTCCGAATCGGCAGTTCTGGAACCCTCGTAGGTAGGAACCTAAATCGAACTGTGGTTTGGCCGGTTACGGTTCAAAACCGACCATAAACCGCAAGTCTGGTGCCAAGCTCCTATTTCAAGCAATTTTTCCTTTTTCTTTATATGCAACTTATTTTTTTAATAAAAATAAAGTTTACGAAAATGATTGCTAATACAGTTGACATAAAATTTGAGACAGATGTTATTAAAATAAAACATCATTGCAAATTATTTACAAACTTACAAATTACAAGTTACACTTCCTAAAATTACAAACTATAAAAATCATCTCTACTAAAATGTAATGCTAACTAAATAAAAAGAAAAAGAACTTTTAAAATTATTTATTTACAAGTTACCTACATGTTACAACTTCAATATATATATGTATGTATGTGTGTGTATATATATATATAAAAGAGTGTACATAAATGATATATATTAGAAAGGACAAGAGAATAAAAAGGGTATGAGTTTGATTCTTAGTTAAGGATTAGTTTAGAAAACTAATTTTTAACTTAGAATGAAATGTCTATGTATCCTTGACCTTTCGGCTTTAGGTGAAGGAATCAAAGCACACGTAGTTTTCTCACCTTTACTTATCTTTCGGAGTTGATGTCGATTTTGGTTATGTGCTCAATCGCTTCCTTGCGACATGGGAGTACTGGTGCCGGAGGAAGTGGTCTTGTAGTTAAGCGTCTCGCCCATTTATCATCATCGAAATCAACCTCTTGTGCTCGTTGATCAGTCTTTGTCAAATCTTCAAGTAAGAGTTGATTTTCTAGATTCTCAATGGTCAATCTAGATTTTCGGGGGTCCAATGTGTAGCCTCCAAAGCTAAAGGCTTGTTCAACCAGAACGGTTGAAGTGGGCCAAGTAAAAACTTCCTTGGCAATAATAGATAAAAATCGGAGAAGAATTGGATCTTTTCAATCACCACTTTAAGAAGTCGGAAGGAGTATCAAAATTGAGTTCCTCAAAAGAAGAATGCCTAGAAATAATAGTGATTGCTTCTCTATTAGGAGCAACTTGAGCTTTCAAATTTGTTAAATCATCTTAAACACACAAATTAAAACAATGGCACATACACCCATTGGCGGAGCCATGTGAAGGCCAACGGGGTCCTTGGGCCCTCTCAAATTTTAATAATTTTTGTAGGGTATTTTTGTAATTTGGAGATATTTATGTAATTAGATAAAAATTAAAATGTTTACCCAAAAAAATAAATATGTTTTTATTGATAATCTCCTACTATATGTATATGTTCAAGTTAGTGTATTCTGTTTGAATATAGCACTTAAGAATTTATATAAATTTATACAACTATCAAACACACACACACAGTAACTTTACAAACTGAAATTAATTATCTATAAATAATTGTTTAGGAGCATTTTTATGCAACAACATTACATGCAATATATTAAAATTACAAGGGAAAAGGTCCTTTAAGCTTAAAGACTATTTATAAAATAAATGATACTTAAATTTCATTTATTATCTTTCCATATTGGTTTTCTTATATCTTGTTTGACTATTGGTAGCCATGTTTAAACTATGGAGTAATGATTTCTTATTTTTGGCATGTGAGTAATAATTATTCATTTTAATCTTCCTATTATTTAATTGATCATCTGGTTAATTGAATTTAGTAATATATATTTAATTTTTTGACTTTATACAAGTAGTATTATTTATTTTTTATAATTTAAATTTGATATATATTATTTTATTTTAACACTATAGTTGGCCCCCCGGACAAAAATTCCCGACTCTGTCGTTGCACACATCGTATATGAAAAAATTATGGAGGGGGAGGGGGGTGGTTGACAATATTCAATAAGTGATGGTAAAGAGGAATTATTAATACTTGTATTATCAAAAGAAATTGAAAAAGAAAATTGTACTAAATTGTATTCTTGAAGAATTAAAATAATTTTAAGACAAACATTGGATGCGCTATGTTCGACATCAAATTCTCTATAACCTATTAATCTTTTTTTGCATTGTCCAGGAATCATCAGTCCAATGGCATGTAATGTCCATGTAATGATGATTTTGCCAATGATCACCCCAAATATCTGAACATATTGAAACATTTTTGTTTTAAAGAAGCAAACAAATTTATCAAAACAAGTTTAAACACACGAACAACTTCTGCAATGTCATGTATAAGTTTGTTTCGTGAAACCCTCCTAAATTATGGACCACAAATAAGTTGCATAAACTATTCATAAAAAAAATCCTCGGCAAAGTTAACAGGATTATGTTTGACCGAAACAAAGGTAGCTAAATTGCTCCTCAATTTTGTTTCACTACATGAAAAGAGAGGGAGGGGAGAGTTAGAGTCCATGTAAGAATACAGATTTCATTCAATGTGAAGAATTATGATTTATACATGCATATAGATAGTGAAGATTACAACAGCAATATAAGGATACGTTATAGTCTAAGGCAGGTGCGAAAGAAAGTCCAAAGTGAATAGCCCCTTTGACATAACGAAGGATCCGTTTCACAGCGAGAAAATGCGCGTCCGTTGGATTTTGTAAGAATTGCTGACGTGGTTGACAACAAAAGATAAGTCCAAACTAGTTATGGTGAGGTATTGAAGTGCACCTACAAGGGAGCAATATAAAGTCGGATCTTTGAACGGGTCTCCAGTGCTGACAAGCAATTCTTCTGCCACCAAGGGTGTGGAGACAGGCTTGGAGTTGAGCAGTGAAGCGCATGATAAAATATCGTGAGCATACTTTGCTTGACAGAGAAAAAGACCAGATTCGGAATGAGTAATTTCAAGTCAAGGAAATAGCTAAGCTGGCCGAAGTCTTTCACAGCAAACTCCTTGTTGACCCGAGTGATGAAGGTTCAAAGAATGTCAACGTTACTACATGTGACAATGATGTCATCAACATAGAGCAATAAATAAATAGTGCAATCAGGGCGATGAATGAAAAATAAGGAGGTATCAGAACGACTTCGAAGAAACCCCAAATAAATCAAACAAGCACTAAATATGTCAAACCAGGCTCGCGGAGCTTGACAAAGGTCTTAAATAGGCTTTTTTTGTTTACAGACATGGTTAAGATATCGGGGATCAACGAAACCCGATAGTTGTGACATGAAAACGGGTTTGTCAAGGTGACCATGCAAGAATGCATTTTTTACGTCCAGTTGGTGAAGGGACCAATTATTTTGAACTGCAAGAGCCGAAATAACTCGAACAGTGGCAGCACAAACGATTGGACTAAAGGTATGGGAGAAATCAAATCCTGGAATCTGGGTGAACCCTTGAGCGATGAGACAGGCCTTGTAACGGTCTATGGTGCCAACAGAGTTGTATTTAGTACGGAACACCATTTTGAACCAACGATAGTTTCATTTGGGAGGAGGGGAACTAAATTTCATGTGTCGTTTGAGTGAAGAGTGTTTATTTCATCTTGCATAGTAGACAACCAGTGAGGCAGCTTGCGGGTAGATTTAAAGCCTTTAGGTTCTGTAGAGACAGAGAGAGAAGACAATAAGGTCGTATAAGTAAGATCAACAATATATTTGGGCTTAAAAATACTGGAATTTGGCCTTTGTTTGAATGGGATGAGTTGAATTATGTGGTATAGGAATATCGGGAATTGGCGGTACAGGGTCGACCGAGTTAGGGGGCTGGAGCGTGCCATCTGCCATTTCTAGATCCGGGTCTTCCGCCAAAGGAGCGTGGGATAGGGGCATGACATCAAGAGCATGCAGGTTGAAGGTGGGTTGGACTCTAGGGGACAAAACGGACACGACTCATTATGGTAGTGGGTTGTTGGTGAAGGCCCAATGTGTAAAGAAGTCCCGGGGGCCGAACGGTCAGGCGAGACGGCTCCAAAAAGATGGGGAGGAACCTATGGTTCAACAAATTGAGAATATTCCTAGTCGTTAGCAGAAGTGGAAGCATTAATATCTAGAAAAAGGAAAAACAGACTCATCAAATTGGGCATGACGAGTGCTATAAAAACAGGAAGTGAGAGGATCGTAAGACGTAAATACCATATCTGAGAAAAATGCAATGTTGGCTAAAGGAAGCCAATTTGTGAGACGCATAATCACGAATATATGGAAAAACACGGCAACCAAATACCTTGAAATTATAATATTTACAGACGGTGTTAAACAGCAGTTTCAAAAGGTGATTTATTTTCTAACAAGAAAGATGGCAATCGATAAATAATAAAAAGAGCAGTGGAGAAAGCATCAAACCAATACTGGGCAGGTGCATGTGCATGTGCATGAAATAAAAGAGAAAGACCAGTTTCAGTAATGGCCTGTGTTTTTGTTCAGCACGACCATTCTGCTGAGATGTATAAGGACAAGAAAAACGATGCAGAATACCGCGAGAGGTAAAAAAAACTCTTGTACTCGTTTATTTATGAATTCAGTTCCACCATCACTTTGAAAAGTTTTAATAGTAGTGGAAAAAAGATTTGAGACAAATGCAGTAAAATAAGTGAGCACATCATAAAATTGAGACTTCGATTGTAAAGGATAAAGCCAGGAAAAATGAGAAAAATCATCAATAAAAAGGGCATAATATCGAAAATCATCACACAAATCAATTGGGGCGGGGGCCCATAAGTCACAATGTACCAAGTACAAAACACATAATGCACATTTATCATTCAAATTAAAAGGAATCTTCTTACTTTTGGCCAATTGACAAGAAGAACAAATAATAGGTTTGGGCAAAATAGACGAAACAGATAAAAGGCCCAACTTATTTAACAATTGTATAATAGAGAAAGACGCATGTCCCAAACGGGAGTGCCACATCTCAAAAGACGATTTTAAGGCGCGACAACTTAAAGCAGCAATAAGAGCCGGAGAGCCACGATCCAGAATATATAGTTTATCCTTACACTGGCCCCGAGCTAGTATTTCCTTTGTTGCTCGAGTTTGTATCTCAAAAGACTGATTAGAAAATAAAACATCAATAGGTAAATCAGATGTTAGTCTACTGATCGAAAGAAGATTTTTTGTGATAAGAGGAACAACTAGAACATCAAGCAGGGGCAGTTCATTATTAATGAATTTAGAACCCAAATGAGAGATGTTAAGAGAGTCACTGTTACCAACGATGATAGTACCATTACCATTATATGGCTCGGACGAATCCAAGGAGAAGGTAGAGGAGGTTATATGCGCAGATACGCTAGTGTTGACGAACCAATCAGAGTAGGAGAAGGAGAAATGGAGCATTGCGCGTCAAACGCCTGCGCAAGATTGGCAGTCGGTGGAGGTTGCGCATAACGGTATGAGCAATGGTTGCGGTCCTTGGAAAATCTGACACTTAAGAGTGTACGGTTGCTTAGAGCTACCAGTTGAAGGACCAGCGACAGAACAATTGGGAGCAGAACTGGAAGAATTCATGCCACGGTTGGGATAGGACGAGTTGGGAGAGCCACGCCCATGGGACCGGTTAGCCAAGCCACAACCGCCACCCGATTAGTGGATCGGTTAGTATAAAATGCAGCCTGTGGTGAGGAGGAGTCCGCAACAGCAAGGGCCCACTCACGCAACTCGGGATCGTGGACATGACTCATGAGCTCTCAGAAGGGTAATTGAGGCGCGATGGAAAGACGCACATCAATGACGGTGTAGAATTACGAGCCCACGAAGGAACCACCGACTTTTATCCCATCAAAAACTGCCTTGCTAATCGCTGCAAGTTTGTGACATAAAACATTAAATTAGCTAGTGAAATTCATAAGGACAAGTTACCTCGCTTCAAGAACTGGAGCTCATCACGTAATTATTGAGCGTGAGAGGAGGATGTGTGGCTGAACGCAGTTTCCAATGCGACCCAAACATCACGTGCCATTGTTAAACCAACAATCTCGGACATGGATTCTTCAATGAGAGAAGAAAGGAGGAGACTGAGCACGCGATCGTTTTGCTTACACCAAGTCTTATACGCAAGATTAGGAACATCTTTATTGGAAGAATTTTTCATAGTTAGGGAAGGTGCAATAGCAGTAACGTCAATGAAGGAGTCGAGGTCAGTCAGTTTGAGGACAGGACCTGCCCTGGCCAAAGTAGATAGTTGGAGGAGGTGAGAGGGACGGTATCATTGGAGGACTCAGCAGTAGCCATGGACGGAAGAAACTGATGGAGGAGCAAAGAAATAGAATAGAAGCGAGAGAGAGCAGAGGAAAGGGAGCGTTAGAGTTTAGGTGTCTGCTGATACCATGTAAGAATACAAATTTTATTCACTATGAAGAATTATGAGTTTTACATGCATATAAATAGTGAAGATTACAACAGCAATATAAGGCTACATCCTAATTACATGGAAAGAATCATAATAATATATATGTCATACATACAAAGATACTAATCATATCAATTTAGGATTGTCTTGCATAATTTCCTTATTAGTCCGAATCTCCTACCCATTTGTGTTTTAATGAGATCAAATCCCACTTTGTTGGGATATTTGTTGCGGATGTGCTCTGATAGCGTTTCATAACATCCTCCATGCTTGAATTGGTAATTCTTACTACTATAGTTTCAAATGGAGTTGTACGGCTCGGTTTCTTTTAGTTTTAGTGTCTTTATAAAGTGTATGCTAAAGATGTCGGACCTCAAGGCCGGTTGTGTTGTGATCCTTGTGAAGCACTTGGAGCACCAAACCACGTCCTCTTCCACGACCCCTTCCTCCACCTCCTTGGTTTGGACCTTCGCTCTCTTGGTTTGGGCATTCGTCTCCTTCAGACTCTTGTTCGGCAAAGGTGACGGCTGAACTCTCTCCTAAAAAAATTACATATTGAAAGAATCATTAGAATATATAGCAATAGCATTCAAAAAATAAAGTTTATAAAATTTGAGGTTGAATATACAAAGTATAGAATAATCTAATCAAAATTTTACTAAATGAATTATTAGAAAAATTTGAACTTATCAAATATAGAAGTTTACCTAGACAGGCAGCAATGCCATTAACATTCAATCGAGTGGAATGTTGTCTAGGTCAATATCCTCATCATCATGACATCATCATTGAGGTTGAAGTAGGCCAGAGGAGGAAGTGGTGAATAAGAATCGGTCTTTCGACTCTTGCTTGTCGGGTTGGTTGCGAGATGAAGAGTTTAAAGACGCACCCTATTGGCTTGCCCCTTTTTTAATAAAAGAGGTATGAGAGTGATAAAATTATAGAGGAATTGAGAGACACTGAGACTTGAGAAATATTAAACAACTAATGAGATATTTGATACTAATCTAAATTAATAAATGCTAGTAATTGAACACTGTAAAGTGAGATAGATTTAGAGTTGAGGGAGAGTAACGTGTGAGAAATTGAGTTGAAATAGGATGTATTTATAGGTAAATTTGAAGTACAATTTAAAAAGATCCCCCCAATAGTTTATTGCCGGAAACAACCCATTAAAAACGGCCAGTTGATCATGGCCGTTGATTTTCAAGGGAAATCAACGGCCAAATGATTCTAGCTGTCCGATTTAATAAAAAAAATGGCGCTTGAACCGGCAGTTTCCCTGTTGCAAGCCCACCGGTTTATAATAATGAGTAGTCTTCTTTTTGCCGTTGGTTTCAAACGGTCAGCAGATCCTAGCCGAACATGTGCCCTCGTCTATTATATATATATATATATAATACAGGAGTCGGCCATTCAACCGTGAATTCTCCACTTACACATCCTACAAACTGAAATTGAACCGGTTGACTACAGTTTTAATTCGGAACCGAGTCAATGGTTCTAAAACCATTGACGACCCATTTGAACCGGCTCAATTTCCGGTTTCCGGAGCCCTCCCAATTTCCTTTTTTTTTCTTTTTTTCTTTTTTTCTTTGGATGGAAAAAGTGCATACAAGTCCTGGGCAATAAAAGAGCGCCAAAACCCCTCTTTGTGGAGGGAAACTGAGAGTACTAGCGAAGAAACAAAGCCCAAAAATGGGATCGGAGGCGTCGCCGCCGCCGTCGGAATGGGCATCGAAGCCCTGCATAATGGGCATCGACGAAGCTGGCCGCGGCCCTGTTTTAGGTCCACACACTTTCACACACTAAGGAGATTCGTCAATTTCAATTGTTCATCCCTCCTTTAAACGGCAATCTTTTTTGTTTGTTGAACAGGACCAATGGTGTACGGATGCTTGTACTGTGCTCGCTCCTATCAGAAAACCCTTTCCACTTTGAGTTTTGCAGGTTCACTGCCTACTTTTTCTAATCTTTTCTATTTCATTGTACTATTCTAATTTGATTTTTGGAGCTGGGATTTTGGTATTACAAGATTTTCATAGAGCTTTTTGCTTTCTTGTTGGGGTGGTTGTTTTCAAAATCGAAACATTTTTTCTTTTATTATTGAGCGCCATTACATTTTGACCGTCTAGAGTTAAGGTTATTTCACTTATCCAGTTGTTTATGTTTATAAATCGTTAATTCTATTACAATTTCTTGACTTACATGAGAAAATATGTTCACCATCTAAATTTTCTCTCTTTTAAATGTAGACTCGAAAACTTTGAAAGAAGAGAAGAGGGAAGAGTTATTTGAGAGTTTGAAGATTGATGAATCAATTGGATGGGCTGTTGATGTTATAGACCCACGAGAGCTGTCTGCAAAAATGTTGAAGAAGTAATTTATACTATGTTGTATTCTCACCAAATACCCATCAAACAAACTTTATAATATTGTTTTGTCTCTCATTCTCTGCAGGAGTAAGATAAATCTTAACGAAATATCACATGATTCTGCCATTGGCCTCATCCATAAGGTTTTGAACCTTGGTGTTCTTCTTTCTGAGGTAAAAGTCTATAGAAATAATATCCTAGAATAGTGTGAATTCTAATGAAATGCTTGAATAACTTATCTCTTCACACTTGAATTATTCAATTTTCTGTTTCTCATTGTCGGTATGGCTTCACGGTTTCTAATTTAGTCTAAAAAAAACATTAATTGTAGCCATCTAACGAGTACCAGTAAGGCTGCTGCTCAACTATGGTACTTTTAAGACTAAATAAAGGAAATGGTAAAAGTACGACATAGTCAATTAATTTCTGAGTGCTCTATTTTGTCTATGAAATTTGTTGGCACTGTGTGGAACCTTTTATTTTAACACTCTGAGCGTAGCAATAAATGAGGAAAATTTACTGGAAAACTAAACTGTTTCATTGGGCAACAAGTTCTTTAGATGCTTCATTTAAGATGTTTGACAACCTGATGATTTTACAGTTTCAAATGTGCCTGCATCGTTCTCAAGGTTGAGGAAGAACCTAGATACCATATTCGGCTCCCATTAGATCTCATTGTTCTCTTGATTGTGCCATTGCATTACACAAATGGAAGAAGGCTTCAAAAACTCCATAATATCTAATACATAAATGTGTTACATAGGACATAGAAGCTCTAAAGGTGTATAATCTCCATTCATCCCTAAAATTTACAGATTTGCCAAAGTTAATGTAACTCATTCTTAGTCAGCATACAAGTATGACCAACTTTGAAAGCAAAGGCATATCGTGGCTAAATGAAGAACTATGTGAGATTTCTGGGAAGTAAGGAAGCCACTAACCACATGTGGGAAAAGCTTAAATTAGGTGATCAGTAGTGCGTAGAAAGACTTAAGCAAGTTCTATACAGGTCCAGCATAAGAAGAATTTGGATGTAGTTTAAGGTTTATAGGATGTTGTACAAATGATCTTCTCTAAGTTAGTATTTCTTTCTTCACAAGCCTTTGGTTCCTACGACGCCTGTAGTATAATTTGCCTGTTACTGATCAGGTGTTTTTGGATACTGTTGGTGATGCTGAAAAGTATAGAGTAAAACTTTCTGAAAGATTCCCTAATATCAAATTCGTGGTTGCAAAGAAAGCTGACAGTCTTTATCCTGTTGTCAGTGGCGCAAGTATAGTTGCAAAGGTAACTCAGAGACTTTTATAAGTGTTTATGTGAGATGATCTCTCTCTCTCCCTTCTCTCATCTTATCTCTCTCCCCCTCTCTCACGTTGTGTCCTGCCTTTCAGGTTACAAGAGATAGAGCTTTACGAAATTGGGCACTAGATGAAACTGCAGAAAATCTTCATCGGGATTTTGGGTCCGGGTACCCTGGGGGTAACTTCTCGTCTTGATATTCTAAATATGTTTTTGATTATGTGGTCAGTTGCCTTCTCATAAATAAATGGGTTCTCTTGACCTACAGATCCACAGACAAAGGCCTGGCTAGAAGATCACAAGCACCAAGTCTTCGGATTCCCATCCTTGGTTCGCTTTAGTTGGGGAACATGCACGTCATATTCCAAACATCTGGTCGATGTGTTATGGTTAGTTTCTGATGTAAATTCCGAAGAATAAGGGTTCATGACAATTTATTTGCTCAACTTTTATTGATTTCAGTAAATTATCAGATGCTACTTTGTCTTGCTTGGGTATTAAATAACAGAACTATTCTGCGATTTGGCAGAAAAAACACTTATCATGTTTCGAAATTACAAATACCTCCCAGAGGTACCGTATCAAAAACATGCCCTTGGAGTTTGCTTTTTTGTTTACATATACCTCTCTCAACAGGTGAAATTGGCAAAAGAGGAACTAATTTGTCCTTGTAATTCACATACATTTATTGTTTTGTTTCTTTTTCGAGTAAAGGTTTTTCATTCCTTTTTTTTCCCCTTAATATCGTTCACTGAATGCACCACAATCACAATACCTTATTCCATGGAAATTTTAGTAGTCCAGTGTTCGGTTTCTATACTTAAATTGCTCATAGACAAAATAAAAAATAAAAAAAATCAAGTGAACTTCATTTCTTGGAATGTTGTACTGATGCAGTTTCTCCTAAATATGAATGGCCATCTTTAAGGTTGCATTTGGATGGAAGGATTTGAGGATGGATTTACAATTCTTAGTCTCAAATCCATAATTGTTGTTTGGATTACTGGATTTTTAAATCCATGATTTCATTTTGAGCTATTTTTTAGAGGATTGGAGTGGATTTCAAATCCCTTCTAACTTGAGTGGATTTGAAATCCATTGATTTTAAATTCATCCATTTCAAATCCCTCAATCCAGATACAACCTAAGAGTTCTTCTTATGATTATGCCAGGGAATCAGATGCAGCTGAAGAGGACGACAAAGGAAAGAGTAGCAAAAGGCAGATGAAACTAACCAGTGCCGGTTTCACAACTCTGAAGAGAAAAAGTGAAGACATCGAATCAAGTGGTAAAGGTCGTTGCAAATTTTTTCAATCTCGTAAACTTGAGCTACTTAGCCAGTTCTAAAGGTTGGTTGATTATTTCAGCATGAACAGTGTTGCTTTTTATTATACAGTGGAGTTTCTGAATTTCATTTGCTTACCATCTCTGACCTTGGACTTGGAGATGTTGCTCTTATAATATACTGCTACTTCAGCAGTATTTGTTTGCTATTTGAGTTGATTTATTGATTTGTTAGTTAATGGTTAATGTTTGACAGGGTGGTATACTTGATCTAAAGTGTGCTTCCCCTATAAAATGCTTAATTACCAGCTAATCCCCTCGCCTCCGATTAACTTGAGAGGGAAGTGAGAAGACTGCTTGAACATACTTGGCGTGTGTGCAGTGTGTTTATAGAATTCAATGTCGGGTTATTTACGGAGCCCAAATTCGATAGAAAATACTGATAATTTAGCAAATGCAAATACTTTGTGTACTAATAATACTTGCATTGTGAAAAAAGTCTAGTATTTCTCCCTTAGATATCAGGCGATATAAATGACTAGTTACAGTCTTTTATAAAAACTGATAATAATTATTTTGACTCTCTCTTTTCCCCTGAATCACTTCAATGGACATACAGTTAATCAGTTGAAGTTATATTATTATTCTAACTCCACCGATAAATGTGAATTTAATTTTACTTTTATCAGCTAAAATTATGCTGTTATTGCATTATTATTTTAAGTAACTTGTGTTCAATGAATTGTCTTGACGTGCGGAAAAATGTTTTACTTGGAACATTTGACTTCATAATAGGTGAGTGTTACTTTTATTGGTGTCGAGAAAAAGAGTTAATAATTATTAAGAGCTATTGCCTTCAAAACTATTATTAAAAGTTATCTTTATCTCTTAGAAAAGTTAAAAATATTTGTCACATATTTAAGGATGGTTATTAGACGGAGACTTGGTATAATTAGGTTTATATATTTGTAATTTTGGTAAATCACTTCTTTGTAATAAAAAGTCAAAAACAGGTAGCTAAAAATATACCCCAAGCAGTGTAACAACTGTGTCAAAAATTGGATATAGAAAAGTATTCCATTAAGTAAACAAAAGACAAAGATAAAACAAATGATGAGCAGAAAAACTAAACATTTATTCGTTCATTCCAAGCTTCAGACATGTTGGCGTAGTAGAAGACAAGCCAATAGAGTGAAGGCGAATGCTACCACGCAACCGTAATCGTGACTGCTTCCACTATGATTCCGGTGGTGGTTGTGGTGGTCATTTGCTGCACCAGCAGCACCGATGGCGGCCCCAGCTGTGTACAAGGGTATCGCTGAACCTCCCTGCGCGTATCCACCATTGTTTGGGTGACCGCCACCACCACCCACTCCTCTGCCGCCTCTTGCGTGTTTTTCGGGACTAGCTACAGTCCCGCAAACCTCCGCGTATCTCATGCTTCCCTGCAAATCATCTGCCATGATTGTCCTTGTTAGAGAAACAGAATGAAATATATCAAAGGAAAAAACAAAATAAAAATAAAAAAGAGGTGATATGAAGAGGTAGTAATTAACTGAATGTTCAATAGTAGTCAGTAGAATTACTTTAAGCATTTGATACCATCTCCAGAAAGTTTATCTCTTCCTTCTTCTTTCCTCATTCTCCAATCACAGGAGAATAGAGAAATATTTCTAACATGTTATTGATTACTTCCTCTGTCCCAATTAACTTTTTCTATTTCTTATTTCGGTCCGTCCCACTTAATTTTTCACACCTTAAAAAGCAAATTTCCCTCGAAATCTCCACACTCAATCTCTACCTTTAAAAAAGTCGAAGAAAAAACAAAATTTATTTTTTCTTAACATCCGTGCCCAATCAACTGTGAAAAGTTAGCTGGGACGGAGGGAGTATTAGTTTTTATTTTGTTTTGTTTCGTCTTGCCTTTGCCTATTCTTTTTCTCCTCAAGTTTACATTTGTAAATAAAAAATTGTCTGAATGCATCTTTACATGCCTTATGCAATATGTGATCTTTGTTTTCAGATGGGTCTTTATGTTGGTCTTCTTTTATTTCCTATGAATTTTCGGAAGGTGAACGGTTTTACGGATTCCTCGTTTGTTGTGCATGCCGTCAGTGAGCAACTGGATTCTTTAAATTATTATGGAGTTATTTTGGATGAGATTTGAAGGCTATGTATAGACAAATTTTTACACAATTTATTATATGTCTAGAGATTGTAATTGTGTTGCGCTTTGTTTGCACGTTTTTCTTTTTCTTCTGTCAATTCCTCAGCCAGAAAATCTAACTAAAATGCATGGTTGTACGGCGATCCTCTTTTGCATTCTTATTTCATCTCATATTGCAATTTTACTACTACACACTTGAGTATAGGATGATGTTATTAACTCAATACATGTTATATACGTATATTGATAAAGTTAGAACATAAAATGAAAGAGAGGATCTCTACTTTAAAAAATAACCATTACATGCATATATAAATGATTTATATGTTTACTACGCACATAATTGAAAATGAATAAATAACAAATAGACAAAACAAAGGGTCCAAAAAGAGCTAGGAGATGAGGTGTTGCATTTATGTTGATAATTAAGACGTGTGATATATTAAAGATTGTATAACAAAAGATGAAAGATGGCAAATAACAAAACATCCAAATCGTTAAAAAGAAGTAGTATGTATTGATGAACAACCTGAGAAACAGAAGAAGACCAGAATCACAAGTAGTGTGATGTTTACTTTGATTCCCATTTTGGTTGTTCAGTCCTCTCTGCTTGTCTATCAACATCTAGATATAATTGGCAACAAAATCCTGTAATGGCTCTTTCAGAGTATTAATGCTGCCTTTGCCAACAAGAAAAGAATTCATTTGCGTCTACTTTCTAGCTAAGACATCTTTGTGTTTCCTATTACAGATTATGCTACATCTTTGATTACTTATAACTATATTGAGTGATGGACACCAAATTTTGTTGAGGTGGAGACAAATTTAGGTGTTCGTTTCACAGAGGTAAAAAAAGATTAATTATACTTAAAATTAGAAGACAAATTTTATGTAAGTAGATGGCTCAATCTGAGAAAGCTATAAAACAAATTCATATATTTCTCTAATTCAACTCTATATATAAAAATTAAAAACTATTATCGTGTTAATATATACACGGACAAATTCTTTATATGCTAAAAGAGAAATCATTTTGTCATCAAGTGTCATTCTCTCAGTCACTTTGCTAAGTGTTATTTTCTTATAGTTTTTGGAATATAAAACATATTACTCCCTCCGTCCCGACTTAACTTTCCTACTTTGATCGGGCACGGAGGTTAAGAAAAAATAGATTTTGTGAAATCTTTGACTTTTTTAAAGGTGGAGATTGTGAGAGAAATTTGTCATTTATAGGCTGAAAAGTTAAGTTAAGACAAACCGAAAAGGAAAGTATGAAAGTTAGAGTGGGATGGAGGTAGTATTAATATTTCGATATTTAAGAATTCTATTTTTTATTTTCCCTAGATAAGATTGATATAACTATTGTAACTAATGACCCATATTTCTTGGTTCTACATAATTGTAATTTAAAATTTTAAAATATTCAATATTTTTTTATTTTCCCTATATAAGTTCATTAAATCATTGCAGATAATTATAATTACGGTTCTCGGTAGTGTTATTAAAAATCAAGAGTATGTGCTTTCAAATTCTGATATATATATATATATATATATATATATAAATTTGAAAAATAAAATCACAGGGAATTGAATCTCAAATTCTGATATATATATCAGCAGGATTATTAAAAACTCATATATTAGTTTTGTTTATTCTATTCTTTTTTAAACATAATCTCTTTTCTTATAAAAAAAATAAAATGAATAGGTATTTCTATAATATAACATATATGGTATTATTTCTTATAATATAAAATAATGTATCATATTGAGTAGTTCTTATTATATGGGCAAATTTATAGAGACATTTGGTATTTAGCACAATAATTTTTTCCTTTATTTGTGATATTTTTCTTTATATATAATTTATTTTATAAAATTGTGTAAAATATAACAATTATATTTAAAATCTATTAAATAGATGCAATGTGTAGAGACATTTCAAACGATTTATATATATATATATATATATATATATATATTTAAAATTAATAATATGCTTCTTAAAAAAAATTAATATTTTTTATATTAGTAACCTATTCACTTTTCTATTAATAAAAAATATAAATTTTAATAGATCAGTAGAAAATTTCACGGGTACTGTACTAGTAATTATATTAAATTGGCTCCATGTCGCCGCATGTGCTGTCAAAACAATGTTAGGTGGCACCATATATATAGTGGCAAATCTAATACTGACATGAACACAATATGATTTAGGGTCTTTCTACTATATAATTATTGTATTAATATAACTACATAAAATAATAATTAAATCTTTTCTTTTTATCTTAACCCTTAAATTAAGTTATCTACGACCTGCTAAATTGGTCACCAAAGTTAAGCTACTAAACTTTTAATCTTCATTTCAATTTTGCTCCATTTTATTTGATTTTTCTATTTTGCTTTTTTGTTCTCTCTTTGTTTTCAGTTAACTAGTAGTTACCTCGTGCGATACACGGGAAAGAGTTTAAATTAATATTTTTTTTATATACAAAAATATCATTTAATTTAGTGCTAAAAGTGTAACATGTTGGAATTTGAATGTGTAACTTTTGTGTGTTCGTGTGTTCTTGTTAGGAATGTTTTAATTGTCATTTTTACTCTCATAAATATATCCTCAATAACAAACATAATAACATCAAAATTCATCATAAATAAACAAAAGGAATTCAAAAAATTCGAAATTAGTAGGTTTTCTTAAAAAAAAAATCATGCAAAAACACAAAAGGTTTAGTATCAACATACTATAACAAAAAATTACTGGAAAAAACTAATATAGATCATTCAAGTTTCTAAAAAGACATAAATGTTAACGAATTTTGAAATACTTATTTATACACGAACCTGTAGTAGCTTTCCCATAAATATCAAATCTTCAGTTATTCTTGATTCGTAACTCTAAAAACAACCAAGAATATACCACGATATAAGATAGTCTTACTAAAGAGCAATCATAACCTGATTGCGAAAATATCAAGTTGTACCATCAATTAGTATATATCGTCAATTCCAGTAGTATCACAAACTCCCACTTTTGAAAATATAGTCTTTAAAATATTGAAAATAACATCGGAAAAGAAAGAAAAAGTCGGTATACAATTTTCCCCATTAGGAACTACTATAGAAAATAATAAGAAATCTATCAAGAAAATATTTGTCATTTGAAACTTTTGCAAAAAAGTAAGAGAATATAATCTACAAATTGTTCCTCGGTGGGGACTTTGCAAAAGGATCCACCAAAATCTACATCACTAGAAATATTTCTTTAATTATCCTCATAGAAGAAAGTAATTGCTTGCAAGATCTTCGATTCCTGAAACTCATACATGAACTATAAATGTGAAGCAAATCAGGGTATTGCTATTACTTATATAGTGGAGAATAGATTTCTCCCTAGCAATAATCAACCAAAAAAAAAAAAAAAAAACTAAGAAGTAGGTAGTCAACGTGGGGAACTTCCATAAGATTTTTTTTTTTTTTCTCCATAAACTAATTAATTAATGTAGTACTACCTCCGTTTTTTTTAGTTGTCATTCTAACTAATTTATTTTGTTTGTAAATAGTTGTCATTCTAGTGATGCACGGGCTATTTTTTAAAAAAAGTAAATCAATCTTAACATGAACAATACTTTTTATTGAAAACATATTTTTATTTGATAATATATAACAAAAAAGGAAATGGTTAAAAAAATTTACAAAGAAAACTTTTGTGTTCTTTTGCAGTTCTTTTGCAGTGTTATTCATTCATTGCCTCTTACTCCGGAAAATCAGTATTTTTCACTAATAAAAACACATTTTAATTTTTTCACGAATTTCTTACTCGTATCTTGTTCCAGTTTTTTTTTTTAATTTTTATTTTATTTTTATATATTGTCTCTATCAAAACATTAATAGTAAATTATGATAAATTTTGAATAGACTACACTGACTGGTAATAATAAATAAAGCGAACATACATAATCCAGAATCCGATATCAGTTAATAGAATTGAGAAACAAATAATCTTAATGATTATTCTTATATAAAATATATTATTAGTTTACGTACAAAACATCTTCTATTAGAAACAAACATAATTTTCTTTTAAGAATTGTTCTTATATAAAATATTTTATTAGTTTACCTACAAAATATCCTCTATTAAAAATAAATTTCTTTATTTTTTTTCATTTTACATTAAATATTTAAATTTATCTAAATAAAATTTTAAATTCTAACTACAACTATTTACTTTTGAAAAATCTTATTTGCAAGTTCTAATACTTTACTTGGTATTTCAGATATCCAAAGAATAACAAAATAAAAAAATAAAATTCAAAAGTTATTAAATAGTTGGAAGAATAAAATAAAACATATGAGTTCTTCGATATTTCCTAATACTTTCATATATATGTTTAAAAGTTTCAATTAAATCATACATTTGTATTGTAAATAGTAGATTCATTTAAAGATTTTAATGCAAAAAAAAATTGTTTAGGTTGCAAAATGTGAAAAAAAAAAAAAAAAAATATATATATATATATATATATATATATATATATATATAATATGGAGATTGGTTAATGTGAAAAAAATAAACATAATCAAGTTGGTTAATTTTGCTTATTTAAAAGAATTTTAGTTGCAACTTGTATAATATCATAGTTTAGGATGCAAAGTGTAATTATTTATAGAAAAATAACATTAATATATGTAAAATATAAAAAAGTAATAAAAAAATTAAGATTAATTATGATATATAAAGTTATATATATGAGCAAAAGTCATAGTTTTGTATTTTATCGACAAAACTAATTATTATAACAATTAAACATTACCAAATTTATTAATTTAATACACGCTGATTATAAATCAAATATTAACTATCGCTTTTAATTCGATAAAGTATGTGTTCATAACTACATTGATTTTTCTCTCAATGTAATAAATGAAGAAAACTTGAGACAATTCATGTCAGATAAAACAAATTGCTTAGTTGTTGTTTTAATGAAATAATTAAGTAAAATAATTTGTAAAAGAGAATTATTTGAATGTTTTGTAATCGTATTCCGAACCAATACTATATTTACTGTACAACACACGATAAATAAATTGTTTCAAAAAATTAGATTTTTTTTTAATAAAAGAAAAGAAATAAATTGTTGAAATTATAAACCGAAATTATAAAATATTTACTAAATAATTCAAATTTTATTTTTTGTATGTTTAAAAAAATTAATAAGAAAAATAATTAATAAAAGAATGAAACAAAATTCAAATTAATATTAGATATTAAAAAAAAATCATTAGGGGTTTATTTGATAAAACCGTACTAAATCATTTTTTGGTTTTGATTTATTTATTTGTTTTCCCTTTCTAGGTATAAATATACTTGATCATAAAAAATTTTATGCACATAATTGATACTACACAAATTAAAGGACACATTAAGTGAAAATAAAATTAAATAAAAGAAAAATGGGTACAGTAAACGTAATACATAGGATTTAAAAAAAAATAAAAAATTAGTTATTTTACTTTTGCCGACAAACTTCCTCCTACCCCACTCCCTACCCGACATTTTGTCCCCTCCCCACATTTTAGATTCTAAAAAATTATGTTGATCTCACGATTTCGGTGACACTCTCTTCGTCTCGCACAAGGTGTCTCTCTCTCCGTTACTCTAGTGGGTGGTGATGTCGCCGTCCTTCTCTCTCAGTTACTTTTGATCTCTTAATTCTTAATCTTCACAACAAATAAAATTATTTAACAAAAAAAATTGAATTAGACACAAATTTGGTTGAATCGACGCTTGATTAATGCCAATTTTAATTAAAAATAAATTGATTGTATAGAACATATTATGTGAAATATGGGTTCGGATCTTTTTTGGAAGGTTGCGTGATAGACTTGGACAAATTAAGTTGACTGTGGGGGATTTAGTATTGATTTGAGATAATGGTGCCTAAATATATTTTAAGGAAATATATGTCAGTTTATCTCCAAATAAAATGTTTTATACCAAAAATAATATTTTCCAGAAGTAGCAAAGGGATTTGCACGGGAAAATTCCTAGGTTACTATTTTGGGAGGATTTTGTTATTATATAGATACAGGTATTATACTACCTCCATTTTTTTAGATGTTCTTTTAGACTTGGATAAGAAAATTAAGGAGTATGGGCGTGGACAAATAAGCCCCTTTCTAGATTTTTCTCTCTCCCATTAAATCTCTTAATTTTCTCCATATTTTCTTACGATTGTTATCTAATTATATGGTAAGTTACATAATGAGAGAACTTTTAGAGATAATAAGGGGTAGTATAGGAAAAAAATGTGGAAAAAATGCTAAAAAATTATTTAATTATAAACAAAACACAAAAGTTAAAAGAACATCTAAAAAAAGGAGGTAAATGAAAAAAGATATTTGCAACTCTAGAAAGTAAAATAAATTTTGATTCTTACCAATTGCAGTCTAAAATTTTAGGTTGCAAAGTGTTACTTACAGAATTGTACATACTGTGGCTTATATATATATAATATATAGATTTTTTTTATTTATAAAATAAATTTTAAATTCTAACTATAAATAATTAAATAGCCATGAAATATATAATAAAATGAACAATGATATTTTATTTGGATATTTCATATGTAATGTAAACTTTAATACTTTTTTCTTTTATGTCTTTGCTTTTATTTTTATATTTTTTTAATTTATCTAAATAAATTTTCAAGTTCTAATTATATATATTTATTTTTCTCTTTCTAAGGTTAGATTTTCATTTGCAACTTTTAACAATTAATATTTAATAAATTCTTGTTTTAACAAAATAAATTCAAAAGTTATTTAATAATTTAAATAACAAATTAAATTATGTGAGTTCTTCAAAATATTAGAATATTTTTCTTATTTTATTTGGTATTGTAAATTATTTATATAAATGTTATATTTTTCTTATAAATATTTATTTGTTGAAGATAAAAATTGATTAATGCGAACAAAGTCATTCAAATTGCTAAGAGTAAAAAACACATTTGACGTTGATTAGTGCGTCAAAGTATTATTTAGTTTACAAAGTGTAAAAACATATAACTGAAGTTTTAGTAAAACAAAAAATTAAAAAAAAAATGTGAAATGGAACGAATGTCATAATTTAGACTGCAAAGAATAAATTTCCTTAAAATAATCATTTTAACAACATACACATTATTAAAAATATAAATAGGTAATTAAAAATAATTTCAATAACAAATTTAATATACTATCATACATATGCTCAAAGCTTCTGTACTATCGTGATAAAAAAAAAAATATTAATAAATTTGATGATTTAATAAGTTGATTATAAATAATATTGATTTTTTTGTCTTTAATTTAATAAAGAAGGACTTTCATTATTTAAACAATGATTTTTCTCCCTGCATAACTTAATTAACAAAAATATTTGAAAATTCACGTCAATTAAAATAAATTGATTAGTTGTATTTTTATAAAAAAATACTCATATTTTTAATAAAAGAAATTATTTTTGTAATTTTAGTTGTAACTCAAACCAAAATATTATAGTCCAATTCACAATAAACATCAAGTTTAACATAAATAATTAACCAACAAACAGTCCGTTTATTCAAATCAAATATCTCATTATAATATGTGTGATATGGATGTCAAATCGAATATCGTGAAAAGATGAATCATTTGATATATTATGTATAAAAAATATATTTGTATTGAAAAAAAAAAAGCTATGAACTTACCAAAAATAAGAAAAAATTACCAATTGTATGGAGTAAAAATTTTGGAGGAAAAACTAAAATGACATTAATACCCTTCATTTTACTTATATATATATGGCAAAAACTTAGGTGCATAAGATGCAACATAATGTTATTGTACACCTTGTGGACCTCACTGGTTCAGCCTAAATAAACCGCGCAGTTCAGACCGGTCTGAACCGGCCAATTATTATTTTTTGCGCGCGCGTTTTATATATTTAATGGCCTGTTTGTTGAACACTAAAAGCAAGTGGTCTGGTGGTATTTGATGCAGTCTTAAATATCTGAACCTTGAGGTCAGGTTCAATTTCGTTTGCATCTTTTTTCCTTCTTCCTTCATTTTTTTTCCTTTTCCTTCTTCTTTCTTTTTTTTTTTTTTTTTTTTTGCCCTTTAATTTTTTTATCTATTAGCCTGTGAGTCTGGAAAAAATTATAAATTGTATTATTAATTTTTTTTATAATGCAACAATAATTGTATTGTAAGTTCGAAACATAAATATTGTACAATATACAAGAAAAATTAATCTAACAAAACCTATACTGTCATACATCATAATATACACCGTATCGAAATATTAAATAAATTGTGGGTATTGTAAGTTGGAAAAAATAAATATTTCGCAGTATGAAACAAAAATTAACTAAAACAACATATATAGTCAGGCATCACAACGTATACTGTATCGAAATATTAAATATACTGTGAGTATTGTAAGTTGGAAATAAAAATTCGCAGTATAAAACAAAAATTAACTAAAACAACGTATACTGTCAGGCATCATAACGTATACTGTGTCGAAATATTAAATATACTGTGAGTATTGTAAGTTGGAAAAAATAAATATTTCGCAGTATAAAACAAAATTTGACTAAAACAACGTATATTGTCATGCAACATAATGTATACTACATCAAAATATTAAATATACTGTTAGGCATCATAACATATACTATGCTCGAAATTTGAATATACTGCTGGTGAAAAATAAAAAGGAACAACGTATGCTGTCATGCAAAATAACGTATACTACATCAAAATATTAAATATACTGTTAGGCATCATAACATATACTATGCTTGAAATTTGAATATACTGCTGGTGAAAAATAAAAAGGTGGGGGTACAATGCCGCGCCTTTACCAACTAAGTTAGCGCCTATTTTGTGATTCTAAACACACCTTAATATATATAAATCATGCACGCAAAAATCATAAGTGAGGTTCATAAAGTGTACATTAACACTAATGTGCATAAGTTATGCACATGAGTGTCACTCTATATATATAGATGTGTACAAAGAATTAAACAAATCTTACATCACTAACAAGAAAATTATAACCACAGTAGACCCTGTAAAAAGCAAACAAGAAACAAAAAAAAGATGGACTCCAATGACGTTTGAAGAGGGGCTGTATTTAAGGAATAATGAATAGTGGAATTAAATTATAGTGCGGCCCATTTCACTAAATTAAAAAGTTAACTATTCTCCGTAATAGTAAATTAAAATAAATATTATATTAATGTAATGATCGTATAATAGCAGTATCTTATGATTTATAATTCGAATCACATGCAAAGTACGATGCACACATGACATAACAATAACATGATCCAATGAGACAAAACACACACACAAATTTAAAGTCATGGCCGGACCTCCCATTAGTCGTGAGAGTCCGTCCCCTCGGGCCTAAAAAAATTGTGATATTTTAGGGGCCCGAAAATATTTAGGTACCTATATGTAATATGTAAGTATATTTAAATGTGTTTTTTTAAATAATTAATTGATATAATCCAATGATTAGTGTAGTTTTTTAACAATTTAGAGACACGATTTCGAATCTTTCTTTTGACTTTTAACTTTAACTATTTTACCTATGATAATATAAATATTTAGTGTTGCAAATGCTTCAATTTTTTTATGTTTTCTTTAAGTTTGTACACTAGAAAAAAAAATTATGTGTCCATTTGGAAAACTCTTTGATTTTTTTATTTCCTATATGTGATGAAATAAATACAATAGATTATTGTAAATGCTTCAACTTTTTTATAATTTTTTTAAAGTTTGTACACTAGAAAAAAAATTATGAATCCATTTAATAAACTCGACTCAGGCCCAAATATCTCTAGGTACGACCCTGTTTAAAGTTAAACTATAATTATACTTATTTTAATATCTATAACCTATAATAAAATAAAATTGTGTCAAAAAACTCGATTTTAAATTTCATGTTGTGCTAGAGTGCATGGAACGTTTAAATTAGTATAATTTATAAGTAGGGTTAATATTATTTTACATCCTGAACTTCGAATGTTTTTTCGTTTTTAACCTAAACTATGTTTTGTATCAGATAGCAACTTATACTTCATTCCGACAAAAAAATTCGGCAAGAAAAATATAAGAAAATATTTAAAAATCAAATTATGTAAAAATCAGAAATCAGAAAAATATTTTTAAATTCTAAAGTTCATTTAAAATATCAGAAAATTAACAGAAACTATTATTTTTTCAAAAAATAATTTTCATAAAATTAAATCTTTTATAAAAAATTTAAACTTCTTTAGAAGGATTTTAAAATTTAAATTTATGAATTTAAAAAAGTCACGTATTTTATAAATAATTTTAAAAAAAATATAATTTTAGGAAATGATCGGGATTTTTTCAAAAATTAAATAAACTGAAAGTAATAATTCTAATAAATCCTTAAGTTATTTTAAAAACAAATTACAAAAATATATAAATTATTCAAAAAAAAATCAAATTACTTAAGGATTTTTCAAAATGGTATTTACTAAAAATTATTTTCCAACTTCCAAATTATTTTAAACATTTTCAGTAAAATCTTAATTGGATTGTCGTATAATTATTTACGGTTATTTTGATAAAATCGTACAATTATTTTATTAAATCTGAAAATTATTTGAAATCTAAAAAAATTCATTCAAGAGACGTAAAAAAATTCATGAAATGCTGGAAGTATTTTTTTTTTTTTAAAAAGTCAATTTTCTTAAAAAAGTTCGAAGTAATTTATGAAAAATATAAAAACTATTTAAAATTCAGAAAATAAATTTTTTAAGAAAATAAAATTTTGTGAAGTAAGTGTTTTTTTTTAATTCAGAAATTTTGAAATTTTAAAATCCTTTTAAAGAATTTGAAAAAATTTATAAAAGTTTCAATTTTATGTAAATTATTTAAAAAAAATAGTTTCAGTTAATTTTATGATATTTTAAATGAATTTTAGAATTTAATTTTTTTTTTAATTTTTATATTTTTTTTGTAATTTATCTCGTCGAAATTTTTCGTCGGAATGAAGCACATGTTGCTATTTGATACAAAACATAATTTAAGTTAAAACGAAAAAAAAAACAAAACTCAAGGTGCAAAATGGTGTAACGAAGCCCAATTTAAGCGGGCCAACAGACGCTCTACATCATTACCCAATTCTGGCGGGCTGGGCTCTCAACCTGGGAGTTTCGTTTTAGAAAATGTCAAAATGGTGGTTGTACAGTTAAATTTTGAAGAAAAGTGGAGGAAAATTCATGGCGTGAAGCTTGGGGCCAATGTATCAGCAGAGAATATTTTAGCCGGTACTGGATGCAATTTTGTGAAGAAAGAATGGAACTTGAAAAAGGTGTCCAGAGATGGGTAGTTAATATATCTGGTTGGGAACCTTCATCCCATCAATTCAATCTGGCCATGTCTTTTCTTCCGCACCATCACCGCTCCTCCATCACCAGGTAATCTATTTCATTTTTTATTTTTGTATATATGTTTGTTTAGGCATAAAAAAAATTCCCATATTTATCAAAAAAATTCAATGTCATGAGGAGTCGAGAAGAAGTACATACTCTGGAAAGTTCATTTCTCTTGTGTGTGTAGTGATTAAATTATATAGATTAAATTTGAGTGAGATTCAATTAATTAGGTTTGTGAAATTGGAGGACCAGAAAAGGGCACTTGTAAGCCGAATGCTGCAGTATGCGTTGGTGCATCAAGTATTGGGAATCCCATTTGATGAGATCAATATCAGACGAACTCCTGAGGGGAAACCCTTTTTGGTATAGCTACATTTTTAATAAAAGCAAATTTGAATGTGAATTTATGGCTTGATTTTTTCGAATTTGTGTATGTATAATGTGAATGTTGGCCTATTGACAACCACCTTGTGTAACCAAGTCGAGTTGTAACAATGTCGCCAAGCTGAACAAGTATGTTGTAAAATATTATCAGAGAAAACGAGCAATAACCGTCCTGTCATAAAAGGGAAAAGCTTGTACAGACGCTAGTTTTATGTCTGAAGAATTAAATCAAGCAGAGTTTTAATCAAGTTACAAGTTATTTTTATTGCAATTACTTATGGAATGTCCTAGGTTGCATTTAGATTCAAGGATTTGAAGAATTTGAAATCTATAGTACCAAATCATTGTTGTTTGGATTGATGTGGATTCCCAATCCATCACGTTCATTTTGAGCTAATTTTGGAGAGATCTGTTTGGAGTTGAAATCTACTCTATCTTAGTTGGAGTACAAATATGCTGATTCCAAATCTTTGCATTTGAAAATCTTCCATACAAATGGAACATAATATTATTCTCCAAGGAATAATGATTTTCCTGATCAGAGGATTTGCTCATAAAATCATGTGTTCTGATGTTCACCTTTGGAAGTAATTTGTTTTGTAACGGAGTTAATCTGAAGTACTTATGCCAAGTAAATGAAAGGTTAATTTGGTACGTGTTCATAAAAACAAGTTGTTATTTGCCTTGATTATTTTTATGTGCTCGTCGAATTTGAGTTTTGAATCTTGTATATTCGTCTGTATTTCTCTCTTGAGTATGAAATTCTGTGTTTTCGCTTTTGGAGTCCTCCATTATACTAGGGCATGGCCGCTCAGAACTTGGGATAACTTGATTGGTCTGCAACTTATTACTGATTTGCTAATGATATGGTCCGAGAGTAAGACAGCATGATTGGCTTAAATAACATCTCTTGGAACAATTTGAATGACTACAATTTCTCCTATGATCATCTGTTGAGATGCCAATGAATTGTATAAGCTTTTAGCAAATTAAATTTGTAGATTAGTGCCAACATAGAATTATCCAAAAACCCTTGTTATTAGGAGCAAAATGATAATGCCTCGCCAAAGTGAAGATTTAAAGGAAATTGTTTATGGTAACTAAGTTGAAATAATGTATGTGATGTTATATTATATCGTTTAAAAGTCATTTGTAGGTAATCAGACATCTACAAAAGAGTCAATCATTCTCTTTTGAGAGTGATAATGATGTAAATTAGTCAGCATCTTATTATCAGAATCTACCTTTCATATGGCGTTCTTCCTAAATCTAGCTCGAATGCTATTGATTGAATATGTAGATACTATTATTGAGAATACACAGAATTTTGTTAGTGTCCTTTTTAACTTTTCTGAAAAGAGATTTGGTAAATTTTATGTCTTACCCAGTCCTACATAGAGATATTGATAATTACAGAGTTAACAATACGTCATAAATAAATCGGGGTTGGGGTGATCTTTGTGGTAAAAAAATCATTCTCTCTGTTATTTCTCAAAAAGAAAATGAAGAAAGCACACCGTCTGTTGATTTTCAAGTACACCACTAAGGGGACTAACTTCCCAGAAAGAAGATTTCCCTCATTAATAGTTACAACAGGATAACCTATAGCATTTTCAGAATAAAAACTGGTTCTCTGTTTTGATAGATATACTGCACTCCTATCTGTCATTCACTCGAGGCAAGAAAAAAAAGGACACCATACTCGACTTTTGTTTCTTTAAAAGAAATTTTATGATTGTGTTTTTAAGTTGATAGTAAAGCCTTAGAAGGTTTTATCTGCATTATTTCCTATTACATTCACAAATAGCAGTCGTCATGTTTTATATTTATCATTTTCTGCCGTTATTTTAGCAAATAGAAATGTCACTGCACTGCCATTATTTCCTTTGCTCTGTCCTGTTATGCTAGGAATGTGATGTCCTGGAGCTAGGATTTCCAAATTTTAACTTTAATGTGTCCCACCATGGCGACTATGTTGCAATAGCATCTGAACCTATATGCCTCGTGGGATTGGATATCGTTTCTCATTCCATTCCCGTGAACGAAACAGCTGATAAGTTCATACAGAGTTTTTCATCATACTTCTCTAGCTCAGAATGGTATAATATCATTAATGCTGGCTCTTCCGACGACATTCTGAGGACCTTTTACAGGTACGTAAATCTGCCATGGTTTTGTTTCTATTGCATCTCTATTATCATGTTGTATTACTCATGTCTCGTTCTACGTATATTTATCCATCATAATACTATTAAGTGTTGAATATTTATAGGAATCCTCCCTTGTGCATTAACATACAATTTAGAGCATAATCTTTACTTTGCCATATTGAATCAAATATAAATATGTGCCAGCATAGATATATCGGGTTGTGAAACTGGTCTTTGCAGATTTCTTTTACTATTGCCCTCCTTTTTAAAGCGTCACATTCTTAATTACTAGAGCAAACTCGGACGAAAATTCCAGAATCATAAAATGGAGGATCGAATGAGGTCTCAAATGGCAGAAAATCTTATAAAGAAGCTACTAGCCACAAGCCTACAATAGCTGTGTTTCTTTGCGGCACCATCATCATCAAAACATCATGTCAATCTCTTCTTGGATGCATAATGATTTCCATTTTTTCCACTTGCTTGCTCTATAACTTCTATCTGTGTCCTTGATTGTGACGGGCACGATTATGATCACCTGTAAATAGACCCATAATTCAACCAAACAATAGAAGTCAAGCCAAACACCCAAACCGAACTTGAATCTGGCACCTCTTCCAGTGCCTCCTCCGTCCAGAGAGCCAGAATCGGGCATGTCCTTAATGCTGATGGAACTTTAAATTTGTGGTATTTGTTAGTGAAGACATATTTCGGTCTTATGATTTTGATATAATGTAAAAATGTATCATCTAAAACCATAATTCCCATTGCAGAGCCATCTACGCAGAAAAATCTCTTAGCTGTTCTAAATATACTTCTGCCTTTCGTCTTGGAAATTTATTAAGCCGGTGATCATTATGATGCAGATATTGGTGCCTGAAGGAAGCTTTTGTGAAGGCAATTGGCTCTGGCGTAGGCTACAAATTGGATGATTTTGAGTTTATTCATTCAAATTGGGATAATATAATCGTTAAAGTTGCTGGAGAAGAGTTAATAGATTGGAAATTTTGGCTTCTTGAACTCGGACACAATCATTCGGTAAGTCTTTATGGGACTATGTTTTTTTTCATATTATGTAACTCGCAAAACCCTGTTAATTTCTCCTTTTTACAGATTACTGTGAATAAGCACTTAAGTTTGTTCAGAGAAGTTAGATAACAGATTCACTTTTTAGGTGTGGCTGCATTGTCGATGCTGAGCATTTTACTAAATTGAACCTTTATTTGGATGGATATTTTTTACTTCTTATTCCAACCATTGGGTTGTCGCCCGTAGATCTGAATCTATTTTGAAATAGATCATGTCCGTTTATTTCTACTAGAATATGCATTGATACGCTCTAAACCGAGTGTCTATCTTACCCTTCATGCTACAGGTATGCATAGCCAGAGGTCACCCGAGGGCTGCCATCCCAAGCTACAAGAGAACGTTAAAACAGACTGGATTCGACGACGAGGAATACAAGATTGGCCTCCATCTTCCGAATGCAAATCTTACATTTCTGACAGTTAATGATCTTGTACAGTTATGCCATCGTGCTGACACAAAAACTTCCATAGATATATCACGAAAACATGATGTTTCTAGTGAGCCACAGGTTGTACTAAGAAAACACTATTTACCAAGCAACGCTGATGAAAATGTTTGATGCAAACTCATACAAAGAGAGGATGTTGGATATATCAGAAACCCTTGGTACAAGGAATTATTGTCTGAAATAATCAATTACAAGAATTTCCTGACCAAATTTTCACAATTGCAAACAAAAAGTTACGTAATTACAACTGCCATTAGCAAGCACTAAACACCCCCATCCCCACCAACCCCCCACCCAATAAATAAAAGAAAAAAGTGAGCAACACTTTTCGTTTAGCTGGTTAAGTGTCCACAAGCTGTACACCAAGAAGTCATTATCATATCGAACAATTTTTTTGTTTAATCAGAACATATTTAGTTCTGCAAGGTCATCCATAGGTATTTCAAGCCCAATTGAATCATGGTCTTGCAACCCATCCATGTCAAAATTCAACCAAGAGTTCAGATCCTGCGGTTCACAGACCTCAGAATCTACACCTAGTTCATCTATAACGTCTATGTCATTCAACGGCAAATCGGCCAACTCCACCGATTCCTTAATCTCGTTCGGTGGAAGTGGAGGGTTACCACCAGAAGACATAAACCTAACATCCTTTTTCCTATTCGCCGTCTCACCAGAAGCACTAGATAAGGAATTTGTGGTGTCTGTAAATTTACTAACATATCCATTTGCTGCAGTGGACAGTTGAGCTGTTCTTTGCTTGGGCTTTGATTTCGCTTTCCGCTCACCCTTAGAGCCACCCATGGCTGGCCGTCCAGCCTTGGCAATGCTATTTCTAGTGGAAGCATCTCTTTCACTTCTTTTGCCCTTTGCACCATCCAACATGCCCAGTGCAGATGAGGCTCTAAAGACGGCACCACCTACGTCATCGAGTAGTAGCTCCTTTCTCTTTGCTCGATTTGATATTGGCCCGTTTTTAGCAAAAGCCTGATCAGATTGATGTATGGAAGTATTGGAAGCATCTATTGAAGAGCCACCTACATCGACATATAAGAAATGGTTCATTACTAGTATACAAGCTTTATGGTTTCAGGAGTTTTGATCCATGCACTTTGTTTTGTTAATGAACAGGCAAAAAGGTTCGTAGAAATAATAGTGTGGGAGCAAACGTTCTTTCCCAAAACCCAAACAAAAGAAAAGGTAGACATAATGCGGGGCTCACATAAACATAAATATATGACCAGTGGTGGCAGAATTTACAAGATTATTTTCTTACCATTAGCAACAAGACTGGTGCCAGTGAGCAGCTCCATTTCATTAAAACGACGAGGCGGCGCAAAAATGATATCTCGGAGTGCAGGCTCAGAGAAGCAACTTGATCCTGAATCATTGAACTTCCGACATCTGGCAAGTGTCCTCTTTGCAAAAGCCAACGCAACTTGTTTCGACACCTTAGGAATCCCATGTTTAGTAGCGAAGCTTCCTCTAGTTGCCTGAATTATTCCAAATGGTACTTTCAGTATTGAAATCTTTTCATTACTGAGATCACAAGGTAGTTTCAAATGTAGCAAGCAGAAATAAGACATGCCAGCCTATGTATGTGATAGTAGTTCATCAAGGAGCAGCAGGAATTTGTCTTTTTAAATAATGATCAATTTAAATAATTGCTCAACAATGGGTTCCAGGATGCTACATAAAGTTATTCTCTTGCTTGATAGATTACTAGTCACTTTCTTCTTTAGGGAGGTCTTCTCAAAGCAAACCTATACATTAGTTCATAAATACGTATTGCTCTGCGCTTATGACCCTGTATGGAAGAAGGATCATGAACAATTAACACTCACCAAAAGTTTCTTGTACGCCAACTCAACAAGTTTGTCCATTGCAACCTGCTCAGGGTCCCTGAGGGAATAAAATAATACAAAATAAAACAAATCATTACAAGATTCTGACGAAATTCACCACAAATTTAAATGCTTATTGAAAGAGTCCATCTTGGTAGTTTCCCCACCTTCCAATATCCTTGCCTTCTTGAATAGCATTGTATATTTGATCCAAGCTAGATTTTTTCTTCCAAGTCTGGATGTTCACACAAGACAAAAATGAAGTACAGTAAGTAAGTTGAGTACACTCGACAGAACAATCTATAAGAGTTTAAGAAGCAGAAGAAAGAAATTAAAAGTCAAATACAGGTCACTCAAGCATATAACGAATGGCCAGGATTGAAGAAATGAACAGATCAATGAAGTATGCAAGATGACCTGTTCATGAAGTTCCCTCTCTAACTGGATAATTTCCTCATTAATTGCCTCATCTTCTTTATCATCCAGAGCTGGCTGTATCCAATAAGAAAGGCAAGAAATGAGAACTTTAATGTTTAGCATCAACAGGGTATCAAATAATATCTACCTAGATATTGTACATAAAAGAGATCTTATGAGACCGTTTCCTAGTACACTTATATGGTATTTACACATTAGGGTGCGTACAGCTCTTCTGGAATCTCATTAAGAGAAATAATTAATTCAGTTTCAGGAAGAAATAAAAGGTGGATTATGAACTTACGACTAAAATCTACTACTTAAAACTCCTATGTGAAAATAGTGTGTACCGTACCACGGTTTCTACGAAGAGGCCAATGCTCTGCAGCTCCAGTACAAGCTTATCTTCACAACACATCTGCTCATACTGGCCATGAAAAGACGCAACACCACAGTTTTTTGTCTGCAGACTTTCGGGAACATAATCGCAACTTGAAAGTCTAACCAAAACTTCAACCTCAGAGTGCACATATCCACCGTCTCTTTGCAGCAGTTCACCATTACATAAACGATCTTCAGAACTAGGATCACTGTCAAAGTCTGCATTTCCATTACAAGAAAAAACTATGCGATTGCCATTTTTCTGAGTTTGAACACCAAACATTGGATCATAAAGGCCCCGCTTATCGATAGGCTTGCTTTCAGCACCAATAAGGAGGCACGAATCAGTAACTGAAATTCTTGGTCTCCCAAATCCAGTTTCCTCATATTCTTCAATTTCATCTTCCTCAATCAGAGCTGATAGTACCCTTTGATAAAGTGGAGTAACTATTCCATGTGTTCTCTCCGCTTCTGAGCTCTCAAATACAGAAGAATTATGTTGTCCAACAGAATCCATCCCATCCAAAGAATTCTTCGAACCCATGTCAGTTTTGATGTGTCCATATCTTCCAAGAGAGATAGAGTCAGGTGCTGCAGTTTCTCCGTGGCTAAAAGCATCCTGATACAAAATCAGGCATGCTTAGCATGTTAGACAAAATAGATCCACAAGTTTCATAGAATGAATTAAGGATAATTTTTTTAGGGAACAATATTATGTATTTCAACAGCAATAAATTGCACAGATGAGTGCTGAAGAAGTGATAAATGCTTGAGTAAGTTACAAAGGGATGTTCCAATTACAAACCAATTTCATTTGCACGTTATTCCCATCGTTACACTTCTGATAAGTTGTGGATGATGCTTCAGTAATTTTCAGCTGATTCAAAAAAAATATATATGTTAGAAACAAACTGACCACAGCTACATATAATCCTCAAACATTGACTAAATCACCTGTTCAGATAAGTATGATTTTTCATCAGGGCCAATAGAGGCAAACAATGACTCAACCGTTTTCCAAAACGCACTTGAACATGCATTAACTGCAGCAGTTAAAAGGTAAGGAATATTATTGATTCAGCTTTGACAAAAGTCATAGAGAAAATAAGACAAATAGGACACTGATGATAAATGCATACAGCCAGTATTGAAAGCGAGGTTAGCAGCTACTAGGAGCTCTTCATGGTCGTCTTCTGATTCCCCTGAAAAATAACAATCCATTAGCATTTTACTTTCACAACAATGAAACTCTAAGATACACTTGAAACGTATAAATGAATGTGATAAGGTAGAATTAACTATTCCAGGGAATGAAACGGGTGTTTTTCATAAAACTTAAAGAGACTGATTTTAAATGGTCATAGTAGAGAAGACAATTTGAGAAGTAGTCCTAAATTATTCTAAAGTTAACAGAGTCCAATAAAGCACCTGTATCCAATAGAGTATTCAACTACAAACATATATGTCGATAGAGGTAAAAAATGAAACATGGACAATTGAGAGTAGACAGGCTGACCGAAAAGTTCCGTCCATGACTAAATTCCATTAAATCATCAAAAGGCTAATTTATCGAATCTTGAACAGGTATTAGTAGCATTGCTAGGCAAGAAACCGAAAAAAGTGTAGTCTACAACTGATAACTTGCAGATGCATTATGACAAGGTTTACCACTACAATCAGGTGAACTACTGTTAGCAATGTGGCCAAGACGAGAAAAGCCTTTGCGATCTGATAGCTTCTTCAAAGGACGACCGGACCTGTTGTAAAAGTAAGGCAGAGACCTAATGAATAAGATGATATAACAGAAGATAACATAAAGAAGTCAGATCAATGTCCAGGAAAATAGCAAGCACCTTCCATTCTTTTCGGAACCAGACCTTGCATTTCGTACAGGTTTGGTTGGCCCCATAGCATCCAATTTTTCTCTCGTTGGTGAAGTGCTTTCCCTCGAAAACGATGAGACCCTTCCACTTCGCCCTTGTCTCCTTGCACCATCACCGATATCGTCTTTGACGATAATCTTATTCTTTTTTATAGGTATTACCGAAGGCCCAACATTTTGACCGGTATTTCCATCCATCTCCTCCACATCTGCACCGCCTGTACCCTTTTCTTTGATTCTAATTTGACCGGCACCAGATTCTTCACTTTCAGACAATCTTGCCGGAGATGGAGCATTTTCAGATTTTGCTTTAGAATTTTGGTTTCCACTGCCTGAACTCTTGGTGGGAAGAGAAACACTGGTGGTACCAGTGCTCAACCGGGGACTGAAATCTGAAGGTGACCCTCCTTCAGATTGCATCTGTACATCATCATGGTTTGGTAACGGAATAAGATTTGTCCTCCTTGTTCTTGAACTCTTCTGGGGCCTCTGACCAACCCATTGAGTTATTGGCGGAGATGATGATCCTGCTGGCACGGAACGCTTCCGGTTGTTTGTCCCACCAATTGTCTGGGTTCTGTTGACAGCCTGTGGTTGTTCCCAGCTCTCCAGAGTTGCAGACAAACGAGAGACACCAGAAGTTGAATTAGCTGCAACAACAGATCCACTTCGTGGTGCCCTTGAAGCCTTCCCTTTTAATATTGGACTAGGACAAGTCGTATTGTTCTCCTGGCGATTATTCATCCTACAAGAAGAATCCAGCAGAGGAACCATCAATATACTTAAGATTGGAAAACAAGACGCTGCAGCATAACCAAGCGTAGGAAAAAGAAATGTCTAGCAGCTGGATCAGCAGTAAAGCAAGAACTCTAGCAACTTCTAGAATCAATACAATATGAATAGACATGTACCTTATATTTAATTTTCCTAAGGTTCGCTCCTTAATTTGTCCAACGGAAACATCCCTTGAGAGCACAGATTTTTCTTGTTCGTTTTTCAAGGTTGTGCGAGAGTTGGAACCAACTGGAGATGACGCAGGATCTAATCTGTTATTGCTGCCAGAAGCTCCTGATCTGTGAAACATGTTTCCAAGACTATAAGCGTCAAGATTAACACATTAAAGAAGTATCAAAGCAAACTTAATCGGAAATTTAAGCCAAAGTCATCAAATCACAAATAACGATTTGGCTGAATAACTGATCCAATAAAATCATAGAAAGCAAGGCGAAGTAATTGCAAGCACCATAATTTTTTTTGGCAAGAATGGACTCGCTGACCTAAAACTTTGCGTGGATTCACTGGACTGGAGGCTGGATTCACTACTGAGCTTATGGTGCGTAGTTCTTTTCAGCTCCCCCTCATTGTCAACAGACCTTGGGAATACAGGCCCAACTGACCGTTTCCTTTTCATTTTCTTGTCCCAGCCTTCTCCACCAGCAGGTAATCTCCTTATTTTTTCCTCAACAATATCGGAGTCCACATTGTTATCCTTAAGAAGGTCTCTTTCTTTTGTAATCGCCAGAGACTGACGCAGTACTCCATTATTCCTGCACTCCGCCTGAAAGTGGAGAGCACAAGAGCGACTTTTTGAGTACATGAGGGAAACAAAGTGAAACAGTGACTAGGAGAAAAGGATTATTATGTAACTGCTCTGATAAAACCAGACAATTACAAGAATATCTGCTGATGAATCATTTTTATGGTCTACGTAGATCTCAAAGCTTCTCAAGGTTTCAAGTAAATTATAAACTACATTCTTTTCCTTAACTACGTCGATTAATAGCTCATAAAATTGCACGCTCAAGATAAGATTTCTGGGTTGATATGCGACGTATTTTAAGGCAATGATAAGCAGTCTTTTCCGAGGCCTTCCTCGGCCCATGTACAAAATCGTAAACAATGGGAAGTTCCATATCGAGCACAAAACACGGAAAAGCAAATGTCAGATTCAATACGAAGATCACAGCTGATTTGATTTGTATTTGCTAAAATAGAAATGAATTAAAAAAAGCAGTGAACGTGGAACACCTAAAAAAATCAATGCAATTACAAACCCTAGTTTCTGCGACTGATGTCCGGAGGCGCTTATTCAGTCCAACATTCTTAGACCGATCATCAAATTTTTGACTTGCAAAATCTGCAGGGTTCCGATGCATCAGAGATCCGATCTTCAAAGATGAACCACTAGATCGTTCATTCGTCAGCATCTCATTCCGTTGCTGCTGCTTTCTAGTGGACGTGACCTCAAAATATTTGTTCAACCTATTTAAATGATCATCCAACTTTTTTGCTCTACAACTGTCAAAAATAAGAAGACATAAATTTCAGAACGAACAGAAGACAAGAGGAATAGATGTCTATGCATCAACCATTACGGTAAGGATCAATTTTGAAAAATTAAGAGGAAATGCCTATAAAAAGCTAAATATCAAGAGATACTGGAAAACTACATTAAATGTACTTCTATGGTTATAAATGTCAAGTTCATTTAATTCGACATCAGCACAACAAGACAAAAATATGTGACCATGAAAATCAATACATTAACCAAACATCCAAGCACCAGTGACATTTGGACAGAGTACCCCTATGTCGGGACAAAGTTACCTGGCTTTAACACAAGAATCGGCAATACTTGCTTTAAATCGCTTTAGTTCCTCTAAAGTTCCTGGAGATGGGTTCCTCACATGAGCAGTTCCAAAAGAGGTGTCTTCTGAACTGCTTCCAACTGAAAAACCCAGAACCCTCCTTATGTCACTAAACCGAGCGCACTTCTGATCACCCATGACAATTGGATCCAACATTAAGCATTGAGATAATGTTGTCACATCTCCTAAAGATGTTGCAGCCCCCCTAGAATTTGCCTTCCCAGAGGCAAAATTCCTTCCCTCAATACCGTCTCTAAAGCTTGTAGACCTATCCAAACTGGGAGCAGAGTAACCCCTTTGCACATTTTGGTAGTTCCCAGCAAAACTGGAGTCCGGACTGGCTGATGTCAACTCAAATCTTGCATTTCCAGCCATTATTAGGGGGGAAATAACACATCTAGAGTTGTTCTCCTCAAAAATTTGTTAGCTACTTTAGCAGCTAAAAACTAGAAAAACCTATAAAAGAAGTCATCCAGGGTATCAGCAAACATCAAATCATAGAACAACCTAATAACAAAAATAAATTTCAGAACTGACAAGTATGCCCTGACAAGTGAAGATCACCACTTACAGCTAAAGAAGCTCAGATACGAAGAAATTTCTTAGACTTGCGAGACCAAATACAATACTTCCAGAAGGAATACAATAACTTCAAAATCTTCCAGTACTGAACAGTGTCCCAGGACTTCAAAATAAGACAGGATTTACGCAGAAAACAAATTATAGAATACAAAATTCCATCAGTCAGCTTAGCACATAATGCAAACTTGGCAAATTGTTCTTAAGCAATAAAGAAGAAAAGAACAAAAAAATAACAAAATTAACCCAACGCTCAAAAACACTAAGGAAAAATCAAACAAACATATTACTAATCACCAATACCTCCAAATTCCAAGGGAAAAAATAATAGTAAATTTACCAATATCAGCAAACAAAGATCATATAAAACAGTGAAGTAACACAAAAAACACCCATTACAACACTTCAAGCTTTGACTATGAAGCTCAAAAACCATAATTGAGCAAAGTGCAAAATTAGGGTTTAGCCACAATTCTCCAGCTTCTTCAAAATTCAACAAGGTTACACTAGTTTCAGCACAATTCGATGAAAGAAGTATTGAGTTAAGCCAAGAAGTTCACCTGCATTCATCGATCGAGAAGGATCGAAGAGAGAGAAACAGTGGCAAAGAGATGAAAGGAGAAGTAGAGAGATAAAGTAAAAGCTGGACAGCTACGAGTGCAAGGAAACTGGGTGCCCCCTTTTTGTTCTTTTTTTAAGAATTTCTTTTTCATTTCGTGCTCAAATATTTATAGTGTAGCACATCGGGGCCCACTTGCTACAATTTAGGGGTGAATAACAGAACTCATTAGGTAAAAGTACAGTTTCCTTATAATTTAGTGTTCGTTTTGATCACTCTAATTTTACCATATATTCCACTATTTCTTTCCTTCTTTTTTTATTTTTATATTATATTCATCTTTGTGTTTTTTTATTATTTTGATTCTTTTCTGGGCATTTTGATTTAGTAAAGGATTCAAGGTGAAACGACCAATATGTTCATTTTTTATATTCAATTTTTTTCTTTTTGCTGTTTGACCAATATGTATTTTACTTGTTTAGGTAACAATGGGTGGACTTGTGTTGCGGATAATTTGACAGGTTTATCCATTGATCCGCAAAGATTTTTTTTTTTTAAGGATCTTAATTGTTAAACCCAAATTTCACATGCTACAGTACACATTTCGCACATTACATATATAATTATAGACAGTGTACACACTAAATTCACTTCACACACATTACACACTCTTCGCACACACGTTGCACACACTATACACATTTTCCACTCTAATCAAAATGTATGTTTCATAATTGTTTCAAATTAATTCCCCTAATCCGTAGCTAAATGACTCCATTCATTTGAAAGTTTACACTCTTTTATCCAAACATTTAATTAACTCATAAGCTCTTTAAAAATTACATTTATAAGCTCTTGAAACAACTTATCAGATGTTGGAGCTTATAAAATGTTTAAAATAAGTTTAATCAAACACCCTCTTATCAAACATGAGGTGGTTAGGGAAAGATTCTATACTTTGTAGTTTATAAAATATGTTAATAGGGTGTTTGCCTAAGATTATTCTCATATAAATAATTTACTATAATTCGTATTAAAATTCTAGCTATAACTCCTAGCGTAGGTTCTACGTGTATACGTAAGAGTTTAAAATATATTTTAGTATCTCTTATCTTTTGTACATTTCTTTTGTTAGTACATAGGTCTCTTGTACATCAGTTGTGCGAATGAGTCATGATCAATTTTTCATGAGGAGGTACTAGCGTTTAGTCTTAGATGTATTACTTGTTCTGAGTAAAGGTATCATGTTGAAAATGTATAATTTGTAAATACATAAATTTTGTGTCCAATTGAATAGTAATCAGATATTGTCATGCCAAATCTTTATTTCTTAGAAATCAAGATACAGCCTTACCAATATGGAATAGAATTACCAATACTTTGGTAACAAAATCAAATCAATTGTCTCTATTAAAGGGATGAGGTGTCTTACCAATCAAATTGTGTCATTTTATGGCAATAAATTTCATCCTACACTTATACAATTGACCCTTTTATTCATTCCAACACATCATAGTAGATGTTGGAGAATCTAGAGCTATGGCAAAATCCTCTCCGCCATTCAAGGTGTCATTTGAAGACACTCGAAGTGATTAGGATTCTTCATAAAAGTCCTCAAGCCCCATTTGGATGGAGGAATTTGATTTGTCAAGGGATTTAAAATGAATAGATTTCAAAATCCTTAGATTTGAAATCCATGGACTTGAAATCCCTTGTTTGGATTTATGGTGGATTTGTGAAAGGATTTTGAAGTCCAAATTTTTCAAATCCATTGTTTGGCAAAAAACTAATACAATATTTATAAAATTCAATTTTTTTTCTTTAAAGTTTAAACTGACAATTTATATTTTTTATTAAATAAAATAAAATAATATTTATCTACATCAAAATTAACCGAATAATTATTTTTCTAATTATATATATAAACACATATATACATATTATGTATTTTATATCCCAAAAATTTATTGGGAGCATTTCATTGGAGATAAAAGGAAAAAAAAAAGAATTAAAAAAAATATTAGGAGCATTTTATTGGAGAACGAGATGAAGAGATAGCGATAGGGAGAAGAGAAGAAGAGAGAGAGCGGGGGAGGAGAGAGAGAGAGAGGACGAGAGAGATAGAGATAGAGAGAGGACGAGAGAGATAGAGATAGAGGGAGGACGAGAGAGAGAGATAGGGGGAGGAGAGAGAAGTGTGAATCATGAGGGATTTGTAAATGACTACCTTTGTCAAATGATTTGAAATCCACCCAAATATAGTGTAAAATGGAGAATTTTAAATCCTGGATTTCTAAATGGGTTGATTTAAAAATTTGAATTTTCAAATCCACTCATTTAATATTTTATCCAAACATATGGAGTGGATTTGACAATGAATTTATAAATCCATAGCACAAATCTCTCCATCCAAATGGAGCCTCAAAGAATAGTGCTCGATCAAATATCAAGGTGCTAAGCCCCTCTATTCATTCATTCGATCTGGGATCAAGGTGTTAAGCCCCTCTATTCGGTTATTCGGTATGAGATCAAGGTGCTAAGCCCATCTATTCGGCGTTTGTCCAAGTCAACGGTCCATCAAACGAAATTCAACTCAAGAAGTGAAGACACAAGTGCAAGAAACAAGTGAAGAATTACAGAGCAAATGTACAAAAATAGAGAATGCAACCCGCAACGTTCTTTATATGATCCAATTGAATTCAACTTGTATAAATATTTTGTGTTTGTATTCAATATGCAAAATTCGTTGTTACAAATTTATTTGTAGACACATTAAAATGAATGCTCTGGAACTCTTCACTTGGATCTTGTGTCGTAACTTCTTGAGTTGTATCATTTGAATTATGATAAGACTCCCTTCTATCGTTGTAGGATATGAGATCTTTCCACATCTACTCGATGGGACAACACAATTTGATTGGTCATTCTCATTGTGGTAATCTTCTCGTTATAGGGGATTTCAATTTATGATATAGTAAGATGAGCAAAAATTGGCTCTAAGTGACCGCCAACGAACCTATACCCCCAACTCGATTTTGCGCAAAATGGTGCACTGAAATGGATTGGGCATTAATCAACACCCAGATACTTGACCCAATCGATCCTAGACTCCGAATTGCTAGCTAGGATGCTATATTCTACTTAATGTTTCATCTTGTATTCCATAAATTATACTAATTGGCATGTGTATATTTATGATGTCATCCTATAAACATAGTATGTAGTGGATGCTCTGAATCCAACCTTTAATACAACAAGAAGGCTGCATAAAAATAGGGGAAAACACGTGTCGCTCTGATAATTTTTCGCCAATCCTTTGTTTTGTTTTAATTTTTTTAAAATTGCTCTTAAATACATAAAGAACCCCTAAAAGGGAGAGACATGTGTCTCATCCACCTTCTTTTGTAGGTTTTTCTCCATTCAATTTTTTTCTTTTCTTTTCTTTTCTTTTATCTCTTCTTTTTTATCTTTTGCCTTCGAAATTTCAAGGCCTTATAATTGTTTTGTCTGAACTCGATTTTTCATAAGAAATATATCAAATTATTCCTCTTTTGACGATATTCAGTTTGACACCCATAATGCATATATTATAATTAAAATATCAATATTTAAGTCTAAAATAACTTTTTAGGATGTTAATGATATATTTTGATTTTCTAAAGAAAATGGCATATTTTGATTTTAAACGTTTGTATATAAAATTAAAATGTGATGTAATTCCAAAGATAATTTCGTTAACGGCTTGAAATTTTTAGAAGATTATAATTATTTACTTTGATTTTACCTTTTTTATCTTA